>OZ018319.1:144549020-145149020 GCA_963969495.1 Ceratothoa steindachneri
GGATAGCCAGCCGCAGATCCGCATACCGGCGTTGGGTACCATTTCAAAGGATATCCCCAAAAGTATCCCACAGCAGGACCCTTAGGGTTCCCCTCTTTGCTGATACTCTGCTCCTTGCACTGACACTCAAATACTTCTGTTAATATCCTGTCACTCAAATGCCCATGTTCGGGCAAGGTCCCTGAAATACTCTTGCTCACGCCTCGCCACTCAAATACCCCTGTTTATAGTCCTATTACTTAAATAGCCCTGTTAAGCTACTGCCACTCAAATACCCCTGTTTGGGCTCTGCCACTCAAACACCCATTTTCGGCACTGACACTAAAATAACCCTTTTCGGACACTGACACTCAAATACCCCTGTTATGGACACGGTCAGTGGAATACCCCTTGTCGGGCCCTGTCACACTAATACCCCTATAAGTCCTTGCCACTCAAATACCCTTGTTCCAGTAATGCCATTCAAATACTCCTTGTCGCCCCCTGCCAATTACGTTGTTGACACTTTCCCCCGCTCAATTGAGTAATTATAGCGGCCCCTATTAGAGAGGGGTTGTATTTCCCTGCATCTGTCATGGCTGAGGTGCTATAATTTGAACCCAATTTGCACGAACACGGGACGAGAGCCGGAGATGGCATGTTCTGAATGGACAAGGGAGATATCCTGGAGACTTGCGTCTGGGTGGTCTCCGGCAGAGGCTTGAGTCTGGGCGGTCTGTCGCTCTCGCAGTCCGGGCTCTAGGCGTCTCTAGGTCGTCTGTCCTCTCAATCAACTCACTCTTACGTTAATGACGTCATAGTTCGACGTTAATGAAGTAAAAAAGGGGCTTTATTTATATCAGTTCTCTTTATATTTTTTTCCACTATTTTTGTTTAAATAAAACGAAAGCCTAAGATGGTTTCTTTGCTCACAAGTTTTTGAAAAAAATGTTGGTTTCATTTTCCGGTGGGGGTGGAGGATCCATTCTATCCAAGAGACGGATTTTTGCCTATCTACTAAAACAAATATATCGCTTACCCCCTTCCCCAGAATCAAAATATTTCTCTGCCATTATCAAAAAAAGGGACTAAAGTAAATTAGAAAATATTCTCTCCTTTATAAATTAAGTATTGTTGATAAAGGGAGTCGTTCTCAGAACGCTTTCAGACCGCAGAAATTATAGGTTGCACGATATATGGCTGTGAATACAATCTCTCCCACCCATTATGTTTACAATAAAAGCTCCAAATATTTTTATTACCTTTCATGCGACGCTAACAATGAAACTTGACAGAAAACGATGTACCACCCTGTTACGGTTGAGGTTTAACTGACAAATGTCTCGGTGAGACAATGGCCTATTTGGTAGGCCTAAATGTTGAATTAAGGGTGAGGAAATTTAAGAGGCGCTAAAGGCATAAGCCGAGCGGGAAGGGATTTTTATTAGGGTGAAAATAGTGGCTAGTCTTTATTCTACATACAAATAGATACGGGTATAAAAAATAGAGATAAGAATTAAGGCTATTTAATTTTGGGCGTATTACTCTTTTGTTTACTTTAGGATCTATTGCAAACATGGGGCGGGTTGGGGGGGTACTTGTTGAGGCGCAACTGAAACTTTTCTCAGATGAGGAGGGGAAGGGGCTCACTGGGGTGTAGGTTGTATTTTACACATCAGCCTTAACAAATTTTAATTTGTCTACTTTAAATTATTGTTATATCACCATATAAATGTCTTAACCTTTCATGCAGTCCTTTTGGGGGGGCAATTTGCTTGTGTAGGCCTTTCCACCCCTGGGTACCGGGTTCGAGTCGGGGACAAGCAATTTTGGGCCTCGCTGCGGGAATAAGGCATTGCGTTGGGTCCTGGCAGATAGTTTCAGTCACTTAAGTCGTCACAGAGCCCCATCCTCCCACACACACACCTCTTCGCACACAACGCATCACTGCCGCCCTCGAACATAAAGTGGGTATAAACCCCAAATTAACCAAGAATATAAAGAATGAATTCAACGCGCTTTAGATAATTATCTTAAAGAGGATCATAAACAATTAAAACCAAACACGAAATTTTATAAATAAAATGCATTTTTATAATTATTTAGTACATATTCCATGTGCACACTTCTTTTAAGTGTGCATGAAAAAAATGGAATGAGAGACAGAAAACCACAAGGAATAGAGTACCCTAAACATATAATAAAAGAGAGAGAGAGAGAGAAGGAATAGGATACCTTAAAATAGAATGAGAGAGAGCTAGAAGGAATAAGGTACCTTAAAAATAGAATAAGAGAGAACGAACTTCAAAAGACATTGCTATCCTGACCGATGAGGCTTAACAGCTTGAGAAAAAGCAAAGTACAGATGAAGAAGGCTCTCCTCCTACCTCTTCAATCCCATCCGCATCTGGTGGTAGGGAAAAGATTCTTGGCGGTAGTGAGGAGATGAACACAACCAGGAATTTTTGCACACACACACACACACACACACGAGAAAAAAAAATCCAACGCGAGAAAAGAGGTGGGGACCAGTTCTTTTTCTTGTCCAAGAAGACAAAAGAGTTTTAGACCTTACAACCGATTCGTCCCTTACACATTGCCGATTTCGAATTTTTAGTTTAAAAAGGACTATCATATAACTTAAATTAAGAGATCTTATATGCAATAAATAAGAACAGACCTACTAAACAAATGACTAATCTTGTTTTTCCAGTAGAATATTCAAACTAATTTGGGTAGTTCAAAAATTCGAATTTGTAATAAATGCAGTCAGTCGGCTTATTATGCACTCCCTCTGGCGAACAGATTTGGTATTATTTGCCAGTTGTCCGGCAACGTTTAAAATAAATTTCTATTAAAGTTTCTTTAATATCCATTTTGGAATCTTTATGTAGGTTTTTATATAATGAAAAAACAGCAAATTTTGTACTTGAAAAAATATTAATTGCTTTTCTGTCAATTTGACCTTCCACTTTTCCCCCCTTTTTTTCTTATTTAAACCTTATAAAGGTTGGAAGACGGTATCATATCTCTCTAAAAAACGAATATCGCATTTAATCGTTTTATTTTTACGGTGAATACTCCCAAAGGAGGTGTTCCTAAAATTTAACACGAGTACTTGATATCGTCATGCCCTGGCAATGGAGGCGGTTGTTGTTGTTATACCGATGCACGAACAAACCTCCTCAAACCTCTTGCCTTAAAGAATTGGTTTTTGAACATAAAGTTTTTTAAAAGAACTAAAGTGTTCGGTAATGAATCACAATTTTGACCGCAATTGGCAAGACTAATGGGATGTGTAATTGGTGTGGGGTGGGATTAATTGGGCGTTTAATTATTATCATTATTTTGTCTGGTGATTTGTTTCAAGGCGGTTTATTTTGAACGTTAAAACGTTTCAACGTCTGTCGCTACTTGCAAGAGGGGGTCCTCAATCCCCCTCAAATTTGACACTTCTACCAAGAAATTTGAAGGGTGTGTTTCTTTCTATTTTGCTTTTGCTAGGCTCATTTGTGACAAATAGGCTACGAGTCTTTTTTGTTGCTTCATACTTCTTACTTTCCTTTTTTTGTTATTCATATTCGCTTTATATTCATTTTCCTTTATATTGTTCTTTTTTATCTGCGCTTACTCTTTTATAGTCATTTAATATTATTACATCAGTTATTTGCGCTGTTCATATTCATTTTCATTATTCCCATTTTTTATGATACGTTCGAAATTTATGTTGTCTTTTAGTATCATTTTCTACTATTTTGTTTTGTGTTCTTTATTTTTATAACTTTTTACATTCCTTTTCTATTGTTTTATTTTATGTTCATTTCTTGTTTATATTCATTTATTCTTTTTAGGATTTATGTTCTCGATTCTTGCTTACTATTAATTTTTATTCTTTTTTATCTTTTTAACTATTCATTTTCTTTATATTTTGATCATATTCTTTATTCGTGTTTTTTGTAACATAGTTTTATTATTTTATATTCTTTATTGTTCATTTTAATCCTGTTCTTTGTATGTTGATTCGAGTTATTTATATTCACTCTAATTCTGTTTTGTTCATTAAGATTTCATTATAGTTTCTTTTATTATCTTCGATATTTTTTTATTAGTTTTATTCTTTTTATTTTAGTTTAGTTTTTTCGGGATTTTTTGAATAATATAATTATTGTTTTGTTCATTTTTATACTTTTTATTTTATTTTCTTTGTTTTCTTCGGGATTTTAATCATTTTTATTTTATTTATTTTGTCGGTATTTTTATTATTTTCTTCAGTCTATTTTATTTTATTCGAAGTTTTTATCATTTTAATTATATATTTAATTTTCTTTTCGGTATTTTTTATATTTTGATTTTCTTTATTTTCAGTATTTTTATAATTTTAATTGTTCATTTTTTCGCTATTTTTAATTATTATTTTTCTATTTTCTTTTCTTTATTTTCTTTGGTATTTTTTATTATTTTCATTCTTTTTCTCTTAATTTTCTGTTCCTTTATTAGGTTTTGTCCGATCCAGAGGTTCGAAGCCCCTCTGTATTTGTCTAATAAGCCTATGAACTTCCCGCGCATTTTTACTTCCCCCCAACTTTACCACTTCTCATACTTAATAAACAACTGGCAATTTCCCTCGTTGTTCTTCGCTTTATTTCGAGGAAAACAGGTTTTTGTCTCCCTCTCCGATACCTCTTTTACCTATGTTCTCGTTGGATTACATAGGTCCTACCTATATCGTAACTAATCACAGGATGTCCGAAAATCCGAGATTTTAGGCTGTCGGATTCTTCTTAAAGCAAAAAGGCTCAAATCGGCCTTGAGAAACGCGTAATACGGGAAAAGAGGGGTAGAGAGGGGGGGGGCGTAAAGCGTCGGGTTCAGATATGGGGGAAATTTCGGGTAATAGACCCACATGAACTACAAACTTATACCTATTTTTCTACGCTACGACAGCTAGTGGCCTACCTTCGTTGCCTTGTTTAGTTCGGACAATATATTGACGTGGGGGCAATTTCGTCCATGGAGGTAGTCCTCAAGCAAGGCAACGGTCGGAATTTCCGTGAATAGGCTTATAAAAGAAAGGGAAGGGAGAAGAGAAAGGAAAAATAAGAGAACGAAAAAGAAAGCGAATAAAAGGAGATAAAATATAGAGGATGCGAATAGAGAGATAGAAGAATAGAAATGTAGAAGAGAAGGAGGAGAAAGCGAGATGAAGATCAATAGAAAGATAGAATATTAATATATATAACAGAACGGTAGAAGATGAACCGAAAATAACTGAAAGGTAGAAAATGTTGAGAAGAGAAAGGTAGAAGATGAAAGAAAGAGAGAGAGAGCAAAAGAAGAATCCTAATTTCCTTTGTGTCTGTATTTCTGAGAAAAGTCTCCCCCTAATTCCGAGGAGAACAGGGACCCGTATCCAGGTAAGCTCTTACCTGGATGGGGGAACGGGTGTGGGGGGTTCCATTTTTACCTAGATTAGCCATTGGAGCGCGCGGGGGAAGGGGGGGGGTACGGACCTAAGTCTAATATATTCGGACTGTTAAGATGCCACACCAACTTATCATAAAGAAATAAACCTACATTCGTCATTTAGGCCTAACTGAGTTCAATACACATACTAGAAATACATATGCGGCATGGAGATACGTACATAGATGAAAGAAGTACATATGTGCACTCTTTAAACTAACTAAAATATGGACATTATGTCGCCTTTTTGCTGACATAGGACGATGAAAAATAGCGAGATTTATCTTGTAAGGGTGACATGCATGGGGAGGGGACACATAAAATATGCCCAGGTGTACATACTAAGACGTGTAGACACATAAATGTAAAATACACGCACACGCAAATAAGCCGATATGAATATCTGCTTAGAGAATTCGATTATATTCGGTTATTAAACTTTGTGCATTTTTCCTTATTTAGTCTTATCCAATAGCTATATTTCATCATTTTTATCACTAATCATCATCATCACTAACTCTATAATTTAAGAAGGGGATATAGTTTGGTTATGACTTATGTTTTTTTATCAAAGTTATTTCTAATAATTCTTTTATAATATCAAAAAACAAAATGGTGAAGTTCAGAAAAAATATAGGTATCGAAATTTTGCGAATTTTTTAAAACCCAAAGAATTACAAATGGTGAAGTTCAGAAAATTTATTTTTATATATCTTCTTCTATAACTATATTTTAGCAACGTGATATTTTGAAAGGCGGAAAATAGTTTAGAGTTCCTTTTTAAATGATTATAATTGGTGAAGTTCCGAAAATTTATAAAAATTTAATCATGGCTGCTTTTTTAGATTTTAAATTTTAATCTTAATAGCGAAGTGCAAGTTCCCCACATAGGGGGGAGTGGCGAAGCCATTGCCTGGTTCTATTATACTTTAAAATAATTTTTGCGGGCCTTTAAATGCAGAAATACAAAATAATTTAAGAGTATTCCTATATTTACCAAATAAAACCTTATTCGAATCCAAATAATCGACTGCCTATTTCACACTGAACTAATGTAGTTTAATGTCATTATATTTCTGTTGATATTATTTTCTTTTAGTAGTGTTCTTATTTTTTATAGTCACATTGGACAGGATTTTTTTATCTAGATGAGACACCATCGGTTGTTTGGCTGAATCTTCTAGAGTCTAGAATCCAAAAGGCTCCATCAGGACAACAGGAAACTCCTGAAACGCCTCGGCATTCCCCATTTAAGGGAATTGAAGATAAGGGGGAGGGGGGAATGATGATGTCCATGCAGCGAGAGGAAGAAATATTAGGCACGTGAGACACCAGTAAGTGTGTTGTGTATGAAATGGCGGGTGGCTTTGTGTTTGTGTGTGATCTCCCCCAAAATGAGATAGGGAAATGATATGGAAAGACAAAGAGCTGGGACGTCATCTCGCTCCTTATCTGATCATCCCACCAGGGTCGATTAATTAAAAAAATGGTTCTAGTTTGGAAGCTTTTTTCCTCCCCGACAGGTCGATTTTTTTCATAACTGCGCGTTGAGAATTCGTCTTCTTATTTTCCTCGGTTTTAGTCAATAATCGCTAGTTTTGTTCGCAACAATTCTAAATATATACGAAAAAAAAAAACAAAGAGAAATTTTGCTAATGGTGATGGTGCAATGAACTAAATGGTTATGGTGGAATCTTCCCCTGTGTGAAAGTCTCTTCTTGCAAAATGGTTTAAATCACCCAATCACGATTGCTCAGTTGAGAAATTTGAACTGCAGGGTTAGGCGAACGTTTTCATACAATAGCTGTTTTTATAGTACAATTTTGAGCACAATAAAATTTGTACTCAATAAATAAGGTATATAAAGGTTGAAAATTCGATTTTTTAGTTTTTGCGGACTTGTTCCTTTGAGGTTCTTATAGAGGGTTAAGTTGGGATATTTAGTTTTTACGAGTTTGCCTTAGGATAGGTTCTTACATCGGGTTGTAAGTTCCGATATTTAGTTTGGTACGATTTTGTCCCTATGATAGGTGCTTATGTCTGGTTATAAGTTCGGACATTTATTTTAACGAATTTTCATTATAAATTTGGATATTTTCGAACTTGTTCTTTGGGTTGGTTCTTATCTACACTTAAGTTCGCAGACTTGGTTTGTTCCTTCTCGTTTCGAGTGTCATATTGCTTCCCCCCTACTTTTGTCAGGTTCAGGAGAATTGCGCGTTCCCCCGCTCTTCTACCTCCACGTGAAATGTATGTTTGTGGAATCTATCTGCGCTTGTATTGGTGTGTACATGTATATGCATCTCTGTAAGTATGCTGGCCATCATTGTGTATGAATGTGTGGTATTTTTCAAGGCGGAGTGCTTCAGCGTCGTGTCCCGAAACTACTCAAATTATTCTGAAGGAATTCAAGCACTCGCTCACTCTCCGGGTGATAAGCTTCTCGATAAAGGATAAACGTCCTGGCCCCTCGTCCCCCCGTCCCCCAGCAGATATCACCCGCTGCAGCTTTATGGTAGGATTGAACATGCAGCTTTGATTATCGTTTTTATTATTCGTAACTATAGTTTGATTATTTACACTGGCGTCTCGTTAGCCTACAACTTATTACCAAAGTGCCTACCTACAATATTTTTATAGTCGTTGTGGTAAGAATGGTGGTAGTACTATGACGTCATTGTGGATTGGTATCCCTGGCGAAGTGCAAACCGAGGAGTACACAAGCAACAGGGAAACCCGTCTTGGAGGTCACTGACTGCTTTGTCGACCTCCCTCACCCCTGTTGCCTCCCATCTCAATCCCTCAGTTACCTTTCCCTTGCCCCAACCCCCTCACCCGCTTCCCCTGTAACGTGAACGTGACTCAAGTTTGTCATTTCGACCACTTCGGCCTACACCGCTTTATGCGACGACATCCGCGCGACTGTTTCCATATCCGTATCTTTTTTATAAATAATAATTATACTAATAATGATGATATTAATAAGAAAGAGAAGAAGAAAGGCCGTGGCCTTGAAAAGCGACGTACAATATTGCTTATTATTATTATAAGTATCATGTAGTTATTTTCCGTTGCTGACTTTCTTGATTTATGACGCCTGGTTTCCGTGTGGATGGAGGAAACAAGGACCCCCCTGGTGGAGTCCTCGCGGCAAGGGGAAGCCGAGACATCTAGTAAGCTCTCGTTGCAATCCCGGCCTTATCGTATGCATGGGTGATTGTATGTGTTATTATTACTTATTAAGAATCGAAAACCAACGAGGGTATCTTCCCCGGGAAGTTTGTAAAGAGAGATCTGTAAAAATAGTGCTAAGATTGGAAGAAGTCTAAATATGACGGATATATGACAAGGATTTTTGTATGGTGCAATTCGAGGCAAATGGCCATCACATAGCGCCCATATGTCGACTAAATAAAGGCTAGAAAGAAGCGGTGGGTCTTCGGGCAGGCTTAAAGGCACCGAGAGATGGAGATAAGCGTTTCACAGCTGTCAGATCATTCCACAGTCTCGGGGCAAATACATAGAAAACTTGGTCATCGCTGCAGCACAGACGACTGAGAGGAACAATTATTAAGGGGGTGGGGGAGAACTAGATAGTAGGGTTCTAAGGGGCTGGGATAGGGTCCTTGCGGATGACAGGTATGTATTTAAGCAGACGGACCTGGAAGGAGGGGAGCTGCGCCAAAGAGACGTCCATGTTAGAGAAGAATCCCACGAGTTCCAAAGTTTTGAACCAGTTAGAGAGGTAGAAGAGTGGAGGTTTGTGATCCAGTGAGAAGCTAGTTGCAGTAGTCTAGGCAAAAGGTTACGAAGGGCTCAATGGCAACGTTAGAACAGTTCTGGTCAAGAAGAAAGTAGAGAAAGGATTTACAAACGTGAGCAACATGAGTTTGAGGGAACTGACTATCGAAGGCGATGCCCAGATTTTTTACTGTATCAGATAAAGAGGCCTTATACATAAGCGCCAAGTTTAAGATATGGAGAAAGAGTTTTGCCGCAAGCCACCTCCGATAGTGTGTCCACCACTATTACCTTTGTTTTCCATGGTTGAGTTATAGAAAGTTGTCCGAGAGCCATTTTTTAGTGATGATGTTATAATCGGATGGTAGGTTTCTAAGTCTCATCAAACGAAGCTGTGGGAAAAGGAGAGAGAGAGAGATTTCCCCGGTATCAGCGTAGAAACGGAACAATAGACCAAGACGACGCATAAGAAGAACAAGGGGAAGAATATTGATTCGAAAAAGAAGCGGACCGAGAACCGATCTTTGCGAAACACCACAACGCAGATCCATTAGGGGCATAGCCAATATTAGGAAATTGACTACCAGACTGAAGATACGAACGGAATCAGTTAAGGCCAGTTCCATAGACACTGTAACTCACGGGGCGGTGAAGAAGAACAGTGTGGTCAATAGTATCAGAATTCTAAGTTCAGAAGTAGAAGGCTGACCGGCATCGGGCGCACGACGAAGCAGAGCCGATTCATTGTTGTCTCCTGCCTTAAAAGCAAACTTCAAAATGTCACCAGCGTTGGGGGAAGACAGGGGATCTAGAATCCTTGGTGAACACCATCCTTTCAAGGACTTTTGAGAGCAATGGGAGTTGAGAGATCGTGGGGGATTTTGCCGGGTCTTTGGGGTTCGGGTTTCGGGTTTCTTTAGGATAGAACAGCAGCGTGTTTGAAGTCCCACGGCACCATTCCATTTGAGAGGGAGGTACTAGAAATATGAATGAGGTAATGAAGAAGAACAGACTTGGAGGTATTGAGTCTAAGGCAGTGGTTTTCAACCGGAGTGCCGCGAGAAGGACCAAGAAATCATTTTTAAAATGCCTAAATTGCCCCAAAATATGTATTTCAAACATTTCTAAAAAAAAATCTAACGACACTTGAAAGTATTTTGAAACTCGCTTCTCTGCTCTGTGCAACATAAAAAACAACAAAAAGAGAAAGGTTGCAACCAGCGAATGAAGAACTGAGAGTCGACTTGTCAAGTAAAAATTATCTGATAGTCATCGAGCTCAAATTTCCTATTAGACTTTTAAAAGTATGATTTATTTATTTTCAAAATTTTATCCTATTTCGATTAAATTAGGTTAAATGTCAATCGTGGTTAATTTGGAAGTATTTTCCACGTAATTAAGTATTTATACGTAAAGTATATTATATTGGGGTGCCGCGGCTGTTTCAAGGTAGCAATTAGGGTGCCATTATCATAAAAAGTTGAAAATCACTCATCTATGGGTGAGGAGGGGGGTCCTTTTCGAAGAAGGGAGGGAAGTTAATTCTTCCGGGGACACTGGAACGAAAGGAAGAAGTTCGGTTGGGGCAAGAAAGGGGGGGGGGGGTTACCCGGTAGCGAGGAACAGAGGCAGAGGATATGCTAAAACTGATATGGATTATCTTGTCAGAGTGGGGCTGCGGCCCGCCTATAAATGTTATCTGCAACCAACCGAGACATTACCAGTTTTTGAAAATGGGTAGAGTGGTGAAGTTGGGAAAATGCCTGGCAGATACATATCGCAAGCAGTTGAAGTTTTATGATCCGCAAGGTCGTACAACTCTCCTGGTCACTCCTACGGATGCAGTTCCCCTATACCCTTCAAGGAGGTTGTAAGGTGTGGAATGAACAACCATGAAGCAGCTGCCATTTGGATGATTGCGTGCCGTTCCCACCCTCTTAAACACAGTTTAACTTCTCCCAATTTCACCCCTTTACACATCTTACAAACTTTCTACGGGAGATACTCTCGTTGGTTTTCATTTAAGAGACATAAGACATAAGATGAGGAAGGACCACTAAAAGCCACTGGACCCTATCTAGGTGGACCTTTACGAGTCAATAAATCCATCACAAATGCAGCACTATTTCATCCAAAGGATGATGTAAAATATTTACAACACCCAACTATTTACACAATATATAGACAATAGAGTCCATGTCAATGTGCTATGCAATATTTACAAATCACAATTTTTCCTAAACTATGTAGACCAAACAGTCCACGTCAAGTATTCCCAAATTATCCGTTTATCTATCCAACCTATTTTTTAAAAATCCCAAGCGAATCACTATTAACCACCTCCACAGGCAAATCATTCCAAAAATCTACCACTCTCTGGCTGAAAAGGTTTTTACGAATATTTAGCCTTGAGATCTTTTTTTAGTAATTTCCTGCCATGATCCCTTGTTACCCTTACACCCGACAATTCAAAAAAATCCCGAAAGAGTATCCTGCTCACATTCTGTAAATATCCTATAGGTATGAATCATATCACCCCTAAGAAACCTACGCCTAACCGAAAACATGTGTAACTCCTTCAATCTTTCCTCATACCTCATCTTACTGAGTCCTGGAATAAGCTTAGTAGCTCTTCGTTGACCACCCTCAAGCATATCCAAATCCTGCACCTGATAAGGAGCCCAGGCCTGAGCGCCATATTCCATGTGTGTCCTAACATATCAATTCTACAGATTACTTCCCTGATTATTCCCAACATTTTATTACCCTTGTTCCTTGCCTCAAGACATTGTTTGTGAACCTTAGCATCATTAGAGATAATTACTCCCAAGTCTTTTTCTTCGGAAACTTCTTTTAGCCAGGTACCACCACTAAGATCATAACAAAATGTCTTATTCTTTGCACCCATGTGCATAACTTTACATTTATTTAAATTAAACTTCATCTGTTTGTTATCCGACTAACCTAGGATTTTTTCCAGATCCTTTTGAAGATGGGTTACTCCTTCCATGCTTGTTACTCTGGCCTCTATTTTGGTATCATCAGCAAACTTCCAAACTTTGCTTTGCAAAACCTTCGCCAAATCATTTCTATACAATATAAACAACAGCGGACCCAAAACAGAACAGGGATTCACTCTGATTTAGTACCATTTAAAATTACTCTCTGCCTCCTGTTCCTGAGTCATTCACCAATCCATTTGCATATAATAAATGCGAATCCGCTTCCTCTCAATTTAATAGACAACTGTCTATGAGCCACTGTATCAAAAGCCTTGCTAAGATAAAAAAAAAACCCAGCCATGTCCTCACCCTTGTCCAAATTATCCGTTATGCATTCCAGGAAAGACAGCAGATTAGTCAAACACGATTTACCTGACCTAAAGCCATGTTGCGACTTTTCTAGTAAATTTCTATCCTTCAGGAACCCAAATAACCTAGATTCGATCAACTTTTCTAATACCTTACAAACAATTGAATTAAGGCTGACAGGCTGATAATTATTCACATCTCCTTTGCAACCTTTCTTATAAATTGGAGCAACATTTGCCAACTTCCAAACCATTGGCACCTCACAATATCCAACTGATCTGTTAAATATCAATCTCAATGGCCAGGCCAAATAATGTGATCCTTCCTGAAGCACTCTGATAGAAATTTCCTCTGGCCCTGCTGACTGATTTGGCTTCATGCAAGCTATAACACGTTTTATTTCCTCCAAGTCAAAACAAATATCCTCGCTTCTCGAGTCTGTCCTACTATCAAAGTCATTGCCACTCAGTCTTGAGTCATCTTTGACAAATACTGAGCTGAAGTGATTACTTAAAACTTCAACTATATCCTCATCCTTGACAATTGTCCTTCCCTCAGACACTAATGGACCTATGCCATCTTTCCTCTGATATTTATAGAAGGCAAAAAACTTCTTTAAAACTCCGTTACAATTCTGGGCCAGATTAATTTCTACTCTCCTCTTACTACCTCTAATTAATCTATTCAACTCATCTCTAATATTTCTATATCTTTCTAAGTTAATTGCACCCCCAGCACTTTTAAGAATTTTGAATACTCTCCTTTTTTCTCTGATTTTCTGGCTAATTTCCTTTTTCAACCACTGCGGACGCATATGTCCAGAGTTTCTTATTTCTTTAAGTGGAATGCAGGTTCTTGGAATTCTGTCCAGTACATCTTTAAACTTTTCCCACATTTCAAGGGCTGTCATATTAGAAAACATATCATTCCAGTTAATTTTTTATAACTCCTCCCTCAACTTGGTTAACCCCTTAATTTAACCTGTCTATCTTTGTACTGATGGGGCGAATCGAGAGTGGGGGGTGGGGATTGGGAAAGGAGAAAGTCTTTGTTGGCGAAACCCTCCCAAAAAGTCTTTGTTCGCAAAGTTCAAATCCCGTTTGGACAAAGATAACGTCACTGAGATTGCCATCAGACAGTGGGAATCATGTGTACAACGATAATAATTTCGCTATCCTCCCCTAACCTTTCTTAATTGCCCCCCTAACACAGTGACTGACATTCCCACTCTTAAATTATAAACCCTCCCCCCTCACCACCACCAATGCCACGCGAGTAAAGTGGGGCTAAAGACACATGGAAAACGAAAGAGGATTTTTAGTACTTCATTGATTAAGATCTCTCCAAGGTATGAACTGAATCGATTCCTTGAAGAGGTCTTTGTTAATTAAGACAAGCGCTCGGAAATCTGTTTTCTTGTCGAGATGTTTAACAGCGCTGTGAGAGTAGCGAACGGGAAGGTTCGAACTCTAGACACTTGGCTGATTTGAACACTGGCGAACCTCATAGATTGGCGCCTCTTCATTTTTTTAAGGGAATGAGAAGGTAGCCATATACCGAAAAAGACAAAATACTTTGAAATTGATGTAACTCAACCTAAAACAAGATAACTTAGCCTAACACTCAAATAAGTCAACTTGAGGCTAACCTAACCTTACCTAATCTAGCCTAACTTAAACTAAGCAAAGTTAGCCTAAACCAACTAAACCAATATAAACTAGCTTAACCTAATCTAAACCGACTTAACCAAAAATAACCAACTTAACCTAACAAACCAACTTAACCTAAAATAATCAACTTAACCTAACAAACCAACTTAACCTAAAATAATCAACTTAACCTAACAAACCAACTTAACCTAAAATAACCTAACTTAAACATGTAAGTCATTATACATACGTATCAGGAGAGTGAGTGTACTCCAATATGAGGGGGTGATGAAGTGTGGTGTGTGAAATAATGTCCTAGCAAAGGACTTGGGACTGTGTTTGTGTTGTTTTTACTTGTTCGCTATACAAGGGGGAGGGGTCGTTCTTTGGAGTGCTCTGTGTACAAATTTGTTCCTCGATTAATGCGCCCTACTGCCCCCCAGAATTTAGGATTGATGGGGTCGGTCATTAGGTTTTTCACTGTCTATTTTTCTTCGTCTGTCTATCCTTTCCCTCATTCTCGACTAGGATTGCGTGCGATCCAAAAGGTTGCTTTAATTGGGGCCATGGCGGTTGCTCGCTGCCTCAGTGTGCTTGGTTCGATCCCCCTGCTCAGCACGGGTTTTTTTTTCATGGTTGTTATTAATTTAACATTCTCACGTCATGCAAAATTACATACCCCCCCCCCCCTAACGTGCAACCCGAAAAAGACTAATTGAATGAGGGGCAAATTGAGGTGTATTTCACATCCCATTTCACGTTTTCCTTTTGACGTTTTCTGTTCCATTGTTGATGGTAAACTATGATAATAATTCTTTTTTTTCGTTCCTTTTCAAATAGCTTTGAATAGATGCGAAATAAGGAGCGTTTTGCAGAGCGATAAATTATGGGGATTCAAAATCGTGACTTGAAAGAAGTGAAAATTTACAATCTATACACAAATGGCTAATTACAAATTGTAATGGAGTAGTGGGAGTTAATCAAACGTTCTTTGTTGTTTTTTCATTAATCTGAGCCTATTTTGTACATTTAAGTGGAAGCTATAACGTTTCTAATTAATAATCAGTAACTCGAAAGTTACTAACATATTTTTTGAAAGATGAATTAACTGCAACAATTTAGAGAACCATTAAAACTATTCTTTATACACAAACGCACCGCCCTCTTGCACCGATATTAGAAGCCTATGCGGGAGAAAAAGTGCTCATTTTTTCTAACTTTATATTTACAAAATGTATTTACACTCAATATCTTTAACCTTATATTTAAACGTAAAAGTGTTTAGATTTTGATCGCGACTACTTAATCAACAAAAGTAGAATTAATAGATTCAACTTAATATATCAGATATAGAATAAACCGATAATCCTAGAGCGTAGAGGGTCCTCCGAAAATATCCTTGTCCCATCGTAACAGGGAAAAGTGACGGTTGATTCGTCTTAGCGAAATCCTTAGTTAATTAAAATGTCGTCTAAATTTGCGACACTTTGGTCTAAGCAAAGCATGTATTTGAATCTTCATGAATGTTAAAGAGAGGCCATGGGGTCAAGCAGGGAGTGATCTTTTCCTTCATCTTGTATCCCAAAGGAGGATCAAGATCCAATGGTGTCGGTGTGGAAGAAATGTAAGATAGATGACCTCTTTGCTAAGGACGCCATCTTTACGTGAGTTCCTTTATGTAAACAAGAGAATTTAACCCTTTGATAAACTTGGGCATAGGTTTTATTGTAATACATATCATTACTATTACTTCCCTCTGTTTTTAAACATCCATGTAGATAATCTATTTTACAAGATCTTTTATCTAATATTTTCTGTATGTTTTCTGTCTATTACTAGAGTGTTATTTAGGGGAGTTAGCAAAACAGTGCCTTCTACTTGGGATTTGAGCACCGGGTATTTTTTCCTCCACTTTATCATCGAAAGGAAACAGTTAAAACTACTATTGCAATATTTTCTATTATACATCCTTATTCCTAAACATTTCCTATCCGAGCTCCGTGACCTGGGATAGTTTTAGCTTAGTTCTAAGAAAACCAATAATAATAGCCAAAATAATAACGATAATTTTCCTTAACGGCAGGAGGTTCTTGTCTTTATTTGGAGAGTAGTAAGAATGTTTTTTTTTTCTGGCATATAAAATATATCAGGTTTCCCTCAATAAAGCTTTTTGATTATTATTAATAATATTATTGTTATTAGTCTTTTCGAATGTCATCTTGAAGAAATTTAACTTAAAAGTTAAATAACTAATTCGTAAATTGGAGATAAAATCGAATAAAATAAAAAAAAAGAAGCTGATCTCTATTTTCTTTTTATTATTTAGTATCGAAGGTTCATCTCCAGGAAGCGCACCTGTTCCCACCTGGGGAGAGGGGAACAACTGCTCAGGATTCTGAGGACCCGAAGGAGGTTGGAGGTGTACAGGTGCGAAGGGGGGGGGCGCACAGGTGAGCTGCTTCCTCTCTCAATCCCGACCCTTTCCTGACGTCAGTCAAAGGAGCTCACGGAAGGGCAGCGACCACGAGTGGGGGCAGTGGGCGTTGCAAAGAGAAGGAGTCCCCGCAAAGGATCTCGCGATCATACCGAGAAGCTAACGCCTCACAAAGGCCACCAACAACTTAATCAAGAGGGGGGGGGGAGATGGAAATTTAATAAATTTAAAAGAAAAAGTGACTATAACTAACAAGGGCATTTTTATATTGGCATGGAATGGGGAGAATTATGCTGAGAAAATATTAATATTACTAACCTAAAAAATAAAAACCAACGGGGGCATCTACGCAACTCTGTATGCAGAGGTTTGAAAGGAAAAGTGGTAAAGTTAAGGTAAATGAAAATGCGCTGAAGGGTGCGCAACTCTCCCGAGCCTGTCCATCAATGAAGACAATTCTCAAACGAAGGATAAAGGAGGAAAATTAATAAATACTGAAAATAAACATGAAAAAACCAATATGATCTTTGTTATATACCCCTTCAGGAAAATAAAAAAGCTACAGAGAGTCAGATGTACGGTCTCTTTCCCCTCTAGCGGGACTTGACAGACATGATGTAAATGCCTCCTTTAAGACCAAATAAATCAGAAAATACAACGATCCGTTAATGAAGACGAAAGCCCTCGGAATTCTCTTTCTATTTGTCCCTGTCTAGTTGTTTAAAGCCATCATCCATCTATACTGCACAATCACACCTCCACCTATATCACCATGCTGCCACACAACTCCAGAAATGGAGTGCGCGCAACTCTTCCGAACCTGGCCAAGTCGAGCAAATACCCTCTCCCCCTCTGTTACTGTTGTATTGGGGTTGGTAAGGCACGAAGCCATTCCAATTTTCATACACACATTATTATTATTGTTATCATTAGTAGTATCATCTTTATTTTCGAAGTGGTTAGCATGGCTGACCACTCGTCCACTGACCTCTGTCTATCCTCACTTGCCCTCAGCTGGCACTACCCCCTCCCCCCCAGCCTTTAAAGGTGCATTAATGAGGCTCATCATGTGGGGAGGGGAGATTCATAGCCCATGCGAATTGGAGGCCAAAGCTAAACCAAAACATCCTACATATATTACACTCCCCCCCCCTCAACAACCACTCAATTTGACCTCATTAAGGTGAGCTTTAAATTAGGTATACAGGTGTATGTTTGCGTGTGAATGCTAGTTTGACATTGCAATCATTTATGTAAGTGTGTGTGTGTGTGTATGCGTTGTGCACTACTTGCCCCTGGTGATGCGCAGTGTCTTGAAGAAGTTGGTGGCGTGGGTTGCGCGCCTTAACTCTCCCACCGTAACGAGTCTTCCGATTTGTCCGAGGGGAAGAGGGTAAATGGGGGGATTGGGGAGGCTTATTAAATAGGTAACCCGTGGGAAAGCACCTGGCGCACTCGTCCACGCACACACTTCGCTCCGTGTATGTGTGTATAGTTAGGTGGCCAACGATTGGCCACTTTCCGTAACTGTGTCGGGACGTGTTCGGGTGTATGTATGTTCTTGATCTATGCGTGTGTGTGAGGATTCTTTTCGGGTCTTGGGTTATATGTTTTTTCTGTCTGTTTCTCACTGCTACAATTCACCTGCCTTCTTTGGGAAAGGGGCAAATTTGAGAGAGTTATTGTCCCCCTCCCCCTACTCTAGGGCCCGTTTACTCGTGCTATGTACTTGAGAGCCATTTTCCCACTCCCCAATTTCACCAATTTCTTTCGGAACAGCTCCTCACAGTTTCCTAATGGACATACATTAGGTGAAAAAGAAGAAGAAGCGAAAGTTGAGTTGATGGTTAAGATGATGAAGCTGAAAATTGTGGGCAGAATATGATGAAAAGGACGAATATGAAGATGAAAAGGATGGTGAAGAATATGATGATGGTATTGAGGAAGAACTCCTGCAGATACGAAGGCTAAATAAGAACAAATCCACTTCACCGCTAGCTCATTCAAAAAAATGGAAGAAAAAAGAAAAATAATAAACGAAGAAAAAAAAACAAGAAAAAAATCCTTCCTCCTCATCTCTACCTCAAGAGCGACAGAACTAAGATTAAACTATGAAAGAATAGAATCGTATGCCTATAAACTTCAGCAGATCATTGTCAATAAATCTGAAGGGACATGTTGTAATTTAAAACCATCAAAGGTACTTTCATACTCTACATCATTATTTTTGTTGTTTTATTTTCTATATTAGTAAAAAGGGCCACACGTAGAAGCACAGGTTTAAAACTATGGCACATACTTTATGTGTATACCAAAGATTCCTGTAATTTGCTCTAAGTTACGTTTATAGGACCACTCTACTACGCATTTATCCACATGTGTACCAAAGATGCATGCATTTTGGTGTATTACCTCTAGGACTACTGTTGTATACACTTATCTAAGTGTGTGTCAAAAGTTAATGCAGTTTTAACTCACCTTTACGTCTTGCAATATTGACACACAACAGATTCTAGAACTACTCCTGTACACAGTTACATACATGTGTACTAGAGATGCAAATCAATTGCATGGGTACTATAGCGATATCAATGAGCGGTGGCCAACTCTCGTCACGTCGGAGGGAAGATGAGGACAGATCTTCCCGCAGGCCAACACCAGGCTAATGTTTCTGAAGAAGGAATGTACCGACAGAAAAGGTGAGGACGGAAGATGAAAAACAAATACTCATGTTTTCTAAGGGACAGTCAATGGATGATAATGATTTAGAACTTAGTATCAATATAGGCTTAAGACTATAGGGTAAGAATCTACTACATGTGTAATCCAACGAGGAACGTTCATCCCGCAAAGGAAGGGAAGAGAGATGAGAACAAAAAAGGGAAACAATGGCAAACGTGAAGAGACGTATGAATAAAATATTACGCCCACAGAAAATATAAATAGTCTTAATTGCAAAAAGAGATCTAACCAACGAGGGCATAAAGCGATGATTTAATGAATGGCAGCCAGAAGAAAATGGTGGCAAAATCCCAAAAAGGACTAAGGAAAAAGCTCATGGATAACACTGGATGTAATAGCTAACATGTAAGCCCTTAATGCTGAGGTTGGGAGGGCACGTTACTCGTGTTTCCGTCAGGCCGTTGTCTGTCCCTACATAACTCCACTTTTTATACACTCTCACCCCTCTGGAGTGCGAATTTCTTTCATCTGTCTGCCCTCCCTCATTCTTTCCCACGACTGACTAGTCCTGATGTCGGGTGAAAGAAGGTGTTAAACACTGTCTATAAAATCGGGCGTGGCCTTTGAAGGGTCTCTGGGGCAGTGAGTGGCCTTGTCAACCTGAGTCTTTTTACCGTCGTGCAAGAGAGCTTTATTAAACAGCCGACCCGCTCACTTGCTCAACAAGTAGTTTCCTCTTTGGATAGCTCCGGGGGGAAGGGGGACGCGCCTTCCAAGCATTTTCACTTCCTCAACTTCATCTCTTGACCCTATGGAACTTTCTAGTGGAAAATACCCTCATTGGTTTCTCTAATAAAAATCCACTTGCCTTTTTTTTAAAAGAACTCATTGTCCTGTATAACCTTTCCGATCTGTCTAAAGGCTTGCCATGATTATCGTGCTGATCTCTATGTTGGTTTCATCTGACTGGAAGATCCCTTCTAAATAAAAGAGAAGGGGGATGTTAAATAAGTAAATAAATAAAACAAATACGTAAATAAATAATGGTAAAGGAAGAAGGGGTATGATTCATTGATTTGTAACCGTGGTTTTTGCGGGGTTTTGTAACCGACTGTTTTTAACCGCGGCTAAAGCCCAAACTGGGGATTGGAGATATTTTTCATTTGTGATGGCTTTTTTTTTGGGGGGGGGGATAACCATCGAATCGTAGGAATGCTATGTCACCAATAAGATTGTTTTTCTCCTGATTTTTCAATGGGAGAGTCATAAAAACTTCAGCTACAACCGCTTGTAAAATTCTTGAGAAAAAAGTTCAAAAATACGTTTCAGAACATCTATAGAGTCGTGGAGTTAATCATTGATGGCTTTAGAACGGATTATGGTAACAAACGTACTGGAATTTCTGAATTGTGCACATGTAATAAAATAATTAGAACATGTAGATCGTGTTTAACAAACTAGAATTTCTGAATTATGTAACAAAACGATGAGATAAGAGAGTAGATGTAATTTGCTTAGATCCGACAAAGCTTTGACCAGGGCGCATACAGGAGAGTAGTATATAAATTAAAAATGCCTAAGTAATGTGGGAGAGTTTTGAATTGCATAGCTGAAAGAGGTAACAGAAGGTAGTATTAAAAGGAGTAAAGTCACAGTGGAAAGGATGTTAGCAGTAGAGTACCTCAGGGATCAATTCTGGTCCCCTTATTATTTCTAGCTTATATAAACGATTTTGGGGACGTAGTTAATTGCAAGTGTCATTTTTTTTCTTATTGGCAGCTGTCGTAAAATAAGTTGAGGGTAACTTGAAATTGGAGCAGTTAGGAGATGGCATTTAACCTTGAAATTTCAAAGTTATTAACATGGGAAAGGATAATAATAAATTAAATCATGTATGCGCATTAGCTGAACTCAGCAGAGGATGTGGTCTTAGAAGTAGTGATAGATAGGTTATTAAGATTTTCTAAGCAGTGTTTTGAGGCAAAGAAAAGGGGGCGAATATTGTGATGTGCTTCATTAAGAGGAATGTTTGTTACAAAAGTAAGGAGGTTATACTTACACTTGTATGTACGGCCACATCTAGAGTACTGCATACACAGGCATGGTCCCCACATTTTAGACATGATATCGACCTGCTTGAGTCAGTGCAAAGGAGGGCAACAAAGATGATACCTTCCCTAAGGTACTTTTAATGTATAGATGAACTGAGAGTAATAAATATGTTCTCATACGAAAGGTGAGTGAAAAGGGTATGATTGCGCTTTCAAAGATTTTTCTTTGTTAGAAACGTTGGATTATTGGCAAGTTGTTTGAGTTGGAGGGTAATAATAGGTCTAGGAATCACAACTTGACAAGGAAAAAGGTGTAAGCGGGGTTGCGGATTATTTTTTTCACCAATAGAGTGGTAGATGTCGGGAATAAATTCAAGGGCAGGTCGTGCGGGTAGTCCAAATTTAAATTGTTTTCAAGAAAGGTTACACGAATAATTGGGGAGGGAAGGTCGACGTTTTTGAGTTTTGTTTTGGGGAGGAATTGTATATATTATAATATCGATATTATTATAAATTTTAGCTTCATAATTTGGCTTTTGACAAGCTTTGATCAATGCTGAATTTCCTTGCAACCTGTGGATGTGCTTCATAGATGGATATTGATCGACCCGGCTGACCTTTAACAAGCTCTAGTGACGTTTATCTTCCGTTAAATTCCGTTAAATTATGTTATGGCACTTAACTCTCATCCCTCGCCCACCTTTTCCCCCTGAATAGGCACATACCCCAATTTTATCCGCACCATTGCCCTCCACTACCGATTGGGTCTTACGTGCTGTAGCGTCTCGTCCTGCCGGGGCTCATCTCTGGACCCCAAGCACGCCCCCTTACACATCCCACCTCCGTCTATGCAAATACATCATACATAATATCATTGTCTTCTACTTTTCAGTTTTATTTCTCTCTGCCACAATTAATCCTCTCCCCCTCCTACAGTCAATTCTATAACCAATATGATAGGATATATATATATATATATATATATATATATATATATATATATATATATATATATATATATATATTAGATTTTATGGTATTCTATCAAAGGTCAGTTAAATGAGGGCAAAAAATAAATAATTTCCTCGTGCTTTTCCTATGGAAACCCAATCAAATGAGACTATTTCTTTTGCTCCTTTAATTTTCCTCTCAAAGGGAATCCAAATAAGAGAGAATAATTAGAAATATATTTACCTCCGTAGAAAAGATTTCAAAAGGTTATTTCCACGAAATTTTGTGTACGGGTGAGCCACCAAGCAGGTCTGGGGGATGGGGGTGGGGGCGAGGATTTTCATATGATTTATGCTGGGTAAGAGAATTTTCATGTTATCCAAAAAATTGAAATTCAACTTTAAAACGTATTAAGGGAGCTTCATTCCCATATTCCCTCTTCCTTTAATGGTGATGGGTCTCCCTTCCCCTCATTTTTTTTATCAACTGGTAATATAAGCAAATCGAAAACCTAGCATTAGGTTCTCAACTGAATACCAGAGGTAATAGTAAGCTTTCAATTTGATTATACTACGAATTCATTAAAAAAACATCTGGGGTAACGGAGAGCTTCGCCCCCCCCCCCCTCTAGAATATAATCACCTTAGAGTACGTTTGAAGTTCTATGTCCTCATATTTGCCTGCAATACAAAAAGTAATTTGAATAATGTTTTATTATTTGGTCCTTATATAGTTTATTTATATTAAAATTTTGGGGGACGGATCTTGATATGAGCGCGACTGTAGGGGAAGATCTTCTATCGGTTACCTTGGTGGAAAGATCCTTATATGATCCGAGGAATTATTTGAATTTAGAAACGGATCCAGATCCAGATACGGATTCTAGATCACTTCACTTTCTTTAACATTTCGGAGTTTTTAAATAAAGGACAGGTAAATATATATTATACCTATCAATTTATTTATCTAAGGATAATGAGGAAATTGGTAGGGCAGGGTAGTAAAAGTATCAAGATCCACTATAGGTTAGCCCATTGTACGGAAAACTTTCTATTTTCCTAATCAAAATTTGTCTCTAATCGTCGCGTTTGTAAGTTTCTCGTTTTTCAGGATTTGGAACCGCAAAGGTATTCCAAACTCGCACCGGGAATGGCTCTTCTGTGGTCTTTGCGCAATGTTTCACACGACACAGAGAAAGATAAATCGATAGAGAGAACAGATAGATAAATTGATGAGATAGATTAAAGTGATAAATATTGAGAGATTATTTATTTAAGACGAAAACCAACTGGTGTTTCTCTGCCAAAAAGCCCTCAGAAGGTTTTCCAGAAAGCGGGGAAGTTAGGGGAAATGAAAATGCGTGGAAACCCCAAATTTGGGTCACTAGGGCAAAGGATGATGGGTGAGTGTTGCTGCCTGCATTCATACCCTAACAGACGGATCCCATTGCGCAGTTTGGGCAACAAGATTCCCAACGTGGTGAGGTTAGGAGAAGTGAAAATGTGGTAAGTTCCTAGCCTGAAGGGATGAAGTGTCTACTTGGGGAAATTACACCCACCCTCTTCCCCGAAGGGTATCTGCATCATCAAGGTCTCGTCGATCTCCTTAGAGGAGGGTGGGGGGCGATAACCTTCATTAGCTGTAGGCGTGATTCTCATCTAGTTTGTCAGATTAGGGCGAAGGGGGGGAGCCCCCCTAGGTTAGAGGAATGGGTCCCTCCCGCAGAGCGAATGCGTAGAATTCCAAATCCATTTTTTCCCCAAATTTCGACCGCGACAAAGGTACAAGTCCTACTAGTGGTCAATATCCCCCCTCCCTCCTCCCGGATCACTATGACATTTCGATGGTCGAAAATTACTCGGCGGGGGGGGGGATTAGGGGCAGAATCATATCGACATCCCCCTTTTAATGGTCGCCTTAAATATTGATGGGCAAATTGCCATAAGGTCTCGCACCCCTAAGCAAAAAAAAAGCCTTATTAATCTGCCACTTTTGGTCCTCCCTTTTTATTCGCATTTGCTAATTTATGTATATTTCATCATTCCTAAGATTATCAATTTGTAGTCTCATTTAATTTGTATTACCTTGTTCTACACTATGTCTTCCCATTCATTTTGCATTACCATGTTCTTCACTATGCCCCCCTCCAATTCATTTTACATTACCATGTTCTTCACTATGCCTTCCCATTCATTTTGCACTACCATGTTCTTCACTAAGCCTCATCCTTTTTCATTTGCATTCTCAAGTTCCTCTGATTTACAGCCAACTGAAGGCAAAAGGCCTCATGTCCTCCCTTTTATTTCATCCCAAATTTATCATTAATTTAAAGCCGATTGAAAACAAACGACTCAATCTGCCACACACTGAGTCTTCTTTTTTTTATTTGCATTCCTAAGTTCCTAGATGCTTGAAGCTGGCTTCACCCATACAAGCTAACGGGAGAATTAAATCAACTCGCTAATTTACAAACCGAGAGTTTCGCTCTTAAAGAAGAGCACTCCTTCCCATTAGCGATGTTAATCGATCACTATTAAAGTAAAGTTTCTTTATTGAGATTTATATTTTACGATTAATGGTTAGATTTAAGTTATTCTCCATTTTCGGCTTTTAGAGTTTTGCGTCTCCTCCCCCTAAAAAAAAAATATATGTAGACCTGTGGACTAGATCATCTGAAAATAATCTCCTCTTCTAATTAAACTGTGCACTGTACATAGATAGGTGCAGAAAAAAGGCGAAGAAAAAAAAATAAAGAAGGAAAGTCGCGTAGGTGAGTTGCTAACAGCTTCCCGCGCCTCCAAACTACAGTTTGCAAGCATTGAATCCACTGCGCCATCTTGAGTCCCAAGAAATACTGATTCAAGTGAAACTTTTAAACGCTCTCTTGCGCTTCTCAGCACGATACAACACGATGCATAATTTTTAACCTTTCCTAACATTACCACTTTTTAAATTTCTGTTCACTAATTTGTTAATGCTCTCATTAGTTTTCTTTTTCCCGGCGAATGTTGGCATCGATTTGTGGTATTCGTTTTGTTGCTATGGTAACCAACAGAAGAGACCAGCTGGTTAATATAACCATTAGATGGGTCATAGTTGCTCATTTATGTTTTTTTTGTGTGTTTTTGCCACTGATTCGCACTCTCTGACACCAATCTCAGTGGGCCCTTACTGTTTTATGTGGGGGGGGGGAGAGTATGGTTCTAAGGCCGTTTGATGAGTTGTCAATAAAGGAAGAGACAGACAGAGGAAAAAAGGTTGAGGGGGGTATATTCAGGCCCCCTAAACGGAGGCGTCTTCAAACCAGAAATTCGTCCCTCTATAGGGGCATATTCACCTGTTAAAAAAGATAAGTCATAAGCAAAAAAAAGTAACAAGAAAGAATAACAAGAAAACGAAGACATCTTGAATATATGATGAAGTTAACCAGCGGGGAAAATGAAAATGTCAAATGTAGCCTTGATAAAATATATAGACGAAAGCGCTTGGAATCATTTTTTTTTTCCTAGGGGACGTCTTCATCCTTAGCCCAGAACAGGTATAAAATTTTACCTTTAGACAGAAGATCGGTATTTGCAAGACCTTAAGACCCGATGGAAGCGCGAGAGAGGAATGCCTGTAACTGTATCCCCCCTTCCCTCTAATCCCCTCAGTGGGGTATATATAACCCCACGATGCATCCGGGTGTTACGGATGAATAGGCAATTTTACCTAATAATGGAGGGATAATTTTCAGCTCACAACTACACGGTGAGAACTTACTCATGGATGTGCTTTCATTTATGGCCTAATTATGGGTTAAAGGAAGGAGCCTTCGGTGTGGGGATTGATCCCAAAGACAGCGGGTTGATTGAGGAAGGAGTCTTCTAGGGAACCCCATTCCTCCCAAAGACACCGGGTTGAATGAAGGGGTTCCTTGCGGGGGACCCCATTCCTTTTAACGTCCCCGGGGTGATGGAAGGATCCTTCAGGAGGCAGCATTGCTCCCAAAGACACCGGGTTGAATGATGAAGGGGTCTTTCTGTGGGGACCCCATTGCTCCCAAAGTGCCCCTTAGGTTGTTCGCTGGAGAGGAGGAGGGAAAAGTCATTATTGGGAGGAAGACCAGGTTTGGCGAACACCGGGGCGTTGATTGGGTCTCATTAGACCCCATTTGGGTGAGAGACCAACGTAACGTGAGAAGTTGAAAAGAGAAACGAAGAATGAAGGCAAAAAGAATGGAAGAAATAAAAAATCAAATAAAAAGAATGAAAGACAAAACGAATGAAGGCCAAAAAAGAATGGAATAGAAAAATGATGAAATATAAAAGGAGAGAAAAATAATGAGGTAAAAGGAGAATAGAATAAGGAAGAAATAAAAGAATGAAGGAAAAGAAAAAGGATTAAATAAAAAGAATAAAACAATGAATGCAAGGCAAAAGAAAGAATAGAAGATAGAAGGATGAAAGAAGAAGAAAAACTTGGTTCTTCTTTCCCTAATGATTTTCAGCCGCTTCCCACATTCCATGAAACTGTAAATCAAAGATGTCAAAGTTATTTTAGCAACAGTATCAAAATCACCACCCTAAAGGTACCACATATCACACAAACGTACCCCAAATTTAATTTGAAAGGTAAACAAAATCATTATTATTTACCTATAACTTTTCTCCCGTACTTTATTTCTTTAGTATAATCCGTTTTCTTTCATTTTGCTGCAGATTTCTTGCGATGGCACCCATTTGATGCAGCTTGTTGCATGCAATATGGGCATAATATGGTTTCACTTTTAAGCGATGGCTGATGATTTTTTTTATTTAATATTATTAAATAGGGAATATATTCTCTCAGCCGCTAGCGACTACTGGTGTTATGAAACTATATTTAGCTTTAAAGTGAAAAACGATACTCAACTTTACATTTTTTGAGAGAAAGATTTTGGGCAAAATTTATTTCTGGTTCAGTTTCTGCAGTTGCTCTAACGGCTTCCCTCGAGTCAAGTTTGGACATTTGTATGCAGGACGGAAGATTGGTTTTGTGGCGACCTGCATCGACATTTCTAGGATCTTCTAATGCTTCAAGTAGATCTAGGGTTGAGATCAATTCGTAACTCCTTAATAGGTTAACTTTAAAGTCAGTAAAGTGACCTTTGGAGATTTATAGGCCCTTTTGAAATACTTTCCACCTTTGATCCTTGATAATTTTTCTTTAGAAATGGAAGATAAGACGAAGGGTTAGATTAACCTTTTATTGGTCGTTATTTATACTACTTTTTTTTTAGATGAAGTTGCCTTGGATTTCTTGAACACAGCTGGTAAAGGAATTTTTCAGCATCTTTATTCTGTTACTTTCTGTTTGAAACTATGGCTTGTTTTTTTTAACAGCTGGTAAAATATATGCTAAAAATGCATACATTTCATGATTTGGATGTTGCAGGGTTTCTAATATGGTAGCAGTTATTCTAATATCGCTGAGGTACAGAATGAAGCAAGAGCAACCCATTGACCTAACATTCTTTTAGCTACTTGTTCGAGAGATAGCCGGTGCAACTGACGAAGAATTTTGCATGGATGCATATTTGAGAATACCTGCAAATTTGATATCTCTGCAATCGTCACAGAAAGGCGAAATCGATCCACTCGGATATAAGGATTACGTCTATTTTTGTTAAAATTGTTTACAAAAGGATAGCGCGTCTCGCTTTAAATAAACAAAAATGCTTTTTATAGCAGTTATTGTGTCTATTTTATTATGTATATTGTTTGCATAAGGGTAACTCGTCTTTTATAAAAAAAACTTTTAATAACAGTGATTTTCGGAAAACGAAGGTTCTGGAGTACTTGAATTTTGCATTGTTTTTGCAGAATTAATCCTCTGCATAAAATAAAATAAAAACCGGAAGAGGCAGACCAGTGAGGATTGGTTTCTTTGGCGGCGGCTGTGAGGGTCAACTGCCCAACCCGCCCCTGCTGACACTGGATGGAGAGACACCGTCTTCCCCTCGGTAGATGGCGTCTTGATTTGACTTTTCCCGGAAGAAGGGCGACGGATGAGGCTGTGTGAATGGAACGGTTGGGGAGGAGTGGGGTTACCTTATGAAATAAAGGAAAGCGAAAACCAATGTGTGCATTTCTGCCTGACAGATGTCTAGGAGATGTTAAATAAAGTGGTAAAGTCAGAGGAAGTGAAGATGTGGGGAGGAGGCACAACTATTTTGTTTCGGCCGTAAGTTACACGGTTTCTAACTCGATAAGGCATCATTATTATTATATAAGAAGCGGGCATTTGGGACATCCTGGCGCTGCGGTGTGAACCCCCTTCCCTTCTCCCCATCATCCTAGCCGGAGACCCCATAGGGCGAACCATATTCAACATCTACCTGCGATTGACGTGGTAGTCATCACTGCGTTAATGGCAGTACAATTTTATTATCTAAAAGACGCAAACCAACGTGAGCATCTCCGACAGAACGTTTTTGTAAATTGGTGAATGTTGGGTAACGAGGATGCGTGGAAGTTGGATAACCTGGGTAAAAAAGGGACTACGTGGGGGTAATAGGAGTTGGGGTGGTGTGTGGGGCTTGATAAGTTAGGTTGTGTGAAGATGCGTGAGAGGAAGCCCCATTACAGCCTGACCCGATTTGCGTTCTAATGATCTACTTTAGGAGGTTCGCAGGACTAATTTGGGGTGGGTTAAGCCCCGGAATCGGGTGCTGTGTCACGTAGGGGCGTCCATAAATCCCTCTGTTGTAGGATGCATAAATACCCCTGTGAGTTCGAATAGCCCTGCACGGAGGGGCATTACCCCAATCGGGTGTTTCTCACGATTGGGCGTTGGTGTGTGTGGGTGGAGGGTTGGGACCAGTGGGAGGGAGCATCTTGTCCCGAGAATCCCCGACGGGATAAGGGTCTGTTCCGGATGTTCCCACACCTCGGGAAATTTTCCCACGGCCCCGAGGGGCCCCGTGGGATTTAAAGAAGTGGCGTCTCGCCGCCGATCCAGATAAACCTCGCATCCTTCTCTCTTGCGCTACGCCGTCCATCCATTTTCACTGCCTTTTACTTCACCACTTTCTCTGCCACACGTTTTCACCCATCCTTACTTCACTTTCTCTACCACACATTTTCCCTTTTTATACGAACGTCTCGCAACTGTGAGGCGGAGATATTCGCGTTGGTTTTAAGTTAATTATAATAAATTAGTCAACTTCGATTGTACTTTGATTTCATCTTTCATCTCATCTTTTATCTCCCTTTTGTCGATTGTCCCTTAATTTCATTCATTCATGTCTATTTTGTCGACTGTCCTTTAATGTCATTGTCGATTGTTCTTTAATTTCATTGTTTCATCTCCATGTTGTCATTTTGTCCGTCGAATGTCTTTCATTTTCATTCTTTCATTTCCATCATGTCTTTTCTCTGTTATTTTCTTATAATTTGATCCCACATTGTTTTTTGCTGTTAATTTTCTTTTAATTTAATTATGCCATTTCCACTCTCTTTTCTGTTGAGTTAATTTCATTTTAATATGTATATTTTGTCTGTTTGTATGCCACGTGCTCTTCAATTTCATTCTTTCGTCTTCATATTGACTTTTTTTCTATCATTTGTCCTCGAACTATTTTCCTTCAACTCCCCATTGTTTTTTATACAGTAATTTTCCTTCGATTTTATTCTCTAATCCATATTCTCCCCTTTCAGTCAATTGACCCTACATTCTTCCATTTCTATATTGTCGTTTTATTTTGTCAATTGTCCAATTTTATTCTGCTCCCCTCCCTACATTGTCCTTTTATAGGAATTGCATCACCGCTATGTCCTTTTTATATCAATTGTCATTTCATCTCCACATTGTTATTGTTAATCTCCGTATTGTCCCTTTTGTTTATTGTCCTTTACTTATAGTCATCTCGATTTTGTCCTTTTTGTGCGAATTGTGCTTCAACATCATTCTTTCCTTATTATGCACTCACCCCCTGCAATTCACCTTCAGTTTTCCTTTGTTTCCCCAATAAACCCCACTGCGCGCTCCCAATAAACGCCCCGGGTACCATTTTTCACACTAGACGAATATCGTCCAATGACGCGAGTCATAAACTGAGTCTGCGCTGTTGAGTCATTTGACTCAGCATATGACTCGCGTCAATATTTCTCGAATTTGAATTTCTTCTGTTAGTTATTAATGCGCGTATTGCAGTCTCCTCTTTTGAATACTTGGCTATGCCCTGTTGTCTTTATTATTTCGCCTATATCCCCTTTTTAAAAACTTGCTAGCGTAGATGCCCACGTTTTTTTTTAAGTAAAGGAAAGGTTGAAATACACAAAAGCTAAACTGCATCACGTTTGTTTATGACAATAACCCGTAGGAAATAAGGACAGGTAGATTCCAAGCGCTTTTGCTTTCATTCGCAAATCCTTTTCAGAGACATTTGCGAATGAAGCCAAACTTTCTTTTATCTAATTTAAAGCCAAAACCAACGAGGGCATCTCCGCCAGAAGATTGTAAGGATACATCAGTAAAGAGAGTGATGAAGATAGAAGAAGAGAAAAATGTGAGATATATAGCCGTGAATCCTCCAGATGACATTGAGGCAGGGAGGGCACGCCTGGGCAGCGCCCGGAATATCCCTATGTTCCCCTTCGATTGATTTTTTTTATTATTAGCTCACGTGTTTATTTGGGTCGTATATAGGTAAAAGACGAGATTCCGAGCACTTTTGCCTTCATTAAACAGGCCTCTTTCAAGGAATTAAGAACAGGTGAAAGGGCGCGGCTTATAATATAGTAGCTGAAAAAAATGGGGGAGGAGGAAAAAAACTTCATTACCACAAGATTTTCCTATTTTGGATTTTATAGACTGATAGGTAGGTAGGTACCAATAAATTATTTGTTTAATAGTAATTGGATTGAACCTAGGGACAATTATTAGAACGTAAAAGCACAGTGACACAATCCCAGCAAATTACACGATTCGAGAAGGACATAGGAATGAATAAAGCACTTGTATAAGATGTATCCTTTCATTGCCTACCAAATAAAATAAACCGTCAATTTTAAGTCATTTCTAACTCTTCTCTAAATTTCACACACGCATATATATATATATATATATATATATATATATATATATATATATATATATATATATATATATATATATATATATATATATATATATATATATATATATATATATATATATATATATATATATATATATATGTGTGTGTGTGTGTGTGTGTGATATTTAGAGGAAAGTTAGAAATGACTTAAAGTTGACGGTTGATTTTATCTGGTAGGCGATCTTGGCTTGTCCAGCTGTTTCCTTAGGACTGACAAATTTGGGTCCATTTTTTTCCAGCCCCTTAAGCCGTCAGTCTGATCGCAGCTGTCCAGATAAACGTTAAGAAATCCCTGCCTACACTTATTCATGCATGGAAAGGCCTAGGAATGAAGCCAATGGAAAATCGCTCACCACCTTTTTGCTATAAATAAATGATCTATTGATATTTGAGTCGAAATATATATATATATATATATATATATATATATATATATATATATATATATATATATATATATATATATATATATATATATATATATATATATATATATATATATATATATATATATATATATATATATATACATACACTTACAATTTGTCGGTGGTCCATGGGACAGACCTGAAGGCATCTGGTTAGTGGAACGAAGCAGTAGGCAGCTTCGTTCTAAGACGGTGCAGCAGCTGTTATTGGTAGAAGTGACTCCAACAACCGAATAATACTCTATCTTGTGTGTATTGCCAACGAGTCAGTGTGTACATCCATCGTACCCATATAAAATGTGTGTTGCCGCTTAATGTACACAGTGATACAGAGATAAATATGTACATGTCTCGTGCGCACCTCAGGCTTGGCTTCTCCTAAGAATTAACGGCCAAAAACCCGCGCTGACTTTCTGATCCAATTTGGCCCAAAAATGATTGGGCGCTTTATATGGGGGTTTGAGTCCACCTACTTACTACAACGCCTTCATACATACATTGTAATTGAGGGCGAATGCAGTTGAAGAATTACATAATGTGTTCTGCCAAAGGAACTCAAATAGATATCATATGACACAAATAACCGTTAGAAGAAGCTCAATATGGAGATCAGAAAAAGGCTACTTTGCGGTTTCTTATTATTGATGTATGAACACTTAACACATTGTAATTACCGATGACATTTCCTTTATTTCTTTTGGTTTTGTTTATTTTTTCTTCATTCTCTACATTTGGCATAGAGATAATGAATACTGGCTCGGAGAGAAGGAGTGAAGCGTCAGTGCGTTCATCAACGGCTGGAGAAACAAAATTAAACCATTTTATTGCCTTTATTTTCTTGATTTAGTCTTTGTTTTTAAGTTCTGTGTCATTTCAAAGCGTCTCAATCACCTATAAGAACTTTCAGGTTCCCCTCCGACATGGTTTATTAAAAAAATATTTTTGTGATATTCGTTTTTTTATGATAAAAATGTTTAGATATTTTTAATAAAGATCGAAATAGAAGCTCGTTGGTTCTAAATTTTGTTAGCGATGTTTAGTCAATAAATTACATTAATTTTTTTTAAGAAGAATATAAAATACGCCTGAAAGGTAATAATTCTATGAAATCCAAATCCCATATTCGCAATAAAGAGGATTTAAATCCACATTAAAGAGATTTTTTCTATAAATTCTTTTTAAAAGAGGATTTGTCTAGAATAATAGAAGGTTGTGTTCTCCCAAAGCCAGACAGTTGGAAAGAGTCGCTTGTATAGCCTGAGGTCAGACACCTGAGATGGAATTAAAATGGCTGTTATCTTCCCACCAAAGGATTTTTCTTTTAATATTTTGCACTAAAAACCCGATCACAAATTTTAATATAATTTTATCGGTAATAATATTACTCCCTTAAGGTTTATTAAGCTGCCTATAGAATATTATTTAAATATATTTTTTGAATGACTTACGGGTTGACGACTATTTGCCCTTGTAGTAAAATAATAGTTGACAGATACTTCCAGTTGCGCAGACGCGTAGAATTGATATAAAAATTTTATGAAAGAATATATATATTTATTCTTTCAAATGCTTTAATTATTCATATAGTATAAAATTTCCCTTTTCTATGTGGTCTAAATTTCCTAAATGATCCTCATAATTATTAATCTACTGACTGGGAAAAGGAAAAATGCAAATATAAATGGCAACTTGTCTCAAAGAATACGAGCGTTGAAGTCTCCCCCTCCTTTTCCACAATATTCCCCCACTTCCCTTCTGATCCCCTACTCTCGACTCCCTCCCCCTTACTCCCCTCCCAAATCCGGGGGATATAGGGAGGCTTACCTACCTATGGTGTTCAGGTAAGGATGTGGTGGGATGAGGGACGAGGCGTGTGTGTGTGTGTGTGTGTGTGTGTGCAGGAACGGGGGAGGGGGGGGGACTGCGAGTATCTTGAACTCCCCCCCCCTTCCCATCTCCACCCCACCCCCTTCAGCGCGTCTGCTGCCTCTCTCTAGCCTCTTCGCTTTTTTTTCTTCTCTCTTAGTGATGGTTTATGAGAGCAGATTTTTGTTTTTTTATTATTTGTAAATAAGTAACGCCATCGGCGAAGAGGAGTACGTTTGTATACGGATTCATTCATTTTTTATTAAACATTTTGTTTATATACATACCTACTCATTTTTTAAAATAATTATTAATAAAGAAAAGGGGCATTTAACTTTTAATGAGGACAACAGATGAGAAAGGGAATAAAAATACAATAACACACTTTATCCTTAATACACATACACACTCAAACACGTGCAGCCCACCTTAACCGTTTAACATTTCACTACTATATCCGATAATAACAATAGTTTATATATTTCTACCATACACAGTGCAATGTAAAACTGTGTTGGAAATGCCATCGTTGGTTTTTGTATAATAATAAAATAATAATGATAAAAGAATAATAATAATCTTTTTATTACGACTATTAGTAATGATAATAAATTGATGATTGAAAGTAGTGTTGAAAGAGGCAGAAAAACTCAATATATATTTTGCTGCAATGTCTATTTACTGCTAACTGCGATCCGTCTTAATGGAACACCCTTTATAATGGATGTTGAATCCTTGATAGAAAGACCCGTGTATTGTTGTTGTGAACTCACCCGATCCATGTTTGCGAAGATGAGCGAGCCCCGTCCCTGAACCTAACGCCCTCTGGCGCCTCGTGCTAGAAACGAAGGCGTTAAAATGACTTCCCGAGCCAAACAAGAGGCACCTCTGTTGTTTACCTCCTCCGTCATTATTGTAGAAAGAGGAGGGGGAGGGTCGGTATTACTCTTCCTCCTTCGTGCAATTGGAAGGGGGGGGGTCATCTTTCATCCCCATTTGGGTTTAGTCAGGTGCGAGAGAGGACCGACAGAAGAATAAATGAAAGGAGGGGAGGGCACGTTGAAGCCCTCAGGAAAAATTACAGGTATAACTTGATAGACTAATTGATAAAATGAATGATTGATTGGCTATCGATCGATTGTTTAATTAACTGTTCGATTGATTAAATGTTAATTTAGTCGATTGATTGATATTTTAATTGATTACATGGTTGATAATCAACCAATCGTTGGTAAAATATTAGATTATTCGATTTTCAATTATTTGATTGATTAAATGTCATATTGATTGATTAATCTGTCTTTTGTTAGTTAAATAGTTGATCGATCAGTTTTCGAATGTTTGATTTGTAGCTTATTCTATTTATTACATGGTTGGTTGATCAATAGGTTAGATGGTTCAATGATTGGTCGATTGATAGAATCTATGATTAGTGTATTCACCGAATTGTCAATGATTGAGTTAGCGAATAATTGATCGATTAAATGAGTACTTGATTGATCAGTTGATTCATTTGATGGGTGATCGATCAGTCTTTTCATTTAATGATTGATCTGTTGATTGATTGATAAACGGACTGTGGCATTGGTTTTGGAAAGGGGTCAACCTCAGTTGCCATGGTCGAAACTTTTTCTTTCTGAGGGAGGTTTCGAACGTCATACTATCCACCTCAATTTTAAATGCCACACTTCGTGCCGCTCTTAGTAGTCTCCTCTCGGCTATTTCGGCCAAATGGGCCTGAATTTCCGTTTTCTTTTCACTTTTTTAGCGAGGTTTGCCCCTTATATATACACGAATCCCGTTTTCTGTAAGTAAGGTAGACTCAATAAAAGGGAAATAAATTTAAGAGATCTTTCCGGATTAAGAGATTGAATTTCAATCCAGTTAAGCCGCCATGATCGGAAATTCTCATGTTTCGTATCATTTTGGGAAGTTATCCCCAACTCTGGCATCAATGTATCGACTTTGTCCTCGAGGGATTTTGATTTCTGTCTAGATTCTCTGAGTTTGAAAGATTCAGTATTCATTTGGGGGGCGTTGGGGGGGGGGTGAGTGGTAGAATGGGGTTTCAGTTGAAAAATCTTAAGGGTGGTGGTAATAATTAAATATTATTTTGCATTCTGACGGTTCGTTACTACTTCATCACACCTTTAGAGACTAATAATAATAAGAATTATAATAATACAATAATAATATACTACTACTAATAATAATAATAGCAAAAAATTCAGTATGTAGTTATCGCCATCCTTCTCTCGCATTGTGAGCCGAGATTCCCTACCGAGAAATGATATGCACATGACGATCAGAATGACAAGCTCGAAGGTACCATGGGCTACTCTTCATTGGGGTGGGTTAGAGATGTGTTGTGACCTACGATCGCAGAACCCTTCGAGGTTCTGTGACCTAACAAATTTGTGGTTGGTTTTGAGTAATCCCATAGGGCGCAATAGTACGCCATCGGCAGGATTCATTAGAACAGAAGACTCGCGACAGGATCGGAAAGACAGCGGTGTTGTGATTGGTTCAGTGTGTGTGATGACGTAAGTAAGATCTAACTCCTCTGGGGTAAACACAGCGCCCCCACCAATGGGTTGCCGGACCTCTCCTCACGGTGACGACGTTTGTCTCCGCTCTCGCTCTGAAATGAACCCGACACCTCGACATCAGAAATCCACTATGCTAGCGAGAGGTCCAAGAATTCGAGATATACAAGCTTGTTCCTCAAATGATTTAATGCATCTTCTACCATTAACCTGTGTGTCGGGAATATTGGGTTCTTCTCCCCCACATTTCTCTCATTTGCTCTCACTTCCTCTTCCTTTATCTCCCTAATACATCCCTTCATGAATTGCCCCCACTCTCCCTTCCTTCAATATCAAGCTAATATCAGTGGATTTTTTTTTATAGAATTAAATATACTCATTAACATTTTAGAGCTTATTTGTTTGGGTGAGTCGGCCTCACTCATTCTTATCATTTGGTTGCCTAAGTCGCCCTCAATCATTTTCCTTCATTTTGTTGAGTGAATCATCCTCAACCATTTCTACAGTCTTCTCATTTGAGGCGTGATTCTTCCTCAATCCTACCCCTCATTTAGTTGCGTGAGTCCTCATCAATCATTCTACTTATTTGGTTGCGTGAGTTGCCCTGGTGCGTTTTCTCGCTTTGTTGCGTGAGCCGCCCTCATCCAGTTACTTCGTTTGGTTGCACGATTTAATCCTCAATCATTTCTCTTATTTACTTGTGTGAGTCTTTCTCAACCTTTTTTTCTCATTTGCTAGCGTGAGTCCTCAATCACTTCCTCTATTTACAAGGTGCGATGGGTCATTTGTCGACTAACCTAAATATGAAAGAAAATAGGACAGTGTATTTATATAGTTAAATTTACCACAAAGTTACATGTTAAAGACTTGAGGTATTCTACTATCTTTTTTTGCCAATGAAATCGCCTTTGGCCTCACCCAAAGCCTCCAGGCCGATGCGAAATCTGCTACAGGCCTCGACCGTCCCCCTGTTTAACTAGGTGATAATTGTGGTGATCCTGGACCTAAGCGCCACCTTGGTGGTGCAAGGGTCTTGTTGGTCTCTCTCAACCATACCCTACACGTAATAGTCCGAGGGGTTGCACTCTAAGGAGATGAAAGGCCAGATATTCGGAGTGATGTAGTCGAGGGAATTGTATGACAGCCAAGACTGTTTGTGTAGCACGCGCGCGACCTTCCAGCGGGCACCTCTTGGATCCATGGCGACACCACTCCTCCATATTCAGTCTGAGGCCCTCGGAGACGATAAAGGGGTGGCCCTCGTGGCTTCCGAGCCGCCCTACCCTCGTAATCACAGCCTGACTCATCCAACTTTTCCCTGATCATCTGCATCGTCCTCAGATTGACACCCAAGCACTCGGATCTCTTCGCATTGGCGTTTCCGGTGGGAATCTCACGCAACGCAGCTTAGCCTTTTCTAAATTTTGGGAGAAACAAATTCAACCATGGTATTGCTTCCTTCACAGGCGATGCACAACTGAGTCTACTCTGATAGGGAGGAAAGAGAACTGACGCCAAACAACACGCTTGCGTGGAATTCAGAGTTGCCAATAGTAGCAAATGATCCACCGCATCCTGTAGTTGCTTTATCGCTAAAAGGATTTGGCTTAGAATTAGAAGGAAAAATATGTATAACCGGATAATAATTGTCATTTTCTTAGATCATATTTTCACAAAGTTATTTTTTTAATATGGCTAAGGATATTAAACTCTTCGAAATATTTATTTATGAAGAATTATTTATTTTCATACGATACAAGGAATGAGGAAAAACGTTTTGTATTTGATATCGAAGCCTTATCTGTGTTAGCCGGTTTTATCATTTGATTCTTAATTCAATCATTAAAAAATCTTGAATTATTTTTTTTCCATATTTCTTCAATGAATGAATTATTAGCAATTTGGTTAAAAAACAAACCATCTTCACTGGTCAATCTTGCAATATATTCTTATTATCATTAACCTTAGGTCAGTTTTCTACACGACGAATAATTTTTAAGTGTTAAGATATAAACATAGAGCCACCTATACATTTTAATACTTTAGAACGAGTGACACACTCCACTTCATTCTTATTTTCTATTATTTAAATAGCATCATATACAGTTAGTATATCAATGAGGAGCAGCCACCTTCAAACTGCATCGGTCATGCCTGAGAAACGCTCCTCATCCACGCCAAGCGAGGGCCTGTATCTAACAGCCATAAAATGAACTGTATCCATTGGTTATTTTAACCTTCACTTTTGCCTGGGAGACGTTCTTCGTTCACCTCAAGCAAGTGACTGTATCCAAACATACCCATTGCTATATACTAACCCCATGCCATCACCCCGTACATGACAGTTTACCATACTAGTTCCATGCCTCTTGGATTTACTCTTCTTCGGCATCTGAATTTAATGTGCTGTACGTCTGTGTTAAGCTCAGAACTGAGGAAAAATAAGTGAATAACATTCGACAAGACTGCAGCACAAGGAAGATGATGAGTCAATTATAGCAAACATACCTAAACATGATCGAATCGTTTTTAGAGTGTCAGACGTTATATGGATCGCAAAAAAAGAATAATAGAAAAATAAATAAATTGTTAGCTATTTTCTCTCTTATCCTTTTGATTAGGTTAACGATTAAACGGTAAAACAAAATCAGTAACCGGTTACGAACCAAATTTTCTTAACCGGTTAATAATCAGTTCTTTTTTTGACTGGTTTTATTAAGTCTTAGGAGTTTCCATTTGTTGATTGTGCTTCTAGTATCAGGTGCAATGGGTGAGGTAGGGGGGAGGGGTATTGAGTGCACCTGCTGTTGAGTGCAGGTCTCACCCGATCGATACGAGTGACTCACTCTAATTGCCGTCATTATTTCGGACAGAAGCAATCAACCGAATAGTAGGAACGAACGTAGCGATTAGTTTTAACTCATATTTCAGAGGCATTGGGACTATTTATTTATTTGTTCTTGTGTTTTTTGTTTATCTAAGGCAGGATATTGTATTTTTAACACATCTTCACTTCATCCCTCTTCATACGAAGCTCTTCTTACAAACTTTCTGTTCTGGTAGTGCGTTCAAACATGAAATAAACATTTATTTGTATGTAAAAGAACAAAGGTATCTTCTCAATGACAGTGATTCGAAATTAGGGTATTGGAGTCGAGCAAACGTGAGGACTCCTCGATCGAACCCGAAATAATAATCTTCTAGATTTTGTTTCCTGATTAGTGGGTCAAAAACTCGTTTCAAACTAATTATTAAAAAAGGCCAATTCTACTCCAATTAAGGCAGCGCAAAACTACTCCATAGGCTTTGAGACAAAATAGCCGCAAACTCCTTTGATTGGTCGAATCAGTATTTCGTCTGTAGCAGAGTAACCGATTCTCTGCCACTGCTAAAGAAAACTGTCAAAGAAAAAAGGTTCTTTCAAACAAAGAAAAGTTTTAAAACAAATTTAAAAATATATCAGATGTCAATTGAAAAATTAAATAGAAAGTAATATTCTCCTCATTTAAAAATAATTATATTTTGAAAGCATAAGACATTATTTACTTTTGTTTTCATTATTAGTAAATCATTATTGGTGCGCGTTCATTAATTCAATAATTCAATTATTATAATCGTCCTGTCGCTCTACCATTTTCCCGTATTACTTTGAGAAGGCGTTTTGACAATCATTTTACTGGTTCGTGAAGGTTTTCTTTTCCTTAGCCCTATATTTTAAGAAGGAGATTTTTTGAAGGTTTGAATAAGATTTTTTTCTTTTAGTTCGGTTGTCACCTAAGTAGATTTAATTTTTTATCAAAGTTATTTCTAATAATTCTACAGAACTACAGAATCTAGGACCAGCAAAGACCCTAAGGTCCGCTCGAGGCTAGTCCGCTACACTACATCCGAAACTACGATACACACTTATCTACGAGTGTATCTCTAACATGCTATATATATATTTTTTTTATTATTATTTTTTTTTTTAAATATATAATCTACTGTACACACTTATCTACATGTGTACAATGTCATGCATATTAACTACTTCAACCTAGGGGGGGTGATAGAAAGTTTTTCTTCTCAACTTCCGCAGCCCTCGACTGCTAGTGGTGAAAATCTAGTTATAGGATAGGCGGAAAAGAAAATGGATATCTAAACTACACATGCAAGAGAAATCGCTGGCATCATTTTTACTCTCGTTGTTCCTCCGCTCCAAACTCCTTTTGCAAAGACGTTATTCCTTACTGTGCTCAGACTACGTTATATTTATACTATTTAAGTGCGCGTCGAGACGGTTTTTAAACATATTTACCGACCTACTATCCACTACGTGGGTGGGTAGCCTATTCCAAATTTGAGTAATTTTAAACGTAAAATAGTTTTGGGCTATACTAGTGTTAAATCGCTTGTTGACTAATTTTAATCCGTGTTGCCGAGTGTTTCCCCTATGATCCAATTCGAACAAATTCCTATAATCAACGTTTGAAAATCCTTTCAATATTTTAAATACTTCTATTAGCTGGCCACGTAATCTTCTGCCTTCGAGAGATGGCAAATCTAATGCCCTGAGTCTTTCCTCATAGGGCCTGTTTCTCAGCTCGGGAATTAATTTTGTAGCCCTACGCTGCACTCTTTCTAATTGCGCGATATCAGAAGATATAAGAAGAAGAAGATGAAGAAGAAGATTAAGATGAAGATGAAGAAGAAGATTAAGATGAAGATGAAGAAGAAGATGAAGAAGAAGATGAAGATGAAGAAGAAGAAGAAAAGGGTGTTCAGGGTGTTAAAATGAAGAGTCTATAAAGGGGATTAAAAAAGGCGGTTAAGATTAGCAAATAAGGCCGTAGGCCACACCCCCGCAGGGGGGCCTGTGTCACCAAGCTCTTCCTGTTAAGGAAGAGAACAGCGGCTTCTTTTTCATATATAGAAATGTTTGGGTAAAATGATGCTTAGTTTCAGAGTGATATTTGAGCAGTTCTATAATTTTGTGGATCTATTAAATATAATAAAATTGCCAGTGACAGAAACAAAATACCGCAATGTTTCAGATGCAAATTAAGCTATGAGTAATAGCATTTATATTTTTTAATGTTTTAATCAAACAAATATTTAAGTGAATTTTTAAAATTATTTTATAAATCAAAACATTTAATTATAATATAAACCAGCCGCTGTTCTCTTCCTTAACAGGAAGAGGTTGGTTACACAGGCACCCCTGAAGGGGTGTGGCCTACGGTCTTATTTGCTAATCTTAACCGCCTTTTTTAATCCCCTTTATAGACTCTTTATTTTAACACCCTGAACACCCTTTTCTTCTTCTTCATCTTCATCTTCTTAATTTTCATCCTCATCTTCATTTTCTTCTTCATCTTAATCTTCATCTTCTTCTTCATCTTCTTCTTCTTCTTCATCATCGCGCTGGGTTATATCGCGCGTAATTTTACTGGGTTATATCGCGCGTAATTTCACGTTCAAATCTAAAGATGTAATTTTACCGTTATATAAATCACTTGTGCGTCCACTGCTCGAATCTGCGGTTCAATTTTGGGCTCCATACTTAAACAAAGATATCACGCAATTAGAAAGAGTGCAGCGTAGGGCTACAAAATTAATTCCCGAGCTGAGAAACAGGCCCTACGAGGAAAGACTCAGGGCATTAGATTTGCCATCTCTTGAAGGCAGAAGATTACGTGGCCAGCTAATAGAAGTATTTAAAATATTGAAAGGATTTTCAAACGTTGATTATAGGAATTTGTTCGAATTGGATCATAGGGGAAACACTCGGCAACACGGATTAAAATTAGTGAACAAGCGATTTAACACTAGTATAGCCTAAAACTATTTTACGTTTAAAATTACTCAAATTTGGAATAGGCTACCCGCCCACGTAGTAGATAGTACGTTGGTAAATATGTTTAAAAACCGTCTCGACGCGCACTTAAATAGTATAAATATAACGTAGTCTGAGCACAGTAAGGAATAACGTCTTTGCAAAAGGAGTTTGGAGCGGAGGAACAACGAGAGTAAAAATGATGCCAGCGATTTCTCTTGCATGTGTAGTTTAGATATCCATTTTCTTTTCCGCCTATCCTATAAATAGTCTTACTATCCTAAAATTAGATTTTCACCACTAGCAGTCGAGGGCTGCGGAAGTTGAGAAGAAAAACTTTCTATCCCCCCCCCCCCACATGTAGATAAGTGTGTACAGTAGATTATATATTTAAAAAAAATAATAATAAAAATAATAAAATAATAATAAATATATAGCATGTTAGAGATACACTCGTAGATAAGTGTGTATCGTAGTTATGGATTTAGTGTAGCGGACTAGCCTCAAGCGGACCTTAGGGTCTTTGCTGGTCCTAGATTCTGTAGTTCTGTAGTTCTTCTTCTTCTTCTTCTTCTTCTTCTTCTTCTTCTTCTTCTTCTTCTTCTTCTTCTTCTTCTTATAAGGGAATTATTAGAAATAACTTTGATAAAAAAATTAAATCTACTTAGGTGACAACCGAACTAAAAGAAAAAATCTTATTCAAACCTTCAAAAAACCTCGTTCTTAAAATATAAGGTTATGGATTAGTAGTAAAACATAGCGACAAAATAAAATGTTTGGTTCATTTAAAATAAAGCGCTAACGGCTGTGTTGAATTAATCAGATTACGGTCATAAATTAAGGTTAGGAACCACTGCTGGCAGGGCTACATTTAAATGCATACACACGTTTTGCGTACTTACATGACGCTGAACCCTCTTTCCCTGTGTATTTTTGTGTCGTAAATAGAGATATAGCATTTGTATTTATGAGCACCTGTGACGATGGCGATCAATCGACCAAACATATTCAGCCTTCGGGTTCTAATCTCTTAATGGGTATGAGTATCGGTATTTGGCTGATTTAAAGGTAAATTCGGTTGTTAATTAATGAAGGAGCTTGGAACAGATTGCCGAGAGCAAGAGGAAAAGCGATATATATGTTTATTTTCTATATGCCCCGAAGAAACGGGTTCCCCTGGGATTAAAATGAAACTAAATATTTTAGTATTTATTTTTCTTTCGCTTGCCATCGGGTGGATTGCTCCGCCTCCATAGGTACAAAGGGCGTAACCCCGAAACCTTTGCCTCATTGGTCAAGTAGATACCGTCGCTAACCACTCAACCACCATCATCCGTTCGATCCACAGCAGCCACGAAGCAGTTTTTTTAAAGCGAAAACCAACGAGAGCATCTACTAAAAGTTTGCAAGCGGAGATACGCAAAGTGGAGAAGATAGAGGAAAGGGAAAATGGGGTTGAGCGTTGATGCGCTCCAACCCACGATCTGAGCTAGTAAAGATATATATAATTTTTTTACTTAAAACTACGAAGCGAAAACCATCGAGGGTATGTACTGCAGAGAATTTGAAAGGAGAGATGTGAAAAGAAATGGAGAAGATGGAGGAAGGGAAAATGTGTGGAAGACAGCTGCAAATCGATCTGTGAGCGTCGGGGCAGGGAGGGCACGTAATCCAGATGCCAACAACAGCCTGAATGCCCAGGTTAACTCCTCGCCACGAAGCTGCCCCATCTCGCTTTCACTTTATTGAGGTTCGGGAGATTTTAATGAGTTGCGCGCCCCAGCCCCCAATCCTTGTAGAATGATATGCAGCCTATATATCTTCCTAACACACTTCATTTTCACTACTTTCTTTGAAGGTCTCTCGTTAAACTTTCTGACGATGCCCTCGTTAGTTTTCGCTTGGAGGGGATTAACTGGCAACACTTGGGACCTTCCCATGGGTTTTGCCACCCCTGGTCGGGAGATCCTGGCCCCTTTTCGAATCCCGCTGTCAGAGAGATGGGAAAAAATCCTAGTTCTCACCGCGGTTGGAAAGAGGAAACTAAGGCGTGATTAATTAAATTGCCCGATTAAAACACCCCCCTATTACGAATTCAGAGGGAGGGGGGGGGGGGATTTAAATGTCTCACATGGTGACTGACATCAAGGTCATAATTATCGAAATGAATATTCTAAATTACACCAAAAACATTGAACAAAATAAAAACAACAGAAAACCTACGCAGGACGAAATTCCACAAAGGCATAAAGAAAAGAAAAGAAAAGGTGCGCTCAGGCATCCTGGAGAGAGGCCCGCCCTATCTGGGCCTGAACATGTAATCCCCCTCCCAATTCACCCACCCGCACACACACACACACACACATACACACATATTACATACATGTGAGGAGGTCCACCTCCTCCAAGAACGCAAAAACGTCTGTAAGTCTGTGTACACAAACTTGTCCCGAGTACACGGGGTGAGAGGTAGCAACGTCCTGGTACCGAGACAGGTAGCGCGTGCAAAAATCCCCTCAGACTGGGACAATCAATAAGAATATGGAAGGAGGAGGGGGGGGGGGTGTTAGGTCCACGTGGAAAATTGCGGCCCGATGGCCCGCAAATTTCTCTTTTTTGCCAGCCATCTCGGCAGTCGAAGTGGAGAAGAACAAAACGTTATGAATCAATCCAGTCTTTGGATCCGAAGGACCAGTACATGTTTGGTTGTTAGTCGAGAATTTTTTGGTTCTATTATACTTACCTAAATATAAATGTGGGCGTTAAGAATTTAGGCATTGGATCCCACTGATTATTGTGCATTTGTCTATTTGTTTGTCAATTGAGAAATTAGGGCGTGAGTAATTAAAACCACCATTCTAACCCAGTCATCACAAACCGAATCATTGCACCCCAGGGATTACTTCCTGCACGTGTTTATTTGCCCCCCCCCTCCCCGAATCCCTCAAGGAACCAAAACAATTGGCCTCGCCAGGTGCACCCCCCTTAATTCGGACAGGTGGTATGGGAGCAAAGTTTGTGAAAAGGGTTTTCATATTACTATCTCCCCCCGAAAAAAATGTCAGAGGGGCCATGGAGGAGTCACCCACCTTCCCCTTTGATCTCAAAGGTGATCCTTGAAGATTTCCTGCATCCGCTGTCCGTGGAGAAAGAAACACTTTGAGGACGACCAGATCAAATTGGGGGGCGGGATCTTCCCTAGCGAAATAATTACGAGGTTTTTCGCTCCTATTTCTTGAGGAGGATGGGGAAAGGGTCAGGAAGTACTCCTCTCCCCCTTAAAGGGACGTCTGTAGTTTTTATTTTCCTCCCGGGCGCCCCAGGTAGTCTCCTCTTTAAACTATTCGATGGCTATCTAACTTCCCCCAAATTCACCACTTTCTTTAGGAACGTATTCTCAGCTTGCCAATGACTAGCGATAGACATAAGAAGAAATAGTGGCAAAATTCAATTAACCTTCTAGAAATCAAGGCCTACTTTTAAAAGCCTTAAATCCGTAATTTTGCATACGAAAGGGCTTACAAGTCCATTTAAAATTAGAGCAAACGCTTTATTTATTATAAATATTTTAAATATTGTAGAGGAATTTTAGGCTGAAATCTCCTATACCTTTGTAATTCTATTAAACCTTAATTTGATATGTATAGTAGGCTTTTTATTTCAATATTCATATTTAAGCTTAAAATTTCTAAACTCTTTTTAGTTTGTTTAATTTTCTAAGTCAACCTTTCTTCAAAGGATTGTGGTTATAAATTTTTATTATCATCATAATCGTTCATATTCATAAATGTGTTTCCTATAAATATTATGAAGTTAAATAAGTATTTAAAGTCTTTTTGTTCAATCAGCAATGTTACGTGACTCCTGAAACTATAATTAACAACGCGCATGCGCTGAAAGGAAGATCAACATTTGATCCGTTGATCTTTCGCTCCTGGAATTGACCTTTTTCCACACACGGGGCTGGCCTTTTCTTCCCGTGGGGATTTTTTGAGGGAAATGTGCCCTCAGCATCCGTTGTCATGGCGTTTTCATGGGGACGCCACAGACTCTGCGAATAGAAGCCGTGCACGCAAATAAACAGATTCCAATTAGCGGTGCAATTTAAATTAATACGGAATTATTATTATTTTAACATAGTATCTCTGTTAGTAAGTCTTTGAAAAAAAGTTTGGAAAAGTGGAGAGGTTGGGTGAAGGGAAAATATATAATGAAATTGGGCTAAAAACTAGAGGAAGCGTCTCGTTCGGAATTTTGTAAAACATTTTTCTCATGAACGTTTTATTTGCCCAAAGCATATTTATAATAAAACAACATGAAATTTAGGATATTGATTCTTTAATAAATATGTTAACGTAAATGAAATATCTAATATAAAATGCAAATCCACTTCTTTTAATAAGCACAAAACTGAATAAAAGAAGAAAAATTGACTTTACTTCCATAACATTCAAAAGAAAATGAATATTTCATACATTAGCTACGAGCACAAAATCTTAAACATTAAAAAGCACAAAACATCAAAACTGGAGGAAGAGAAAATGTACGCTTTCATTTAACATCAGTGAGACTTCTGCTCTTCATTGATGATAAATATTTTATATCAGGCTTATAGTCTGCAACCTTTAAGTATAGGCAGAGTTTGTGACTGTTATCCCCAAGGGCTACTCCTATGACGAGACTAACGAGGGCATCGACGCATAACGGTTAGGCCCGTAAGATTTTTGAGGTCAAACTTTTCCGAAGTACAAATCCAAATCTTTAACACCTCATTTTATAGTATTTGTTCTCGCTCATCTTGCTTATAGTCGTCCCTTTTCACTGCTTTTCTAGTTCTGAGGTCAATCAATTTCTGCCTCCAAATTGAGCAATATTGGAAATCTATCACTTCCATTCCAAAAAGCCTCGTCTCGTTAATGCTAAAGAAAGTGAATAATTGCTCAGGAATTTGGATATGGATCCGTCCCCGAGTTTACTCGGGCTACGGTACAACCTTCCAAAAGTTTCATCGAAATCCATCGATAACATTTTGAGTTATGTTGAACATAAACAAACAATGGTGATCAGATAACCACTTTTAGTGAAAGTAATTAATTATCCACTGAAACATCTGCAAAATTCTCTTCGTCCAGTTTTATACTCTGCAAACTCAATGAATTTTGTACTCTTCCAATTTCCTGAATTTGACAAAGCTTGAAGAAAATTCTTCACACTTGACTCATCGATGTTCAGGTATAGCATTTGAAACCTGGCGGCGTTCTGTTTTGTCATAATTTTGAAGACCATTGACATATCGTTTTTGGTTTGGGAAATATCCAAACCTCCCACTGGCTGTATCGAGGGTCTTTCTTACCAGAGACACTTTCACCCTGAAGTCATTTAAATGCCCTCAAGGATTTGTTATAAGACATGAGTTTACAAATCCACACGACACGAGACATTTGTTGATCCGTGAAGAACAGATCGATTTCGCTCGAACATTCAACAAATCGTTTACGCACAGAATCTCAACTATGTCAATGTTTAAGCCTCATTTACCTGTATTTATATTTGCTTTGTCGGTAATTACTCGACAAATGACACGAAAAAAAGACGAAACAAACTCCGCTGCCGAAAAAAATAGCAGATGTGCCTTTTGCGCACGAGTGCTATAGCTTAACTAGGTCCGACCTTAGTTATCCGCAGATAGGTTCCCTTGTGGGTTTAGGCCGATTCTTTGACAAATCGGGCAAAAGTTTTGAAATATGGAACCACAACACCCTCTCGGATTTGGTTGAAAATTGGTGTATGGGTAGATTTTCGGTTGAAACTACCGAGTAAGAAATCCGTTTTTCAATATTTTGATTTGAAGCAAAGTTATGGACAGCCCATTTTTTTAGGGGGGCAGAGCCCCACAGAATATAAAGACTCTTGTCTCAGCCTCTAATTTACCTATAAGGTTAAAAAAAGCCGTTCAAAGGAAAAATATTTAGCTCTTTAAATTGATTAAGTCAATATTTTACATCGAACCAATATTAAAAAAGTTACTGCCATCTATATTTTTAAATGGGGGCAGGGGGATGAGGAAAAATTGACAATCCAATTTAAAGAGCTAAGGAATTTCTTTTGTGTGGCTTTGAGGGGAAGGCACCCCCACCTCAAAGGGCTGTCCATAACTTTGCTTCGAATTAACATTATTGAAAAACGGATTACTTACTCGGTAGTTTCAACCGAAAATCTACCCATACACCAATTTTCAACCAAATCCGAGAGGGTGTGGTTCCACCCTTTGCCTGATTTGTCAGAGAATCAGCCTTTAATAGAACTTTTATTCAGTTGTATCAGTTTGAGAGATTCAATGATGGTTACGAAAAAATATGTGGGCGTGTATGCCCCCAGCAGACTAAGTTAAACTAAGAATCATCAAATATGTATACACAATGGCCGTTTTTATTTTTTTCGTCATAATATATTTTATGTTACATATACCTAACACAGTTTTGGAATATACAGCGAACGCAAAAATACACATGTAACCGTTTAATGTACATTTTTAAAATCTTTTGAATGCCTAAAAATCGCATGTAACTTAAATATAACAAAACCGTAATAAATTTTCTTATTTCTTAAAGTTTGTCATCATGTCCCAATTTTGTTGAAACAACTTTGATAAAGCAATAAAAATAACAAAAAACGAAGGAGAAAATAATGCTGAGTTGGCTAGACTTTTGTGTGCTTAAACACGGTTGCAGCAACAAGACAATTTTTTTATGCAATTTCTATCACAAAGTCCCCCTTTTGTCCAGAGCCAAACGTTAGTTTTCAGCTTCTAAAGAGGTGGGGGGCGGCGGTATGGGGCAGGTGATAGAACCCATCGTAGTCTATAACAATCTCCTTACAAAGATATTATCTTCGTGTCAAATTTCAGCTCATTCAGTCAGAAATTTGACTGCCTATAAAAATACACACGTACGCACATATATTTTTTGAAATCGTGTATCTGAACCTACTTGCACACTCGCGTTAAAAAAGACAATTATTCTAACGTATATCACCTAGAGATTATCCTTGCATTACTAATTTCAATTTTTACGAGAATCTTTCTGATGTACCTATATTAAATATCCTCTCATGTCGCGATAGTAGATTCATTCGTTCAATTTCAGAATTCCGTGCGTGGTTGTATCATTTTTTTTGCTTTACCCCCATGATCATTTCATCGCTCTAAGAGTCTCGTCTATCAATCATTTTATCAGTTCTTTTTTATTTACTCTTTTATTCATTTGTCTCGGTTTATTCATATTTTTTTTAAGCATGTTGCCTTCCCCAACCAGGGTGGTTGAAAACGTATAAAGGCACTTGAAATTCTAGAATAATAAAGGTGAATCTTGCGTAATTTTAGAGATGGAAATTCATCGAATATTAGGAGGGTCGTCCATTAATTACCCGGAGGTTATTACAGAATTACTAAGCAGCAAATACTCCAAGATCCACTCAAGGGATGCGAAGGAGTGAGAGTCAAAGGTGAAGGATTTAGCAAAAGGAAGAGAGGATAGGTAAACGAAATCATTTGGACACCTTTTTTGTAACTTATTTTTCATTATTTTTTTAATTATTTATCTATTTAAAAATAATATTTATCTAGCAATATTTTTCTACCGAAATAAAGATTTATTTTGAGATAACTTCGCAAGAGGGTGTCAGATGCTCTATGGGCAACCATGCTGCACCATAGATCTGTTCAAAGGATTGCGTTCCCTCCAAGCCTCAACGATCGTAGGTGGATCAGCTGCTAAAAATCTTTCGCACATTTTTTTCCTTCATTTTTCCCACTTTCCAGATCGCTCCTTACAAACTTTGAGACAGATGCCCGCTTTGGTTTCGACTTTTAATTTTAAATAATATGTAATAATTTTCTATACTTGAATTAAATAGTTTAATCCATTCGGGTTATTCATAATCGAAGGAAATTGTTAATTGGGAATAAAAAAAAAGACCCTTAAATTAAAATAGGGGGTTACGCTTTTCACCATCAAAATACTCCATTATATCAACTTTGTTTCACTAAAAATTTGGGATAATTTAAATATTTCATTTAACAAAAGTAGTTTTTATGCTAAAAAAAAAATCGAATGAAATATAAAATAATAAATAAAAAATAATCATAAAAAAGGATCAAATTTCTATATACTGGTAGAAATTTGCATGTCACCCTATAGAGGTCATTGCTACACAACCCCATTTTAACGAAACTTTTTTTATATATAATTACCTTTTATGCACTTTGCAGCGTTTCCTTTTAACTATTTAACGAATTTGCCCGGATATGCTCGGGAATCAAAGGCGGGACTCTAAATATCTTACCCGAGTATATACGGGCAAATTAATAAAAATGTATTTTAGAAATTTCTCCCTCGAGATAAAAACCGCTTGACTCTGACATCATCATGTCGCCTTGACAACGCGCCATTTCGTATTTAATTCCCTTGTAAGAGAGGAAGTAGAATCAACGACCTAAATAGTTTGCACGAGTATATACGGGTACGTAGATGTATGGTCACATTTGGTGGACGCGCTGCGCTTACCCCTACGGGAGTAGGTAGATCTTACACAGCTCATCACATACACACAACAACACTGTTTTTCCTCTGCCCTCTTCGGAGTACAACATACACTCTCTTCTCTGTTCCAAGGAATCCAATCGACATGTAGTTGTATCCTCAAACCCCTGATGCCGAACGGGCGTGAGGAGTATGAAGGTTGACGAAGGTTCCTACCTGATCGCTGGTTGGCGTCAAAACCACAAATACGTTCCATCACTTCCATCCAAACGAACACCAACGCCTGGTTCCCTCGGCGGTGCTATGTTGTGTTGATATTTATGTTAGTTTCATTATCCGGTCGGGCGGGAAGGGCGTCCTCGACAAGAGATGGGTGACTTGACTCACCATATTTAACACTGGTTAAATTTGACCCTGCAAAACCTTCATGGTTGGTGTCAATAATCGCCTACTAGAACTGAATCACTGGTATTCTAGATCTACACTAAAGGAGCTAACCATTTAGATATATAATTGGTTGATTATTTATATGTAAATCCACGCCGAAGGATCTAGTCATTTAAATTTATAATTGATCTAGTATTCTAGATCCATACGAAAGGATATAACAATTTAGATCAATAATTGGTCTAATAGTCGAGGTATTCTAGATCTACGCGAAAGGATGTAACAATTCAGATCTAAAATTGATCTACTCTACTTGGTATTCTAGATCCACTGAAAGAGTCTAGCAACTTAGATCTAGAATTCTCTACTTAAATGATCTGACATTTTAGATTTGGTGGCAAGTATTTTAAAGTCCATTGAAATGCTCAACTCTTATAGAACTAGTAATGGATCCATTATTTTAGCTAAATTAATTATTCGTGTTTTTATGTTACCAAGGCACCGTTAATTGCTCAGAAAGAAACAGATATTGTGCATTCCAACGAAAGAACGCTTACTTAGCGGAAATTGTGGATACGTAGACAGAAAAAGGCAATAAGAAAATGAATCTTCGAGAAAACATTACCAAAGCACAAATTTGAACCAATTTATGGTGATTGTGAACCTACACCGTGCCTTTTTTGGTTCTAAGTTTCTTTCGTCCAGTTTTCTTTCGAAACTAAACGCGTTTCACTTTTGAAGGGAAGCGAGTTTTCGCCTAATGTGTCCAGGGTTCGAAGGTGAAGGCCAATTTGGTGTTCCTGGATATGTACCCCAGACCAAGCTGGAACTTTGGTCGAATATAGGGGTAATCAGAATACAATTAAGGATCCCTTTGTACCTAGGGATAATTTTTACAAGAGGGGTAGGATCTCTTACTATACCGTTGCCATGATTAGGACACTTGATGGTATAATAATAATCACTCTATGTGAAAAGATAGTAGAAGGTAAAAAAGTTGGTGAAGTGGGGGGGGGGTGCCCTTGTTTTAGGGGCATCGTTAGCTTGCTTCCATTTTTTATTTATTTTTCCTTTGTTTGGGTATTGTTATGTTCTTATGTTTTCGTTCTGTGCGTGTTCTTCTTGTTGTTCTTCATTGTATTTGTTCTTTGTTTGTCTGTGATATTTAAACTGTGTACTTGAGCTTTCAAGCCTTTGTAAGCTTGCAGTTATGTGTGTGTACTTCGTGTCAATGATCTTCTTTGGTTTTATGATTCGATTTTTGTGTCACCATGTTGTGTGTTTCTGGTGTTTTGTGTTTTGTGTTTTTAGGTGTATATTGGTATTATGTTTTCCTCCGAACAGACTTTGGTGCTCGGGAATCGCCGGTTACGACCGACTTCCCCGTGCAACCTGGCAGGGATGTTTATTCTGCGTCCAGTTCTTCGTAACTCTGGTAGGATATCATTGGCCATTGTGGACCAGACTTTCTTGGCCAATTTTTGGGTAGCGACATTTATCGGCTCCAGTTTCTGCCTGCGGTGCAGGTCCCTCTGCCGAAGTTGATCCCTTCTTCTGCATTTGTTCATGAAGAGGGACGCAGAGTTCTGTACTCGCTGGAGCCTTTTCATAGATGTTTTGCTGGCCGTTTGAGTCACTACTGCGGGGTAGATAAGCTTAGCCCGGATGAACGACAGGTATAATTTCCTGATGTTCGCCGAGCTGAGTTCTCTGAACCTGTATAGCTTAGAGATTTCTCTCCTCGCCATATTCCGCCTCACCGTGTAGTGCTTCGAGTATCCGCGGTCGGAGATTTTTAGGCCCAGAATGTTGCCTACGGCGGAGTAACCGTATCTCCTCCCATCAATCATGATGGGCCACGTCAACTCACGGCCCAGCGGGAGAATTGTGAATTTCTCCCTGTTTGTCCGGATTTTCCACTTTTTCTCGAAGTTGTTGATGTTCGAGATCTCCGCGATGGTGTTGTTTGCCTGGCTCCTTGCTTTCCTTTCCCTACAGGGGACGATCTGAGTGATGTCATCTGCGTATTGCAGGTACATCGTGTCCCCGTGGATTGGAGTAGGGAGGTCGATGGTAAAGACCAGGTAAAGCAAGGGACTCAGGCAGCTCCCCTGGGGAACGCCCGCTTTAAGTTCGAATTCAGGACCCTTGTGATCTTCTATCATGATACGCGCCCTTCTGTCCATGATGAAGTCACAAAGAATCCTTTCCAGGACCGGGTTTAGCTGGAGACTTAGGATCTTGTATTGCAGTCCACTCAGCCAAACCTTGTCGAAGGCCTTCTGCACATCCCTCATCACGATGTCTACGTAGTGACCCTTTCACGGCATTGCGCGATCTTTTCTGTTAGGAGCGCCAGGGCAGTTTCAGTGCCCCGTTTTGGTCTAAACCCATGTTGTGCCGGGTTGTGCGCTCCTAACTCGTCGAGTTGATTTTGTAGCCTATTGGCTATAATCTTCTCGAAGATCTTGCCGGGTACTTCCAGGAGAGAGATTGGGCGGTAGTTGGCCACTTGGTCTGGGGGCTTGTTCCCTTTCGGGATAAAGATAATTTTTGCCATCTTATACCCGTCTGGGAAGTAGCCTGTATTCAGGGAGGCGTTCATGATGTTGACCAGTCCCTGAATAATTTGCCTAGGGGCATTCACTAGGTTGTTTTTAGTGAGCCCAGACCATCCTGGCGCCCTCTGTTTGAAGGACTTGATGGTGTTAATCGTCTCTTCAACAGTGATTGGGCGTCCGTGGTCAACCATCTCTCTCTCTCTAGACACTTGCGGTTGTGGGTGGGTCCTATGTATCATCGTTCCGAGGTCGTCGAGCAGTTGGTCTTCGAAGTCCTGGTCGAAATCGTCGTTCTCCTCAGGTGAGATCGCAAAGACCTCTTTCCAGTGGTCCCTGAATTTTCTTTCTAGGGTATCCGGATCTTCTATGAATATGTCGCCATCTTTGATTTTAATCCCAGGCCTGGGAGGCAATCCCCTAAGTCTTCGGATGCTATTCCAAAAACGTACAGGATTAGTCTCCCGGTCTAGTCTGCCAATGATATCATCCCAGATGTCTTTCTGTTTCTCGAGGATTGTGTTTTTCATAGCCTCGCTCAGTTGTCTCATTCGGGCTTTCTTTTCCCGGGTCGGGCCTGTCCTACCGACTTCTTCGTAAATTACCCTGTGTTCCCTAGCGATGTCCCTCATTTCATCCGTCCACCTAGGTTGCGGGAGCATTTTGTACGAGATCCTGGGGACGCATCTTTCGTCAGCTTGAATGAGGCGATTGGTGATGTTCTCAATCTCCTCATCAATTTCCTCCAGATTTGCGTCCTCCAGGTCAGCTGGGTGATAGGCGCTGAGCATCTCTCTGTACTGCTCCCAGTTAGCTTTCGCATAACTTTTCCTGTGTGGGACGGGCCTGAGCATTGGCGCAAGCGAAATGTTGGTGATAATTGGGACGTGGTCGCTCGGGACTACTGGGCCAGGTTCGTTGGCGATGTTAAAGGGGAATTCCGGGCTCACTAACACAATGTCCGGTTTTGTCGCCGAACAGTCTGTTATATAAGTTGGGAAGTCAGGTCCTACTCTCTGGACTCTATTTCTGTCGAATAGTAGTTCCAGATTTCGTCCCCTTTGGTCAGCGCATCTGTAGCCAGATGCACGGCAGCGGGCGTTTAGGTCCCCGCCTAGCAGCGCTAGCCTTTTGTGCCCGAACAGGGTGAAGAAGTTGTTGATCGGTAGGTACTGTCGCCTGAGTGGCTGGTAGGCTGCCACCACAGTTAGGCCACCAACCAGGGTCGGGATTTCGACTGCCACGAATGATTCATCTAAGTCCGGCAATGTTCTGTACTTGATGTTTTTTCTGATAGCGATGGCTGCGCCATCGTATCGTTCTTGGGTGTGATTTTTCTGTATAACATTGTAATTGTGTATTTTTATGTTGTCTGTGGTTGTGTCTATACCATGCTCCGATATGAGGATGATGTCTGGGTCCACTGTACGGAAGATGTTGCCGTAAACAATGGATTTTCCCTTCCATCCATCCACATTCAGAGTAAGTATTTTCAAGGCGTTGTTAGTGTTTTCCAGTCTGAGATGTTATGTGTTTTAGTGTACTTCTTGTTGTTCTTATGTTTGGAATCTCCCGTTGCGTATTTCCTTAAACTCTTGATTGTTTAGGGCAATACAAGAGTCTTTGTAGATTTTAACTGCGCCTTCATGCAGTGCCTCTTCTACTTCTTTTTCCTTTAAGCTCGCGGCGTAGACCCATTTTATACTCCCTTGTTGGATTCCCTTAAGGATTTCCATGGGGGAGAGTTTTTCTGGGTGGGGGATCTGCTCGTCTGAGACGATTCTGAGGTCGATCTTTATCAAGACATTTTTTAAATTTATCATAGAAAACGAAAGGAATTATCTTATTTTGAAGGATAACTTTAATATTGGTTTTGGGTACCTACGAATGGCAGTTTTTATTCATAACTACATGGATTTACAACGTAAGTTTGTGGTTTTAATTTATGTTTTTTATGTGGCTTTAATATAAAAAAAAATATTTCTGCTGAAATGTCATTCCATAATTTAGGGGCCAATGCAGATTTGTTAAAGTTATAACGAGGATTATTGCAGTCATTCTTACTTTATTTTTTCATTATGTTTTTCTTTATCTTCATCGATTTTCCCTTGATGTCTGTTTTTCCCTGTCGTTGTTGTTTAAAACTCCCCAGGAGCAGGTGGCATCTCTTCTCCCTTCGACCGTTCGAGAGATTAAGGGAGAAAAGTCTTTAATGGTACACCCTATGTTGTAGGCCCCCGCCAACGTTACCAGTGACCGGGTTAGACTGGAGGGGTGGAAGTGAAGCTGTTGCATGCTGTGTGAATTTTATAGCGCTAGTAGCGTTAGTGGCCCATACAACAGGAAACCCTAATTCACTGTCCCTATTTCCTGTTTAGTAATGTATTCACATACATTACAAGTCTACACTATGAAAGTCTTCTCAGAATCTTTCAAGAGGATTCTTGGAAAAGCTTCCAAAAATGTTTATGAAGAATGCACAATCACCACATAAGTGGTATTTGTTTGTAAACATCATGGCTGATTCAATATCAAATGCATTGTTTCCAATAAATTCCCTTGAAAAGAACAACTGAATTGCAACTTTCAATGCTAAAATTACTGATATATATATATATATATATATATATATATATATATATATATATATATATATATATATATATATATATATATATATATATATATATATATATATATATAATGCGCGCGCGTGTATGTGTGTGTAAGTATGTAGTGATACGCATGATCATAAAAAACATTCATTCTTCCTCTTCCAATGATGAATTAAATTTTTAAAAATATTTAAATCAGAAAGAACAAGAAAAGACAAAGCGAATGAAAACCGAGAGGAATGAACCTTTTGATGCAAATTTTAAAAGATCTAAAAAGTAATTAATTCTATTCAGCTGTTGAAGAGATACTCAAATATAATCGCTCTTGTATAATACCACACCACGAGCTTATCAGAACCTAGTCTGAAGTTATAAAACCTGTAGCTATAAGAGTAGCTGACTTAAGTCAGTGTTGAAAGATTGTTTATTGCTTTGAAATTTATAAAATCAGATCTTAGGAGCTTCAATTAAGCAAGATCTTGTATATTATTCCTAAAAATAATAATTAAATAAATTTTTAGTCCTTGCTTTTTTTAATAAAAAATTGTGTGATTATGTTTTTATTTATGTACATGGATATTAAAATGTATTTTCTCTTTTGAATTTTTGTTTTAATTATGCATATCGCGATTTTTTTTTCTTTTGAAATGTTCAAAAACATTGAATTTGGTTTTCTTTTATAAATTTAGTTTCCATATGGCATACTTTAGTTTATTCAACCACTTAAGCTGATAAATATAATTTATAAAATACCATGCAATGGCTTCAGCACTCCCCCGTTCGGGGGGAGCTTGCGCTTTGCTACTAAGATTAAAATTCAAAATCTAAAAAAAAGCAGCCATGGTTAAATTTTTATAAATTTCTGAATTTCGCCAATTATAATAATTTTAAAAAGGAACTAAATTTTCCCCCTTTCAAAATATCAAGTTGCTAAAATATAGAGTTATAGAAGATATATAAAAATACATTTTCTGAACTTCACCATTTGTAATCGTTTGGGTTTTAAAAATTCACAAAATTTCGATACTTATATTTATTTCTGAACTTCTATTTTGTTTTTTGATATAAAAAAAATGATTAGAAATAACTTTGGTAAAAAAAAAATAAGTCATAACCAAACTAAGATGAAATTATTATTCAAATACTAAAAAAATCCCCTTTTTAAATTATAGAGTTAGTGAAGTGATGATGATGATGATGATGATCCGCCTATGCGCGGATCTGCTTAAACTAATAACTGATGTTTGAAATCTAACCTTCACATGAGTTAGAAGATTTAATACCAAGTCATTAGTTTGAGCGGACGTGGGCATCCCCCACGTTGTGTGATATAGTCCTTTATATATCTCTCGCACATTATCGCTGACCTAACTTAACTAGTTTATTTACAAACGTTCTCGCGCACACGCCCTCGTTGGTTTTCGTTTTGTTCTAAGTAAATAAATCTAACTAGCGTCCCTAAAATAACGTTAATCCTATATGCATTTCATTTAGAAATAACCACAAAAAACAAGGACATCATTGTAAGTAAATTTTTAAGGAGTCGTAAAGAAAGGGGTGAGTTTAGGGCAAGTGAGAATGTGCGGAAGATACTTGGGTTGCTTGAGATGGCAGGGGCCCGTAACCCTCCCGAAACTTGGATCGTTAACTTAAATTGTCCAAACTCTAAAAATTCGCCTTTAAAAAAATATGGCTCGCTTTTTAACGATTATCACCAAACAAAATTCAAAGTTAAACATAAGAAACATTGATATTGCGTAACCGATACATTATTGGTAGCTTATAAACCAATATACTCATCATACTCATATAAATACTCATATATACACATGTATAAATATTTATTACACCTATTAAAACATTTCGTCAGTTTGAGGAAATATTCGATTGAAACGACTTTCAAACTATCTTGAGTCGTGACGTCATGTTTTTCGTGAGTCTATTCTATCGTATTTAATCGAGAAACCTGACATTATTGTTCATTTATATTATTTTATTATTATTGTTAAATTTCATAATATAATTGTATAATTAAAGTGGAGTTTTTTTCATTTACCCTCACCCATTCCTTTTAAATATGTCAAATGTGACAACTGATTCGTGCCAACGCTTTAAATACTTCAATGTCTTTGTTTATGTAAACAAGTCGTGTTTCCCGTACCTGCCAAGGTATTAATAGCTCTTTGTATTCAGAATATTTTTTAACATGGTTAAATGTCCCTATAATTCCCCCCCCCCCTCGAGGAGAAGGGTATTCGTTAGGAGAGTTGCGTTTCCTAAAACGTCCAAAGTAGTTTTTTAGTCGGGCACCTTAAACTTTCATCTTGATCAAGAATGAGATGTAGTTTCCTCGTTGGTTTCTTGTGGTTTTATAGTTTTCATTTTATTGCAGTACTACTTTTTTAAAAAAAGCTGATGTGACCATCATGGGAATTGTTACTCGCTGAAAAAAAATATATTGGGAGGAACGAAGGAAAGAAAAGACACGCCAATGTCAGAAAGAAGATGGCGGCGGATGACAAAAATGGTCGAAGGGAAATATTGTAAGAAAAGAAGAAATAGGATAATGAAAACTTCCGCCTTTATTAACAAAGACGTCTTCAGGTCCTCTCTCAGGAGGTTTTTATTCAAACAAAGACAAGGAAATGACTGATCCCTGGCGCTTTATGGCTCGCCAGTGAGGATCATTCTGATCTTTATGTGCATTCCATTATCCGGTCCGAGGTTCTCATCAACAATGCGTCCTCCCCCCTATGACACTCGTCTAGCGACTCTGCAAGGGCATAGTGCCCCAAATTATTTTTAAGCTATTTAAATTAAACAACAAACAAAAGACCAAATGACAAAAAGGCCAAAAAACAAACAGGAAAAACAACCCAAAAGTAAAACAGCTCCAGCGCCGGAGGGAGGCTCGTGGGACTATCCGTGGGATGAATGGTGCTCCATCCTACCTAGGAAGACCACCCTGCCCTGGGGGTTCTTTTCCTGTAAGGGTACCTACAGATGAAACCTGAACGAACGAAACGCCCCCGCTGTTTGGAATTCTTCGCGAGAAAGCAAAAATGGATGGAAATAGGCCCGTGACCCTTACGCCAAATCCAGCGATTGGAGAAATTCGAACTATCCCTCGACCTTTTGGCTTCAGGCTTCCCAAACATGCAGAGACTTCGTCAGGAGGGGGGGGGGTGAACCTTATGGTTTGGAATTCAGCTGGCCTGGAGGTGTTTTACATCTTGTTCGTAATTTGGATGTTTGTTTGCCTTTATACTTACGTGCATAGTTCCAGAAAATCCACCAAATTGTTCGCCTTTTTTATCTACTTCTTGTTGTCCTAGTCTTCTTTAGCGAAGGTGGAGGGGGGGGGTAGGACAGTCACGAACCCTCCTGGTTTCAAATCCCATTAGTCTCTTCTGTCTACATGTAGTTTTCCAAATCTCTCACTTCATTTTTCTTCGCCTTTCGAAACCTCCCGGTAAGATTCAATTCACCTTAGTACGTTATTGTAAGGCGGCCACAGGCCTTTCCAAAGCGCCTGCCCACCAACTTAGAAAAGGCTTGAGAGAGGCTGGTCTTCAAGGCATGCTTGAAAGAACAGCAGGCATGTCATTCCACATTCTAGGAGCGAAAACTGAGAAAGCACGATCGCTCGTGCAACATGGGTTCTACAGGGTATGAGCAATAAAGGGGTAGATATGGCACGTAGGCATGTCAGGGACTGGAGTAGGTTCAGTGATGAAGAGAAGTAGTTTGGGTAGTTTGGTGTTTAAAATTGATGAAAGCCAGACTTTGAAGGTGGCTCTGGATAGCAAGGCAGTTCACTGAGGAGAGCGTTGCACGAGAGAATCTTCGCCAGCGGAGAAGAACACGGTCTGCAAAGTTGTGAACGAGTTGAATGGATCGAGGAGTTGAAGCATGTGGGTCAGCGAGAAGGGAACTATAGTCATCGAGGCAAAATATAACGAAAGCTTGGGTGTGTCAGTCTCGAAACAATTGTAATCAAGGTGGAGCGGATGCGGCTGAGATTACGGAGAAAGGAGAGACAGGCGATTTTCAAACAGCAAGGGCTTTCAGAGATAATTGAATAACAAAGATGGCATCCATATTTTTAACAGTGCCCTAAAAGGGAACTTGGGCGCTACCGAGATTAAACAAGGTCAACAGAGCTAAGTCGCGTGCTCTCAATTATTCTGACTTTTGATCATTAACCTTATGAGCTTCAAAACTTTCAATAATTCCAGGACTAACCTTGGGAGGACCTTGACAATTATAGGGGAGACTGGAGCTAGTTGCATACAGGGGTAGGTTGATACATTGTCAATATCTTCATCATACGGCAAGAGTTGGCACCGAGGTTCTTGAGACGTTTAGGCGTCAGTACCACCAGCCTTGTCCTCGTTGAGTGCTCATCAAGTTGATCACTCGTCTGCGAAAATACCTTTGGTATTATTTTCATAGACCTTAATGAAACTCATGTTCATGAAAAATTATGTGATTTTATGAAATAACTGTCTTTATGCTTCACATGTGATTAGACTTCATTTTCCCATATTTTCAGTGAATAGCAATATTTATGAGGAGAAAGAAAATAATTCCTTCGGGGCTAGTTGTTACTACAATCAGTAACAACTCCCCCCCCCCAAATAGTGAAAGCCCATGAAAGTTGCACAAATGAAAGTGGTCATTATGTATGTGACCTATGTGAGAGGAAGAGATAACTGATTTCTTTTGGTTTGAAAGGATGCGGTTCTTTTCATATTTTGTAACACTATACCACATGGTCTGTAACAACGTGCCCGCATATGGAGCAAGTTGCATACAAAAAGGTTTTCTGCTATTTTCAATTATATCGCAGGAGTTAAAAAGTATATAACTTTTTTGTTACATTATTATGATAACACACAATAAACTTTTCACAGCACAAATTTGTTTAAGTTTCCTTCATTAGTTATTGAATTAGAGGTAAAAATAGTAAAATTGTAACAACTAACCCCGGTCTCGCCTGCCATTCGAAAGAGAATGTAAAACAACATAAAGGTTTCAAATTTCGTTAGAATCGGCCGAATAGTTATGATGTTATTGTCAAAACAAAATAATTCCATGGCTAACCTAGGGAGGACCTTAGTAATTATATCATTCGAAAGAGAATTAAAACAACATAAAGGGTTCAAATTTCGTTAGAATCGGCCGAATAGTTATGATGCTACTTCCAAAACAAAATAATTCCTGGGCTAACCTTGGGATGACCTTAGCAATTATATCATTCGAAAGAGAATGTAAAACAACATAAAGGTTTTAAATCTCGTTAGAATCGGCCGAATAGTTACGATGTTATTGCCCCCCAAACTCATTGAAAAGTAAAATGGTTACCATTCGACCGACCAACCTACGGACGCGAGTATAAAAGGAGCAATAGTTTTACAGCAAGTCATATCGGAAGTAAGCTTAGGTAATCTTTTAGTTTTGTCACGATTGAATTCTAAACAGTCTGAGAGCCATTAAATAATGATGTATAGGGATACAATATTTTTACGAGTCTCAGTAAACGAGGTTGAGGAGAAAAAGAAGATTGATTTGCGTGTCGTCAGAATAGAATTGGAATGATAGACTAACGTGACGCATAAGATTGCTAAGGAGAAGAATAAATTAAACAGGCTTGGGACACCATAACACACCTCTGTCCGCCGGATATATCACCCTCAGATGTGAATAGACCGTACGAGATGATAGATACGACTGGGGCCAATTAAGAGCAGTACCACAGACATTCCCGAATTCGTGAAAAGGAAGAGGGGGAAAAAAATAGTGATCGAAAGTATGAGCCTATTGACGAAGTCGATCAGTTTATATTTAAGAGAGCTGATTCAGTGTCGTGTCCATCCCTGAGCCGAGACTAGAAACTCTCTTCAATGCTGGAGGAGGACATGTGGGATAGAATCCGTGCTGACATCTGCCTTTCAATGACTTTAGAAAGGAACGAGATTTGTAGCTTGTCGAGTCTTTGAGGTTCAGATTAGGTTTCTTAAGGATTGGGTGAATAGCGCTGTATTTAAAATTAGATGGTTCTGCACTTAATGAGGGTGAGTTAGAGATATCTATGGGGTGAACGGAGAAGAACGGGGAAGGATTTACGAACGACTTGGAGGGAAGTTAATAGGAGAATAGGTGATTTGGGGAGAGAAGGATGGAGGACATTTATACTTGAGACAGAAGGGCCGAAGAAAGGAGATAGAGGGGGAGGGGGGATTTGGAATTGCCAAGTTGAGGGAAACAGACTGAGGAAGACAAAGAAATCGACATTGATGATTGGAGGGAGAGACTGGGTATCAGAGGTAGACTACCAAGGAACGTGAACAGTATCTGTTTGTGGATTGTTTTTGTTATCAGCGCGGATGCGGTTGTGTGGGCTGTACGGGGAGATTTCAGGATGGCGGTGTAGGAATGACTATCAATGGTTCAGGCGAGGGAAAGTGTAGGTGTCTCAGTACCATGAGTACGACCAGTCCTGCCTGAGACGTCTCTCGCAGGCTCGCAAGGGGTACGCCGTCTGCTAAAGGCAGGGGTTTGGGAGGAGTGCTTGCTCTTTATTCTATCATCATCACTAACTCTAACTAACTATAATTTAAGAAGGGGAGTTTTTGAGTATTTGAATAATAATTTCATCTTAGTTTGGTTATAACTTATGTTTTTTTATCAATGTTCAGAAATAAATATAAATATCGAAATTTTGTGAATTTTTTAAACCCAAAGAATTACAAATTGTGAAGTTCCAAAATTTATTTTTATATATCTTCTTCTTCTATAACTCTATATTTTAGTAACGTGATATTTTGAAAGGGGAGAAATAGTTTAGAGTTCCTTTTTAAAATTATTAGAATTGGCGAAGTTCAGAAAATTTAACCGTGGCTGCTTTTTTTTAGATTTTCAATTTTAATCTTAGTAGCGAAGCCACTGCCTGGTTTTCCGATAAAAAGAATACTACCCCGTAGTTTTGGCTGCCTGAGCTTTAGAGCAGTTGATTGATAGCGAATTTATTGGTAGTAATCTGACCCCTCTTCCTGTGGGATAAAGAAAGGGGCGGACAAAAAAATACGCCAATAAAGAAAGGGTTAGTTACAAAATAAGATATAAAGGTTAGGGCAAAGAATATTTATAATAAAAGAGGGCAAATAATATGTCAAATAAAGGGGAGGAATAAAGAAAGGGTCAAGAATATGTGAAGTAAATAAGTGACAAAAGATAAAATCAGAGTTAAAGGTAGGTACTAAGATTATGTTAGGAAAACGGATGGATAAGAAGAATAAGCGGATGAAGACATGGTGGGACAAGGAACGGGAGAATAAAGGAAGATAAAGAATGGGGTAGGAAGAAAAGGAGGGACAAAGAAGCGGTAAGATAAAGAAATGAATAGTTGTAAGGAGTGTGCGTTTTAGTGATGGAGGGGAGAGGGCATCGCACAGTTGGAGTGTGTCGTCTCCAAGAGGGCTAGGGGGGGATGGGGTAAGGGAGGATGAAAAGGGAAACGGAACAAAGCTGTTTCGTGCCCTCACCCGGGGGGGGGGGGCTGATGCAAATTATCTTTAATTATTACGAGGCAATGGAAAGGATTTTACCCAGGCAAGACCTAGAATCGGGGAACCAGTGCAGGACCTACCTTCGTTGGATTACACTAATTTCAAATATCTCGATAATTAATAATGTGCGCGGACGCAGCCGCCTCGTAAATGTTTACATGCGCGCGCACGTGTTACAGCGCTGTTCTTAAAATGATTAGCTTATTAGAGTTATTATTATTATTTAGTTTTGTAAAGTTTACTTTTTTAAAAAATATTTTGAAAAAAAATCAAATATAAATCACGGGAAATGAGTTTTCAGGCGCCATTAGCTCCCCCCCCCCTCCCCCCGCGCGCATGCACCAAAGGCGTCTTAAGACGTGATTTCCCCCCCGAAAGTGAGAAATAGGGGGTGGGGGTAGAGCAAGACCAATGAACGGGCCTCTTCAAGGTGATGGGCATGGACCCACAACGTGCCCCCAGAAGGTGGCACGAACTAGAGCAACACCCCCTCTCTCTTCCCCCATCCATCTCCCACTTCTTTGTTTGGGGTTCACTTCGGTCAAATCAAGGCGCGCGGTTCATAATCTGTCATTTCTCTGTTCACTGAGAGGGGAGGGGGGTTACTACTTGTACGTGTTTACACTATATACGTGATCGTATTATCTGATTCGTGTGCACAAAGCCTCTTGTTGGTGTTTTCTATCACGCAATGCGATAAATGTGTGTGATAATTTATAATAGGCCTAGACCCCTTGATTTCCACACTTTTAATGAAGCCTATTAGGTAACTTTCATAAATTTTCACTTCCTTTAATTTTACTTATTTCTTTTTTTTCTAAACTTTTGTCATTTTTCGGGGGGTTTTATAGTATAAATAAAAATATTTGTCTTTTCACCTACGAAAAACTTGGGAATTTCGCTTTGGAATGGAGAAAGTCACGAATCGTCAGCTTCAGTAATTTGAAAGGTGAAAATTAATGGGAAAACTATTTTCTGTTTTTCTTTCTCCATTATTTAGGTCCGAATGTTTCTTGTACCTAACGAGAGCTCATATTTGTGCCTGCCCTTGTTCTCTTTGTTCCTGAACGCTTCAGATGTACTCCCCTGCCCCAACGTTTAAGGGGGAAGAATTTTCAACAGCAATCGTGCATTAATGACGTTTATTATGTTGATTTTCTTCTCCTGTCTCTTCTACCCTGATTTCCAACGCATATCTAAAGCCCGATTTTAATTCTCAAGTAGGGTGCCAATTTGTTGTTATTATAATTATTATTAATACTGGTTGATTAAAAAAACGGGCCCCACCTTCGATAGACTTCATTTCTTAATTCGAAAAAACATTAAGAAATGGGCCCCCGTTTTTTTTTTTGGGGGGGGGGTTCTAGTTTGAGTTGACTTTTCTGATATTTGATCGACAAGTTAATTTATTATTAGTTGTTGTATAGCCCCAAATTATTATTTGGCTTTTAGGTTTTCGAATGGATAAGGATCAATTTCCTCTGTGAAGTCAATAGATCCAATTTTACAATTGACTTTGCAACGATCGATTGATTGCAGGCAAAAGAATCCATGTTCCCTACCAATTGCTTCTTCTCTTGGATGTTGTCAGTGCTCTTTTGTACCCTTGGGGAGTACAAATAGCAATTTTGTTTTTTGGGGGGATAGAGGGGATGTTTCGATCACCACGTTTTGTATGAGAGCGCGTGAGTATTGCTTTGTGTGTGTGTGCGTGTGCGTGTGCGTGCGTGCGTGCATGCATGTAGGATTAAAATATTCGTCAACACCGGATCGTGACATAATTCATTCAGACGCCTTTGTGGCGTCAGGTTTGAGTCATAGTATTCTTTTACGGCATAAAGGCGCCTCTATATTCCACTACCCTTTGTTACGTTTTGTAGTGTATATATATATATATATATATATATATATATATATATATATATATATATATATATATATATATATATATATATATTTATAACACCATACAGTAAAGTAGAAAGAGAAATTTTACGCGAATGAGCACATTAGACAAGAAACCGGATGGGTTTTTTTTTAAGGCAAGAGAAAGGAACATTGGAAGAAAGAAAGATGAGGGACGCACAATGAAGGCAATCCATTTCTTTGAGGAGTTAGTTACTACCCCCCCCCCTATTAATTTACATAGGATTCCTAACTATTATATTTTATTATTAAATCCCGACTGTGTCAAGGTTTACAATTTCGAGTATAAAAATAATAGCGCCAAACCAAGGGGATGTACAATTTTTCCAATTAATGGGGACATCTTTATGTACATTAGAAATGTATGGTGTGGAGAGTTGTGTGCTCCTTTTTGCCCCGAATCACCCATTAGTCTCTCTCTTAAAATACGCAGGCGATTTTTTACCGTCTCTTTACCACCAATTCCTTTGCGCTCCTTGTAAATTTTCGAACGAAGATGCTCTTGTGGGTTTTTCGCTTCTTAGGTTTAAATACTAAGAAATAATAATAATATTTGAGTTATAGGGAAAATTTTAATTAATTCTATTTATTTGGAGAAAAAGTATAAATCTTGAACCGTTTTTTACTATAAGGTGCGGACGTCACCCTTTTGAGACCCCCGCCCCCTTTAAAACCTATGGACACACGAAAGAAGGGATTCGTTCATATCTTGGCTGAAACTTTATAAGTAATTTATAGGACGAGTTAATTTTGCGAAGAATTATTAAGTTTATAATAACTTATAAAATTTATCTGCCGGTTTTAAACGGTAACGGAAGTTTCCTATTATCTACAGCCAATTTCTCTTTTACTAAAAGATTTTGTTCATCTCTATTTTATTTAACTTAAGGATTTTCCATCTAGATTTTATTTACTACAGGATTAGGTTAGGTTAGGTTATATACACAAAATATACCAAACAAAGTACTTCACAAAACAATAATTCATCCTAACCTAACTTTTTAGTAAAAATATTATAGATAAAAAATCCTTTAGCAAAAAATATTATAGAAAAAAATCTTTTAATAAAAATATTGGCAGTCGATAATAGGAAAGTACAGCGGCAATTCCCCTATGCATAATGAATTCATGATTTTTTTTATGGTAGATATTTTACCACCGATCTTCACTGAATTAAAGTGTTATTTCTCAGTAGGGTCCTACTGCTTAACACCAGGAACTATTAATCATGGTTGTCGTAAGAGATGCATCAATTGTTAGTGTGCTGCGTGTTTGGGGGTCATTTTACATAACATAACATAATTTCACGGATGACAAAAGCCACAAGGGCCTATCAAAGGTCATCCGCATCCGTGAAAACACACCCACATAGGACTATATCAGATCATGCAACTACTTTATAAACAATCCATAGGATTGTGTCAGATCATGCATCTACAATATACAATTTTAACAATCCATAAGAGTGTGTCAGATCACGCGCCCACAATATATAATTTAAACCAGCTACACGAGCGGATCAAAAACAAAAAGCACCATCGCCAGGGAAAGACAAAATCAAAGTCTCCCCCACAATATAATATAACAGATGACAAAAGCCACAAGGGCCCATCATAGGTGATCCGAGTCAAACGGCCTCTTTTTTAAGGCACCCAAACTCCCAGGAAAACTACATCCAGAGGATTGCGTCCAGAAACAAGGGTATTACCAATCAAGGCTTGTCAAGAACTAAATCATGCAGCTATAGATATATACAAACAATATTAATATATACAAAACTTAGGAACCATCACAACCTTCCCTCCCCATAAACTCATCCAACCTATTCTTAAATACATTTAAATTTGGACTACCTACTACCCTCCGCGGCAATTTGTTCCAGAAGTCTACCACTCTATTGGTGAAAAAATATTTTCTTAAATCCAACCTACACCCTTGCTTTTTAATTTTCAAGTGGTGACCTCTAGTCCGATTTCCATCATCTAACTCAAAAAACTTGCTAACATCCAATTTATCTATCCCAGAAAATTTTTTAAAGATCTCAATCATATCCCCTCTCACACACCCCCTTTCGATCGAGAACATATTTAATACCCTCAGTCTATCTATATATTCAAGGTGCCTCAGGGAAGGAATAATCTTTGTTGCCCTCCGTTGCACTGACTCAAGAAGGTTAATATCGTGTCTAAAATGTGGGGAACATGCCTGTATACAGTACTCTAGATGTGTCCTAACATAAGAGTTATAAGAGTTTAAGAATAACCTCCTTACTTTTGTAACTGACATTTCTCTTAATGAAACCCAGCACTCTATTTGCCCTATTTCTTGCTTCAATACACTACTTAGAAAACCTTAATGACTTATCTATTACTACTCCTAGATCTTTCTCATCCTCTACTAAGCTCAGCCAATGCCCATCCATTTCATAGTTAAATTCTCTATTATCTTTTCCCATGTTAATAACACGTGGACCCTTGTCTATTTTACCACTATTCTATAGGATTTACTTCAGGGGGCTGACCTACCTAAGGAAGTCGTGTCTAGTGTGGTGTGGAGCTCCAATTTCTATGAACAGGCAGGTCTATTTTATTTTGTGATTTAATAATGGTCCCCAGACGCTCTATCGACGTCGTTTATTGTTTCAATTTGCTTTCACGGTTTGAGTCAAATCTTGACTTCCCTCCCCAAACTATACAATGTGAGTCAAAATTGACTCGTCAGGAAAAGGCTCATGCTGTCGCTTATTCTCGATTCATCAGAAATAAAATGTGTCCTGCCCAAATATGGATTCGTCAGCAAAAAAAATAAAAAATAACAGTTAATGGCTTCGCCCCCCCCCTAGCTTACCCTTCGCTACTAAGATTAAAATTTAAAATCTAAAAAAAAAGCAGCCATGGTTAAATTTTTATAAATTTTCTGAACTTCGCCAATTATAATAATTTTAAAAAGGAACTCTAGACTAAATTTCTCCCCTTTCAGAATATCACGTTGCTAAAATATAGTTATAGAAGAAGAAGAAGATATATAAAAATAAATTTTCTGAACTTCACCATTTGTAATTCTTTGGGTTTTAACAAAATCACAAAATTTCGATACTTATATTTATTTCTGAACTTCACCATTTTGTTTTTTGATATTATAAAAGAATTATTAGAAATAACTTTGATAAAAAACATGAGTCATAACTAAACTAAGATTAAATTATTATTAAATACTAAAAAAATCCCCTTCTTAAATTATACAGTTAGTGAAAAATGTTGAGCCACAATCTTCACTTGACAAAAAAAGATGTGGCTAAATTTTGATGGCACCACGAAAAATTATACTGAGCCGAGACGTGTTTGTGTCTTTAGCCCATCTATTCTTTAATGTTAGTCGTAGTTAAAAACTAGTTTCCTTCTAGTTGCCTATTCCTAATGACAAAACATTCTTGATATTTTCTCACTATCTTCTCTTTATTCATTTTATTCTCTTTATTCATTCCTTCTAGTTTACCTATTCCTAATGCCAATGCTTCATTCTTGATATTTTTTCACTACCTTTATTCATTTTATTTTATTCCTCCTTATACTACCTTTCTTAGTGAAAGTAAGGTTTCTTCACTGGATTACATGAATTTCTTTGTTATTCTCCATTAATCTAAACTCTAATGATAAGTGAGAATTCGTAAAACATTACATCATCTAATGCCTGCCCCAAGCGATATCAAATAGAATTCCGAACTCGTTGAAAGAAACACGTCTTATCACTCAACAATAAAGATTTTTGTTCATTTTACAACTATGAGCAAAATATGAACTATATATAAATTGAACTGGTTTAGTGTCATAACTAGATCCATTATATTTTTCTCACGTGACAGGCGTTCACATATACATCAATAATCGACGAAGTCAAATATGCAATAACCAAATGAAGATAGATCGACAATGATTCTCCACAGGCAAAACAATGTTTTACTACGCTACCGTTGTCACTACAATGCGTATCTAAAGTTAAACAGTATATATTTTGGAATGATTAAATGTATTTAGTCAATATATATATAAAGAATATCATATATTTCTCATTTGCTAATTCCATTGCAAAACTTTGTCATTGTATTATTGCTAGAATAATTTTTCAGCAATTTCTGTTTCATCCATGGTGGTATCTGGCAACTCGTACAATTACGGGAGTCCCAATGAACTCTTGATTTCACAACCCATTTAGTTTTACCTGTGAATTTTACCTGTGCGGTTGTGCAACGGAAGTTTTATTACGCCTATGAATTATCTTGTGTTTGCAATGTTGTTATTGTTTACAACAATAACTTAACACATTTGTTGTTTTCCCTACCCCCTTCGGACATTACGAGATAATGAAGGGGGAAAGTGGACAGAAGTTCGCCGTTTTTCAAGTATCGCGGGTGAGTGTACATATATATATATATACACCCGTATATACAAATAAACATTCGTACGCATTTGTATAAAACTTGTTTTTCACTCGTATTCGCAGCAAGAAGCTGGTGAGAGGGGCAACCGAAGTCGAGAATTTGTTTCTTAGATTCCAATTCATCCTATAGCTGGATGAAAAGAAGGGTACTGTTATAAATGCTACCTCAACACTTGGAAGTAAATTCTAGGCTTATTTATTATGAAGGGGCAATTCTGGTTCTTCAGTTGTCTGATGCTATTCGCGCGTCATTTGAAATTTAGTTGCGAGTGTTAAGGTGTTGAAAACTTACAAGTGCGTGTAACGATTGTCAGGGAAAACTGGGTTTAAGTATTGTGTGCACCACGGGAGGGGGATTTCTGGGTGAAGCTGTGATAAACGCTAGAGAGTACAAGACGCACACACACACACACACACACATATTTTGCGTGCTAAGTTATTCGGGAGATAATAGAATATATGATAGATAATAAAACCGACAGAAAATGAATAGTAAAGTTACAAACACTTAGATGCTACACCACCATTCCTTCCCAATCGCTACAAGTATTTTTTAAAACTTAAAGCGCAAACCAACGAGGGCATTTCCGCCAGAAAGTTTGTAAGGAGAGATCCGTAAAGGAAGTGGTGAAGTTGGGGGAAGTGAAAATGCGTGGAGAATATACCCGCGGGTGGTGGGAACGGGCGGGCATTCAACTGCTGCGTTTCGGCCAGTAAACTACACTCTGTGGCCCCAAGGAGTCTCCTCTAGTGGTTATTGTATTTCCACTAACACTACACAGTTCGATTCCTCTCACTTTACTACTTCTATTTTTGGTCGAAAATAATCACGTTTTAAGCGCAATTACCAACATTGCCACGATATTCGATTGCTATTTCCCTCTCCATGGGTAATCTCACTCAAGATCATGATTGCCACTCATCGATCCTCGCAAAAGCATTTTAACAACGGCCTCCCTACCACTTTGCGGAGCGAAGACTATATTTTACCACCGAGTCCATAAGAGTAACGAGTGGTAAATTAATGAGAGTAGCATGAAAATGCATGGCACAAAATCATGGGGTGGCTATAACCACAAACCTCCCTAAAGATGAGAGTGGTAAACGGATTGATGACTTTACGCAGGACGTTATTTTTACCACTAGGCCCAAAGACTAGGAAGCCTTAAGTAAAAGAGATTAGGAGATGAAAATCAGAGGTCTAATTTTACCACCAGGTCCCCAAAGTAGGCAGTGGTAAAGGCCAAGATGAGATGCATTCATTGCCGCAAAATTCCTTCGGTAAGAATGGCTTAGGTTCGGAATGCACGAGACGTTCTTTCCAACATTTCACCCCATTGTCTAGCTCACAGACGCCTTCCATCTCACCCCCACACCACTACCTCCCTGGTCCCTTCTCAACCGCTACCCCCCCCCTTTCCCTCTCGTTTGTCCTCCCCCTCCTTGGTGTCTCAGTTCGTATGTTGGGGGGTTCTGCGATGTAGGGTACAAACAGTGTTTGGGAGAGTTCTTGATATGTTGATTCCTTCCTCCTTACCTTTGAGGATTGACGAGGGAGTAAGAGTTTCGTTCGAAACATTCTCCATATTCGTAAATGCCCTCGTTGGTGTCCGTTTTTTAGTTTCAAGTATAAAATAAGTCCGATGGGTACTGAATGGACGAGCATCGTGTGGACTTAGTAGAGTTTGTTCTCTCAAGCTTCCTGTAATTCCTTTGTCATTCTTCATGCACTGATGTGTGTGTGTGTGTGTGTGAACGTAGATACTCATATCGGCTCGAAGGTTCGCGTAGGCTTTTTCACTCTCCGTCGCTTGGGTACTTGTATCCACATGCCCCTGGCGCGGAACGGGTGCCCCTTTCGGTTACGAAGGGTCCAACCAATCGCTGACTGGTGTCGAAACATAATATCCCAACCGACCTATTTTGAAACTTACCCTACCGCATCTATTTTTTTTCTAACACTTTCCCGTTGGATTATGTATAAAAGTAATTTCCCCGTTTTAGGTACTTACTTTCAACCTTCGCGCCATTTTTCTCCTCAATGAATCACCCCCCACCCCCCACCCCGCCGGTGACTTCACAAGCTTCATTGTGTAATGAGATTAATGACGTCATTCTAGACTTCTTTAAGCGTGGCTGGAAGAACGAAGGCTTTTGTTTCTACTCGAACCAGGCCTATTTGATTTAAAGAGTCTCCCGCCCTCCATCTATTTTAGCTATCCAGGTTATCTTCTGCACATTTTCACCCTCCCCGACTTCAGCAGTTTCACAATACCACTATATCTTTAAAACCTTTTTGCTTATGCCTCTGTTGGATTTCTTTTAAACATAAATTACCCCGTGGAAGGGAAGGGGTAAAAGAAACCCAGGTCTCAGAAGTATATGCATGTGAAAGGGAATGGCGTGTTTGGATGATAGGCGGATGCATGACGCGATTGGGCGTTTTGCCTCGCCAGTCTCGTCGATCTAGGGCGGGTGGATGTGTGGGAGTGAAATACCTGTCACCACCGCCCCACGACATCACTCAACCACCGCATTTGAACGTCTCGCTTTCGAATCGCGCGTGAACGACGTCGGCACGACGTTCCTGGCGCTGCTGATTGCTAAGGTGCAATGGGTGCAGCAGCGATCGGAGGGAGCACACCGGCCCCTGATTGGGGGAGGGGTAAGAGATGGGGTGTATTTGATGGTGTCCCTTGATGAAGGTTGTCGCTCGGTGTAGTTGAAACAGGTAGTTGGTTTCATGTGTTGTAGTAGCTGGCATTTTATAGTTTAGTTGAAACAGGGGGGGGGGGTCATTTGAGTAAAGTGTAGTTGATTCAGTCAATGGAGTAGTAGTTGGTGAAAGGTGTACCTAATGTCAGTTACTGAAAGTGGAGTTGATGCATTTGATGAGGGTGAAGTTGATGGAAAGGTGGAGTTGATGCCATTTGGTAAACGTGTATATTATGGTTGTCTGAGAGTTTGGGAGAACATATTTCAACCCAATCTTCAGCTGCTCCAATTCGGTTGCCATAGCAATCAATGGGTTTGCCTCGTCGACACTGGATCGGGTACATTTGAAACACGACGCTCCTCATTCACGCCAAAAATCTATCGAATAGATCAAGTCTTCTTATCCGTTTGTTTTCACTACGACCCCATTTTAATACCGAATTGGGGGGGGGTCCGCCCCTTAGAGGCTTCTGAGCAAAAAAAATTTTAAAAATTCCTAAAACACTAAAAAATACCAGGGTCATACCAATTATCGTGTGAATTTTTTTATCAAAGCATTTTTTATATTTTTAATTATGAAATTATAAATGTAATCATTAAGAAATTGAGTTTCAAAGGGAATTATCGCACCCCATTAGGGGTCGAGAAACCCCGCAATAGACCAATCTAACAGTGTCGAGGGGGTTTACCATTGCTTAGCTGCGTCCGTTGCAGTTGGAATTAAAAAGACTCCAATACACAGGGTTAAAGCATCGTATTTGGCCGCCTCCTCCCCACTTAATGCAAGAGGGGCCAAAAGTAGATATTCAGTATTTTATTTATAGATAAAAATAGTATTCAATATTTATTTATAAAATAAAAGTAGGTATTCAGTACTTATACAATAAAAGTAGGTATTCAGTACTTATAAAATAAAAGTAGGTATTCAGTACTTATTGATAAAATAAAAGAAGGTATTCACTACTCATAAAATAAAAGTAGGTATTCAGTATTTTATTTATAAATGGTATATAAGTATTGTATAACATCTTTGGCCTACTTCTGAACTTTCCCCCTTTTGAAATCTTGACTTCCTTGTATTTCTCGAGGATTGCTCGAGAGAGGTAAGAGATTCAGTATTCCAGGGGCCTCCTACCCCTGCTAGAGGATAAAGTTCCTACTTTTGAAGAACTTTGCTTATTGAAAGTTTTCCTATGGTCTTTAAATATCCCCGCCGTCTCACCTCTCCTATGTGTTGATTGACCTCGTCGGATTAACTTTCCTTTTCCTCTGATAAAACAAAAACCAACGAGAGAATTTTGGAAGAGTAAAGTGGTGAGGTTGTGGATATTAAATTGTGGCAGTACACAACCCGCGGTCTCGTAACTCTCCTAAACCTGGGGGCAAGAGAGTTGCGCAAGATCCCGGTCCATAATGCTCCAATTCCCCCATCTTACTTTCATCTCTCCCAACTTGCCCATTTTAGGATCCTCCTTTTCAATAGTTTCTAGAACAAACCCTCGTTGATTTTCACCTTTATGGGAGACACCCCGTCCCCCCCGTTTTCTTCTCGGAAACCCACGGGTCTTAGAAAGCTGCCTTGAACCGGGGGTTATCAAGGAAACAGCCTGTTACGACGTGGAGAGAGATAGGATTAGAGGAAGGGGGGGAGTTGGGAGCGGGAGCATCGAAAATAAGCCCCTGAAAACGTTAAAGGATCAAACTCCAAAATCCTTTGCTTCAAAAATGGGAGTAATATCCCGGTAATTGTGTCCTCGTAATTAAACTCCCTCCTCTGGCGGTAGGTCTCCAGGTAATGAAAGATCCCGGACGGTGGAGGCTTCTCGCCAGAGCCGCTTTCTTTTGAGCCATTCTTGTACGCTCCTCTCAGAGCTTCCTGCCCATTGGATTCGGTAGCCAACTTGACTAGAGCGGCAAAGGGATCATAGGATCCTAATAAAAGGCGAGCGCTCGGTCATGGATCCAGGTACTTGGCTGGAAATCGGTTCCTCTTTGGGACACGAACCAGGAATCGACAGCCACCACGCAACCGTAATCTCTAGATGACAGGTGGTTCCTGCCTCCCCGTAAAGGATATTATGTCCGTCTCAGAATAGCGCAGTCTCCATTAAAAGCCACGATGCACAGTCACCCGGCAACGACGTTTCGAAGTAGAGCAATAGCTATTGTCAGCGTAACGGCTGAGGAGTTCGGTCGCGAAATATATGCCAAGGGTTTGAACCTAACACTGTGGTTTGTTGAGTACTATGGATACAATGAGTACAATTTAGTACCTTAAGCGGTTAATATATCAATAGGTAGCTAGCCACCCTCATGCTGCATCGGCTACGCCTGGTGGACGCTCCTCATCCAAGTGACTGTACCCATTAGACGCATCTAACAGCCGCAAAGAGAACTGCATCACTTGGCCGGCCATGCTGACTGCATACCATCACTGCGCACATTGTGGTTTAACTTACTATTAGTACAGTAAATGAGGCGAGTACATTAAAGAAGTTAGTACAAGGGAGGAAAACGAGTACAATATAGATTTGGTGAGTTGTTTGGACGAGACAAAGCGAGTACAATAAATGAGTAAAGGCGAGTACAATAAAGAATAGGTGGTGATTATGATAAAGAGGAGAAGGTGAGTCCAATGGAGGGAGAAAAAGTAAATACAATGGAGGGAATGTGAGCATAATGAGAGAGCGAAAGCGAGTACAATGAATGAACGAAGGTGATTACATTGAAGTAGAGAAGACAAGTACAACGAAGAAAAGAAAGTGAGTACAATAGAGAGTGCTGCGAAGAGGAGTGACTACAATGGAGCGAAAGAGTAGAGTACAATAAATGATAGAAAGAGTACAATGAACGAAGGAAAGTGACTACAACGAAGGAGCCAAAGTGAGTACACGGAAGGGGAGAACGCGAGCACTATGAAAGAGATAAAATGAGTAGTACTAGGCAAGGTAAACACAGTTTTGGACATAAGTGAATGTAGTGAAAGGTACAAGCGAGTACAATTGGGGACAATGGAGAGGATGAGTAGAATAGAGGAAAGTGCGTACAAAGACGGATAAGTGAATACAATGACAGATAAATTAGCATAATCGGAGACAAATTATAATGAACAAATGAGTTCAATAAAAACAACGAATCAGGAGCACTGATTTGCCTGAGGCGAGATTCGTCGTCGCATGTACCCCCAGCTCTACCCCTTGTGTATGGGCGTCCGCTGCATGTGAGCTGTATCACGTACACATATGTGGAAGCGAGTTCTGCATATATGGCTACGCATAAATGTGTGACTGCTTTTTCGTTCTTGCATTCCGTGACTTAATTTTTGCAACAATCGCTAATTATTCGGGGTAAAACATTAGCAATTATTAATCGTGAATTTTTCTCTAATTATCAGAAGGGATTTTTTGCACACACAAATATATATATATATATATATATATATATATATATATATATATATATATATATATATATATATATATATATATATATATCTCAAAGTAGCGCGAGAGAATGATGAAAATGAATCCATTAAACCACATTGAAAGAGAAAACGGAATAATTTTTCCTTGCGGTAATATTTTTATTACCTTTTTTCGAAAAAATCGTGCAGGGAAGCGATTCGAACCAGGCACACTGAGGCAGCGAGCACCGCTTTGATCACAGTTAAAAGTATGCCGTTAAGTAAACTATGCCGTGAGTGTACCAACGGCATACTTTTAACTATGATCAAAGCGGTGCTCGCTGCCTCAGTGTGCCTGGTTCGAATCGCTTCCCTGCACGATTTTTTCGAAAAAAGGTAATAAAAATATTACCGCAAGGAAAAATTATTCCGTTTTCTCTTTCAATGTGGTTTAATGGATTCATATATATATATATATATATATATATATATATATATATATATATATATATATATATATATATATATATATATATATATATACGTAGGTGAGTCAAAAAGTTCTCAGACAAATGCCAGATTATTGAAATGTTCGATTTTGTACAAGTAAATACAGGGTCAAACACGACTTTCATGTTTTCTGAACAATTCCTACAAAATTCGTCATTCAATTTGTCGAGACTCTTTGTATTAGATGTGCTTCAAAAAGGTTACTTTTTTGAACCCATAAAATGGCAAATTTTGAGATAAGAGCGAACATTAAATTCCTGACTAAACTTGATTGGAAGCCTGTTAAGATTATTGACGCTCTACAACAGGTTTATGGTGACTCTTCGCCATGTAGAGCGGTAGTTTACGACTGGATTAAGCGCTTCAAGGGGGGCAGAGAAGAAGTTGAAGATGATCCACGTGAAGGGAGACCCTCCACCTCCATTAACCCAGAAAATGTCGAGCTTGTGAGGAATCTAGTGGATAAAGATCGCCGTATTACTATTGATGAAGTTGCCAATGCATGTGAAATCTCTCATGGCTCAGCATTTGGAATTCTAACTGAAAATCTTGGCCTGAGCAAGCTTTCAGCACGTTGGGTCCCAAAAGCGTTGCGAGAAGACCAGCTGAATCATAGGGCCAACCTTTCTTTGGCTATTTTGACCAAGATTGAAGCAAACGAGGATAGTTTTTTTGAGCGCCTCGTAACGGGAGATGAAACTTGGGTGTATCAGTTTGATCCTGAAAGTAAAAATCAATCAAAAGAGTGGCACCCAAGGGGGGCAGCAGGGCCTATCAAGTTCAAGACAGAGAGGTCCGTTAAGAAGATAATGGCTACAGTTTTGGGGGATTCGGAGGGAATTATTTTAATAGACTTCTTAGAAGGACAAAAAACTGTTACATCCAGCTATTACGAAGGAGTTTTAAGGAAGCTGAAAACTTCAATAGCCAAAAAACGACGAGGAAAGCTCCACAAGCAAATCTTGTTCCACCATGACAATGCCCCTGCACATTCGTCCAAAGCTGTGAGATCTCAGCTACGGGAATTTCGATGGGAAACTCTTGCTCATCCCCCTTATAGCCCTGATTTAGCACCCTCTGACTTTTTTCTGTTTCCAAATTTAAAGGGACACCTAAAAGGAACCCGGTTTCAACCATTAGATGAAGCAAAAAAGCAGGTCATTACTTGGTGCCAGAGACAACCCCGTGAATTCTACAAAGATGGTCTTTACCGTTGGATTCATAGATTAAGAAAGTGTATAGATGTTAATGGAGCTTATGTAGAAAAATGATTACAGTATTATTACAAATAAAAATTTTATGCCATTTATCTGAGAACTTTTTGACTCCCCCTCGTATATATATGAAACTTAAAATTTGACGCGCGGTGGCGATACAGAATTTTAATAAGGTAAACTCTTCTAACAAGAACGCATTTTATCAATTTTTTTTACCTGGATTCATTATGCAACCAAATATTTGTTGGGTTTTTTTTAGCAAAGATTTTCTGGTTGGATGAAGTGGGCTAACCTTTCGGGTTGAAAAGTTAGAGGACATTTCTTTGATTGTTGTTTTTACCAGGAAATGTGAGATTGTCCATTAAATCGAGCCTCTAATTTTCCCCGTGGGCAGAAGTTTCCTCTAGTTGTATATTCACGCATTTTGGCATGGAATTCTGGAATTCGCCGTCTCGAAATGTTCTCCCACGCATTGTCTATTTTGCCAATTAATTTTCTCTATCTTTTCTTTAATCTCAGTATTATATATTACTTCTTCCGTAAGGTAACAGCCATGTCCTTACCTGCGCCCTGAGAAAGGTAATATTTCAAAATTCGCATCATTCACGCTTTGCTCTAATACGGAATTCCGCTCATAGCTGGCCTTCCTTAACCCCCAAATCCTATTGTAGGGGCACATGTACGTGTAGATCTTTGATGGGCTATGATATTATGGGGGAGGGGGATATGTGCGTGTGTGTGTGTAGATATTTGACGAGCTCTGATGTAATTTCGAATAGCTGTTTATCCGCTCTCATTGAATGATCGTGGATAGATCACCTCCGCGCATTGGCTCGGATTTTTAGGCCTAACTCGGTCAGAAATTTACGCTCTGGAAAAAAAATTGGATTACGTAAATTTTAAATAAATCAGCAGTTTGTGTGCTGTGACATTTACTCCAGTTTTTTTATTGCATAAATAGTATCTACTATTAAATGGTAACCTCTTGCCTTTATGATTATCATACCCCCATTATAATGATTTATTTACCCTAAGAATCAACACCCACTGCTTCATCTTATTCGATAAAACCTTTTTCATTTTCATTCATCGATATAAAAAGGAGATACACAACTCAATAGAGCAGAAAATATTCTTTATATTCAATACTCTGTCTAAATATCATCCATTGTAAACCCCCCTTTTGATGACTGGGAATGAGAGTACATAAAAAGCCTCTCGTACATACTTCATACATACACATTCCATCTCCTACCACACAAGAAGGGGTACTAGACGCGTGGTACGGTTTGCTCTTTTATATCATCCTTTCTGTGCGTGAATACCGGCGAATAAAGGTATTCATAGGGGCTCTTGGCTGGTCTTTACGCCCCATTATGGCGTGTATGAGATCCATTTTACGTCAATGGGCTTAGGAGTCCATAGGAAATTAAATTCGATCGAGAATTTTTCTTTTACCCTCTCAAAGAAGGGTTAGGCTTGAGGGGAGGGGGGGGGGGGCGTTCCACTTTTTTCCCTCCCCTCCCCACTTAAAAGAACTTAAACCAACCAACCAGGTGCGCCATTATGATGAACTCAGCTTTGTCTGGTCGGTTCGAATTTCAACTAAAAAAAAAAGGTTTCAGGGTTCGATTCCTCGAAATTATCGGGAGGAATCCAAACAATTTTTTCTACCAAACACCGCAAAATAATTTAAAGAATTTCGACTTCTTTTTCAAGAGGGGTAATTCAACGGAGGAGCAGTGGGGAAAGGAATTAGAGGGAGGGGGGGGCAAATTTAGGAGAATTCGACGCATTTTCCGTTTCTCATCGTCCTATTTTCACCATTCGGAGAATGTCCCCGTTAGTTTGCCTTTATTTTTTAACCCGCAAAGTGTCTCGTTGGAATTTCTTAAACACTTTTTTACCCATTTTAACAATTGTATTATTTAGAAATAAAATGTGTAAATAATTGGGGGTAAGGGGGGAATAATATTAAAAAGAAGACTAAATTAGACGATAATAATTCCATGGGTATTTTACTATTTTTGTCTCGCATATTTTGCGCCGAAGCATCTGAGAGAACGAGCAGGCAACGCATAATGTGTGTCACCGCACCACATATTCCCCGCAAGGGGCTGGGTGGTGTAGGAGGGGGGCAATACCCCTGAAACCTGGAGGAGCTGCACGCCCTCCCGCCCCCAATGCCCCAAGACAAACTTGCTCTCTTGGGTCGTCTTTTGCACCTCTTTTATATCTCCCACTATCTTTTTCCCAGCCTGGATAGACCCAACATTGGCTGGAAGATGGCGTTAAGGTTTCTTTAAAAAAGACCATGACACCTCATTGGCTAAAACAACTTGTTCTCTTGATTCGGAACTTAAGAAAAATCCTTTAACGAGAACAATTTGTCTTTCCCTTTTCATAACTTTTTTTTTTTACTATATCCTTCACGCGTGCTTGTTGTTTTATTCAATTTTTTTCTTTGGTAGTTTGTGTGGATTATTCTTAACATGTATCATTCATTGTTACTATGAGTTCTCAGTGTCATCTGCTTGCTTCTTGTGTTGTGTCCAAGTTTCATTTCCTTCGGTTAAAACTGGCAAGATTGCATTTGGTAAATGACGAGCTATATTGGGTAAAACAGACCAAATACATTGGGCAAAACTGGCAAGATGCTTTGGTTAAATCTAACAAAATACTCTGGTTAATTTGTTTTAGGCATAGGCCTCCTTCCCCCTCCCCCCCTGAAGATGTTGCTAAGCTTTCCTGCTGTAATAGCTAGAAAATCTTACCATACCTTCATTCATTTCTCAATTATCTCCATCGTCTCTTTCTGTAACGTAGCAGTTTCATCTACTTCACCCCGGCAGGCTGGACTTTTTATTAAGACTGAGGGTAAAACAAGCGAGGACATCCTAAGTAAAACGTGACGAGTGGTTCGTAAAAAAAAACGAGATGGAAGTGAAAAGGTGTGGGGGTATATAATCCATGTAGTGTAGAGAGGAGACTACTTGGCCGAGGTCGAGACCAGGAAAGCGCGCAGCTATTGTTGTGGCTGCTAAGGTACCCATTCTCAACGCGATGGAGAGAAATTTGAGTGTATTTTTGTATACTCTTCAATAGTTCTGTAGGTAGAACTGCATTATTATCATATACTTTAATTTTCTCTTTTTTTATTTCGCCCCTTTTTTCCGACATCTTTTTGTTTGGCGGAAACTCGATTTAATTATCGGGACAATGACACGAATAATGTGGCCACCTGAGGGACCGCGGGGAGGAGGGGGGGGGGGTATTTTCCCCAAACCAACGACAAAACGGGCGTTTTTGAAATTCTTGAAAAGACCACCAGCACCTCTTGGCCTGGGTAAAGTGTAGTCGTTTCTTCCACTTAAAGTTCTCCCACCCCCCACCCCCGCGCCTCAAGAGGCAATTCGTTCTTCTCGAGCTTTGAAATCGTCGTCGGCCAGACTCAGCTTGAGCGTTTCTCGCCGTCAGCCTCCATTCGACGAGGCTGACTGGGGACACGTCTCGGGTCTGGTGCGATCACGAAGACCTCGACATTCTCTCACTGTCCCTGCACCCCCCCTCCCCCCGTGAACAAGAGGGACTCACTCACTTTTCTATGTGATCATTGTATCTGAATACCTAGGATTCTCTTTTATTCTGTTCCATTCTTATTATCTCGATCAATCTTTCTTCCTCACCTTTCTTTCTCATTCTCTCCTTCCTTCTAATTCTAACCCCGCTCTATATCACTCACTCACACTTCTCTCTCTCTCTCATCCACTTAAAAGGCTTACTCTTGGGGACATCCGGTCAACTTCCGATACAGAATCGCCACTTCCTCCGTACTCTATGCTCATATGCGCGCGTGCAAGAATACGCCCACATCTCCACATACACCCGCCAACCACACACATGCGTGCACACCACCCGCATTTTGCCAAGAGGACTATAAAAAATAACAGACGCTCTCACTTAAACTTTGTTTATCACATTGATTTATGCTTGTGTGCGTGTTTATAGTGACCCCCTTCCCCCGTTTTGTGTTTTGATGTTCCCGATCTTACTTTCCCCCCCGCTCAAGTGTGTAAGTGATCAAGTTAGTGAAAGTTAAAATATAGTGAAAGAGCGTATGGTAACTAGTTTTGAGCTAGGACTCGGGAGAGCGCGCAACTCTCCCCAACCTGCCCGGTGTCCTTGTGAATCAGCGACGAATCGTAGCAAATTTATGGGCGAAGGAAACAGAGGAGTCCACAAGGTGGGCTGTTTGAAACATCCAGGGATTGCCTGCTGGAATCTGGAAACATTCAGAGATTACTTACTGGTATCAACACGCTTCCATAAATTGCCTACTGGTATCTGGAAGCACTCGGTGATTACCTACTGTTGTCGGGAACAGCCATGGATTGCCTGACTAGTACCTAATGCTTTTTCTAATCTCTAATCCTAACCTCTAACTCACTCGCCTGCCTCCCCCAATCCTAACCCACTGCTGATCCCCCAGCGGAATCGGACTTCACTACTCAGTTCGGGAGAGTTGTGCGCCCTCTATCTCCTGACTATGGCCTCTCGGGCTATATAACGGTCGCACACTTCACTATCTCTAACTCCACCACTTTATATACGAACCTCTTTTCACTGGTTTGTTGTGGCCAATGTCCAAGTTAGTTTTCACTTGTTAATTTTAAATATAATAATAATAATAATAAAATTACATAATATTGTGATTGGGTATAGTAACCCGACCAGTCAACTACTGTGTGGGGCAACAAACGGGATTCCGCATTCGTGAGTGGCCTTACCACAGCATTGCCACACCCATCAGTGTCGCTATGGAGCAGGGCATACGCCTTGCCCACTGGCAGGAGGCAAGAAGGTCAAGTGGCATTTGGGCTGCACTCCGGGGCGTGTCCCCTGCTGGGTGTCTCCGCATTTGTTTCCCTCCTTGTTTATGCAAATTTTTATTTGCATCCCAGATCCAGCACGATTTTAAATTCACACCTGTTTTTCACCTGTTCTACTTTTTTTGTGGGGCCATGTTTCGCGTGTGCCCTTTTCTCTTGACGATCTCCCACGTCCATGTTTCTTCCTAATAAGATCTCTTTCTCGAATACATTGCTGAATTGTGGCTTGGTATCATTTGAAATTCTTAAGCACCTTACCCCTACCCTGCCCCATACACCCCTCACTCACAAGGGGACAGGAATGCGCCCTTCCTGGGTCTACTGGCCCTAATGTGCTTCTATTTTCGTCCCTCAGGTTATGTGCACACATTGTTACCTTACCAAATTTCGCCACCTTTTCGAACCTTACGGCAAAAAGGCCGTACTCGTCAAAAGGCTCATTGGTTGCCTTAATAATAAAAGGTTCCCCCCCCCGCTCTCAACACCTACCCTCTCTTGTTTTAGGGCTGGGGCCCCGCCCCGTGCCTTTTGCGTACGGGCGACTCACTCGAAGAGGAATGCAGGTCTTGGAGGAAGGGCAGATAGGCGTCTTGTTACTCGCTAGTAGGACGGCGACGTATGTGTATGTGCATATTTGTGTGTAAGTCTTTGCGTATGCAGGTGTCGAGGAGTTTAGCAGGGGGGAGGGGGTATCTATTTTTTGTGTTCACATTTTCGTTTACCGTAAGGGATATCTCTTAAGGCTACTTGTTATAAAAGTTTCACTTGCCCCAATCTATCACTTCTATTTCACTTTCTGTCCCAGCCTCCATTTGTTCTTGATCTATCTTTGTGTAATGTTTTTCCTGTTTGGGGGAGTGGGTGTATGGCGAAAATATCCTCCATAACGGGCCCATTATCTCCCCGCGACTGCGAATTATAACATTCCTTCGATGCGAGAGGAGGGATCGGCAGTAACAAGAGGCCTGCAGCGATGGCATTCCAACTAACCAGGAGAGCGATGATGATCGACGTGGGGAAGTTACTGGATCCCATCGAAACGGGGCGGTGTAGAAGCACCGAGGTGTCGTGCAGGCGGCTTGAAATGAGATAGGTCCTATCTCGTCATTTGGCATTGGTTTGGATCATATGAATGAGGCATCAGATGGCGATCAAATTCCTACAATGACCCCAGAAGGAAATTCCGACTTTGTGGCCCCTGTGTGGGGAGATCGGGATACGATAGATTCCGTCCGAGTGTCAGATCTCGTGTCTTGCCGTCGGATGTGTCGGTGTGGTGACATCAATATCATCCACATAGACATCTGGGATGAACTCATTCATGAACGAAACCCGACGTGAAATCTCGGAAGGATCACATTTTTAGGCGTCCCACCCCCCATGGACAGACGTATCATTAAACATCCCAACAATCCACACCCTTGCAACTTCAGTGGCTATTTTTAATTAATCCTCTTTTATCAATTCTGGTATCCTATCATCGCCTTTTAGTCGTCCCCGTGGGACAGTAAAGCTGATTATGTCGCCTTGTGACACAACCCATTAATCTCTTGGAACTAATGGCATCACCATTTTTTGCTGAAGACCTTGAACCTTGTTTGTGGTTTGTGGTCCAAAGGATAGGTCAGAGGTCGAGGGAAGGAAGAAAGATCATTAGCAAGCTGACTCCGAATAGCTTCATTTCCAGGAAGTGACTCTTGCTAAGAACCTAAATTAGACACTCTCAAAGTTATTGAGATTTCAGATTTTCTTTTCCTTCTGTTTCATGGCAACATCATGGTCGAGGCAGTTTATGCTTCTCTCATACCTATCGAAATGGCACAGCTGAAGAAATATCAAGGAAGGCTTAACCTTTTGTAAATGTGCTTGTTTTACGTGTACTCTTTGTGTGGTCCTTGGTCGTGTTTTATTTGTGTAGATGTGTCTGAGCACAGTTGCATATCACCCGAAGCTTTTGTTCTAGTTCAGTTTATCCCCCCCCCCCTCAATTCACAGTTGTTTTAGATATCTTCATATCATTATCACTCATTTTTCTATTCTTTTTTATTTTCTACAGTTCTTTCTGCGATATTTCCATACTTTCAAGTAGGTATTCACACTTGCTGGCCCCATTTCGTTTCACTGCTATTGAGTTGGAAAAATATAGTTTCTTCTATTGGCATTTTACTCTAATGGAATTACTACTGTACGTCAGTGATACAATCGTGTAATTGGAAATGGTTTGATGTGAAAGTTGATCGAAGACGAAAATGACTCCTCGAAAAATAATGAAAATGGTCTGAACTAAGAAGAGTCGTGGTAGCAAATCGTTCTAGGGTTTGGGGGTAAAAATCTAAGGCCTCATCGTACTTATATTAAAACCCGAAGATTCACCCCCCCAAAAATCCCCTATCAGGGGTAATCTTGAAAAGGATAGGGTGTATAAATTTCTAGTACCTGTTGAAACGAGAAAATTACCAGGTTCAGCGTTGGCAGAAGTGGAGATTCTTCACCGCAAAACCTACTTCGGCATTCGATACAATCTCGGATCTGTTAATTGAAATCGGATACCGAATTACCAGGTTTACCATTAAGATGGACTTTCGTGTATGGGGGAATGACACACCCTTACGGCTCCAGTGCCGGCGGTTGTGCACCCTCCCGGCCCCGATGCCTTCAGGAGGGCCTGTGTCTATATGTCTTTCACAATTTTTGCTTCATCTATCATCACTACTTTCTTTACAGATATCTTTTCTTCTGCCTCGTTGTTATTGCGCTTTAAATTCGAATAATTGAAACGCCACTTCGAGGTTTCCGGCCTGACAGGAATTTCCCTCGAGGGGTTATTGTCACCCCGTAGAAATTTGCTATGTCCTTAAAGGGGGTGTGGTGCGGGGGGGGGGGGCATTGGAATAGGGCTTGAAAGGGGGAGGTAGAAGACCGGGTCTAGTACCATTTCGTACCGAACGGTACCTGTCGTGAAAATGATGTAATCAACAAGAACACGAGAGAAATTCTTGGAAATAAAATTGATGTAACTAACGAGGGCGTCGTCTCTTCGGAGCTCGATGAAGGAAAAAGTGAATATTGATAAAAAAAAAGGCCTACCATAACAAACGACCACAACCACAGCGAGAACCAGGGAAAAGTTCCCTTCAAAGAGCTCGAGGAAATTAAAAACTAAGAAGCGCAAACCAACGAGGGCATCTCCGTCTCAAAGTTTGTAAGGAGAAATCGGTAAAGTGGTGATTATGGGTGAAGTGAAAATATGTGGAAGAGATATAGCCGCAGATACACCTGCACGCATTGGGGCCAGGAGGGCACGGAATCTTTCAAAGCTCAGATGCAGTATGGTTGCCTATGCTACACTTGACATCTCCCTACCTTGGGGGTGGGGGGGCTTGGCGAAGTAAGTGAGGGGTGGTGAAGTCCATGTGCTGAATGAAGGTATGGAAGGAAGAGAAACTAGGTCACTCCGTCGAGGGCAATGCTCTTGTTATTAAAAGGGGGGGGGGGCAGACAGGAGGGAAAATGCCTTCATTGTACCAAATTTTGATTGCTGGGTGGGGCTAGGTTTAGCATGTAAGATTATGTGCCCTCCCTGCCCCAACACGCACCACGTGATCCATTTGAGTCCCGAGCGCCCCAGAAAGTCTTCTCTTTGGACTACTCAAGGTATATAATTTCCCTGAATTTTCACTTCCCCCAACTTCGCCATTTTCCAGAAGTATTATAGCAATTTTTGTGACGGAGATGCCCTCGTTGGTGTTCGCAGGTCAATAATAATCGTTTTAGATTCTAAAATAGATATGAAGCAAAAGAGACAAATCCAATTTAGTCTTGATTTATTTTTTCTTTTTAATATTAATCATTTTATTGTTCATGGAGCTCAAATGAGTACACAATTCATTTGGGTGTCAATTGGAGTGTTCATTAATCCTTTAAGTGTTTATTCCAGTACTCGCATTGTTCATTTGGGTGTTAATTCCAGTGCTCATAGTGCTCTTTCGGCTGTATATATGAGTGGTCCCACAGTGTGATATGATTGTATGCGTCAACTTCCGTTTCTTGCCACCGGTTTCCGTCAAGCCCAGGAAATCCAAGCTTTTTTCCTCGCTCCCTTGCGTTTTTCTGCTCACCCCCCCTCCCTCTCCTGGGGAGAAGTGACCCCTGTTTCCTCTCGACCACTCTCCCCTTTTTCAAAATTAGTTAAGGGAATATATATTTTTTTAAAAAAAATGGAGAAATGAGGCCACGCCGAAGATATTTGCGCGCCGTGGAAGAAATGAAAGAGGAGAGTGTAAGTGTCCGTCCAGATTGTACACGGTGTGCATTGCAGAACACAAAATTGACGTTTCTTCTGCAGAACATGTGTGTGTTTGTATTTTTATTATTTTATTTTACGGTAAATATGACCAAACCAACAATTATATATTTTTCCGCTGCGATTTGTGATGTGGCTATTGAGCACTTTAATGATAGGTACGTATATATATATATATATATATATATATATATATATATATATATATATATATATATATATATATATATATATATATATATATATATATATATAATTATTCTGTTAAAATGACGATTTTCTCTGCCAACAATATGTGTCATTTGAGTTTCACTTGAGAACATGTGTGAATTGTTAAGAAACAGAGACAACACACCAAATCTTAAAACAAAGACAAAATCTCACAGAGACTAGCGAATGGAACCCTGACAGTTTCCTTCTCTCCTCTCAGGTCCTTTGGCATCTTGACATTTTCCGACGAAGCTTCCGCGAACTGAGCGGCCACGTCTGTATGGGAGAAGCCTGCATCTTCTGTGCCCTCAAGGTTAGTTGGTGTCGTCTGCTCATCTTCATCCCCCCCATCCTCAAGTATAATTAAAAGATGGCTAATTGGGGTGGCAATAAACATACCCAAAACCTATTAAGTAAATTGGCCAAATGACCGGTAGTTATTTTTACCAGGTACGTACATATTAGATTTACATTGGCTTGTTTTATGTACACATGATATATGTATATATCGTTGGGCCAAATATAATCAACTCGCGATAATGGGTGAAGATAGCACAGTGGTTATAGCGATAAGATAGGTATATCCTTTTGATATATTCAGTCCTTTCTTTTCTCACCTTTTATTATTTATCTAGTGAGGTAGATGGGGAGTAGATCTATTCAATCTACTAATGGCAAGAGACGGAAAAGCGTTATTAAAACCAAGAGTGCAATTATTTTAAGGCTATTACAATTAATTCCTTCGACTACAATTAGTGTAAATTTCCCCTTAAAGGTTTGTTGATCTCGTGGCGTTGATAGGCGCCAACTCTTCCGTTTGAGAAAAGGGTTGAAGATTGAAATACCTCCGTTTTATTTGTTTTTACTCGTTATTATGCCATTATTTGTTTTTTTCAAGCGTCTATGACTCGTTTGTTTTTTTAGCAAGGGGGGGGGGGGGGGTAGACGGGTGTCGCGGTTGAAGAGAGACCAATATTTATATTTTTATCAGAGTGGATACGTCGGGTGTGAGCTACATAAGGCTATTTCACGAGGGCGCAATAGGGCTGAGTGGCACGGGTATACGAATTAACGTGAATTTGATTTCGAATAAAGTTATAAAATATAAATCACATTTCTTTAGTAAACCCAATAAATAATAATTATCTAAATATTAGTCATTTATAACCACATGGGCATAGTAATATTTGTTATATTCGAAAAAATCAAATTCTTTATAAGTTCGTACTTATTTTGATATTGAAAAATATCACTTTTATCTATTTATTTTTTTCTAAAGTTTTTTAAAAAATTGTTTCATAATAAATCATTGGTCTCTCCAAACATGAAAATTGTTTGCTTAAGTTAAATGGTCCGATATCGTACTTTTGTTCGTCATAGGTTTTAACGCTTGAGGTCTAGAAGTCTAGGCCACCAGAGGCCCTCAAACTTTTTTCACTGCCACCCCATTTTACTACTGAGATTTGTCGCGACCCCAATCTCAGTCAGCATAAGTCAGCAAATAATTTCAATATTGATACAAAATTCCTAAAGCCTACTAAAAATCTCGCGGTCGTACTAATTATATTTGGCCTAAAATTTCTGCAATTAATGCATTTTAATTTGTTGTAGTAATTACACATGTAATATTATATATATATATATATATATATATATATATATATATATATATATATATATATATATATATATATATATATATATATATATATATATATATATATATATATATATATATATATATCATCCCAGAAGTAATGCACCATTTGTTTCATGTTTATAATTATTTTATGGATATAAATCAAACAACTCTGAAGTTATTCATATTTAAATAAGTATTAATTTATTAAATCAATAAGTAATATAATTTCCACCAGTTTCTACCACTAGTCTCCATCTTTCTACTAACTTTTCAATACCATTTGTAAAATCGTTTTGACTTTGATTTTATATAAGTTCCTTAATGTTCTTTTCGACTACCTCTGCGGTGGTTGACATCTTCATTCTCTTCAGGTGATTTGCTAAGTTCCTAAAAAGTTAACCACTTTTGACGTGGATTGTTACAGGAGATGAAAGCGAGTTATTTATAATAATATTAAAAGTTCTAGACAATGGATTAGTCCTGGGGGAAATCCAACACCCAAGTCGAAACAGGAAGAATCTCTTCTGCATAATCCATTTTAAACTTCTTAAACCCAAATCACGAAAGACTTTTACTGTGCTCATTTGGACTGTTTATTGAAGTACCTGAAGAAAGGAGGCCGGCATTAATCAATAGAAGAGTCCTCGTTCATCAAGACTGCTCGCGGCCTCACGTCGCAAGAGATACCATACAAAAGGTTAATAATTTCGTTTAAGAACTAATGAGTCTTTCTCCATACTCACCCGAATAGCCCCATCAGATTACTTTATATTTTAGGAATTTAGCGAATCACCTGAAAAGAATGAAGATGTCAACCACCACAGAGGTGGTCGAAAAGAACATTAAGGAACTTATATAAAATCAAAGTCAAAACGATTTTACAAACGGTATTGAAAAGTTAGTAGAAAGATGGAGACTAGTGGTAGAAACTGGTGGAAATTATATTACTTATTGATTTAATACATTAATACTTATTTAAATATGAATAACTTCAGAGTTGTTTGATTTCTATCCATAAATGGACTTTCTAAAGGAGCTCTCGCGACTCCACATTATTAGCCCTGGTCTATGCATTGGAGCAGTGTTTTTATATGGGTATATTATTATGCCCTGGTTGGTTTTCGCTTTAAGTAATTAAGCCAATATGAGGGTGGCCACTCTAGGCCAGCCCCATTTAATCTTCTATGGTTACCCTTAGACGTCCGATCAAGCAGTGTGGAGATGCTCTTCTCATTGCGAGCAAGATTAAGCCACACGGAGTATGATAAGTAGTTGGATCGATTTTGCGGTGGCTACCCTGTGTTATAGCAACCCCTGATTCACACCCCCACGTTAAACCATAGCCCCCCATCCTTCTATCCCTGTTGAGATAAGCGTTAAACGGTGCGTATCGGTGGTAAAACTGATTACGCACTCACACAACGCTGGCAGTTTCCAGGGATTGCTGTCCTAATTACGGAGTTTGTATAGGTTTGGGAGAGTTGCGCATCCTGCACTTACCGAGCGCCCCAAGGAGTCCCCTCTGTAGTCTACTCGGGTTCCTATCCACACGTTTACAAGTCCCCAAACTTCACCACATTAGGAACTCCATAAACTGTGAGAGAGACCACTCGAATAGCCTAAAGAGACGACTTCTTGGAGACCTCGGCTCTGCCAACCCCACAATTAAGATCCTGGCTTTGAAGTCGGGGGGTGGACGCAATCCCAGCTGCAACGTTATTGATCCTCCCTTTTGGGCGGACCCTTGTGTAGGGGCAGGTAGGGGGTATAAGAAGGGGTGATCAAAAGGACGATTGCCCCTTGAATGTTAACCTCTCGCGGTGTGATCCATGAGCAAGCATGTTTACACTGGATGGAACGCGGACAGAGGTAATTTCCTGTTGGAAAGTTTGCGCGCGCGCGCAACGGGTCACCTGCTTCTGTTGGTGGGAGGAAGGAGGTGTAATTGTATTGGGTTGGGGGTGGGGAGGCATAGGTATAAAGGGGACTTCGGGGGCAGGGTGTAATGTGGAAAAGATTTAATTAAAAGAAACTGCCTCGCTGGCCATTCCATCCTGACCTCGGCATTGCCCCTGGCATTGTGACCCCATTCGGGCTCTGGCTCCGCATTCCAAGGGTTTTGGCACTCTAGGCACTGTACGTGCCTTCCGCCGTCCTAGTACCACCTGTCGATCCTCGACCCCTCCCTGTACATCCTTGTTTCACCGTAGAACTTTCCAGTTTTTCGTATTAAATTTCTAGTTTTTTATAGGGAATAAACGGGAGGCTTTAAATTGTTAAGTTATGTTTAATCTAAGCATTCGTCATACACTTGCGAGGTCAGAGGATTTGATTTTATAAAAGTCCCACTTACGAGGATAAATAACCATTTTAAAGGGGGAATGGGGCTAAGATTGGTCCATGTTAGACTTGGCATTGGGTATTATTGGTAGTCTCTAAAAGATGCAAACCACACACTTACCAAACCAACCAGTCAAAATGGACCCGTAAAAAATAACGACTAGGATTCTCGAGTATATAATTAGGATGGCCTTTTGCGAATCCTTATAAAATTGTTTGGCGGGGGAGGGGGGGGGTTGTGATCCCCAATGTTTGCCTGTTTGCGTACAAGATGTAATTAAAGGGTTATTGAAGGATTTTGATGGACTTTTGTGGAGGGGTAGTAGGCCCTGGGCCAAGGAAGCAGGGGTTAGATTTAAGGATTGATCGGGATTTGGGCTCAGTTGTCTTTGCTTAACATTTCAAGCATGGCTCCAGGGTAGGGCCTCAGTGGCGGGGAGGGGGGGGCAGAAAAGAAACAACTACGTCCAAGTCGAGGGAAATAGGCTAAAGGAAGAGAGGACGGTTAATTTTTTATTTTTAAATAGTCATATAGTGTATATGTAAATATATACTATATAACACTTTCGCTAATTAAGGCGAGCAAATTTCTAATTATGATGGTATGACCAAAAATAAAGTTACCGCCATCTTGGGAGGATTATGAAATGATACATAATACAATATGAAGCGATTGCAATAGCCTAACAAAAAACAAACCAACCCAAAAGAAGCATATTTTTGTGTAATTTGCCCAAGAAAAAGCATTGTCTACATTAAAAAACAATTGTTTTTAAATATATATATATATATATATATATATATATATATATATATATATATATATATATATATATATATATCAGCGGCGATTCCTCTATGAATGCCAGGCATGCCTTGTTTCATAGAATCCCATTATTTCATAAGATTCAAAGGATAATTTTCTCTTAGCCTGGCTTCAAGTGAGCGTGGATTATCTTAGCGTTTAAAGTTTCTATCTGGGTACAGAAAAATGTTCTTGATTGTCATAGACCAGCGGTCGCCAAACTTTTTTCACAGTGGGCCAGATAACTTAGAGAGGACGACCGCAGGCCGCATAACCATTTTGTTCAATAAAATAAAGTGAATACACAAAAAATAAAGACGACCAACATATTTATTTACCAATACACAAAAAATAAAGACACAAGCATATTTATTTACCCAAAAGTTATAAAAGAAGGCGTCGTTAGCAATAAGATAGTATTATCACAGCCAGTGCGCGCATATCCGAGTCTCACAAACTAAGCAGCAAAAAAGGTTAGTGAGATTTGTGAAATTGGCGTTTAGCTTTTAAGATATCATCAATATTTGCTTTGTAATTGCTGCATCAATCAAGAGAATTGCATTCAAATGTTCATTTCTGGCACAATGCAGTGGCGGGCCGGATGAACTGACATCGCGCGCCGTAGTTTGGAGACACCTGCCATAGACAATAAGACTTTGTTGCGTACACCAGCAATCAAGGCGAGATCATTTATCTTTCAAAGATTTTGGCTGAGTACCGAATAATAGTTTTTATTGCCGAGGATAATTGGTTGTTTGTTGTGTACACTCCTTCGCGTTTGTTGCGTACACTTCATGTAGCTAAAGTACATGAGTTAAAATGAGGCAAAAATGCTAAAAATTAAAAATATATATTTATCTCTCAGCTACAACAATTTTAGACATGTGTTGTTGTCATTTAAAGTATTGATGTAATACAGAATGCATGCAACCGCAAGTGATATCTAGTACCAATCAAGACGATTTGTACACACAGCTTGCATGTACAAATGAACCAGGTTGTACACCAGAGTTTATTATTCTAAGTAGTGTGGCAGAATCTCTGCTTTCTACTACCTTCTCGTTATAACTATCTACTACCAATAAGAATATGTATACCGACCTTAATTAAGCCTCACAGATTGAGTTAGTGTTATCGATATCACCCCAAATTCTTCATGCATTAAGGATCTCTTGAACGGATTAGAATATGTATTTTTACTTTCTAGATTAGAAAATTTAACACGTAAGATGTATGATGAAGTTCCATGGTTATGTGGTAATAAATCCAATAAAAAATTGTACTTTTAGTCGTGTTTGTTATTTTCAAATGAAAAATCTGTGTGGAATTCTGTTGATCGTGGATATGACGATTTAAATAATTTACACACTACTATTTCTCGTTGTTATGTTTTACCTGCATGTCACGAGTCGCCACTGATATATATATATATATATATATATATATATATATATATATATATATATATATATATATATATATATATATATATATATATATATATATATTATCCAAAGAAATTGAAGGTAGACATAATCCCAAAATTAAAACCGAGATTCTCTTGTTTGTTTCCGTCACCAAGAACCTTAATAATAATCTCTTACCTAAGGCTGTTTTCTCATAATGTGGGGTCGGCGCACATCAACACCATTGCGCTTGGAGAACCACTCTTTCGGGAAGTCCGGCTTACCTGGCCAGGCCAGGGGCCCATATCCGTGTTTAGTCGTCTTTTACGATACGCACCGTAAGATAGCAAAATAGATCCGCCCCCCCCCTAGACCATAATAATGCCTTAATTACGGAACAGGGACAGATTAAGGGGAGTTGCGTGTCTTCCTATTCCCTAGTAGTCTCCTCTGTTGACCCCTCGGTAATATGTTTATCGTGTACTTATTTTTCCCCTGCCGCTCGTTATCCCTCAAGAAATAAATTGTAAAATAATCCTATGAATGTTAATATACCTTATGCTCAAATGGAGGGGGGGGGGGTCACCGGTCAACATTCATCTTAGGGTCTATTCGCACATTTACTTAAAATTCCCTCTATCTCCTTTTTGCCTCCTATGGCAATGACGACTTCACATAGGATTTATATCTTGCGTAATCCGATGGGGACAGTTTTATTCTTTGAAATCTGTCAAATTTAGGCCGGAAATTACTTTATTTATTTTTCCACCGTGTATAACCCCCCCTCAATCTGCCCCCCCCTCCGCTCTAAGATTGCCTACGGATCCCCGTTATTTAACTGTAAAAACACCGCAGTAACAGGTGCCTCTAATGTGCGAAAATGGTTAACGTATGAACCTGTGTTATTTTTAGGCTTGAACCCGAAGCCAGAGTCAGTTTCAACAGGCCAATTTTGAGCATTATTACCCTACGCTCTAGAGGCGATTTGGACCTCTAGCGGAAGAATAGGCTATATGCGCTAAAAGAGGGTTATGTTTCCGTGTGGGTCCTCTGCGTTGTTTACCTCTTCTTCGAATGGGGTGGGGGAGTAATCCCCCCCTATCTTGGAAAGAATAAGGAAGCTTTTTATTAGGTGCCAAACCGGGAACTTATGCATTTCTTCCTAGTTAGTTTGCACGAACTTGTTTATATTATCCAAAGTTCTTAGTGGTCTTAGTTATTTGTATGTCTATCCTTCCACGAATCGTTATGCCGTAGTGTAAACGAGGTGCTGACGCAAATAGGCCAGAGCTGCCCGACGAGTGAAGAAAGTCTGATTGGTTGACATCGTCCTTCCATACGTGACGGACAAAATGATTGGTCACAAAATAGTTTTGGGGGGTACAGGATTCGTGAAATTCGGTGAAAGGGTATCTTAAGGTGACTGTAATTGGAGTTGGAAAGTTGGCAACATTGGGCAGAAAAGACAACTTTGGAGCCACCAAGTTAAAAAAAAAGGAGCACAACGTTGTTCTCTCTCTCTCTCTCTCTCTCACCCTTTCACGAACATATCACTCTTTCGTCTCTGAGCCTGCCGTAAGAGTTTCTAATCCGCCCTCCCCTAACGGTGATACGGTTGGCCCCTGAGCCACTGAGAGGCTCCACGCTCACCCGATTCGGGCTAAGGCCAAGTATTATCGCTCCTCCTGCCCTTTACTTCCGCCTTAACGAAGATCAGCCTGTGATGGCCCTCGGCTTACCAGCGATTGTCATTCTGATCTTTATGTGGATTTCATTTCCAAGAACCTCTTCCCCGATTGCAAGGACCGGGGGGTTGAGTTAATAATACTAATAATTCGTGCGATTGCGAAAAAAGTTAATACTGATAATAAAAAAGGAAATTGGATTAATTAACGAGGACATTTTAAGTGGCAAAAGACTACAAAGGGGTTAATGATAATAGAGTACAAGAGCAAACCTCACCAACCCTAAATACTGGCATCTAGGGCCTATTGCCTTCAGGGCTAAGTATATACAAAGTACATTTTGGCGTCTTATGTAGGCTAGAATTACGAGCACTTGTACTGCCGTTTTGTGCTCTTTTGTACTCCTGTGATCTCGTTGTCGACCTCCTCCTGGTAAAAGCCGATTGTAGCTGCTGTGATGACAGCCCACTTGCGTCCACATTACCTGTGGTCAACCGCCAAGAGGGTGCGTCGGAGTCACCTCGCTCGGCCTCTCAAACCTGCCAACCCTCACTCGCCCCACTCATCATCACTACACACGACCGAGGTGCGAAGATTACGGACGCTTCTCTCGCTCACTCCATTTTCTCTTGTTCTTTCTTTCTCGTTTTATATTTCTTTGCTTTTCTTTTTCTCCGTTTCTTTCTTTTTATCTGCTGTCCATCCTATTTCTCCATTTATCTTTCATTTTCTCTCTCCCTTTGTTCATATTTCTCCGCTTCTTCCTTTTTTTTCTTGTTATGGTTATTCTCTTTTTTCTGCCGTTCTGTCCGATGTTTTACCCAAAATTTATTTGACCTTTTCCTATCTGATATCCTTGTCTCGCCCGCGCTCATCTTTGGGCGAAGAATGAAATGATCAATTAATTCGGTTTATTTATTGCGCGTGTCTTTCTAGTCTAAAAATCATTAATAAATGCCTTCACTTATTAATAATTTTGACTTTTTCTTAAGAAACCTAAATTTGTCTTTCCTGAATGTTGCTCTGAGTTGTCTACTCTATATCAACCCGACCCCGTAAGGTACGGTGTTAATAGCAAATGCCAACCGTAATTTTCGACAGGGGGATCTTGCATTACTTCTCTTCTTTGTTTGTTTAACTTCGATGTTTTATCTGTTGATTATCATCGGAATAAGATTTTCGTCGCCAAACTCTGAAATTTTGTCGATTTCTTCGAGAGTACCGATGCCACGCCGAAGGATTCAAGGTCAGATTTACGCGCCAATTTTGTTTACCGCCATCGTCTGCTTTATCGTCTCAGATTTTGGCGGGAAGTCGTTTGTGGTTCCGTGCCAGCAGCCATATCTGGTCATTACTTAAAAAATGATGGTAAAACGAGTACTCAGACAGCATTAGCGTTAACTAATTTCATTTAAGTTTAGTGGTAAAACCACAAACTCTTGTTATTTAAGAGAATTAATAGCGTATTGAGGGAATGATTTGTATCTACTTATCTCCGCCCGTCTTAGAAACAATAATTTGGCGCACTGTGATCGAAGGTCAGTTAGTCTGTATTAGTTCAGTGTCAACTTGTATAATAAAGTAAAAAAACAAAACAAACAAACCCGCTGTATCATAGAACTGGAAACCGGGAGTGCTTGTCTCTCAAAACGAGTGTCAGAAACATTGATTTTTAATAGATTATCTCTAGGTTCTTTGAGTTTAATAAAAGCGGGAAATGACATCCACTCACAAGAAACTGGTGGACTGTTATAAAAAAAATGGTTAGTATATTATTAATACTAGTAATAATAGCTACCTTTATTTTCTATTTTTTTATCGTCCGAGCGTGAGCCTTCCTTAGTTTTGAGATTCGGCTCTCTTTCACACATTTTCACTCCGCTATTTTATGAACCTCTTTCTTGGGGAGGTACCTCGATAGTTTTCGTCTTTTTAAAATAAAAAATAATCTTAAATTCACGTACACTAAAATCACTTTAGTACATTAGTACCTACATTCCCTTTCGCTTACCGTGTGTATCTTTATAAGCGTCCACAGATGCGAGAGGGCCGCCCTTCTCTGTCCATTGTACAGGTGCGTTGTCCCCGGGGCGATGTCTGACCTCTCAGTGCGAGTAGCGAGCGTGCGGTCAGAAGCGAGTCGAGTTCTTTTTTGCCTCGGTAGATTAGAACTGACCCTGGAAATCAACGGAGAGAGAGAGAAAAAAAAAGGCGTAATTTTAAAACGAAAAGGATATTCTATGCAAATCGCGATAGGGGAAGAAAATGCTAAATCGCCTTTGTGATGTTGTACATGATAAAACGGTTGGGGAAAAACGTTTTTGTGAACTCGGGAGAGTTGGATTTAAGTCAGAAAGGGCACCCTCACTCACACACATAAATAAAGCAGTAAAATATTGTGAAGAGAGTATAGCTTTCTTAATAGTTGGTTGTACATGGTAGTTTAGGTGGGTTATCTGGCAGTACTTGTGGGTACGTAAATGAGAAACTCTGACATTCATCAGTTTTATTGGTCAATGCAAGGGAAATTAATTTAGTACTTTAAGTTTTTACTTTTTAAGAACTTGGTTTTAAAGGATTTAAAATTCTTTCTTGGGGGGATTAGCAGTTTTTTCGTTCAATAATTTCCTCTTTTGTCAAATTGAACAAATACCTTAAACATTTTCTCTAATTTCCTTTCTTGGTAGTAATTTTTTTTTGGTTTATAAATAAGATATATTGGTTTTTGTCCCATTTCCTGATTTATTCTCTTCTCTCGGGTTATTTTATTTCCCGAGTGCTATTTTACTGACCAGTTCCAGTGTTTGTTTTTTTTATTAGAATTTTAACCCTTTTATTTTGTGCCGCCAATTCTTCCAGACTGTTTGCGAGGCTTTTGCGCTATTTTTAAAGTTGTTGTTACTTCTTAGAAATACCAAAGAGGCTTTAACAAAAAATGAGGAGACCAAATCTATTACTTTTAATCGTTCTGGACAAATTTCAGGTTTTAGATTTAAAATGTTTGGTTGCGATAAGAAAAATACAATTTTGTCCTTTGTTAAAGATATCCTTAAAATTTATAATTAATTTATTTGTTGTTTTTTAAAACTTGGAAGCGAAACACAACGAGGGCATCTCCGACCGAAAGTGATGTGCGGCAGATATATTGTCACAGATAAACCTGTGAGCTCTGGGGCCGGGAGGGCACGCAATCTTATAGATGTCAGGTGCATCAGTGGTTGCCCATGCTACCTGACACCCCCTTGACTAAGTTATCAATAGGCCAGTGTCCCCCTTTTTAATAGGCCAAACACGCTTTTCATTAGATTAAGATACCCCTAATAGGCCAACTAATTCTATTTTAACAGGCTAGTTAAAGCCTTATAGGCCAACGCCTCCCTCCCTACTAATAGGAAAACTCATCCATTCTAATAGACCAACTTTCATCCTTTCATAATAGGCCAACCAACTGCTCCTCTAAAAGACAAAACTTGCTTCTTTTTTTTCCCTTAGGCCAATGCGAACTTTTCTAATAGGCCAAGTCACTCCTCATCGTCCTTGACATCCTTGTTATAATAGGACAACTTAGATCTCTAATAGGCCCCCTCACCCTCATTCCAATCGGCTAACTCACCCATTTCTTATAGGCTAACGCGGTTACATAGATGAGGCGCTCTAATAGGCAAACGCGGTTACATAGATGAGGCGCTCTAATAGGCCAACACGTTTACATACTTGAGGCAATATAATAGGCCACGCTTGCGTATCGGGAGCATCATTGTGTGTTGTGCGAGTAATTCGGGGCTCTATTGTTACGAACAAGGGTTATTGGCCTTGTGTGTGTATGTACGCATGTACACCTCTACATCGGTCATATACGAGTCCAGCGTATAACAAGCCCTCACTTCACATTACAGTTTGCGGTTAACGTTAAATTGATAGTGACTAGATCGTCTCCATCTTGAATTCGGAGTCACTTCGATGAAATTGGCTAAAAGGAAAGCCGTTTGTTGGTTACATAAAAGCGAGAACCAGCGAGGGCACAAAGAAAGATATATTCATCACAAAGAGGATTGCTTTTGGACGGGGATTGGTTGCGTGTATGGATATTTTAGCCGAGTTTGAAGAGCAGTAGTTCGTTGACTCAAAGCTGAGTCATTGAGTCGTAACGTTATTCCTTCAAAGTCCATATAAGGCCATCGACCCATTTTCAGTTTGAGGATGCTTTGGGTGTGTGTTTGCTCGGGTTATGGGGGGAGGGGGGCTAAACTTCTTCTTTGGTAGGTTAAAGCGTTTTTCATACCTTAACCAACGAATTTCCCTTAAAATGTTTTCGTAAAGATGTTCGTAAGAAAATTGGTGATTTTAGGGCAGGCGTCGGCAAACTTTGGCACGTGAAAAGATTTTTCCTCCTTTAATAAAGCAAGTGTGTGTATATATATATATATATATTAAAATTGAATATTTTCTAATGATAAAATTTAATATATTTCTTTTAACGCAATATTTACCGTATCTTTTGGGCATATCGACTTAGGTCTGTTGACCATGTTAGATTATGTACATTGGGCATTATAGTTGCTTGCCACTCAAGACCAGACTTTCTTCTTTTTTTTTAATGGAATTGGGACGCAAGGCCAAAAAGGTTTCCGACTCCTGTGTTAGAGTGTGTGATTTAATTAGCTGGAATAACCAACAGAGTAACGGATCACTAGGGGCCCGGAAAGCCGCGCAACTCTCCCGGACCTGGCTCAGCAATGAAGTTGGTCCCAAATTATGCAAGTTGGGCAAAAACGCAAACCATGCTAGCAATACTGATTCCAAGCGCTTTCGTCTTATATACTCCAGGCCTCGGTGTCGATTTATTTCAAACACTAGTGCCTGCACGCATTTGGACCTTTTTCACGAGTGCACGCGATCCACTCAAGGGCGGGGGGAAATGATCATGGGCTGCCGAAACAAAATGGCGCCTTTCATTCGTGCAATTACGTAACCTCAGACCTTTGAGGTCTTCATTACATCTCCCCCCATCTCTTTCCTCTCTCCCCTCCCCTCCCCTCTCTAATATGAAGCACCCATGATTACACAAGAATAAAGATTTTTCTTCCTCTATTTCTCTTTCTATGTATCTCAAATGAAGCCATCATGAATGCACGCGCGCGCTCACATGCATACGACGCGAGCATCAGGATTTTAATTTATATTTTTCTCTGTTTTGTTTGTATATATATATATATATATATATATATATATATATATATATATATATATATATATATATATATATATATATATATATATATATATATATAATATATATATATGGAGAGAGAGAGAGAAATGTTCAGATTATAATAATAAGTAATAACAGCAGTATTTCCGCTAATTACTTATTGTTGTGTGCTTTTCATACAGCTCTCTTACTCACACATGCAAGATTCTCTCTCTCTCTCTCCCCTTTTTATATTTTTATTCTCCTTTTAGTTGTTTTTATTGTTTTGTTTGTTTCCTATTCTTTTTTCCTTTGCGGAACGCAGGCTGTGTGTGACAGGAGAGTGGCTCACTCTTCCTTGTCCGCTTTTGTCTCTTAAATGCCTTTGTTCACTTCCCCTAACTGCGCCATTTTAGTTCCCTTTCAAAAATATTCTAAGGGGAGGGTGTCCTCGTTGGCTTCTCCCTTGAGGGGGAAATTAAGTCAATAAAGTTGTGGGGGTGGAGGGGAGTCTCACAAAGGAAACTTCATTTTTTTTTCCCACAAGTTATGACTCCACATCATCATGACGTCATTTGCGCCATTTTAGCTAATTGTTGTCTATTATTTAAAACAAAGAAGCGAAAACTAACGAGGGCATCTCCAGCAGATAATTTGAAAAGAAAAGAGTGAAGATTGATATTGGGGCAGGGAGCGTGTACAGCTGCGATATTGGGGCAGGGAGGGCACATAATTCTTGGCTAGAAAGTCTGCAAAAGGTAATCTGAAAATAAAGTGGTGCTGATGGGGGAAGTGAAAAATGTGTGGATTTTATATATATATATATATATATATATATATATATATATATATATATATATATATATATATATATATATATATATATATATATATATATATATATATATATATATATATATATCCGTATATCCGCTCTCGGAAGTTGAGGCCCGTAGGCTACGAACTCATCCAGATGTCAACTGCAGCATGGGTTGCCCATGCTACGCCTAACGCCCCATTTGCATGGTTCCGAACTTCAAAGGTGAGTAGCTACGCCCTAGATAATAAACCATTGAAAACCAACGAAGTGAAAATAAACGGAAGGTAAGAAAGGATCCCTCCCCCCCCCCCGCGCCATTGATCAACGGAGGAAGAGAAAATTGAGTACAATGGACTGGTGTTGGCCTTGATTGAGCATATGGTCTTTATTCTCTCGCGTCACGATGAGCTCGATTAAACTACATCGGGTTAGATTAGTCGATGGATGGGGAGTCCCGCGTTGGGTCGACTTAGCAGGTGCTCTCTTGTGGCGAACCACGGCTCTTATCCCAGGTTTAAGACATTATGTGTACACTGAGATTGGTGTCGCACAGTACCCAACCCGATCAAGGCAACGGTTCTTGAAGGGAGATCCTTCAGCGAAGATCTTAAAAACAGTAGCATCGTCCCGGCGGCAGCAAACCCAAATCCCCCCCCCCCCCGAGGGGCGGCACGTCTCCCATGGGCACCACGCTGCAACAGATATCTGTAGTATTGCGTACCCTCCCGGCCCCAATCTGCTCAGGTGGATCTGCCGCTAAGGATCTTATTTGTTCACCACCGAGATCTTGGGTACTTCCGAGCCGATGCTTTTGTTTATTTTCGTTTTTTAGTTATAACTAATAAAAATAATGATGGGGTACCTTCACTAAGGTTTCACTGCGTTTGAATCGAGTCTTAACTTAAAGCACCGATTAATTATTAAGTCTACGCGGACGTGAAGGTGTCTTCAAAGTGTTATAAACGGTGGACGCAACAAAATTATCCTTTGCGTTCACGTGTGTTGATAATTACCTTAATTCCCCCTTACCTGGTTATTCCCAAAGATATCTATGTGAAAGTTTCGTTGTCGGAGTTCAAAATGACTATTTAAGGTTGTTACCAAATATTCCATTTATTGGAGAGAATAAAAGACAATACCCAATAAACAGCACGGAGAATGGAGCGGGGTCTTAGTGAACGTTAGCTCTTAACGAGTTTTTGTGATTGACTATGGTGTGTATGGTCATTTTGACTCATCTTGTAGACTTAATGTAACCATTTGGGGGTGTCGGGATTGAAGTAGGCTTGGATAAGAGGACTTTATTTGGTCTCCCGACCAGCGAGAAATCGTTGCCTTTTGAAACTTTAAACCCGACTAAGGACTCTTTCTTTTGCTCCATCCTACGCCCATAGACGCCCTTTAAGAGCGGTTTCGGACAAGACTAGGACGTGTCCAGCGTGGGCGGGGTAAATTTATCTACTTTGCAGAATCTCTTTTCGGCTAGCTGATTGAGGGGGCGGCTTCCCCTCGGGCATTTTTTTGTGTGGGGAGCTACCTGTTTACCAGAAAAGGTAAATCTATGTGACTATTACGTGTCCCGAGAGTGCATCTCGGGCTGGATACATTTTGTTTTAATCCTCGGGCTTTAATGGCCGCTCCCTTTATCTGCCACCCATTTTACGCTTCAAACTAAATTCGTTTTATTTACAAATCCGTTCAAGGATTTGGGGTCAGATTTGTCCTTTATTACTTTTTCTCGTTATTACTTTAGAGCCAAAGAGACTGTTGTTTCTACTCAACTAAAATAATATTGAGACCAGGCAATGGCTTCGCCGGAGTTTACGCTTCGCTACTAAGTTTAAAATTTAAAATCTAAAAAAAAGCATCCATGGTTAAATTTTTATAAATTTTCTCAACTTCGCCAATTATAATAATTTTAAAAAGGAATTCTAAATTAAATTTCTCCCCTTTCAAGATATCACGTTGTTAAAATATAGTTATAGAAGAAGATATATAAAAATAAATTTTCTGAACTTCGCAATTTGTAATTCTTTGGGTTTTAAAACATTCACAAAATTTCGATACTTATATTTATTTCTGGACTTTACCATTTTGTTTTTTGATATTATAAAAGAATTATTAGAAATAACTTTGATGAAAAAACATGAGTCATAACCAAACTAAGATGAAATTATTATTCAAATACTAAAAAAAATCCCCTTCTTAAATTAGAGAGTTCGTGAAAAACTAAACCAATTCCTAGTAATAATTATGATTTCTTTGCCAATTTCTGCACGCCTCCTTGCGCGTTTCTTGGATCATGCAGGTACTGCTAATTGTCTCTGAGACAAGTGGTCATCAATTGCGCATGCATTGCAAGTTGTCTCGTGAGCAATCGCCCCGGCATTACAAGTTGTCTCAGAGACAAGTTATGATCAATCGCGCAGGCATTGCAAGTTGTCTCAGAGATAAGTCATCATCATTTGCGCCGGTATTGCTAGTTGTCTCAGAGACAAGCGATCATCGATTACGCTGTTATTGTCGAGATCGGAAATCATCGATCACACAGGCATTGCAAGTTGTCTGCAACAAGTGATCATCGATCCCGCAAGCATTGCAAGTTGTCTGCGACAAGTGATCACCGATCACACAGGCATTGTAAGTTGTCTGCGACCAGTGATCATCTCTCAAGAGGGCGTTGCGAGTTTTCTCAGAGACATGTGATCATCGATCACCTAGTCACTGCAAGATGTCTGCGACCACTGATCATCGATCAGGAAGGCATTGCGAGTTTTCTATGATACAAAGTGACCATCGATCACGTAAACTTTACGTCTCAGAGTTAAGTGATCATACAGTGGCGGCAACAAAAAAAGTGACATGTGACAATTCGGGGAAAATGAAACAGAAAAATGTAACTTACATATTTTATTATGAATATTTCATGAAAGTTAATACTTGGTCATGTTGCCCTTGCACTTGATGACCATTCTGAGTCGATTGGGCATTGATTCAGCGAGGTTTGCGAAGTAGGTGGGGTCGATCGTAACCCAGATCTTCTTCAGTGATTCTATCAGGTCCTTGATGCTGCCGGATGCTGTCTCTTGAACTTTGGATTTCATCAGATTCCAAGCATTCTCAATAGGATTTAGGTCCGGGGAATTACCAGGCCACTCCAAAACACTAATATTATTATCATTGAAGAACTTTTTACTAACTGGGACCTGTGAGCAGGGGCACCATCATGCATGAAAAATTCACACCGATGAATTTCCCAAAATGGCAGCATGTGCTGCTTCAAAACTTCGAGATAGTTAGTCCCCCTCATGGTTACATTCTTGGGAAGGAATTACAGACCTCCTCTGCCCTTGTTTCCACTAAAGGCACCCCACACCATCACACTATCAGGGTGCTTCACAGTTTTCACGGTATATTTTGGGTCATACCGAGACACATTGCTGGGACGACGCACGATCTTTGACTCTCCTCTGACCAGCCTAAAGGTGCTCTCATCACTGAACATCACCTTCTTCCAATGGGCAGCTGTCCAATGTTTATAGGTCTTGCAAAAATTGAGCCTTTTCATCTTCATAGCCTTGGTAAGAAGTGGCTTCTTGGCAGCGCGGCGAGCCGGTAGGCCTAAGTCCTTCTGTAAGCGATGACGGATGGTCCTGAGGGCGACGTTCTGGAGAAGGTCTGGGTGTTTTTTCTTGATTGAAGCGGAGGTTACAGAAGGGTCTGACATCACTTCACGCCTTAGGATATTATCAGTCCTTGGAGATGTCTTCCTAGCTGCACCAGTGCCCTCCTTCCTCTTTGGTATGGTACCTGGTGGCAATAACTCAGCTGCCCGTTTTAGGCGATAAATCGTATTTTTTGAGGTTCCTAAATCTGCTGCTACATCAATAAAAGACTTTCCCTGCTCTAATAGGGTCAAGGCACGGCTTTTCTCTGTCATAGAAAGCTTTTTCCGCCCCATTGTATCCACTTGCACAGAAGTTATAGCACGTCAAATGTAGGCACGAATGCAGGAAATCAGCACGCTGGAGCGTTGTACACCAAAACCTCACTGTACGAGCTCAAACGAGACAGTGAGTTCCAATAAAGCGCAGTTCTGTTGTCTTAGCTCAGGAGAGTCATCCACTCGTGGCATAAGCCCCGCCCCTTTTCATTGGCTTGTTGGCAAGTAAAATCGTGAAAGCGATTTTATGTATCGATTTCTATTGCCAATATTCAATGTCACTTTTTTTGTTGCCGCCACTGTAGATCATGCAAATACTGCTAGTTGTCTCCGAGACAATTGATTATCAATCGCGCCGGCATTGCAAGTTGTCTCACAGACCTAATGATCATCACTCAGGCTTTATATAATCAATGGGGATCAGATTCAGGATTTAAGGAGGAGATTTCAACTCTGCACAAGGATAAATCCTCCGAATGTCTTGACTTATCTGCCCATACGAAATCTCGACACGATTCTTTTTATGGGGAAAATGCGTGGAAGGTTCCTATGCACGTACCCGAAAGAGGAAACCATCTCCCCGAGTAGCTATCCCTCTTTCTAGGGCGGGGGAGGGGTCAAAGAACTATGGGAAGAGAGAGGGAGAGTTGGGTGGAAGGAACCTGCTGGAGAAAGGTTGTTTTTGAGAACCCTCGGGGACGGGGAAAGAGGCTAATAATTTTGAGTGAGGGGAGGGAGGGGGGCGAGACCTGGGAAGAAATCGGTAGAAAAAAAGACACTAGATGTGTGTGTGTTAAAGAGACAGCTGCTAAAAGTAGCGGCTCATTTTTACTCGCTATTTCACTCAGCCTCTCGGTTGAATTAGAGTTGTTAGTCTGGTACAGTGCAGGGTGCTCGAACACATCACTCATCCTTCTCTGTTTAGGGGCAAAGATGCCATCAAATTTCTTTTCTCGTCACTTCTACTTACTCGTTTTTTTCTTTTCTTTACAGACACTTTTTTATTTCACTTCTCAACGAGGGAATTTTCTTATTGCTGAGAGACATTGGGATCACTTTATATAAACGGATATGTTAGCCTTATGTGATGTAGCACCCTTCATGATCATTTTGATATATATATATATATATATATATATATATATATATATATATATATATATATACGCACGCACGCACGCACGCACACACATACATACATACATACATACATATATAGTGCCCCGCAAAAGTTTACAACACACCATGAAAAACAGACGATAGGTAAATGAAACTTTCATTACTGACAGGATATGTATTCAAACAATAAATTAAATCATCAGAACCATACAAAAACATCAATACAGTTTTTTGTCGAAGAAATACAATTAATTAGTAACGCAAACGTTTACAACACATCGATTTTTATCACTTACTCATAAATGTTCGAGAAGGAGAAACTTCTTACAATTTCTAGAACGTTCTACATTAATCTACGCATATAACTTAAGGACTGGTATAAGCTATCGCGTCATTCTTTATTACACCGTCCTGTAAACATTCGCACGATGGGGAAACAGAAACGAATCGATCAAGATCTTCGAAAACGTATTGTAGACCTTCATAAAAGTGGCATTGGTTATAGAAAAATATCTCGTCAGTTAGTAGTTCCATTGAGTTCAGTTGAAACGATAATACGTCACTGGAACTCTCAAAATTCTACTCTTTCTCTGATCAGTTCTGGCCGTCCTCGCAAGATAACCGAACGTGCAGGGAGATTATTAGTAAGAAAGGTCAGTAAAACACCCAAAGTTACTCTTAAAGAACTTCAGCGTGACTTAGAAGTGAGTGGAGTTACAGTGAGTAAAGACACAATTAGTCGATCGCTTCGTAGCATGGGCATCTCACGGTCTTCAAGGAAAACCCACTTCTTACAACAAAACAGGTTCGTGATCGTTTGAATTTTACAAAAGAGTTTGTTGGTAAACCTGCAGAGTTTTGGGACAACGTACTTTGGCCGGATGAGACAAAGATAGAACTGTTCAGCCGTAATGGAGCTCCGAGGGTATGGCGAAAGAAAGGTACCGAATCCGCACCGAAGAACACTACCCCAACAGTAAAATATGGAGGTTGCTCAATCATGATCTTGGGTTATTTTAGTGCCGCAGGTGTTGGAAATATCGAAACCATAGAAGGAAGGATGAATGGAGAACATTATAGAAGAATCTTGAATAAAAGTTACGTCCAAGTGTGCATTCTCTTAAATTGAAACAGCATTGGATCTTTCAACAAGACAATGATCCAAAGCATACAGCAAAATTGAGACAAAATTGGTTTAGATCAAATGGTGTAAATGTTCTAAAATGGCCTAGTCAATCCCCAGACCTGAACCCTATCGAAAATCTATGGAAGGAACTGAAGCTTAGAATCTAAAAAAAGAGAACCAACAAACATGTCTGAACTGAAGAAAATATGCATTGAGGAATGGAATAATTAATATATATATATATATATATATATATATATATATATATATATATATATATATATATATATATATATATATATATATATATATATATATATATGTATATATACATATATATATATATATATATATATATATATATATATATATATATATATATATATATATATATATATACATATATATATACATATATATATATATATATATATATATATATATATATATATATATATATACATATATATATACATATATATATATATATATATATATATATATATATATATATATATATATATATATATATATATATATATATATATATATATTGTAAGGTTAATGTAGGGGTGTAGTGGCATTATTAGACAACTGATCTACTTCATGTCCAGCGTGACATCTTTCGTCCTCGAACTGGGAGACCACAATCTAGGATAGCTCATCATCCACTAGCCCCAAAATACTGGTTTCAAAGTTACCCCTTTATGTTAGTCTCGTTTACCTTCATAGACAACCGTTAGTATTAATGTGATGACAGCGTTACCTTAGTCAAATACATTCGAAAGATGGAAAAAATTCCAAGACAATTCCATCTTCCGAATGTATTTGACTAAGATAACGCTGTCATTACATTAATAATAACGGTTGTCTATGAAGGTAACCAGACTAACATAAAGGGGAAACAACCAGTATTTTGGGGCTGGTAGATGAGCTATCCTAGATTGTGGTCTCCCAGTGCAAGAACGAAGGATGTCACGCTAGACCTGAAGTAGATCAGTTGTCTAGTAATGCTACTGCATTAACCGTACCATATATATATATATATATATATATATATATATATATATATATATATATATATATATATATATATATATATATATATATATATATATATATATATATATATATATATATATATGTTTGTGTGTGTGTGTGTGTGTAGTCATTCAAGTGATTAAACGACCAAAATTTGAATTTCCAAATTTTCGCTCCAGAAACGGGGGAAAATCGAGAATAACTGGTAAGGGAAAGTTTGATTATTTTAAATTTATGTTTGTATCCATTCGTATGCACACACACGTAGATGCACATATTCGCATTTGCACAGCGTTGAATGATTACAAACTTTCCTGAAAATATTTTAATCAACTTTGGAGGAATTTCTGGCGAATCAAAGTGTTAAATTATCTGTTGGTGAAATTCATTTACTTTTACTTACTGGCCCTAACGCCTACAGTGGAATGCCCTCCCGGCCTCAATATCCGCAGGAAGTGCTGTCATATATATCCCACGCATTTTCACTTCCTCTTCATTGTATGGCAGATCTCCCCTTATAAAACCTCTTCGGGAGATGCCCTCGTAGGTTTTCCCCTTAAATCTATTTTTAGACTATCCGGGCTCGTATCTTTCGTACATTTTCATTTCCACTAACTTCACTATATTTACGCCCCTTTCATTTCCAACCACCTGACGGGGTTTCGCTTGTAAATTTGAAATAAATAATAATAATTAATTGGGTTATGGTCTATACGACTAGAAACACCCATTTGCGAAACTAAGCCATACCGGGTCTGGTCAATCGCCGGATGGAGCGGAGCCTCTATTCAGGTCGACTTCTCGGCGGGTACCATACGCTGTCGGTGGTACCCGTGGTTCGGATTCCATATTTAACTGTAGCTCTCAAATAAAAGGACCAAAAGGTGTTCACGTAAGTCGTAAAACGCCTCTCACTGTATAATAATAAAACATATAAAATGCAATGTATATCCATGTATATTTTCCCTCTAGCAATTTTCAGGATGTTAACAGTAATTTCAAATATGGTTACGTATCACTAGTAAAAAGTATTAATTAAATTTCAGGACTCATTAAATATAACGTCATCTCATAAGTAATGCGATATTTTTTCGTGGATAGAAATAATCGAAAGTAGGTTTGTTTTCATTTTTGCCTAGTCTATTAAACTCTAAAGCCTAAGTACTTGTAAGTCTTGCCTAACCTAAGGCTTACATTTCGACATAGCTTAGTCGTCAGTTTCCGGGTTAATAATTTTGTATTATTAATTTAATGTTCCTTATCGATAAATGATGAATATTATGGTAGTGTCAAGAGAGCACATTCACTTACGTCATTCTTTGGGAGTTTAGTAAAAGGAACAATGCGAAGTTAACAACAGGAGATTTATGTCAAGTGAGCGGTGTATGGACAATTTGGATGAGCCACGGCAATAAAGAAGGTTTCAGAATTTTCCATCGTGAAAGTCTTAGAGATGAACCAGTGGAATTTGATTAAAATCTTTTAAAAATAACAGTGCAAGAAAATCGACTTGTAACTGTTGCTGCTTATCATTTCTCATCATCATCATCATCATCATCATCTCACTAACTATAATTTAAGAAGGGGATTTTTTTGAGTATTTGAATAATAATTTCATCTTAGTTTGGCTATGACTTATATTTTTTTATCAAGGTTATTTCTCTTTTTTCCCATCCCCCCCGCCGACGTTATTCGTACAAAGCCGAGGGTCACTTTTTCCCCGACCGTCTTACTAATCTTTATATACTCCCTCCTCGACGCCCCTCGCCTACAAAGGTGGGACTCTAGGCTTTTTAAAAAAAATATCAAGAGTTATTCCCCATTGGTGCCTCTGAAGGGCGAGGGGAAATAATTCTTTTATAATATCTAAAAAACAAAATGGTGAAGTTCAGAAATAAATATAAGTATCAAAATTTTGTGAAATTTTTAAAACCCAAAGAATTACAAATGGCGAAGTTCAGAAAATTTATAAAAAATTAACCATGGCTGCTTTTTTTTAGATTTTAAATTTTAATCTTAGTAGCGAAGCGCAAGCTCCCCCCGTAGGTGGAAGTAACGAAGCCATTGACCGGTGCCTTAATATTCCTGCTAAGGATAAAATCCCCACAGAATGTTGATTCATTACATTATATTTTAACTCTGGAATTTTTATGGATATTTTCTTTTGTTTTAAAAATAGTTTGTATGATTGACCAAGAGCAAATTTCGGGATATCGATATGGTCATGGCCAAAAGTTTTAACATTAGTTTATCAATAAGAGTATATTTTAACTTTGGAATTAAAAAAAATGGTAAATTTAAAAAAAAATAATATGATCATCGAATGTTTTTTTTTCATTTTTAAAACAAAAAGAATTACAAATAGTGAAGTTCAGAAAAAATAAATATGATTATCGAATGTTTTGATTTAAAATAAAAAGAAAAAAAGAATTACTTTTGTTTATCTCCTTTCCATTAAAAAGTGAACCATTTTTAGTAGGATTGTTACAAGAGACGAAAAGTGGGTTATTTACAATAATATTAAACTTTCCAGTCAATGGATGAGTCCTGGGGAAAATCCCATACCCCAGTCGAAATAGAATAGGAAGAAACTTTTTGTCCGTTTCATGGTATTATGAATGGCATGATCTAGTTTTAAATTTTTAGCTCAAATCAAACTATCGCAAGAGATACGATACAAAAGCTTAATTTCGTTTAGGAAATAATGAGTCATCCTCCAGACTCAGTCATCTTAGCTCCATCAGATTACTATATTTTTTTTAGGATTTTAGCGAATCACCTAAAGAGAATGAAGATGTCAACTAGAAAAGTCTAGAATTTTTTAAAAACATGGTATTGAAAAGTTAGTAGAAAAGATATTGAATGGTAGTAAAAACTGGTGGAAATTATGTTACTTATTAAATTAATAAATAAATATTTAACTATAAATAACCAAAGTTGTTTGATTTTTATTCATAAAATACTGATAAACATGTAAAAAAAATGCTGCATTATTTATGGGATGACATATGTATAAAATCGATTATTGTGTAGTTCTGAAATTCAATTCATCGATACTCTTTGCTATTACCTCATAACTAATAATAAGTAACAACTACTTAAGTATATCCATCATTTTTACGGCATAATAATGACAGGCCTAGTTATGTAATTTAAATGATAGACATAAATGCGACTTCCTTAGGACTTTATTTCCGAGCTCCGCTTGAAGCCTACCCGTTCCTGTAAGCCCATTTACATCCAGAAAGGTATAACTTAAATTTTGGCGCATTGTTCTTGTTCCTTTAGCTTGTCCTTTTCGGTATTTTCTCAGGTTGTGTATGTGGGTTAGTGCTAAGCATTATAATGTATACGCATATACAAAGTGAGCAGGAACAAAATAAGAGTTAGTGTAAGCTTAAGGCCGTGTCCGTTAAAATCACCCGCTGAACTTGACCCGAAAGTTAACGGAACCACAGCACGATCTACGTTTTGTTGTTTTGATCGTCCACAAATCGAATTTATGCTGGTTCGCTGGAAGTGCTATTTTTTATGACATTCTTGATAGCCTTTAATATCCCTGAAGGTAGTTGTAAGCTTTCTTTAATTTGTGTAGATTTATTTTTTCGTAGTTTTGCTTAAGGCGTATAGTGAGAAAGAACGGGGAATAGATGGTGTAGGAGTATATACATTGAGCTTATACATTTTTTTTTTAATAAGGGGCGTATATTCAAATATAGTGTACGAAGTTCTACAATAACAGGTTGTAAACAATACAACGCTCGTGCGGCCTGCCCAAACAAACCACGGTGGGCACAGGTTCAAAGCGTGCGAGTAGGCCATGGTCTACGTTTTTTTTATTCTCTCTCTCTCTACCTCCTTGTGGAACATGCATACATCCGCGTACACATCTCGGTATGCCCAATAGTTCTCTTCGAAAAACAGCCCGGGACCACTACTCTAGCCTCGCACCGACATCCATTTATATCGTAGTTTTCTTGGAAGGATTTTTCTTTCCGCTTGTTCCGTTTTCTTTTATAAGAAGTTTGTAGGGCAACTGTGGTAAACGATAAAACGACCAATAATAAAATAAATATGTACATAGTTCTTTTTATACAAAATCGGTTGAAAAATATTATATTTAGTATTGTATAGTAGGAAATAATTGAAAATAGACTATTACAGTACATTTTTTATGATGTCTCCCCTAAAGAACTGCGCACAGTTCAAACTTATAAAAGAAAGCTGTTTGGATTGTTTGAAGTCTTTTATTCCTTTAGACGGTAGAAAGTTGGTGGCTACATTTTCTGAACACAGTATTAGAAAGCTATCTATTAAAAGGGTCGCAAGTTATGTGCACACAGACACGTCTTACACGGGCTACCTCTTATTTTTTTTTGTGCCGTAATAACAAACCACTAACTTTACAGAATTTAAAATCTCAATTCGCTTAGAAAATGACAACAGTTTGTTTCGTATTTATATTATGTATGAAGGTTTATTAAGATTGCTTACCCACCGTCCCTAAATCAAGGTTATATTCTCATGTTTAGGGGTTTTTTATTACCGAAATTCAGCACGCCATCCATTGTTGATATTAATTCTGACAATTTTTATAAAATCACGGGTGGCTTTGAACTTAAAATAGCACAAGGGGGGGAGGGGATACTGTGGGAAAGTGCTTAAAACTGAAGATTGAAGTCTGCAAGTTCCTTGGCCTTTTCCATGAGGGTTAACGCCATCTTTCCCCTTTGATCTGGGAGATAGGGTTTGGACTGTGGATTAAAACTTTTGGAACAAGTTATATATATATATATTAAACATAAAGGTCCTAAAGTACGCCCCCCCCCATAGGGAGCTAATGAGGAGGAGAATAAATAGGTCCAAAAAACTATGGAAGTCATAAGCCTAGGTCACTTAAAGACTTAGCATTCTATCGATAAATACAAAGTCCTTGGAATTAAAATAATACCAAATGATTATTAAATGCAACCAAAGACCCCTTAATTTTGATAGTAATACTGAGCATTAATCCTACGAAATATAATTTTAATTAACTTTTCCGTTACGTGAATGGTGTATAAGAGAAATACAATTCTCTCTTCTTTTTTTTCCTCTCAAAACTGCTCGTGTGAAGATGAGCGGGCAGCCGTGACCTCTGTCGGTGCTTTGTGTGACCTGTTGCAGACCTCTTCGCGTGCCCTCCTTGACCTTACTGGTCTCTTGTTGCGCCGTACCGTCTGTTAAAGAGTTCCTGCCATTTTTTACGTTAATGATTCGAAGGAGTGAAAGTCAAAATGCAAGTGAGTTGAGGGGAGGGGGGGTAGGTTATTTCCTTGCACTCAATTTCACGTTCATGTGTGGTTAAAGGGGTAGGCCCTCTTTCTTGATCGGGTATATCCAATTTAGGGAACAAGGCAGAAGATAATAACAGAATGGAAGATCAAGTATAAATGTGAAAAAGAGGGCGAATTGCAAGATTCCAAAGACAAATTCACACTAAAAAAAAAAACTGGACAATTTTAGAAGAGTTTGTAGAAATTGGATTACAAATCGAGTGCTAGATAAATTGAATAGGCGTCCGCCCTGCGGAAGTTTAAGGATAGATTTATGGATGAGGATGCTGGGTGGTGGTGTGGTTTTATCGAGAGGTGTAATAAGGTTCCGAACCGCCTACACCTTAATGGGACTGAACTTGGGGTGGGAATAGGAGCAGCCTCATATAGGATACTGATTAGCCTTTTGAAAACTCATTTTCTTATGTTCTAAAATCACCTGTATTCAAAAGTTCGGACATGTGTGTGTGTGTGTGTGACACGCACTCGTCACTCATCTACACACTCGACGTTTTCTATCAGTTACCCACCCCAAGCTTTCTGGTTCACCTACACCTTTGTTTTTCTTTTCAATAATGTAAACAAGGGGTGTGTGGGGCTTTAGAGGTCGTTTATTTATCAAGCTAAACAAAAGAGTAGTATAAGGGGTATCGGAAAGTGATGTTGCATTTTTAAATACCATAAAATAGTTTATAAATAAACTAGATAGAACGTTTACCAATAAAATACATTCAATTTAGTGATTTTTTTTTACGTTATTGCGGTATTTCAAGCAGTACCTGTTTCAAAACAGGTGCCACATTTTTCATTTCCCAACTAAATTTAACTATATATTTTATCGATAGCACAAAAATATTATCATTAAAATTACGCTATTTTTAATAGTTTTATCCCTATAATTAATTTTCCAATTTAACGTGCTATGAAAAATATTACTTGGCAACACAGCACAACAAAGTTGAGCCGAGCAGCAGTTATCCTAAATTATTCGAGGTTTTTATAAAACATATAATTACATCATAGTTAATTTTGTCCGAAACATTTTTTAAAATATGACTAAGGATAGCATATAGTATGTTAGGATAGACAATAATAAGCTCTGCTTGACTAGGGTATAATAGTATAGTATAGGTTATACATGTCTAGGATAGTTAATGCTAGGCTAGACAGGGCATAAAAGGCTATGGTATGATAGGCTAGCCTATGATATACTAAGCTATGCTGCACTAGGCTAGGATAAGCGAGGCTTTGCTAGGCTATGTTATGCAACCCTAGGCTAAGATCTAATACTATGATATACTATACTAACTAGGGTACGGTAGGCTAGGTTCTACTGAACTAGGCTAAGATAGGCTATACTAGACTAGGGTAGGCTAGACTAAGTTTTAATATGCAATGATAAGCTGCGTTGCACTAGGCTAGGTTAGGTTATTCTCTGCTAGGCAGGCTAGGATACACTGTGATAGCCTCAGGTATACCTAGGCTGCCCAGATTTTTTTTAACCCAATGCTGGACGGAACCATCTGCATAAATATATTTAAATATATATATATATATATATATATATATATATATATATATATATATATATATATATATATATATATATATATATATATATTTAAATAAAAAAAAGTTAAGTAATTTTAGTAGCAAACGAACTTTAATTATTAATAAGTCAATATTCACTTACCTAATTTGGTATAGAATTGTACTTGGCATTTGAATGGATCTTTTCAAGGAGGTTTATGTTTGAGCTTCGGTAATCAGAAAATTGCAAACAATTCATCTCATAATTGCATGTAGTTAATAGTGCCGCTTTTAAAGTATCTATATTTAACCTGCTTTTTTCGTCTGCCCAGTAGTTTTTCATCACTGAAAATACCCTCTCTGTTGGTGCATTTGATCCTGGTAGACTCAAAAAGAATTCTACTACCTGATAAATGTTTTCAAATGTAATATTCTGACTTTTGAAATGTGCAAATATTTCCAACCATCTACTGTGAGCCTCAATTTCACGATCATTCCACTCTTTATTTTTTTCTAATGTGCCAAAATTCTTAACACAAGTTACTTCATCGAAAAGACCATCATCATTTTTTGTGGAATTGGGTCTCTTGGCAAGAATAAATGTAAGTGCTTCTTTAACTTCTCTCCAGAGGATTAAGTTGCGAAAAAGAATCCAGTTGAAATTTTCCATCTCTTCAAAATGCACAGTCCATTGGTTCAAATATTCTATACATGAATTATAGAATGTCAAAGTAGTTTCTTTGAATCTTTCTATATCATTTCCTTCTTTCTCTAAACCCTTCAGCATTTTATCCACAGCTAAGGGCAAAAATGACTCACGTTTTCTTTCAATCAATTTCAGCCTAAGTCTTTAAGAATAAAGGCAATCTCTGCCATAGAAGCCTTTTTAGACTCCACTTTTAGGATGAAATCATGGAATACTGCACTCTGATTGTGTACAAAATACAAAAAAGGCTCGGCACACGGATTTTCAAAAAACTGTCTTAGAATAGTAGGAAATTGTTTGTGAGACGAGAAATATACTTTTAAAGGCTTGAACAGTCTGCTATTCGAAGCGGCGTGCCAAATGTTGTCAAGTCTATAATTACTTATGATTGTTTGACAGAATGTCCACCTGCATTTCCCAATGCTGGACTTTGCATTGCCCAGCATTGGGTAGTCATTTTTGCTGGACAAATGATCTAAAAATAGTAAAATGCCGGACAGTCCAACAAAACGCTGGACGTCTGGGCAGCCTAGGTATACCATACTAAGCTAAGTTATTATAATATATACTATGCTCGGCTATATATGCAAGTCTATACTAGGCTAGGGTATACTAGACTGGGCTATACAAGGGTATGCTATACTATGCAAGGCTATGCTGGACTAGACTATGGTTGGGTGTGCTATGCCAAAATCTACCATGCTAGAATAGGACAGGATATACTATGCTAAGGTAGGCTAGGCTATACTATGGTAAGCTTTACTATCCTATATATGCTAGGCTTTAATATGTTTTCTAGGCTAAGATAGGCCATACTATACATTCTCTGCTAGGCTTTATTAGTCTATGCTAAGTCATTTTATGCCAGGCTACGCTAGAATATGGTATGGTAAGTTCTACTATTATAGGGAATCATATGCTAGACTTGGTTATACTAGACTAGGCTATCCGATGTTAGGTAGGCTATGCTATGACATCATCTACTCCGCTGTACTATACTACGCTAGGATAGGCAGGATTTACTATCTTATGCAATCTAGACTAGGCTTTATAATGCTAGTTGAGGTAATACTATGGTGGCTAGGTTTTGCCAGGCTACTATTCGAGACTATACTAGCATATGCTGAATTCTACAACTGGAAAGTCATAATGGTTTGTTGTCTGTATCTTCGTTTGTTTGTTGTTGTTTATTTCTTCTTTGTTGCGCTATGGCACACAACTCAGCTCGCTGTAAACTGCTAAAACTTTCATTGTGATTGCCATCGGATGAGAGCTGGCGTGCCTGCGTATATGTGCTACCCACCTTTTCGTCCTGGATTGTCTCTCCTTTGTAGTAGCTGAAACTGTCATGGGTAGCTAATCAGGTGAGTGAGCTATGCTATGAGATAAATACTATACTATGTTATGCTATAATATGGTATGTTATACTGTGCTATAATGTGCTATGTATGCTATACTATTCTACACTATGCAATTAGGGTGTGAGCATTTTTTCGCTGTTCCAATTCCATAAATGAGGTGTGACAAAAAGTTAAGGCCCGCCATTTTAATTAAAAAAATATGTATCATCACTAATCATCACTAACTATAATTTAAGAAGGGGATTTTTTGAGTATTTGAATAATAATTTCATCTTAGTTTGGTTATGATTCATGTTTTTTATCAGTTATTTCTAATAATTCTTTTATAATATCAAAAACAAAATGGTGAAGCTCAGAAATAAATATTATAAGTATCGAAATTTTGTGAATTTTTAAAACCCTAAGAATTACAAAATGGTGAAGTTCAGAAAATTTATTTTTATATATCTTCTTCTTCTATAACTATATTTTAGCAACGTGATATTTTGAAAGGGGGCAAATTTAGTTTAAGAGTTCCTTTTTAAAATTATTATAATTGGCAAAGTTCAGAAAATTTATAAAAATTTAACCATGGCTGCTTTTTTTAGATTTTAAATTTTAATCTTAGTAACGAAACGTAAGCTCTCCCCGTATGAGGGAGTGGCGAAGCCATTGCCTGGTATTAATATAATTTAGTTCTGCTTTTTAATAAGCTTTTAGAAAGTTGTGACTTCTTAGTCGCGGGCGACTCTATATCTCACTATGTCTGTCGGTTCACGTTTTGCTTTCTTTTTAATAACATCGTAACAATTCAGCCAATTTATTGAAATTTGAATCCATTGTGTTGTTTTACATTCTCTTTCGAATGATACAATTGGCAAAGTCCTATAAAGGTTATCCCGGGAATTATATTGTTTTGGCAATAACATCATAACTATTTGGCAGATTCTGACAAAATTTGAAACCCTTATGTTGTTTTACATTCTCTTTCGAATGAAATAATTGACAAAGTCCTCCCTAGGTCAGCCAGGGAATTATTTTCTTTTGGCAATAACGTCATAACTATTCGGCCGATTCTAATGAAATTTGAAACCGTTAAGGTGTTTACATTCCTTTTCGAATCGTAGAATCCGGGAATTATTGAAAGTTTTCAAAGTCGTAAGGACATAAATCAGAATAAGTGAGGTCACGCGACTTTTTGGTCAGCAGACCTTGTTTTATAAGTTTCGCACCTCTTTTGGAGGCCCGACGCTCACTATTCTAGTCTAGTCGCCGACCCCCTTTCGTCCATTGATCTTTGAGAGGGACTCCGGTTGTGGTGGTGGGTTTTAACATGTTTGCACCCCGTCCCTCCGAACTTTATTTTTCTTATCTCTCCTTTTACGCATCCGCAAGGGGATATCAGGTGTAGCTTGGACAACCTTTGCTGCGGGTGATATCTAGAGAATTGTGTGTCCTCCTGCCCCCAACGCTTGCAGGAGGATATGTGGTTATACATCTTGGACACATGTTCACTTTCTCTATCCACACTAATTTCTTTGAAGATCTCTCCTTGCAAACTTTGTGTTTGATAGCTCCTCGTTCCTATTGCGCTTACAATTCGAGCGCAAAAGCCTTGCCTCTAAGTTTGGTGATCAGGAATGAAAATAAACACGTTTCCCTGATCGAACGAGACAGGAAAAAACACCTTCACAAGAGATGAAAAACGAATTTTATAAATTATAAAAAAACAAACAAATAAAACTCATTAAATAATAGAAACCCCAAATTTATTGTGGTCTAAAAGTTTTAGTTGCAGTGGTAACTTTTTTCGCACGAAATAATCCCCCTGAAGGATTGGGCCTCCCTCCGGCCCGTACCTAAGGGCGCCTTTGTATTTTTAATTTTTTTTTGTTTTAATTTTTAATCCTAAAAATAAACGAATTATAATTTGGTTGCCTATGCCCCTGCCCGCAGTCGCCAAATGAGTGCTCTAAAAAATCGCGTGGAGCTAAACATGGGTTGTGAATTGTTGGGCTCCCAGTCGAATGTTGTGCTCCCAGTAGAATGTTGAGTTTCTAGTCGAATATTGTGCTCCGGGACGAATGTTGCGCTCCTAGTCGAATGTTGTGCTCCAGGACGAATGTTGAGCGTCCAGTCGAATGTTGTGCTCCCAGTAGAATGTTGTTTCCAGTCGAGTCCTGCTTCCAGTCAAATCTTGAGCTCCCAGTCGAATTTTGAGCTTCCAGTCGAATGTTGTGCTTCAGGCTCAATGTCGTGCTCCAGGACGAATGTTGAGCTTCCATTCGGATGTTGAGCTTCCAGTCGAATGTTGAGCTTCCAGTCGTTTGCCGTGCTTCGAGTCGAATGTTGTGCTTTAGGCTCAATGTCGTGCTCCATGATGAATGTTGAGCTTCCAGTCGAATGTTGAGCTCCCAGTTGAATGTTGTACTCCCAGTCGAATGTTGTGCTTCCAGTCCAATGTTGAGCTTCCAGTCCAATGTTGTGATCCCAGTATAATGTTGAGTTTCCAGTCGAATCTTGAGCTCCCAGTCGAATCTTGAGCTTCCAGTCGAATTTTGAGCTCCCAGTAGAATGTTGATTTTCTAGTCGAATATTGTGCTCCAGGACGAATGTTGTGCTCCAGGACGAATGTTGAGCATCCAGTCGAATGCTGTGCTGCCAGTCGAATGCCGTGCTTCCAGTTGAATGTTGTGCTTCAGGTCCAATGTCGTGCTCCAGGACGAATGTTGAGCTTCCAGTCGAATGTTGTGCTTCCAGTCGAATGCCGTGCTTCCAGTCAAATGTTGTGCTTCCGGCCAAATGTCGTGGTCCAGGACGAATGTCGTGTTCCAGGACGAATGTTGAGCTTCCAGTCGAATGTTGTGCTTCCGGCCCAAGGTTGTGCTCCAGGCCGAATGTTGTGCTCCCAGTCGAATGTTGAGCTTTCATTCGAATGATGTACTCCAGGGCGAATTTCGTGTTCCAGGACGAATGTTGAGCTTTTAGTCGAATGTTGTGCTCCCAGTCCCCAGTCGAATGTTGAGCTTCCAGTCGAATGATGTGCACCAGGGCGAATGTTGTGCTCCTGGACGAATGTACTCTCAGCGGAGTACTTTGTTTCCCTTCATCTGTACGCTGCTGCTTATGGCTTCGCCTTTTTCCGTAACAAGAGATTGCCTGCAACGAAGATGGACACCTCCAGGAGTGTTGCGTACCACTAACTCTTTAAGTTGTTAGTTGTGCTTTGCACCTTACACACATCCCTTTCCCCTAACTCTACCAATTTATTTACGAAAACTGTATTGGGGAGATGCCATCGTTTATTTTCAACCACACCGGCCTCCGTGCAATGGTGTGTGTGTGTGAGGGGGAGGGGGCTAAAACACCTGATCCAATGAGTCTTTATTAGAGGGAAGGGACTGACGTGGGAGGGGGTGGGGAAGGGCAGACAGAGGTTGGACAGGGGAATTATCCTCTCTTGAAACAAACATCCGCAAAAAGCAGAGTTTAAATGCTGTTTTTCCTCGCGACTACATTACTACTACAGGATTAGTCATTTTACTGGTAACACATCTACAGGCTACTCCACCCCGTCTATTGCCTCTACCACATTAATACTTCTCTCGCAATTACAACTACTACTGCTAGAAAAACACCACTACTACTAGGATTTATTTTCATTAAAATACCAGGAAATAAGGTGCTCCCTTATATTTATTTCGGTCTTACTCTAGCGTTAAATATCTCCCCCCCACACACACACCTTAATTCCTTATGTACATGGCTGAATGCAAGGGTGCAGTTGCATCTTCTCAGCTTCTCCCCCACCCTTTCACCATTTCTCGCGGTCTGTTGCTCCCCCGAGTCCTGTGACGTCATGCGGTTCCTCCATGGATGAGAGAGCGTCGTGGGAACTCTGGAAGCAGCGTGGGAATTCGGGCCCTGGAGCCGTCGTCGGTATTTGGAACTCCCAAACTCTCGGGAGAGACGTACACATATGTGCGTGTGCAAATCCGCTCGTAACATCTTCCAACTTTGTGTTTATTGGAGCATTCAGCCGATCGTGGGCGAGTATCCTTTATATAAGAGAAGTTCAGGAGAGTTGCGCGCCCTCTTGCTTTGCTATTCAATTTCTGTTTCTGTTATTTGCTTTATGTTACCTTTCACACATTTTCACTTCCCCCCAACTCAACCATTTTGCGAATCTCTTTATATAAGAAAATTCGAGAAAATATACTCCAGTTTTTTTATAGGTAACGTCTGTGCGAAAGACAATCGTCATTTGTTTTGGTTGAGACATGTTTGAAAGAAGCCACCTTTGTTTTGGTTGAGGCCTGTGTTAAGGAAAATGGTTAAGTTTTGGTTGAGACATGTTTGAAAGGGGTCACCCTTGTGTTGGTTGAGACCTGTGTGAAAGAGAATGGTCGCCTTTGTTTTGGTTGAAGCCTGTGTGAAGTAGAAGGATTAACTTTGGTTTTGGTCGAGGCCTGTGTGAAGGAAAATGGCTAACTTGGTTTTGGTTGAGATATGTTTGAAAGGGGCCACCAATGTGTTGGTTGAGGCCTGTGTGAGAGAGAATGGTCGCCTTTGTTTTGGTTGAAATCTGTGTGAAGGAGAATTATTAACTTTATTTTGGTTTAAGCATGTGTGAAAGAAAGTGGTAACTTTTGTTTAGGTAAAAGACTATGTGATTCAAATTTGTATGAGAGTGGTAACCTTTGTTAAGTTAAAGCTTGTGTGAAAGTGAATGTTCACCTTTGTTTTGGATTAGCCCTGACTCGGTCAAGTCAAGACACCCCCCCCCCCATCCGAGACGTGGTAATGATGCTAACCTCCACAAGGAAGAACCGGAGCAATTACGTGTCTATTAAGAAAGACTTTAGTGGTCGGAATCCTCTTTGCCCTTTCCTTTTGGCGTATTTCTCATCACTGGACGTCCCTGACATTTGGTCATGATTCGGATTCTTGGATAGGTGGGGGTATGAGGGCATTTTCAATTGAGGAAGACAGGCGAAGGGTAAAGAGAGAGAGGGGGGGGGGAGTGAAGAATAGCAAATCTCGTCATCCCTATACACTGGGGTCGGCAGGGCGCGTCAAACCCTCAAGAAAGAACTTCCTAATTGCGAGATTTACGGTTGCAACTGTATATTATCTGTTATCTCTCCCGTTATTACACTTTCCTCTCTTCTTATCTGTTATTTCTGCCGTTATTACACCAGTTTCCTCTTCTCGTTTTTCTTTCTCTTATCTGATGTGTTTGTCTAGATTATTTTCTGCTTTGAATCTGTGTTTCCTTCCTAGCGAAAATTAACCTAGGAATCTTCATCAGTTTGTGATAGAAGATAGCGTCCCCCCCCCCTCCCTACTCGCAAAAAATGAGTAGGGCTTCGTAAAGAATGTGGTGAAAATTTGTAAAAATATTTGGAAAATATAGTCATAGTAGTCTAGAGGGTGGGCTACTTTAGAACTCTTGTCTAGAGCTAAGCAAAATAGCTCATTTAGTATCGTTTCGACTGAAAGTACATACCAAGAAAGATATACACTCTCTCGGTTCCGATCGCCCCAAGTTGTCTCTTCTTTAGATTATTTTGGGTATTTATACATACATTTTCATTTCTCCTAACTTCCCCATTTCCTTGACTCACTTTTCACGTAGTTTTTGCTGGAGTTCCTATGTATATTTTGATCTCTAGAGACTGATTCCCAAAGGGTCGTAATACACTTTGATACGGCCAGAAATTCTGGCCCCATTCGTTGTCTATTGAGTTATATTGCTTTCCTTTTTTCCATTCAAAACAATCACATTCAACAATGAAATGAGCTCTCTTTGATATGAACGCGATGATAGACCGAATATATAACTGAAAAGAACAATGCAAGCTTAGAAAAATGGTTGGTATAACGTGGGAAAAATGATACAATTCCCATTCACTCGTAGTGTCTCTGTATCTTGTTGAATGAATCCTGGGCTCTTAATATCTTGGTAAATCTTCCTTTTCAGGTAGGTTGATTGTTCCTCCAATTATAAAACATATTCTATTTCTCCATAGATGTTAATCTATCCTATGCCGAGTTTAATCAGGAGTTATCCTTCTCTTATCTAAATTGGTTGTGTTTAAGATTATTTTATACAAGTTTGATATTCGCCCGTGAAATTGGAACGGGGCTGGCTCTCTTTGTTTTAGTTATCGCGAAAAACTATAAAAAACGAGTAGAGTCCCGTTTTCTATATTGAGTTTCGAATAGGAATACTCTATTATTTCGTATAGATTTATTCGTACCCCTCTTCGCAAGGGAGGGGATGGTGTAGCAGGTGTATCACCGGAACCTGAAGGAGTGGAACTCTTAAATGTTTTAGCATCTTTTTAAAATAACAAAAATACACATCTCCCGGAGGAACATACTTTATTTAATCTTCTCTTTTATATCCCTGGTCAATTTTTAATTACATTTTCACAACTTAGACTTTAATCTAAAAAATCAAGAAAACTCATTATTTTTTAAAGTTAAATATCACATAAATATGCCAAATCTTGCTTGTAGATTATTCCGACTATGTACTTTACTGTTTTCACCTTCCCTAGTTTTGCTACCTTTTCCTAACCTCTCGTCATAATTTCTAGTGGAGATTCCTTTGATAGTTTTCCCCGTGGTATTGCAGTGACTATTTCCTAGTCACTGAACACTGTGCAGGTTTTTTTCCTCATCCTTAAACTCCTAACCATTAGTACTAACTCCCCACTGGCTTTGAGATTGTAGCAGAGCCTCCTTAAAAGCAAAATCCCTTTTCAGGTGTATTTTAGGAAGTAAGTAGGCCCAGGCCCATTCGAGGTCTTATATTAACAGCTAGGGGGACTATATACAGTCATCTTACTCTGAACTCCTCTCGACGGGGGCGTAGGGTCCTTCCTTAGACTGTAAATCTGTAATCTCTTGGTCTTGGTCACTTTTTCACAATTCCGCCACAACAAAATTAGTTTATCATTAACGCCCAGTTCTTAATTAAACAGAAATTTTGTTCATTTGATTTAAGATGATCGCTAAAAGCAAATCGAGTAATGATAAGAATATTGGATTGGGTGGATGGTGTAATCCAACGAGAACACCGCGAGGGAAACTGAGAGGGTGGAAAGACCGAAAAAGAAGACAGTTATGGAGAAAAAATAAGAGGTTGCAATACGGAACCTCGCCAACTTTATTTAGTCCCTGGCGCAGGAACCAATTGTTATTTTTCAGTACCCTTACACTTTGGTGAACTTATTTTTCGAAACTTATAGTGTGCCCTTCCGCCCCACCAGCGAGGGTTGTCGATGTTTGTTAGTTTTTTGTCCCCCCCTTTTTACCCCTTTTCTCTCTTCTTGGTCCTTGTATTTTTCGACCTTTTTCTTTTATCTGGAATTTTCACTCATCTTTATCAATTACCCGCTGCAACTGACATCTGGATAATTGCGTACCCTCCGGTCCGCATTATCCGTAGGTGGCTAAGGTTATATACATATCTTCATTTTTTTACAAATCTCCGTAAGAACATTCGTTGGTTTGCGCTTCTTAGTTTTAAGTAATAATATTTATTTCCTAGCGGAAATAAATATTATTCCTCTGAATAACTCAGAGGAAATGGAAAGGGCGATTCCAAGTGCTTTGGCCCTTATTTATAATAACTCGCTGGAAAAGGGAACAAATCTGATCCCAAGCACTTTTGTCTTAACTTATCAAGGTCTAACTCAGGGAATTATTGCAAGTTAAATATTTAAAGTACTACAGGGTGAGGCAAAAGTTTTTATATATAAAATATAAAACGTTAAAAAACGATACATTTGGATCACCCTGTAATTGACGGGACGCGTCAAGCCTTAGGAGAATTGCGTGTCCTTGCAGTGTCTAACTGCTATTTTTAAAGGAATTAGGTATTATATCTTTCACACATCCTCCCTCCATCTATTTCACCTCTGAAATAGATACGCTCGCTAGTTTTCGTGTTTTGTAATAAAAATTAGTAAAATGGTAGTAGCTAAAAATATTAAGGTTCCAGGTTAATTTTCTTTTAATATTTGTCTCTGGGTAAATTATTTACGCGTGGGTTTCTTCCACCATGATGCGGTTCCTTAGACCGACGCCATCTTTAGTCCAAATGAGTTTCAACCCAACCCACTGGAGGCTTATCCTAAAGGTTAGCCTCTGGCTGATCGCTTCTTTTACCATAGGCCCGAAATGAAATGATCGCTATTTGATGTTTTATTTAAAAATTGTGAAAATAAACACGTACACACGCCTTTGTTTTATGCGTGTGTCTACCTATCTCCCATCGCCCTTCTCAAAGGAGAAAATAGGAGTGGGAGTTTCGATGAAAATTGGTGAGAAAGGAAATGCCGGTGTACATACAACAAGGTGAGCGACTTGCACCAATCCTGTTATTATTCTACCGATGCCCGTTTGCAAGATGGGTAGTCCATTTCAACCCCTTTACAAAGAACCGCATTAGATATTCAAGGATTTAAATTGTCAGTTATTTCAATTAGGAAATAATATGTATTCGTGAAACGCGGTTTCGGGATTCAAATGTACGTGAAGGACGTGTCGTATCTTTGATTCTGAAACAAGAGCATTGGAGGTGTCTATCGTGGTCGTCGGATAAAGGACAATTGTTTGTTATCCCCCTTTTCTCTCACACGCCCCAACACCTGCGCGGTGTCGAGATACACTCCAGTTGGGCGCCTGGGCCTTGGCTCGGAAATTCAGTCTGAACGCGTGGCTCCACTTAACCATGTCGTCTGTGGTTTGTCCGATTGATCCCCACAAAAAACGTGGGGCCTTTACGTACGTATATGCTTATCGTAAGGATTTTCATGTACTTTTTCTCGTCCCACTCTTTTTTATTATTCCTGGGGCGGGGGGGGGGGGGCATTATTTCGGTTGCCTTTTCTCCGTTTAACGTCATTTCCTTCTTTGGAGACTGTTTATAAAGTAAATTTTCACGATTTTCAAGATATTGTTAAAAAGTTTTCTTACGGTTATGCATTAATGAGAATGAAACTTTCTTGAATACAGACGTATTTTTTTTGGTTATTATTGCCTTTATGTTTATTTCTCTTTCTGATACTTTGCCCTTTGAATTTATTCTGAAATTTAATTCGACTTCATATATTTGACTATATACCTTATTTGAGGGAATTCTAAACTTCAGTTCCCCTCAGAGTTTAAAATTATTCGAAACAAATGGATTTTTGTGTCTCAAGGTTAATTTTATTCTTATGCGACCTCATTCATACCCGTCATAAGTTACACGATTGTTGAAATCCGTTCTCAAGATAAAATTAAATGCAAGATGTCGCAATATTAACTTGTAAAAGTAATTATGTTCCTCGACGAAGCGAAATAAAGCATCTCTGGGCAACCTGAATCCTAATCTTGTCGATAGAGATTCGATCTAATTATAACTGCGGGAATCACCTGCTCATAAATGAGGGAAGACGGAAACTATCTAGTGAAATTGGGCAGGTGCAACACCAGGACTCCATGAAACCAAAGATGGCCGCTATGACGTCACTCACCCACGCTGTTCAAACCCTGGTTGGAGCATTTCATTCCCACTAAGTTGTGGTTTCTGCGAATCCAGGCGTACAAACGCACGTACATCATCAGTCCGTCCTTACCTTTCGGGGGTTTCGACTCACCTAATTCATCCTTGGCATAAGAGTCCGAGATTTCTAAAGTGCGGGTTGCCGTGAACGTCTCTCGCCTAGCCTCTTGGGATTTTAATTCATATAAGTGCGCTTATTTTTTGTGATAAACCAAATATAAATATTTATAAATAAATGATATGGAGTGTTTATAATACGTCTTCATTATAGCTTTATCGTGATTTAATAACTTGTTTATTTTTAGTTGGGACAAATTTAAATCAAATTTCCATATTTGTGTGTTTATAATGTTTCACTTCGGAATAATATTAGAGATTCCTAAAAACATAATTGTTTCTGCCAAAGTACGTTCAGAATATGCTCTCATCTACCGTAAAGCGAAAGAGGAGAAGATAATTCGTGTCCTACTTTATAAAACAAGTTTTGAATATTTGAAAGTATAGCTCCGGTCTTGCGAGTGGCCTATCTCCCAAGCAAGCTAGGTCATTCCCCTGGGGAGCGATGGACCCAATTCATAGAAAGCGGGAATGTAGTGTAAACAAACCCCTCAAACGAAAAGCAACGGAGATATCATTGCCTTATAAAAGCTTTCCTTAAAATAGGGTGTCAATCAACATTTCACCTTGTCCACATCTTGCAATAAATTTCATTTGGGGAGTTTTCATTTAAAACTAAGTAAGGGCAAACCAACGAGGGCATGTTTGCCAGTTTGTGAGGAAAGATGTATATGAAAAAGTGGCGAAGAGGAAATGACGAAGAAAATAGCCACACACCTGTTGGCGTTGGAGCAGTGTTAGGTGCGGAATCGTCCAGATGTCAGCTACAACATGGTTACCGATCCTATACTTGACACCCCCTTTCAGGGTTTTCCTTATGGAAATGGGGATATTTTAAAGAATGGCCTTAGTAAAGATGCCTATTAAATTTAGGTTTATACGTAGCTTAAATCTGATTAATTGCTTACCTCGCGAGATTTCGATTAAGGTGTGCCCTGCCCCTTTATTTAAAGGCACCCTTGACCTTTTGTATCTATGCATCACCCCCTACTCCCCCTTTTCATTTTCTCCTACGACAACGAAATCGGTGTCATTCAAAGGGTAAAGGTTCGCTCTGGGATTTCAGGGGACAGAGGAAAAGAGGGATTCAAAAGACTTGGATTTACAGAAATAAATATCATTTGAAATCTCAGGGAACATGAGAAAGAAGGATTTAAAAGCCTCTCGTATTTACAGAAATAAGTAATTATCATTTGAAATGATTTTAAAGCTTCGGAGGTCAAAAATAGGCGAAATATCAATTGGAATCCATCTTTTAGTTGGGAGAAAGTTGCAATAAGTAAAAAAAAATGGGGGGAATCGATGTAATTACGGCTGACTCGATCATGACGATAAATTTAATCGGGGGTTGGGGGCCCAGTTCGTGTTTTCCTCCCTTTAAGGATACTTGCGGAAGGCTGACAGTCTTTGACACTCTTCATTTACTTGATATTTCTATTGCATTTTTTACTGTTTATTTTCAGTGATTTTTATCATAAATGAAATTAATAAATTTCAGGCACATTGATGCTACCAAAAAGATTGGGCCTTAAGTAGTTTCCTCTGTTAGCTACGCGAGTTACATGCCTTTTCCCCCCATTTTCACTTCGTTTCACCACTTCATGAACTGATTAGAAAAAATATCCGTGAAACCCTCATAGGTTTTCATTTTTTTTATGTTCCTCTGCCCTTGGACTTAGGTGAGAAACTACATATTTGTAGCACCCAGGGAGTGTGGGGCCTTCGTAAGGCCCGCCCACCTCGCACAAGAGGGGTAGTGGTGGGACGAAAGTAAAGTAAGTTTTCCAAGCGTAGTCACTGTGCATCCCGTTATTATCTTTATCAGCTGAAATTGGCTTTTGTGAACTCTATTAAAGGGACTCCGATAGAATAGTGACCTTGTACCCTTGTAACAGTGTATTGCGCAAGTTACACCAATTATCCGCAGCGAGGGAATTAAATTGTGTAACTGTTTTTAAACCCTCAATGGACTACCGGGGGAAAAAGCTACCCAACAAGTTTTCCACTCCGTTGAACTTTGTTTCAGTTTGTACGAGTGAGCTTTACTGTCATCACTCATGATTTACCCAATTTAAATTTAATTCGATAAAAGAAAATCCTATTTCTATTCAAAATGACCCATTCTGATAGAAAAATGGTGCCATATAAAGGCGACAAAACAAATAATCAGGGAAATGGACAGGTTTTTTAAAAATTTCTATATCGACTAAAGTTATTTCAAGTTACCCCTCTAAACCGTACACCCCTGATTTGATTTAAGCATATATATAGTACTTAGCCAAATTCTTCCTAATTAACCCTTGATTTACTGATCTTTAATAGCCACTAATTGAGAGAATGAAGAAATTCGCTGATGTAAATATTTGGGACTGTTTGTGCAGAGTTGGTTTACTATAAACCGCGACATTTTTGTTTAAAGAAAAGAGTTTATAGCCATGTGTTTTGTTTAGCAGATTTAATTGATTATAGCATTAGTGTTCATTTACAACAAAAATAAATCAACAACAATGATTTTCCATTGGTTAACGCAATAACATCATGAACATTCAAGCCTACAGCCTTCGAAAAATACTAAAGGTAAGACCCACATACCCCAATCAAATATGCGGTAATGTTTTAAATACCTGCACCTCATTGTATTGTTTATTCCTCAAAACTGTGTGTTTGGGGGGGGGGTGTATAAAAATTTCTCCCGTGAAACAGGAAGTCTCTTCTGAATGAAAATTCATTGTTTTGAGTGGGGATTAACCTTTATGCAAGTAAATTTTATAAAATTCCTTTGGAATTTAGATGAAATGAATGTCAGCTAACAGGGACACACTTGAAATAAATTGATTATTCTATCAAAATTAATTGAGAAGTGATGATACACATTACTTGTCCGCTTCTAATATAGCCGCTCTCCCCAAATCTTATAATTACAGAATTGTATACAAAGTTATATGTCCGATAAATGACACATATTTATAAACAAGGGAAATGCAATTAATATTGAGTAGTAGAACGTCCTAGCCTACGCAATGTTGAATGAAAACCCAATTCCCGTAGCCATAGAAACCACATAGTAGTCTACGCCTGGAGTTAAATGAATCAACATAATTTCTTAGCCTTATAGAAACAGCCGCTTAGCGTTAAATGAATCAAGCGAATTTCTTACCCTTATAGAAACATCTGCCTAGCTTTAAATGAATCAAGCGAATTTCTTACCCTTATAGAAACATCTGCCTAGCTTTAAATGAATCAACCGAATTTCTTACCCTTATAGAAATAGCCACCTAGTTTTAAATGAATCGGCCGAATTTCCGTGGCCATAAAGACCATATAGTCTACGCCTAGCGTTAAATGAATCAAGCGAATTTCTTAGTCTTATAGAAACAGCCGCCTAGCGTTTAATGAATCAACCGAATTTCTTACCCTTATAGAAACAGCCGCCTACCGTTTAATGAATCAACCGAATTTCTTAGCCTTATAGAAACAGCTTCCTAGCTTTAAATGAATCAAGCGAATTTCTTAGCCTTATAGAAACAGCCGCCTAGCGTTTAATGAATGAATCTGCCGAATTTCCGTGGTCATAAAGACCATATAATCAACCGAATTTCTTAGCCTTATAGAAACAGCCGCCTAGTTTTAAATGAATCGGCCGAATTTCCGTGGCCATAGAGACCACATAGTCTACACCTAGCGTTGGTTTATAAGATGGACAAAGATGGCTAAAATTATATTTTTTGTTATAAACATTAAAATTAAATTTAAAATATATGTATCTATTAGCCGTCTACCCACAAAGACCACATAAGGTGTTTACAATTGTATTGTTTAGTGCCACTGCTTTTGTTGTTTGTTTTTTTCGCTCTCTACACTTTTTAACATTGATCATTCACGTTGGATTACACAATTTCCCTTTCCACCATTTAAAAAAACAAACTATATAGCAGATAATTCACAGTTCTATTTCAAACGGCGTGTACATTTTCCCCACTTAATCATGTCTCATTTTTCAAAATGTTTCGGATAAAAGTAGGTTAACTACTATATAATTATATATTAATCAAGTGATTATAACTCTTCCCCCTCCTCTTCCCGCTTACATTTAAAAAATATATATTTCAACTCGTATATGTATGTTTGTATTGGCTATTGACTGCTTCCAGGATAATACACATTAATACGCATCTACAAATGTATTCCGATTGCAATTCACAGGATTTTCGTTTTCTCAATTAGCGCTGATGATGCGTAGAAATAAAAACCGATTTATCCTACAGGAGAAAGATCGGTTTTTATTATACTAATCACGCTTCAACCCTCATTTTAATCTTGTTGGTGATAAGTCAATTAAAGCTTTCATGGGCTGCATTAATTTGGTTATAATAAGCTTCGTTTCGCTTGACACTTTTGCAAAATGTGTGGGAGAAGATGCCCTCGTTGGTTTTCGATTAAAAAAAATAATTTGGTACGGCTTTTGCCATCTAAGATGTCCTTTATTTCTCGCTGCGGACCTACTGATTAACGTGTGCTCCGAACTATCGGGTATATAAGGCAGCCTCCGCGTAAACCCAAACAGGACTCCATACAGCGACTAACAAGACCCACTGTGGCTTTAACTTTGCTACTATCCGACGGAAGCGGTTGTTTTCACTATTTTTTTTTATCCCGTAACAACCTATTTTTAACTACTTATTTTTGTGTGTTCACCCTAAAGAAGTGGTTCTTCATCTGGGGGCGCTATCCCTTGGGGTGGGCAAGGAATTTCTCTAATTGTATTGGTTTCAACGAGGGCATTGGGCTAATATTTATAAGTTTATGAATGTTATTTTGATGCAAGGGGGCCGCGGGGGGAAGGACCAATTTCTAGAGGGGGCATGGCAGTAAAAAGGTTAAGAACGACTGCCTTAGAGGTTTTCATAGTAGTGGGGCTTTTTTTTTTACTCTTATTTTGTTTTATCTTTTTTCGTGTGTGTGTACACCTAGCCTGATTTAGTGTCCTTGACGCGCCCCCTTCCCCCCTGAATGGACGGGCTTCTCCCAAAGGATCTACTTTGTGTATCTGCAAGTTTGGGCTCAATTGTATTTATGCTGTGAATATTTTTTTCGTGTGTTCCTCGAAATATAAAGCGCAATAGCAACGAGGCTGTATCACGGTAGAAAGTTAGTAAGGAGAGGTCTATACAGGAATTAGTGAAGTTTTACAAAGGGGAAATAGTGAGAGGTATATTGCAAGCAGGGGGGGGGGGACAGGGGTTTCTCCAAGTTTCTGTTGTAGACCACACCCACTACGCCTTCCGTCTTTTGGGTACCCATAAGCTGAGGTCAGAGAGCGACTTGCTTGAGTGAAGTTTACTGGGTGGGATTTAGTAGGCAATTGTCCTTGTCAAGAAATCCGTCCTCTTCACCTAATTTGTAGAGGGCCAAATGGGAAATTTTAAGCTCCATAATTGTGGCTATTCATTAGTTCAAAGGGGAAGTATCAATTATCGGGTAACAAGGTAGGAATTAAGTTTACGTGCAACACATCTTCATTTCACTACTCACTAGGTTCGGCGTGTCACAAAATGTGTTGCCTGTCGCTCAAATGCTTCGGCACAAAATGTGTCGCCCGTCTCTTAACTCCGTTTGGCATTTTTGGGTGTTGGGTCCAGCAAGGGGGAGGTGAGCGTCTTCCCGATGCTCGAGCCTGATTTTACCCTTTTCTTGGTGGTTTTTGTTGGCTTTAGGGTTTTTTTGTGTCTCGCCTTTTTTTTTAATATATAGCCTCACAATAGGCTAAAAATGAATTACGGCAGCTTATGTCCTCGTTGGCAGTCGCCAAATGGTCTTTAATTTTTCTTCTTGGTTTGCTTATTCTTTGTTGTTTCTTTTCTATTATCTTTGCTGTTTTTTTAATGTAATCTAAATCTCTAGGCTGAGATATTTTGTCTGGAGATTTGTGCCCATGTAGGCAGTCACCAGGATGCCCCCTGCCCCTTAAAAACCCTATTCGGTTTATCCCTGCGGGAGTTCCCTTACATCCTTGTTACCGAGGTAAGTTCTTTTTCGGGGTTGGGGTGGAGCATCGCCTCATGGTGGGTTCTTTTTTTAGCTTAACGTTCTCGATCATCCATAGTGGAGTCCAACCATGCCCGAGGGGAGGACAGTCAGACGAAGAAAAAACAAAAAGATTAGGGATGAAAAAGAATAATAAAACATACATCTTTGGGGTCATTAGGGCAAGCGTGAACCATGGTACAGGTACTCAGGCGAACAAATAGGGGTAGGGGGGCTAGACCTATTCCCACAAGGTGTACTTAAGTGTTCTTTGTAGGTTATGTTGTTTTATATTGGTTCTGGTTCCTTCAAGGTCTTTCCTGCCCCCCCCCCCCGCCTTTATCTGCAAGGTGTGTGACGACAATGCTGCAGGTGACGATTGCGGGTCCTCCCGGGTCTGACGCCCGCAGGTTGATCACTCTGGCTTATTGTCCACACTTACTTTCTACCTTTTTGACCAGAGATGCCCTCGTTGGTTACCCCTGTGGTTCCCAATATCCCTACCATTCTTTCTTGCCCTTCATTATGTATATTCCGTTATTGGTTTGGGGAGGCATCGAACGTGGGGTATTCCAAATACCCGTCGGTACTGCAGCCAACGAGGCGTCGCTGAAACAGCAACCTGCATCTTCTTTCAAACTCAGTTCCTCATTGGATGCCCGATCACGTCGTTTTTGTTATAATATCCGCCATACATGGGGCCAAGGGCAGTCGGGCCTTTATTGGTTAGTCAATAATAACCTTTTCACTGGTTTTGTCTTTGTCTCGTATTGCCTTTTCTTCGAAGTAGAAAAGCGATATGTGAGGGCCATTGATATCACCTGCCTTTTTTTTTTAACTATTTCCTTTTCTCCGCTCCGACATATCGACGGGATTGGTCATCTGACCTCTTTGGGAGTTTTTCTGCGCATGCGTCAGTTTATGACGTCACCCGACCTGGATCGGGACGACACTTGTAACGTGGCCGATTAAAAAGTACCAAAAATCATGCCTTCGGTACAGGGAAAGTCCCGACCTTGTGGATTATCGAGGGGGTGTTTGTAATATTTGCATCTTATCCAAAAGGAAAATGATCTTTAGCCTTTCAGGGAAATAGTTTCTCATTGCCACTGCATTTTCCGGGCGAGGTCGGGTTTTATAACGTTTCATGCGGCTTTTTTAAAATCCAGTTTTGATTATTTAAAATTTATGTTGTACTTTCGAGTTGGTATTTCCTTTTGTTAGTTGATCCTGCCGTGTAAGAGAACCAGAGCAAAGGGAGAAGAGAAAAGGCGAATGGAGGGAGAACGATGGTCGTGGAAAGGAGATGAAATGAACTACAAAAATTAACTTTACCTTAAATATCGGTATAGTGTATTCAAACGCATCCCGAAACAAATTCATAAAGGAACAGGCGTTCAAATTCGTGTATTTCCTTCCTCTTTCCTGTGGGTGTCTTAATAATGTTTGGCTTTTGTATTCTTGATTTTACGGTTTTATTCTGAAAAGATCTGTGTTGTTTCGGTAGCCTGAGGAGTAAGATGAATATTTTCTAGCTTGACTTCTTTCCGGTCGAAATCCACGATGGAATGAGAATGCTTTCCTTCTTCTTTTTTCTTTCCTTTGTGGAAATCACATACTTTTGACTTCCTTGTGAGCCCTTGCTGTTGCCTTTATTAATGGGCGCTTTATTCCACGATCTTAAACCCATGTGAGCGTGAAGACAAGCTATTTTCGACCGTAGTAATTGTACGGAATCTTTGTACGTCAATGAAATTTGGCTATTATGCAGGAGGAGTATGCGCGGTATGCTATTCTCCTCGTTGTAGATCAGCAAACCGTGGCTAAATTCCCCTTGGCTGAGCTCCCAATGCATTGTAGAGGCTGATGATTGAGAACAAAAACTAGCCCTCCGCTTCTACCTGCTCACCTGAGTCTTTTGAAGCAAAAATCGATTAGACATTCCTTGAAGTACTCTAAAAGAATCACTCACTCGAAAAGATTCTTTGGGGGCAATATATCGCAAGGAACTTTCAATGGGTCCTTAAAATCTCCTCAACTTCTCTTTCCTTGGAGTAGGGTAGGGATGGGGGGGTCTTGAATTTTTAAAATAGGCTAATGGGCAGCATCCATTAAGTACACACATTAAAATACTCGAAGCTTATTCACTATTATAGCTCTAAATTGGGGATGATTTAACATTTTGGGGATGACGTAATTTTTCGAGTTTTATTTTGAGGTCTGATAGCAACTTAATCAAGGTCACACACCATAATGGAATGTACTGAGATTTTGTTGTTGTTCCGCATGGTTTGCGCACTGTTGTTATATGTTAACTTGATTCTCAAGCAAATTTCTCGATATCCCGAGATTACGGAGAGTTGCGCTACCCTAGCGCTCGTAAGTTGGGCCGATGTACCTTCCACGCATTTTCATATCTTTTAACTTGACAGTTTTCTTTATGAATCAGTAGAGCACCCCGAGCGAGGACGCCCTTGTTGTTTTTCGTGTTTTAATACAAAATTCCAGATCCCTCTTCGTTTGGGATGAATATAGAACGTAATTGAGAGCCGTGTATAATAATTCTACCAGGAAATTGCTTCGCTACTAAGATTAAAATTAAAAAAAAATCAGCCATGGTTAAATTTTTATTATAAGTTTTCTGAACAAAGCCAATTATAATCCATAACCCTATATTTTAAGAACGAGATTTCTTGAAGGTATTTGAATAAGATTTTTTCTTTTAGTTCGGTTGTCACCTAAGTAGATTTAATTTTTTTATCAAAGTTATTTCTAATAATTCCTTTATAATATAAAAAAAATAAAATGGTAAAGTTCAGAAATAAATATAAGTATCGAATTTTTGTGACTTTTTTAAAACTAAAAGAATTACAAATGGTGAAGTTCAGAAAATTTATTAAAATTTTGGCATGGAAATTATTATAGCAAATTTAGATGGAGAAAAGAAAAAAGAATCATGATAGGCCGTAGGACACAGACCGAAGAAGAAGAAGAAAAGGGTGTTCAGGGTGTTAAAATAAAGTCTATAAAGGGGATTAAAAAAGGCGGTTAAGATTAGCAAATAAGGCCGTAGGCAACACCCCCGCAGGGGTGCCTGTGTAACCAAGCTCTTCCTGTTAAGGAAGAGAACAGCGGCTTGTAATTTTAAAAAGGAACTCTAAACTAAATTTCCCCCCTTTCAAAATATCACGTTGCTAAAATATAGTAGAAGAAGCTGTAAAAATGAATTTTCTGAACTTCACCATATGTAATTCTTTGAGTTTTAAAAATTCACAAAATTTCGATACTTATTTATTTCTGAACTTCACCCTTTTATTTTTTTTATATTATAAAGGAATTATTAGAAATAACTTTGATAAAAAAACATGAGTCATAACCAAACTAAGATGAAATTAGTATTCAAATACTCAAAAAAATCCCCTTATTAAATTATAGTTAGTGATGATGACGCAGCCATGATTTGAAGTTCTAAATAAAAATGGTGTTATTTTGAAATTTATATTGTTTGTGAAACGTTACAGATTTGTGTATATGGTTGAGTATATGGGCGAATTTTAACCGCATGGAGGGTGGTTAGTCTCTAGATGGGGTTCCGATTCGGGTCGCCTTCGCGGCTGCTGCCATATATAAATCATTTTAGCTAAGAACATTAAGGTTCTTTAACTATTATAAAATCAAAGCAAATCTATCAGGCATAATCTAGGGCTGATGGAGGAATCTGATTAGGAAATAGTCGAAGCATTTAATAATCATTTTGCTTCAGGATTTACAGAAGAGAATCTGAACAATTTAATGTTAGTTATAATTCAGAGGAGGAGGAGGAGGAGGAGGAGGTGTCCATACCATTAATATAGAGAGTGAAATCCTTAAAAAAACTTAGAAATAATTGAGTTAATTACTTGAAATGCTTCTGTCCGGATGCCATTCATTCTAGGTTACTAAAAGTCTGGAAAGCATTGCAGTAGATCTAGAGAAAATATATACTAGATTTGGGAGAAATGATTGTAAAATTAGCGAAAATGTAGTGCCCACTTTTAAGAAAGAGGACCCAAATAAGTTTAAATCAGTAAGTTTTTATTGTTTGTAGAATTCTTGAGAAGGTAGTTAAAGTGGGTATTTCTGAGCATCTAAGGCACTGGTTTTCAACCTTTATATGACACTGGCACCCTAATTGCTATCTAGAAGCAGCCGTGGCACCCCAATATAAAATAATTTAGGTATAAATATTAATTGCGTTCAACACACTTCAAAATTAACCACAAATCACATTTAATCGAAATAAGATATAAAAATTTGAAATTAAATAAGTCCTTCCCTTAAAAGTTTAACGGGAAATTTGAACTTTATGAGTATCACATAATTCTTTAATATTTGGACGTAAAGTTGACAAGGTAACTCTCATTTCTTTATTAGCTCTATCCAATCTCTCCTTTCGTTGTTCTTATGTTGCACAATTCAAACAAGATAATTTTAAAATACTTTAAATAAATATTTGAAATACTTAACTTTTTGCAATTTAGACATTTTAAAAATGAATTTTTGGGCGCTCGCGGCCTCCCGCTTGAAAATCACTCATCTAGAGAGTCGTAGGTTAATCAATGATGCTCAGTCAGCATGGATTTAGAACAGGCAGACCAATCATGTTTAACACATATTATAGTTTATGGATTATGTAAGAAAACAATTGGATAAAGGAGAGATTGTAGATACAATTTACTTAGATTTTAGCAAAGCCTTGATAAGGTTCCACACTGAAGACTGGCTAATAAATTAAAAAGGTTTGAGATAATTGGGAGAATATTGAATTGAATGGCTGAAAGATAGGAGGCAGAGGGTAGTGTTAAATGGAGTAAAGTCACAATGGTGGGATGCTGTCAGTGGGGTACCTCAGGAATCAGTTCTGAACCATTATTACTTGCAATCTATATAAATGACCTTGGGGAATCGGTTAATAGCAAAGTGTCATTTTTGCAGATGACACCAAATTGGTAGCTTCTGTAAGCGAAGTGACCTAAACAAGTTATTTGCTTGTGCAAAGTTCTACACACGGGAAGAGATAATAAGAGAATTTAGCTATGAAATGGATGGGCATTGGGTGAACTCAGTAGAAGATGAAAAGCACTTGGTAGTAGTAAGAGATAGGTTACCTAGGTTTTTTTTTAAGCAGTACAGCATTATTTTAGTCATTTACTCTTTGTACGAACTCTTTCCTAAAGGTTTTTTTTTTTTAGAACGAGCCCTCCAGGCCTCAGAATTCAGGGCTGACGAGGGTTGCTAGCTCATTCAAGGTTATCTTCAACTTTTTTTATTGCTCTGATGTGTTTACCACTATCAGTCCCTTTTCTCATTCTTTAGGTGGAAAATGCCCTCGTTGGTTATACATTTGATATAACGAAAGATCAAAGATAGAGAATCCAATAAAATTTCTTTATTACTAAGATACAGACACTGAAATATCTAGGAACAAATTTGTACAAAAATAAGACACTTAAAAGTATAAATTTGTACGGTGTTCCTTTCATTTGCCACAGTTAGATTACGACCATTACAGTTTCTCAGTAATCAGCAATTAAAAATACCTGGCAAAAATTATAATGAAAGTCTAAGGTTAAAAGACTGTATTAGGTACCAGAAAGGTCGTTAGATTGTGCTAAAATCCTGAATATATTCGAATGAGATTTGCAACTCAACTGGGTTGCCCGGGTATTCTTAACATCCCCTCCGCCACTATAGTGTTTAGGGTGAGGATGTTTGATAAAGCTTAGGGAGATACTGGCTAAAATACACGCCCTGCGTCACTTTTAGGATGTTAGGTGTCTTCATAAACCAAGTACAACTTTTTAAATGTTATTAATTTTTCTAAATCGGGGAGACATTTAGTTTTTTTAATAGCTGCTCTTTCTCGTTGCATAAAAATATATTTATATGGTGAGTTGGCAAAAATATGGGTAATAAAACCATTTTCAACATTAAAACAATTTTTGCAATGTTGATAGAATAGGAAATGTCAACCCAATGAATTACAAATCTGGTTTTGTTTGCAGGAATTGTTTTCCCAACTTCAGTACAGTCATGAATCGGCATTGCCCCCGGATGCCCTGCGTCGGGCTTTGGCGCAAACCTTCTGCAATCAACAAAGGTTCCAACTGGGCTTCATGGATGACGCCGCGGAGTGCTTTGAAAACATTCTGCTCAGGATTCATTTCCACATTGCTAGTGGAGAAGCGGAGGATATGTGTAGCGCACGGTGAGTTACCGCTCTTCTCCTGTTGAGGACACCTCACACGGGCCATTCCATTTTTTACATATAAGAATGGTGTTAAAAATTCGTGAGGTGAGTAAATGAGATGACTCAACCTGGTTTATTGGCAGTTTTTTCCCCACTCAGAAACCTGTCAAACAAGTGAAGGTATACAGCAAGGGTACTCGAGAACTTGACCCCTTTCATCATAAAGTAACACTATTTTAGAGGAAATAGGCCAAACACACCGTGTGTGTGTGGGGGGGGGTGTTAAGGAGAGTTAGGCGCCCATGATATTTAGACTATTTTAAGTTTTTTTTGTTTGTTTTTTTGGCAAAAGGTGTATTTGTAAATGCTCAACAGTGCAGATGACGTCAGTGAGATGTCTGAATGCGTACAAGGAGTTGAAAAGGAGAGTGAAACAAGTTTAAGAGTAGGAACGCAGTAAATGAAGCCTTTGGACAAAAGATGAAGATATCCTGGAAGAAAGGGAAGAACCAGAAGAATAGCTCTGTGAACATGAATGGCAAGAATGGCAGTGCACTTGTGAGCAATGAAGAGGGCAAAAAGTAAATGGCGAGAATACTTTTGAGTTGTATAAAATGGGTATGGAAGATATGCAAAAGCGATTGGGTTCGCGAGTGTAAAGTTGGCCTTGTATCGAGGTATGGAAGAGATAAGCTTCCAAGAGGGTGTTAGTGCTGTGAAATAGGAAGGTATGTTGGAATAGATGATAATAGACGTTGAAATGCTAAATTGTGGCAGTGATTCTGCTATGGAATGGGTTTGGTGGCAGTGTTGTAAGTCATTTGAAAGCGGAAGGTGTTTGAGGTCTTTAAGGGTGCAGTAATAATACCTTTGTGTAAGGGCAATTTGCAAGAACTACAGGAAGATAAGTCTGAGTATTCTAGGATAAAAGTGTATGGAAAAAATTCCGAATTGGCGTATAAGAAGAGTAACAGGGATTGTAGGAGATAAACGAGGGTGTGTTTAGATCAAGTATTGGCACTGATACAGCCAATTCAAAATAAGCGACGAGGTTTAAAGTGTATGCTGCTTTCATCGATCTAGAGAGAGCTTATGATGGTGCAAATATATATAAGCATTATGATAGGTACTAAGAATGTATAGAGTGAGTGGGAAAGTATAGGATGGTGTAAAGTGTTGGAAGTGGTGTGTTAAGATGGAAGATAGACAGAGTGAGTGGTTGTGGCATATGGGAGGAGTAAGAGAAGTTTGGATGGTGTTACCTGGACTCTTCTAATATCTTTATAGATGAAGTAGAGGGAAAGGGGTGAGATTGATAAAGGACGGGGTTATACCTATGATGATATATGTCGACCTAGTGCTGGTGGCAGAGAGGGATTTGGAAATGTCGCTTGAAGTTCATTACAGGGTGTGCGGGAGCAGCAGACTAAAAGTGAATGCAGAAATGAGTAAGGTAATGAATGGTATTTGGAAGTAAGAATGGGGTAGGTTGTGATACTAACCTTGAATAGGTATGTACGTATCTAGGATGCAGTGCCCGAAGGCGTGGACAAAATGATGGCCGACCTTGTGCTCGATGGGGGTTGGGTAGTTTTGATGGAGTTGAAATGCGCTCACCTGTGTGTGAAACTTGTCGTTCTTTTAGTTGATCGGAACGAATCGATGCCAGAGATGATATCATTGGTTTCCTCTCCGCAGGCACTGCATCCCGCACCAGCGGTTTGCGATGACGTTGGTGGAACAGAGCGTCTGCGGAGCTTGCGGTGCCACCTCAGAACCCCTTCCTTTCACCCAAATGGTTCACTACGTTTCGGCCTCTGCGCTGACGTCGCAAGCAGTGTACGTGGCCTCAGAGACCGAAGAAGGCAGACTGAACTACAACGAATCATTCGGGAATCTGCTGAAGAAGGCTGGCGGAATGGGAGATATTCGGGATTGCCCGGTAAGAGAATTACCCTTAGCTGCACTCATTTAAGATGCATTTTAGTTTATTTGGACACTTCCAGTTTAACGTAGAAACCGAACCACAGGTATTTACAACGTATAAGCGCCCCATGGAGACCCGAAATGAGACTCCATCCGGGAACTCGTTACACCCAATGCGTCATAATACTTCTGTAAACGGAAGCGGTGAAGACTTTGATTTTTGTATCTGTCCCCTCTTTCTTCATAGATTTTTAAGGTTCGTTCAGACTGAATTTGAGGGAGCTTAATGATAATTTCATATTCCCTGACAACCCACAATATGAGTGGACATTATTGAAATTCCCTTTAATATATGTGAGAAACTACACTAATGATAAGATTAAAACATGAAGTCGTTTCACCTTTGCAGAGTGCCTGTGGAGCCAAGATTCAAATTTGTCGGACGCTCATTAATAGACCGGAAATCGTATCCATCGGAGTTGTCTGGGATTCTGAACGTCCTTCCCTTAAACACATCATGTCCGTCTTTGCCACTCTGGGGACCTCCTTGAAGTTGAGAGACGTCTTTCAGAGCGTGGTCGATGACAGGTGGGCTCAAATGACTCAACACCAATTGGTGGGTGTTGTCACGTACTATGGCAAACATTATTCCACCTTCTTCTTCCACACAAAACTTCGCGTTTGGATTTACTTCGATGACGCTACAGTGAGGGAAATAGGTCCGCATTGGGACCAAGTCGTCGAGAAATGCAGGAGGGGTCATTTTCAGCCACTCCTCTTGCTTTATGCCGATCCCAATGGAACGTCCGTACCTGTCGATTCTGCCCCGCAAATTATCAGCCACGTCTCGGCCCACCAAGACCCAAACGCGAGTGCAAAAGTTCTTGACATTGTACCGACTCGACGAGCTGTGACACCTAACCCAGAAAAGAGTGATTCTACGGCTGCATCAATCCCACGCAGAGCCATCACTCCAAATCCAGACTTTACTCATTCTTCCAAGCAGTACCATGCTCTCAATTCTGACCAGTCGATGGACCCTGCTTGCGACGAAGTATTCGAACCCGGAAATGGCTCCTCTTCCAACTACAAGCGTCAAATGGAAGCCATCAAGAAGACTGGTGGAATTCTACCCAACAAACCCAACATCATATCGAGACCGCGCATTGATTCAGACGAAATGACCCGGATTCGGAACGGTGAAGTTCGGCAGCGATCGGGGAGCAACGGAGGTGGTTACATAAATAGCCGCGGAAATAGGAACAGCAACTCGTCTTTGGAACATTTCGACAAGGAACCCCTCCGATTACCCGAGTCTGCAAACATTCCTCGAAGAAGGGATTCGGGCAACTGGAGCGGGGATCGCAATTCCGCTTCTTCCTCCTCCTCCACATCGCTCGAGAATCCTTACCCTTTCATAGTGGGCAAATCAGGAAGACATTCTAACTCGAGCTCGCCTTTGGGTAAACAGGCTCCTCAGTCCCTAAGGCAGCATCCCGAATATGCCAATCTAGGGATTGGTGTGACTCTGCCCAATTCTTCGCCTCAACAGCCCGAACAACAACAACCACCACCACCTGACCCACCCCACCAAAACCACAAACTTGAGCAACCAAATGGACATTACGATCCCGGTTATGATTCTTACTCGTTGTCGTCCAACGAAGCGTTCCCGTTGCAACAATCCCTCAAACACAACTTGCAGGTACAGTTGACTGCCGCTATCAATATATAATCTCCATATATGTATAAGAATTAGGCATCAAATTTGCGTTCATACTTTTGAATAAACCAAACAATTTTAATAAGTTTTTTCCCTCAAATTAGCTTCAGCAGATTCCGGAAGGTGTCCAATCAAGCGATACGCAATCTGTACAGACAATAGGCAGCCAAGACAACAGCAGTATCAATACTGTAATGAGCACCGGGCCACCTCTCTCGCCAAACAACTGCGAAGCACTGTGCCTTTCCGCTGACGAGCTTCTCGAGAAAGCTAAGAGTCACGAAGACGCGGGGAATTTGCATGTAAGTGCTCAACCATCTATTTCACTCTTATTTCGGCATTTAAACACAGTAAGAGTTAGAAATATTACCTCATTGATTGTTTTTTTTTCTTCATTTATTTTATTCACCACCCTGATTTGGTTAAGTGCTCTTTATCACATTCTTTATCCTTCCAGGGAGCCTTGGAATTGTGCAACCAGGCAGCTTCAAAGACACGCCAAGCCATGGACGCTCCTTATAACAACGCTCAATCCTTGACTTTCGCCCAGATGAAGCATAACACCTGCGTGATGCGCGGCAGATCTCTCCACAGGAGGATACTGATTCAAGAAGAGACGGCTGCATGGGAGGGCCAATACAAAATAGGTAAACGAAAAAAAAGACTATACAATTATGGATTTGTCCAGGGAAACACACAACCCATACTGCAGCCAATAGAAATGAAGGCTTTATTAAGGGGTAAGATAAACACTAGGGAGAGAAGTGAAGGGGAAATGGAACAATCCTAATAAAGAGAAAGTAGTTGTAAAGGGACTAGTTTAGTTGTTACAGGAGTCGCAAATAGCGAACAAACCGCTTGTGGTATCCGCTCATATTCTACACATTACTACTATTCGTTCCCCTTCAGACTATGAACTTCACTAATCTCTTTCATTACTTGCTTCCTGACTCACCTTCAAAGGGTTATCATGTGTAGTGTCGAAGTATAGCCCACTATCCAATACAATATCTATTATTATTATTAAGGGGGAGAACTCAAGCTATTAAAGCGAACCATCCAAAGACCGCTACGTTGATGCGCAGATTATAATGGTCAGGTTGAGCTTGCTTCGTCATGCGACTCTCGGACACGTGTGGTCTGTCTACCCACGTGGCTTCCTGCAACGTGATACTCGTAAGCATTGCAAAGCAGGGGGAAAAAGGGGGTAGTATCCTTCTACATGTAGCATTGGCACCATTGTGTGCGCTCTTGCCTGCGGGGGGATCTGTCGGTCTTCCACCCACACATTTTTCACTTACTCTACAGATCTTTTATAAACTTTCTGACTGGTAACAGAGCATCTACACGCAAGCATTAAACAGTGGTTGGGATGCCCCAGGTGATCGCTACTTCTACGCAAAAGCCTTAAATGATCATAGCAACTTGGGGGCTTTATGAATGCCTCTTTACGAAAGGTGAGTTAGTGTTGCATCGACTGTCAACATCTCAAGTTACTTTTTTTTCAGATGGTCCTCACCATAGTCGTCAAGGATCAAGAGATTCCCAACGTTCACGTTCCAGTCGACAAGGATCCAGGGAAGGATCGACACACCACAGTCGACAAGGATCCAGGGACGCCTCCAACGGATCATCAACGCAGGCGCGATCCGTCACTGATCCTGATCCCACTTCGGAAACCCTGGCAAAGACAGCGGAAAAGTTACAAAATACAAATATAGAGATTTACGCGACCTTGCCCAAGAAACTTAAAAAGCCCCTCCAGGAGAAGTCTGCTTCGTCAAGTAGGAAGGAGGTCCACCATCATCGCCCTTCCTACCACCACCTTCAAGTGGATTTCGAAAAGGTTCCAAATGCAAAGAAGAATTCGGGTGAAAAAGACAAGAAGTCGACGAAGAAGAGCGGGAAACGAAGCGAAGACAGTGATTACGCCAGCGACCACAATCAAAGTAAGAGGGGCCTGGGAAAGAAGGCTGAGGACGACATCAACGCGATTACAGAAGTGAAGGAGGACAAGGCGTTGGGCAAGAAGCAACACAAAATCCGCAGGAAGCTCCTGATGGGGGGGCTGATTCGACGCAAGAACCGGAGCATGCCGGATCTACGAGAGGGACAGGAGAGTGAGATGGAAAAACAAAAGGTTGTCGATGATTTCGAGGTTAGAAGCTTGTCCCGACCGACGACCCCGTCGGAGAAGTCTATAGGAGGATATTTAAGCGAAGGACACCTGGACTTCTCGAACCCGAATCTTGAGCGGAGTAAACTGATGAGGAAGAGCTTCCATGGGAGCGTCGGGAAAGGACTCTCCCCCGCCAAAAACCTGACTGGGCTCAAGGTTCCGCCCCCGATACCACAAAGAACGACTTCTCAACTGTCCCAGAAGGCCGACAAAAGGGAGGAAAAAAAGAAACCGGAAAAGCGACCCCCTTACCCTCTACCCATCTACGCCAATGGTCAAGACATTACTCCCCAGCCTCCCGCTTTGCCTCCGAGATGTTACACGCCAGAGGTCCCAAACTCTGCTCCTGTACCAGCCATGTTACCCAAGCAGAAAATAGACCATGTGCATGCATATAACAGGCAAGAGATGGCGCATTATCCACCTTGCACTCCACACCCTTATGTGTCGCAACCCTACCCCGACCACGTTATACCCCAGAAACCTGGAACCCCTACTCAAATCACCATTCACGCCGACGTCCACCAAGAACAGAAGATAAATACGGACCCAAGAGAGGCTTTTTCGAGTGATAATTCCGGCCAAGGAAATGCATCATTGATTTCCCATTCGAGACAAGAGAGCGAAGATTTCCCACCGCCACCCCCTCCCTTAGAAGAAGCCATTGAGGACTTGAGGAACCGTGGTTTGCTTCCAGTACCTAAAGGCGAACCAAAACCGGCTGTGACTGAGGACTCCTACAGCTTGCTCGCTCAGGTGCAGAGGAAATGTCAACAGATGAAGGAAACTGGCGAAGCTTTAAATCTCACGATTGACGAAAGGCTTAAGAATCCAGATTCTTCTCAGAGTCGTAACTGGCTCCAAGAACTACAAGCCAAGCAAGCGGCACTCAAGAAGAAAAAAGAAGACCCCAACACTTCAGAAGAGGTCAAAGTGACCCATCTAGATTGCGACGAAGTCGGCAACAAATCCTCTTCAGTAAAGACTCTGACCTCCAAGTTCGAAAATGTAAAGGTAGACGATACGGACGAGGTCGACAGTGGAAAGTCTTCTAACTTGACTGAAATCAAGCAAACCCTGAGTACAGAGATGTTCACGAGGGAGTACACGCAATGTAACTCCCTCACATTTCCATCCCAAAGCGGGCACGAGTCCCGTCTTATATCTGGTCTCCGAGGAACTCGTCCAGACGGAGCCCAGCTGTCGGGGAGCGAATTTCTGCCGCCAATTCCTCCGAGGGAAGAGTCGGACTTGAACACGAGCACGGACACCACGTCGGATGAGAAGTTTAAAAAGAAAAAAATGAAGAAGAGCGTCACTTTCTGCGATCAGGTTGTGCTGGTGGCAACCGCTGAGGATGAAGAGGAGGATGCTTATATCCCGAATCCTATTTTAGAACGGGTCCTGAAATCTGCTTTGACAGCTTGTTCCTCGGATGTGGTTGACGGCACACCGAAATTCTCCAGTATTCACCAAAGGGTTGGAACACCCCAGTCAAGCCCCCAAGCGCTCTCTATACAGAAGAGTCAGTATCTCTCTCAAGTCACTCCCAAGTCCGAGTATTCCCACCTTCAAACTGTGACTGCAAGCAGCAGTTCTTCCTCTACCAATCATACCTCCACTACACAACCAGTAATCGTTCAGAAACCACCATATACACCTCAAATGATCGCCAAACTTGAACATACTCATTCACAGCCTCTCTTATCAGTCCCTCACTCTTCCACACCTAACTTGTCATCCCATGGCCAGGCTGTTAATCATTCGGGTGGACAACAGCAGCAGCAGCAACGATTTCCACCCCCTTACCAGCCACCGCCCAATGTGCCCCATATTTCGGCTTCTAAATCCATGGCAGCACCTATTCCCTCTCAACAAAATGGTAATTCGCAAACGCTACCTAACGGACTCCCCACCACACAAATGCCACATCTAATTCCCCGGAGCAGCCCCAGCTCACCTCAAAAGGCATCCGCGCGTCAGCCAATGTACCATACGGTACAACACGCTCATCATATTCCACCACACTACCATTCACAGGTAAAAACTACGCATTTGCATGCTCAGTCATCCCCAAACATATTTTCTCAAAGTCAACCATCACCCTTACAACTCCACACCCAGCATCATCTCCATCAGCAAACCAGCCATCACCATCCTCCCTCGCATCATTTCCAACCTGTTCACTCTGTAATTAATCATCATCACGCAACCCATCAGTCCAATCACGCGCCATCGCATCAGCATAACGGCCAACACTCAAGTTCTCACAGCCATCGTCATAATCACACTACAGCGCAGTCGACTCCATTTGGGTTGAGAACGACCGTTATTAATCCAGCGTCCATACAACCAACTCACCACAATCATGCTACGCAGATTCCAGGACCAGGAATGATGACAAGACAACATAGCAGTCTAGGATTCTCTCATTCTCACACCCAGCAACAAGACTCAATCCAGTCATCTGCGAATCATTCACAACAATCCCAAGCCTACTCTCCTTATCAAAGAGTACCTCACCCGGGTCAGCCAGTACCTTTTTCTCAAAGTCAGTCAACCCCGAGACTAACTTTGCCAAGCTACTCCACCTCAAGTGTCAATGGATACCCTTCCCATGCATCATCGGAGCAAAATCACACAGGACAACAGTTTTCCAGCATCCATAGAACCCATTTACCCCAATCCAATCAGGTCACTTCTCAAGTGCAGACTTTGCAAAGTGGCAAACCCCCTCCTTCAGCCAGCCCCACCCACTTCCCAGGGCCACTGGATCCTTCGGCTATTTACACAGCCGTAAATAAGACCACCAAAACCTCCAAACTTCCCCCTACTAACGGTGTAATACAGCCTTGCAATTTGTGTAGAAAGAAAGCGGTTAACCAGTCTTCTATTTACTGTTCAGATTGCAATTTTTACATGTCGAGATTTAAACCCAAATCATAGAAGGGAAAATTTTGTCGTAAAAAAAAAAAAAAAACACCACCCCCAAATAAACTAATTGAAGATGATCTTTTATTTATGTATCTATCTTAAGTCCTTGACTTAATTGGCATTACAAAAATAAACCCGGTCATTGACAAAGACTATGAACTGTGATATTAGAAAGTAATTAAAAAGATCTCAATTTTTGTTGAGTTTTAATTAATAGTTGTTTTAGTGATAAATTTTATATTACCAGCGTTTAAGTGCCAAATCGTTTTTTTATGTAAAAACTTTGTTGAGTAATTTGCTCCTCATAAATGTTTTATACAATTTTAATAAAGAATTTATGAAAGGAAGACAACTTATTCCAAACATTTGGAAATCTACCTAAAACCTCCAATGATCCCGCCCTATTTCCTTCAAAATGAAATACTGCACTCAACAAACATTACTAAAGCTCTCGCTAATTTATTAAACACGGCGTTGGATGTCCGACCAAGAGAGCAGTGGCGTATCCAGGATAAAAATGGGAGGGGGGAGGGGTAACTTGAATTTCTCCCTCTGAGTAGTCTGAGAAAAGAGCATTGGTGATTAATAATTATGGTTATCTTACAGAGTATTGATAATAAATAAACAGCATCTCATAAAAGAGTGAGCACTAATTCTTATCAGATCGATTTTTTTTTTCAAATCAGAAAATTATGAATTGTAGTTTTTGAACATGAGATGAGCTAAGCTATAATACTCAATATACTCTTAATCATTTTTTGAGATTTTTATTTTAGACGTTTCATATAAGGTACATTCGATCGCAAAGGTTTAAGAGTTTTTATATATATTTTATATTATTACACAACACTGAATAGTAGAATACAAGTATGGCTTAATAAAACAAAAACTGGTCTGATTTTTTTTTTTTTTTTGGGGGGGGGGGGCTTCAGCCCCGTGGATCTGCGCCTGCAAGAGAGGTACTATTAAATACGATGTTGCTTTATTGACGTCGAGAAAGGGGTACTATTAATTACGGGGTTTGATTTTTGGCATCAAGAGAGGGGTACTATTAAATACCATGTAGATTTCTGACGTCGAGAGAAGGGTCCGTCTCGCACACATCACACCCACTGATTTCGTAGGTCTTTAAACCAACGGCTATTCAGCGATGCCTCGCGTCTAAAACGCCCTGCTCTTCCACCCTCTACGACAAGCACATTCCACGTAATAGAAATATCAAGTGGTTGGAAAGAAAGCGAACATAGCTCAATAGTGAAAGGGGGGGGGGGAGATTCAGGCGTTGACGCCACGGGTGAGCAAAATTACTGTAGTGAGAAAGGAAGGAACGTTGTGGAATGCAACAGGAAGCCGGGGTTATATTTACTTATTGAAGAAAGGCAGTGACATGTGTGAGGGGTATATGTGAAGAGGAGAGTGGTAGTCTGAGAAATTGGAAGATGCAATGGTTGGTTATGTGTTGCGCTCGAGAATTGTGGGTGGATCCGAGTGGTTGCAATGTATGGAATCTGTAAGGATGTTCGGTTTTCAAAGTGTAGTAGATAACGACTAGGTAAGAGATGTTCATGGTGCGAAGGAGGTTGACAGGGTTCTGAGCTGGTATACACATGTAGGAAGTATGTATGGAAATAAACTTGTGGAGAGAATGTATGAGGGGTGTCAGGGTATTTGACAGAGAAGTGGATGATAGTGAGTATGGTACATGGAAGGGGACCTACTAGAAGGGCTTCTGCCAAGGCATGAACCTGGACTGGACCACTTAACCCCCATCCCATCTCTACGAAGGGCCATTTGCCTGGAAAAAATGATGGATGATCCATAAAGGGAGTGAATAGTTTTAGTGGTGTTGACGCGCGCCGACCTCAGTTGGGGTTTTTGTTTTTTCTGGTAATTGAAATTTATTTCAGGGGACCAAATAAATCTAGGCAATCCCGAAAAATATTTTTAGGGGGAATCCACAACACCGAAACAAAAAAACACGGATAACCGGGAGAAAAGTGCTGAAATGGGAGGACACCAGACACCACCCATCCACTTTTCATAATTTGTTCTCCCCTCAATCTTATCGAGAGTAGAAAGCAAGTAATAAAAAGGGGCGATACATTCTAAAAGCTTAGTAATAACTTGGGAATGTTGGGTATGTTACCATGGTGATCGCGAATTTCCGGACTGAATGCATATGTACACATTCAGATCCTTCGATGAAAAGAGGATACACTAGTAAACCTTGATATAAAGGAATGAAGATATTCAAAAAGGAGTGTGCCCAAGTGGACTCTAAATGGCAGCAGGAACAAATGGGGGGGCAAATTAATTATAAAGGAGGAGAAGACAACTGACCTAAAGATTTTAAAATGAAGGTTTAAAAGATTCCTCCTCGACCAGAAGGTGGGACAGGCGAGGGATAGTTGAAAGGGTCGGAAAACAGGACGACCGGAGAGTGGCGAAATGGGGGCATTTTAGTAGAAGATGGGCGACCGATTGGTCCCCACTACAAAACGGCAGCAGAGGCTGATTCGAGCGCCAGTGGAAACAAGATGACCGTAGGTAAGTCTTGTGTGGCCGATGCGAACGTGGCAAAGGGCAACCTCTAAGGACCGTAGTCTCTGAAGTCTCGAGGGCCAAGAGCGAACAGATCTTTTGATTTTATATAATTTAAATGATGAACATCTATCCCATTCGTCCTGACACAACTGAAAATATATTCTTTTATAGAGGGAAAGAAATCTAGATAAGGCAATGCAGTTATCTAGGGACACAGAGTAGGCTGAACGGGCCAGCTGAGCAGCCCTCTCGTTGCCCATAACTCCTACATGCCCGGGGACCCAACAAAATAGAACTCGATAAGGGGACACATTCTGGACCAGCCAGTTGCAGATTTATGGGGGTAAGGAATGGGAAGCACTAAAGGATCAAATTAGTAGTCATTTTCGAAGGTTCTGCAACCATTTTTAGGATACTAAAGTTTCTCATTGGATTTAGCAAGGGCAACTGATACCACCTATTAAAAATGAGCTGCCAAACACATCACCAAAATGGCGGGAAAGTGGAAGTAATTCGTTTGTAATCCATTAGTAGACCTTGCAGTGTACGGATTTCCTGATCTTCAAAGATAACTTGACGGACATGATGAATGAAGATTTCTTGGGCCTCTCGAAGATTTAACCTGTTGCAGATGCTCTGTATTTTCATCAGAGAGAGAGAGAGTTCTTCAGACGATTGCTGACATAATTGCGCCAACATTCACGATGATAACGAATTTCCAATTCATTCAATTTCCAGTCATCCCATTCATTCTGCAACAGTTGAAAAATATACTTTCTTATTGAAGGAAAGTAGTCCCTAAAGGGCAGAGCCGTGTTCTCCGAGGACACAGAATGTGCTGAGCGGGCCAACCGATCAGCCTTCTCGTTGCCCAGGACCCCCACATGCCCAGGGACCCAGCAAAAAATAATTCTATATCGGGACGCATTTTGGATCAGCCAGTTGCAAATTTCTGCAACTAAGGGATGGGACGCATTAAAAGATCTAATTGACTGTAAAACACTCCTTGAGTCGGAAAAAAAAATGACAATCATTAAAAGGTAAAATTTGGATGAGTCTAAAGGCTAAAAGAATTGCTGAAAGTTCAGCGGTAAAAATGGATGCTACTGGCAATCCGTGTATAATGGGCAGCATCGTTTGTGTGAGGTCAAATGCTCTAAGAACAGGCTCTTAATGATGCGAGGTTCCATGGAAGACTTCTTCAGGCCCCACATGTTCGTACATACTGTGGGGAGAGGAGCACGCCAACTAGGGGTCAGTAAGGATGGAAGGGTAAGGACCCTTGGAGCACCCAGGTTAGAAAGATGATCTCCTATGTCAAGGTTCAAGGGGCGAGGTAAAGATGGCAACTTATCAAATGCCGCCTTTGATTTGGTAGCATACAGGCATCTGTAGACCTCTGATACAGGGGCTTGCTGCACTCGGCAGAGGTATCGCATGCAGATTTGAAGTCTATGGGAGGGCAAAGGAAGTACCCCCACTCTCGCAGTAAAGGCTGTTGACAGGAAAAGTACGGAAGGCTCCACTGGAAAGACGAACTCCAAGGTTTTGAATGGGGTTCAGCATTTTAAGGGCTGAAGGGAAAACCAATGAGTAAATTTGACAGCCATAATCCAATTTGGATTGGACGAGGGCTGTGTATAATGTCCACAAGGTTTGTCTGTTGCTACCCAACGAAGTATGTGAGGGGACTTTAAAAATGTCTTAGAGACCGCAGACAGCCCATTCGAAGACGGCGTAGGTGTGGTAACCAGGATAACTTTGGATCGAGAGTTACGCCAAGAAACCGAAACTCGGAGACAAACTCTATATCTTCGCCTTGTAGGGAGAGAGATGGTGGAACAAGAACCCCTCTGTTCCGGTGGAAATACATTGCTTTGGTTTTGTTCGTGAAAAAGCGTAATACCTTAAGTTGTGCTCTTTTGGAGACAGCGTCGACCGCCAGTTGTAGCCGACGCGCTGCTGATGGAAGGCGAGGTGAGGAACAGTATAGTCTTAAATCATCGACAAACAGAGTTGCTGATACACCCTCTGGTAGAGACGAAATAATATCATTGATCGTAATTATATAGCATAAAAAGCTTAAAACACTGCCCTGAGGAACTCTCTCCTCTTGGGGCTGCAGATCAGAGTATGCGTCTCCAACACGTACCTTGAAAGATCGAGATGCTAAAAAACTTTGAATAAGTGACGTTAAAAGGCCTCTCATAACCCAGACGTATAGCTGCTTCAAAATGCCGTATCTCCATGTTGTGTCGTAGGCTTTCTCAATATCGAAAAATATGGCCAGGACTCGGTGCTTTAATGAGAAAGCTTTCCGGACCGATCCCTCGAAACGTACTAGGAGGTCAAGGGTACTATAACCTTTGCGGAAGCCACATTGAAATGGAGAGTGAAAGTGATTGGTTTCTAGGAACCAGTTTAGGCGCTCCAACACCATTTTTTCCAGCAACTTACTCAAACAGCTGGTAACAGCTATAGGGTGGTAGTGATATGCGTACAACCCGTCCCTGCCCGGTTTGACAAAGGGAAGGATGATCCCAATACGCCATGGTGATGGTTAAAATCCCTTCACCCATATAAGGTTGTAAAAGTCGAGAGGTGCCGAATCATATCAAATGGATCCCGTCAATTGAGGCCAGTAGAAGTAGACCCACAAAGGGACAATAAAGTACGCAACTCGTGGATGGAGAATAAGCCATTATACGGAAGGGTGGAGTTCGCCGTAAAATTGAGAGGATGAGACTCTTCGTTTGATTTGTAAACTAGAAAAGCTTTATTGTAACGGCTAACACTGCTGACGGAACGGAAATAGTCGGCCAATGCTTTGTTGACGACCAGGCTGTAATTCACTAAGGATCCTTGCAAATTGAGTGTCGGGAGTATTATGGCCGGCATAACGACTCCAGATCTTGTTAATCCTCATCCAGATCTTTGCGGTAGGGGTCAGAGGAAATTGATAAAACGTAACGGAGTCATGAAGTTCGGCGAGACTGACAAGAAATCTCTGACGAAGAGCCCGATCTCGGTTTCGGCCAACCTCCCCATTCTATGTATGCCCTGTTAAACACAAATCCAGACATCATTTTTTTGTTTCGTTAACCTTTAATGAAGTTTGTGTGTAGCATCTCGTCCAGTTAAGGTTACTACCCAGGACTGCCACTTCATACACACCAGGTATTCATTTGGCCTTGTTAGTCCTTTTATCTTAACCACACAGTCTCTATTAAATGGCCGGCCCTATGGTTGATGGCGTCCTGGGCAAGCAGATATTCGGCGCCCTTTTTAAGTATACTTATAAGAAATTTTAAAAAGGAAAAAACTAAACATATAGAATAATAGAAATGAGTTTATTACCTGGGTTGTTTGTTACCTGCGGCGAAGCGCCAGGTCAAGGCGGCCAGAAATGACCCATATGACCATGGGACAAATGGTTATTCACCCTGGACAGTTAAAATCTACCAACGGATTTGGCGCTGGGTGGCGCCATCTAGTGGCGGAAGCCTCATTTAACCATTCAAAGGCACTTGCAAATGATTTGAGCCATGGGAATCCATCAATGCAATCACCATTTATCATCTTATCACAAAGCGCCGCAGGTCATTGGAGAGACTTTCCATCTTGTTTTTTTTAACAAACAATGAATAGTAATATTGTTTTTCTCAACCCGGATTTTTGGACTATGAACAATTAGGATAACTAAAATATCTTTTCATAGCCTTTAGATCAGCAAATCTCTTCATGGCATTTTCTATATTTATATTCTTTGCAATATTTTCTATAGACAAAATTGCCAAAGAATTCATTCTGTCTTGAGACGTGGATGAGCGTAATTGTTTTTTATAAGTTTTAGTTTACTAAAGCTTCTCTAGTCAGCGGCCACAGTAAGCGGTATTGTAAGCATTATTCTTAATGCAACACAGATTTGTCATCTTATTCCGTAACTTATTAATGTGTATGAACCTAGCAACTTCTATTGGAAGCTTTACATCATCATGAAATATTTTTTGGGCTAAATCTAGTTACGTCAAGAAATACATCCATTAATATCACAATTTTCTGTGTACCTTAACCTATTCTCCGAACCTTGACACGTTCATTTACTTTAAAGCCTAATTTTGCAGGCTAGTCGCCGATCAGCCTACATAGACTCATCCGTGGTCAATAAATATTTGCTCAGGTTAGGGGGGGGGGAGTAAACACGCCTGGACTCTTACCCCCACTCTTCCATTTTAGGGGGCTACGGCTTAGCCGAGTTTGTAAACTCCGCTTCTCATCTGTGGTTAGGACCTGGGTAGAGAGTACCGATTTGGGTCAAATTCTCGGTGGCTCCCATACGCTGGATACCCGTGGTTCGGAATCCACGTTAATCAGTAAGTCTCCCTATAGGCAAATACACCCTGAACCACGCTAAAAGCTTGATAGGAAAAGTTAGGATTTCTCGGTTCTCTGTCAATATTCCCTAAATCCCCACCTGTCACAGTCTTAGAGGTCCCACAATCGGATCGATTCTTCCTTGGTGAAGCGTCCTTCAGAAATCGTGTAACCATGACGACGTGGTGAACTAACTTCTCCCCAATAACACGAAAAGAGGAGCATTCAGCACTTTCCTTGATGATGAAACTTTTCTTCATCGTTGAGGTCTCTGCAACGCCCCATTGTTCTTAAAGAGGATAGATGCTATTAGCGTGATTCATCCCAAAAGTAACGAATCTGAAATAGAAATTGAAGGTGGTAACACACAATAATGAAAACATCGCATTAGTGTCATAAAGTGAGACCACCGGGAAAAAGTTTCATCAAAATTGATTCACAGAGAACCGAGAAATTCTAACTTTCCCTGTCGAGCGATTAGTGTGATTCAGGGTGGAAAATAAAGCTAAAATGAGCGCAGATCGGCGGTTAACCCCTACCGAGAGAGCAGAGCGGTGGTAAACCCCTCCCGAGAGAGCAGTGGTAAACCACGAATGTAAACAGAGAAGCGGTAAACCCATACCGAGATCAGTGGTAAGATAAATCCCACCATGTATAGATATGGTAAAATAATATTGTGTAAATTAGTGGTAAAATGATAACCTGTGTTGAAACCCTATAAATATTGCAGAGTGGTAGTAAAAAAAAAACTACAAAAATGCATAGGTGGCATAATTTTATCGAGTGCAGAAGGGGCTAAAAAGAGTAGCAATTTCTTTGTTTTTCAACTCTGATCTGCGATGGTATGTCAGGTGTATCGCTCCTTCCTCCGCACATACACCATGCCAAACGTTTCAATCATCATTCAACTCCTTTTCTTTCAGCTCACTCTCGGCAATCCATCCAGAAATATTATGTAGCCATGGTAATATCCTCACTACCCCCCCCCCTCCGTATATCAAACCACCCTCACCGATGAACACCTTACCAAAAAACCGGCCATACCATCAACACTACCGCTCGCGTCCATTGCATCCTTAGGATTTGTAATAGCGCTTCCATATCTAGATGATTATACGCCGTCTCTAGATGTAATAGGGCCGGCATAACACCCTTGCTAGGTGGCGACGTGAATTAGGACCCACACAGCCCCCGTCTTTAGTCTTCCCCACGCATCGATTCAAGGCCAGATTCATATAATTCAAAGGTAAAAGAGTAAGTGGAAACTTGGGCTTTGATAATGGGCAAGAACCTGCCTTACAAACCGCCTAGAGCTCCATCTAGTGAGGTGCTAAGAATAACACTACCATGGTGTTGGCTGTGTGCCCTAGGGACCTTGAAATAAGTGGAAATTTATTTTATTTTATTTATTTAAGCGAAACAAGAAGACAGCCGCCCAATCCTAATGGATTCTCACTGTCAGCACTGATAAAACGGGGTCACCCGAACAAGGTAAAAAGAGGTGTGGAAAACACCCAGTAAAAACGGGGAAAAGCAAAGGACTAAAAGAAGACAGCAAAACACACACAGACGCACCTTAAATTAAAGGCACACGACACATATTCTAAAAGGGTAGGGAAGTAAGAATTTCGAAGAGAAGCAAACTACTAAGATGTGAGCCACAGACAACTCGCCACCGCAAAAGGGACAACCAGGTGAAACCCGGCCTCCACCCGAAACTAAATAGCCATGGGTGAGTCGCGTGTGCACAATTCGCAACCTCCCAAGACCGGAGTCGCTGAGAGCTAGAGGACGAGGGACGGACAGAACGTTTAATAAGGGACAGCTTAGAAGGAGGGAACGAATCCCACTCTCTGCAACAAACGAAAGATACTCCCTGATTACGGGGTAGGAGTCTCTAAAGGGCAGAGGCTCGGCATCCGGGAGCTCGAGGGCGGCCGAACGGCCTCCTCGTTGCCCGAAACCTAACATAACGCCACCCTGTAACGGGAGGCATTTCTAACCAGCCAGGAACGAATCCGTAAAACTAACGGGTGGGTGGACGTAAAAGAACGAACCGCCTCCAAAGAAGCCCGAGAATTGCTAAAGACAATAAAATCCGAAGATTTGAGGGATAAAATCAAATTAAAAGCCAAAAGAATGGCCGTCAACTCAGCGGTAAAAACGGATGCTACAAGAGAGAGCGAACCGAAGGGACTTCGTAAAGGACACCACGACCACTTCAACACCGAGGTTCGACTTGGAGCCGTCAGTATAGATGGAACGCTGGTGCGTATGAGAACACGCATGTTCAAGAAACAGGCACTTTAATAGACATGGGGTCAGTAGATCCTTTCTCGCAACGCCAGAAAGCAGTACAGACCTCAGGCGGGCGAACGTCCCTACACAAAGACGGCGGGAATGGGAGGGCCAACACCCCGGGAGATGAAATGGTCCCCAACCCGGAGCCCCAGAGGACAGAGTCTTGATGGCCGCCGATCAAAAGATGCCGAAGAGGACGGGGCAAAAAGGCACTCATGGACAGGGGAGGAGGGGTACTGCTGAACATGAAACAAGGATCGTAGGCACACCTGCAGCCGGTGATATCGCAAGGGAAGCACGCCACCCTCCACAAAAAGACTAGGGATAGGCGAGGTGCGAAAGGCTCCACTACTAAGACGGGTCCCAAGCAACTTCTAGGCCGAAGGAGATGCTGAAGAGTCGAGTACACCTGACAACCGTAGTACAGTCGGGATTGAACCAGCGCCGAATAAAGCGACTAAAAGGTGTGCCTATCACCACCCCAAGTGGTGTGGGATAAAACACTAAGTAAATTCATAGCCTTCGAACAGGAATCCCTCAAGCGACTCAAATGGGGCACCCAAGTGAGCTTGCTATCAAGCGTTAAACCCAAGAACTTAAAAACGGGGGCATACTCAATCGCCGTGCCATCCAAAAAGAGGAGGGGGGGGACACAAAGGACCCCACGACCCCGATAAAAATGCATGACCTTCATTTTGGTGACCGAAAAACGGAAACCCTTTGAGACAGCACGACCCAACACGGCATCAATTGCCAGCAGAAGGCAAGCGGGAGACGAACAAAACGATGCCAAGTCATCCAGGAAGAGAGAAGCCGAAACCCCCTCCAGAAAAATGGCACACCCTCCTCTTGAACACACAAACCTGAGAAAGCATCCCCAAAACGGACCTTAATATAACCGACCCTAAACACCATACCTCCAGGTGGTGTCGTAGGCCTTCTCAATGTCGAAAACCACATGAGGTCTGGAGAAAAAAGCCCGTAAAACGGAGTCTTCCAAACGGATGAGGTGGTCAAGAGTAGTACGACCGCTGCGAAAGCCGCACTGAAATGGAGAGAGGACCGAGTTGGACTCCAAAAACCAAGCAAGGCGAACTTGAACCATCCTCTCGATCGTAAGAGTAATCGGGCGATAGTGACTGTGGTCCAAACCGTCCTTACCGCGCTTGAGAAAGGGTAGAACAACCCCCACACGCCAGGAGGGCGGATAAATCCCTTTGACCCATAGCAGTTGTAAAGGTCAACCAAAAATAACAGTAGGGATGAAGACGACGGAGAAAATCATAGTGGATGCAATCATCACCGGGAGAGGTTGAAAGACAGTGAGACAAAGCATCCCGCAGCTCAGACGTGGTAAAATCTAAAAGGAGAGACTCTATAGCGGCCTTATAATCGATAAACCGTCGAGGATAGCTATCAGCGCTACTTACCAAAGCAAAATGATCAGCCAGAGCATAGTTGACCAACTGGCTATCCGACACAAGCGAACCTCCGATATCCAGAGTGGGGATGGCCTGACCAGCGTAGTGACCACGGATCTTAATGACCCGCTTCCAAACCAGAGTCAACGACGTGGACGAAGAGATGAAAGATACGTACCGGCGCCAAGACTCACGGCGGTCACGACGGAGGGTCCTCTGGCGGATGGCACGAGCTCTGTTCCGATCAACCCTATTCGAGACGGTCGGGTTCCGCCTATAACGGGACTGAGCCAACTGATAGGCAGAAATAGCCGACGCGCAATCCTTCTACCAGCAGGGTACGGTAGAGCGCCCCGCAACAGGGCACTTCCGCGGAACAAACGCTCAGCAGCCTCGAAAATATGGGTCGTAAAATATGAGAACACTGAATCAACTGTATCGAAGGAACCCAGGGCGGCATCGGTAAAGGAAGCCTCCCGGAACCCAACCCGCAGATCACAACGGGGAGGGAGTGAGTGAAAGGCACGGGTCAGGAAGGACGGCCGACAGGATGATCGGGAAGTGATCACTCCCGGAAAGGTCGTCCCGAATCGAAGAAACAGTCGGGTGAACATAATGACAAGTCTACAGCACTAAAAGAATCCGCTTGAACATAAGAAGTAAAATCGCCAGAATTTAAAAGACAAAGGGAATCTGATAATAAAAGGGACTCAACCACATCACCCCAGGGATTACGGTAGTACCACCCTAAGACGGGTGGCGGGCATTAAAATCACCAAGTAATAAAAACGGGGTTAAATAACTGACTTGTGAGCTCTAAAAGTTCAGACTTAAGCAGTTAAAAGCTTAGAGATAAAAAAAACCCGCAGCAACAGCCTGCAATGTAGTACGGAGAGGAAGTGGCGCAGAAAATAGAGAAGAGGAAATTAAAAGAGAAGCACCACCATGGGACATGTCCCCAGCAGGGGGGGAGGAATTAAACACCCGGAAGTGCGAAAGCGCCGGGATGGGACGAGTCCCAAACTTATCTTCTTCTAAACAGACCACCAAGGGCCGAGCGCTAGAAAGCGAGAGCTGGAGTTCCTCCCACTCGGGGAGAACCCCTTGACAATTCCACTGTAGGATGACAGACATTACTGTCGTCTCGACACCAACGTCGAGATTCTAGTGACGGAAATCGACGAAGGGTCCCGACGACTAGAAGACCCAGATCGCGGTGAGCCGGGAACGCACCCGGCACGAACTTGGCAGCGTGAACGGCAGAGGCGACAGCTGAGAGCAAGACCGAACCCCCAAAATGGATGGCTCATGGCCCAGAGGGAAAAGAAGATCGAGCAGAGACGGACGATAACTAAGATGCGAATAAGATGGAACATGGACAGAGGGTGAGGAGGGAACAGGGTCAGAAGGATATGAATGAACAGGGGCAGAGGGCAAGGAAAGAGCTGGTGTAGGAGGCAGGGAAGGCGGAACTAGGGGGCAAGGAAGACGGACCTGGGTGAACCTCCGACCTCACAATGACATCGGTGATGCCAACGGGGGAGGCCAACGAAGACCGGGGAGGGGAAGAAGACATCAAAGCGGAGGGCGCCCCAACAACCGACTCGGGGACCAAACAAGCCTCATCAGAGGCAGCGCGCTTGGGCTCCAAAGGGTGAAGTGGAACCCTTCCATTTGCGCTGAAGCAAAGGATGGTAAGGAACAGCCGGGGCAGACGCCTGGAAGATCTATCAGATATCCTCCAGCATTTCAGCCCGGTCGGCCTCACGGTCCGCGACAGATGGAACATAAGAAGAGATCAAGGGCAAAGGAGAGGGCGCAATGGAAGATCTGCGGGGAGAGGGAGTAACAGAGGGACCACGAGAAGACAGGAGTGGGACGACCGGGAGGGCGGCGGGAACCCGCCTCCCGGAGAACGTCAGAGAAAAGACGGCCGGAGGGGGCAAGCAGCCCCCTCCGACGTGCCTCACCCAAGTCCAGCATGAGTTTGTCTCGAAGAACCAGGACCTCTTTTTTCAAAAAGGAATACGGGACAAGAACGCGAAACCGCACTATGGGAACATCCACAATTGGCGCAACATTCATGGTTCGCACAAGAGCCATGGTACGCCAACGCACAGGCCACACAGCGACGAGCCTGCCTACAATTGCTGTTCATATGGCCAAACCGGTGGCAATCAAAATAACGTCTGGCGAGCTCGACATAAGGGGACACAAAGATAACCAGCACGAACAAACGGGGCAGATCCTGACGTTCAAAGGTGACGATGAACGTACTCTTAGGAACCTTAGCGGGACCAATAGACTATAAACGTCCGTAACCCTCTGGGACGAAAGTTTATCCTTTAGTCTCGAGACATCATATTGCAGTAATTCGTTGGAGCGAATCACTCCCTTAACAAAATTAAGGCGAGGGTGGGGCACAACTGAAACACCCGAAATGGAGGACAAATTACGCACGGCACCACACTGCTCTCGCAAAGATACCTCAACCACTAAATCGCCACTACCACTGGCCCACAAAGGGCGGGTCGCACCACAGCGGGACTCAAACTCTTCATTCAAATCAAACGCGTCCAATTTAGAAAGCGGAGACCCAGAACTAGAATTCAGCACCAGAACACTAGGATAATCCAAATCAGGATCTCTCTTCTGCGAAGGGATCTAACAAACGCCGAAAAGGACTTACTGAGAGTAGTAGTACGAGAACCAGAGGTCGCAACTTCTGGGCGAATTTCTTTATTACCCATATGAAGTAAAGTATAAAAGGGGTTGCGAACTAACGCAAGGCAGTCACTGTCTAGCGTCGCGACACCTACTCGGAGCCCCGACCCAACCAGGAGGGTAAGCCAGTCGATCCCTTCCTGACCCAACCATCGTTTTAAAAATGGCCGGCAGCTTCAAAAATTTACCAGTTGGGAAGGCAAAGACCCACCAACCAACCAACACAGGCAGGACCCAGCCATAGGATCGCGCCCCCTGACGGACAACTCTAGTAAACCGAGATCGCCAAACAAACTAAAAATTTACTAAAAAAGAGGAGAGAGAGAGAAGACAAAGGGGTGGATGGAAGGACGATGCAGGGCGAAAGAGAATTGGTACAGAAGAGGTAGGGGTTAGCGGAAAAAAAAAACGATGCCAAGCTGGGGGAGGGAAGGGCGCAGAGTCCCGTCTAAGTGGAAATTGTCCTGGGTACACATTCGCTTGCATTTAGGATTAGGTCGGAGGGTTTGCCTCTCCGGACCAGACTTAATTAAAGCCTTTTTCAATGTCTATCATATAAACTAAGAGTGAAAAATTTCAACCATAAGAGCCCCAATTGGAATCTATTTTACGGTTACCGCCGTTGTAGTGACCACTGGTTCCGGGTCTGTAAGACGTTTCATGGATGAAAAAATGCTCCGCTCCACCGTACAGTACACAGCCATAAAACAGGGTCGGCACGCATCACCGCACTTGCTTTCTTCTCCCACACCTTTATTCCCTACCAGCATTTTTTATGCTGGAGCGAAGTTGACAAATGCACATAAGAGCTTAACAGGAGAAGAGGAAAGTGCCTAAATTAGGACGCGCTGCTCGTTTGTTTCAGTCCAACCAAAGTCGTAAAAACGCGTTTCAGTAGTATCGTTCAACAGCTGAAACAGTAGGGAACTGAACATAGATTACACAAAAAGGCTTAATCTAACAATGCTTTACGTCCAACATTATTTTGAATGAGCTTGAGTCTTTCGTCCTTGGTCGGGCTTTATTAGACATTAGGAGAGAATGAGAGAAAAAGACGAAATGAGGGGGGAACAGAAAATATGATACAATGAGAGAACATAAGAGAAACAGATTTCAGATTCTAAGGAATGCTATAATAGCAATTATCACCGCAAAATGCAACGAAGTTTACTTAAGTGATATGCTCGCACCAAAGGGAAAAAAAAGCATAATCAATAAAAAAGGCAAAACGAGCAAATGCCCCGAACCAAGATATACTACACTTAAATGCTCTATCCCTCCCCAGCAAAGGCATAGCCGAGTGGAAACGCCGCTTACTATTAATGGGAAGTTAAGCCACAGTGTGTGTATAATTGTTAAATGGATTCAAGATTAGGGTAGGCTAACAGCCACGTGCCTCGTCCGTGGTTGGGATCCCCCTCCAAAGTAGGTCCCAACTCCTAAATAAAAGGACTTTTTTTTTAATATAAAGCGCTTATTTGGCGACCTCCACCGGGGAGAAAGTCGCTGTAGAGAAATAGAGGTGTTTAATGAGAAAGCTCCGATACAATAACTCTTGCACCCCTGACGAGGAAGAGGAAAAGGCATAATTATAAGTAGTCTTCCAAGCTTCGCTTCTTGGAATGAAATAAGATAAAAAGCAAAAGTAACATTTAAGTCCGATATGACATTTACACACACTTTACAGTTTTGCAACGAGGTAATGCTGAAAAATGTGAACGAGTTTGACATGTTCAAAACTGGATTTCTGTTACTGAAGGTTCATGGAAATCAGATGTCGGAACAGGAAACATTTTATATAAGGAAAATAGTGAAATTTGACAACGCAAATGTTTATAACATATATAGATACATATAAATACATAGGTTACATGTGCAAAGTGTCTCATTAAAAACAAATTTGTTTCCAAATATATAGAATATTCTAAATTAAGCGAGATGTTTCTTTGGTCAAATAGTAAGGCCATTGCGTCAATCCTTACAAGATAGTCGTACTGTCATCATCATGGAGAAAACCAAACAAATCAGTCAAGATCTTCTCGAACGCATTTGTAGCCCTTCAAAACAGCCTCAAGTAATTATAAATTCAGTTGGTACCATAATACTTAAGTGGCAGTCTCTTAATTTAATCCATCCTTTGGATCGTAAAAGGAACGAGAGCTCGAAACTTGCTTAAAACAGTATGATAAACGACAGACGACTCTTAAGAGAGCTGCAGGAAGATCTGGAAACAAGGAGTTGAAGTTAGCAATGATACAATAAGTAGAACCCTGCGTCATTATGATTTCTTTTCTCGTATTCCAAGAAAGTCCCCACTCCTTAGAAAACTCTGTAAGCTAGCTTGGAGTTCGCAAATGAACAGTTAAATAAACCGGCAGCGTTGTGGGAACAAACCCTTTGGTCAGATGTAACGAAAATAGAACTTTTGACGAAATTCATTCAACAGGGTTTCAAGAAGGGAAAAAAAATAATCTTATGCGACAAAGAATAAGATCCCTACAGCCAAATTAGGTAGTGGATTAATCATGGTATGAGGTTGTTTTTGCTCATCAGGAATTGGAAGAATGGAAGTGCTCGAAGGAAGAATGAACGGAGAAATGTATCGGAGAATTTTGGAAAGAAATTTGTGATGTACTGTTGAAACCAGGATGCCACAGCAAAGCAAACTAAGACAGGGTGTCTACTTGTTTTGTGATTTTGAATTCAAGGACTTTATTAAAAATAATCAAGGACAGCTTTTAGCCATTGTTTTTTTTTTGTTTAAATTAAAAAAGTGCAATAAACATTATGGGACATTGATGAAGGCGAGGTATTTAAGGGAAAATGGGTTATAAGCAAAGCATAACCAAAATCAACTCACCAGTGCAAAGAAACAAGAACAAGGTATCCAAGCGACAGTCACAGAAGTATAGCGAGCATCCATCATAAAATACAATGCATCTAAAGCATACATATGTTCACTCACATTAGTGAGTAGATTAACTTAAATATTACTATTTTCCTAATAGACATTAAAAAGTATATAAATAGTCAATTTGAAAAATCATTTGAACAATCACTCGATTTTTGTTTTAATTCAAGGACATCTACCTTTTTCATCAAATTCAAGGATTTCAAGGGCACAAAATAGATTCAAGGGCAGTAGACACCTTGTCAGAATTGGCTGCATGCAGATAGAATTAATGTTTTGGAATGGCCAACTTAATCTCCTGACCAGAATCTCATCGAAAATCTGTGGAAGGAATTGAAAATTATGGTCCAGAAACGAGATCCGCGTAAGAAAATATGTTTCGAAAAATGGAAAAATATGAGCCCAAGCCTTGTAAAAGGATCGTAGGAGACTACTCAAAGCGGTTGCAAGCTGTAATTGCGTTGTAAATTTCATTAATCTGCATTAACTAAAAGTATGTAAATTGCATTCCTAACGAGTTCTAAAATTGGGGGGGCCCAGTGTATACAGAACATCTCAAATTGACTTCACTTCGAAGGGAAAAAATGTTAATGTTGTCATGAAAGGGAGACTCGATGAAGCTAAAGGAAGAACCATTTAAGATATGGATTGAACCTATTCTTACAAATCAGTAGCTTTATTTGGGGGGTCGCAGAGCCAATGGGATAACAGCCACAGGAGATTCTCACTGTATTTAAAGATGAAGAAGTCTATCATGTACGTTTCTCATGGATAGATAACTCAAGGGCGCTCCTGAATTAGTTTAGGTATAGATATAAAAAAAAGTCATGGAAGGGACAAATCTTATAGGAATCAGGTTCAGGGCCCATAACCTACATGTATCGCTAGGAGACCGGAAGTAACACCAGTTTAGTGCAATTAAGGTAACCATCAAATCGAGTCCTGTGAAGTCAAATATAATTGTGCACCAGGTGTTGGAAGCAACAAAAACAAGTCCCATGAAGAACTATGCGGAAGCCGTCAGCATACATAATAATAATAATATAATAGGTATTTATAATGCGCCCTTCAGGGCTGTTAGCGCTCACAGAGCGCAGGTTGTGTAGCGAGTGTAGAGAAAGTTTAGATGGGAGAGAAGGCAATTTTGAAGAGATAGGAGACGTTTAAAAGTAGCAAGGGAGGGAGAGGATCGGACTTCGGCAGGAAGAGCATTCAAGATTCTAGGAGCACAAACTGAGAAGGAACAGTCACCCATCGAGCTGAGGACAGAACGAGGAATGTTCAGGATGGGAGCGAGGTTAGGCCGGAGTGCCCGAGGAGTTTGACGACGGGAGAGGGCAGACGAGAGATAAGGTGGAGCCTCGAGGTTTAGGGCCTTGTAGGTGATGAAAAGAATTTTATAGATGGTACGGAAGCGAATAGGTAACTAGTATAGCTCCTGTAACAAAGGCATCGAAGGAGAGAACCGGGGGTAGCGAAGGAGGAGCTGGGCAGCATAGTTTTGAGCTAGTTATAGGGGGCGAAGTGACGAAGAAGGGAGATTCACTATAAGAGAATTGCAGTAGTCTAAGCGTGGGGTGACGAAGGCATGAATAGCAGTCTCAAGGCTTCGTCGATCAAAATGGGATCGAACACGTGAAAAGTTGCGGAGGAAACCGAAGAAAGACTTACATATAGGATGGATGTGCGGTTTAAACAACAGTTGCTCGTCGAAAATAACACCAAGATTACTGACGGTAACACAGAAGGCGACATTGGTTTCCCCAAGGTTAAGGGAGGGGAAGAGAGCTTTAGATTTCTCCACCATCGAAGCGGTACCAACAAGGAGAACTTCAGTTTTATCGTGGTTAAGTTCTGCAACTAATTTTAAAGTTAATTAAAATTGAGGAGCTAAAAAAAAATGGAGCGAGGATGCCCCCCCCCCCTCCATCAATGTTTTTGAATGGGTTAGAAGTGAAAAATTTCAGAGACTGGATGGACGCTCAGAACGGAGGGTACGTAATTCTCCCAAGTACCTATGTCCAACGTTGAGATTGAAAGCCTTTATGTATAAGCTTACTCCGTTGTGTATAATATGCATCCATGGTGTAAATATGCTGAAGACTTCCATTCTAGAGTCTCCATATTTCACGGGAGTTGCCTCTTGTCCCATACCAAGTGCGACTCGCATCATTCGCAATTACTTTCTTCAAACAAAATGAACCCCTATGGCTCTTGACATGTTCCCCAAACTTTACCATTACAAAACATGTCAAATTGCCCTCGTTTACTTATCTTTTAATTTTTAAATATATAATAGATAAAAAAAAAGACAAGTTTAACGCCCTCTTTCACCCTTGGTTGGGTTTATGCACGTGTCGTAAAGATAGTGCGAACTCTTGGGGAAGTGGGGTGGGAAGGGATGGGCTATATTTGTTAGCGTGCCACCTTGACACTAACATCTACTCACTAAAGTAGATAAACAGATGAGGGAGGAGAGGTTATGACCGCTGACGGGCGTGAATTAACGAGGTCAAAGGGAAAGTAAGATTTTATTAAGGCATTAACCGACAAGGGCATAAGCACTTCAATACCTAGTGTTTGACCTTGAGAGGAAGCGAAAAAGAGTAAATATCACCGTAGAAATTCTCCAGTCGAAAATATTAGACATGACCCCAGCTAAGGTCCAACGACCTCCCCCGATCGAAAAGGGTTCTGCTTCTCCTAAGAGATGCGCCATTCCGTGTATTTATGATTTGTCTCAGTTTCACTTGTGATGGGCTTGTTATGAATGTGTGTTTAACTGTCTGGTTTCTACATGGTGGGTCAGGACAGTGCGGCATTTATATGTGGGGGGGGGGGCATGGCCAAGACGAACCGTGCCCCCATGCCGTATTGTGTGTGGCGTTCAGTGGTTGTCTGGTTACGAGGAGAGATTCATAGTTTAGAGGGTTGTTTTTAAGGATCTCTCTAGCGATTTCCTTCATGGGCATAAGTCGCCGTAAAAAAAGACAACCACGAAAATAAAAAAATGCGTCGATTTCAGGATCTCTACATGGTGCCCTAGTACGTTCTCGGAGTTCTGCATGTTTAGTGGAGGTTGTTTGCTGTTGGAAAGTTCGTCCTGTGCGACAAGAGCGCTGTAGGTGGAGTAGTGTGTTGGGTAAGCTTATGCCGGTGCGTTTGTTTTACTCCAGTTTGTAGATTTTGAAGAAAGTAAGACTATTTTGAAGGAGAGGCGGCCGATGGATCCGTTGGCAGCCAGCGTTCGAGTCTTGTGATGTAGATCACAGGCCGATTGGGGTGGAATGTTGGGAAGAGATGAAATTATCATTGGTACAGCTGTTGGGATTTCAGACAGGAATATTATGAAAGAAAAAAACTTGAAATGTGTAGGTGGTGTGTTCGTGCTAGCTTGCAGTAGTGTGTTCTCGGGCGGGTAGACCTGTGTGCAAGTTGTAGGCATTTCTTTAGTTGGGGTCATGTGTGGTGTTCGTTTTGTTGATGAGGATGCGTCTAGGAACGACCAAGGCTTTGTCGTGCCTTTATGATGAGCTGGGTGATGTTATTAGCGTAGAATGGGCGGAATCAATGTTGTAAGGGGGTGATATAGTGAGCTGTGGTTAGATTTCGTGAGGTAATAGACGCATGAATTTGGACGGGATGCAGAGTAGGAAATAGGTCCATATTGATGCGTGGTTTGCTTGGTTAAGTATAAGGAAACTATAAACACGTGAGCCAATACCTAAGGAAACTATAAACACGCGCTAATTCTTACTTAAGGAAACTATAAACACGTGAGCCAACCTCCAAGGAAACCAAGCAGTGAGCCAATTTTTAAAGAAACTATAAACATGTGAGCCAATTCTTAAGGAAACTATAAACACGTGAGCAATCCCTAATGAAATAATAAACAAGTGATCACAAAGAGAAAAGCAAGTTAAATACTGATTAGGCACCTTGAATTCTTTTAAAGTTAACCGCTCTTAAATATTCCAATGATCGAATGAGAATGGTATAGAGAATTACTGAGAAAATAATTCAGGAAACTTACACAGACAGGCCCAAGTTTACTTGCAGAAATATTGAAATTTAGCCCACGAACTTTTTTTAAGGCTAAGGTTTACTTTGGTTCAGCATATCTCCCCTTGGTAGTGAATAAGTTTGGAAATGGCATCTGGTATCCTTTGCTGCAAATTCTTGTAGCACCTTCCCTGAAAGGTGTCACTAGTGTTTTTTTATCTACTGTTTTTAGGGTGGGGGGTTGCAATATACAAGGTGTTGAAACCAGGGAGGGTTGTTGCCTTTTCCCATTTTCTTTAGTAAAAAATAAAGGGGACAATTTTGCCGGGTTGAAGATGTTAGGTAATGTGGAAAAGGCACACACCTCGAAACTCACAACTCTCATCGCCTAGACAACAACTGTTCCTCAACCTACCCTCACCCATAGATAAGACATCTCTAAGATACTCAAATGAAGAACTATCTTATTTTTCAGATTTTAATCCTTACTTAATCTTCTAAGAAAATGGAGCCTATTTTTAAATATCCAACACACTGTTTTCATACACGAGACATGATTGGCCCGTTATTACAAGGGTTACTTAACCCAAATTTTATAACATAAAATTAATTTCATATTACTTTTTAAGGGCACACACTTATTATAATAAGGCTTCTTTCAAAATAATTTTTTACTTTTATACACTTAAAAACTTTTTACCTACACTGAATGAGACTTGCCACTTTCTCACGTTAAGCAACACCCCTTCTTTCATTCTAAGAACGACCCCACTGAGCCGAATGGTTCCCCAAACCACTTGTGGTCGCTAAATCTTCAAATGATCCATTATGATCTGCATAATGGTTGTACCACAATCCCAGGCTAACCTTGGGAGGACTTTTGTAATTATATCATTCGAAAGAGAATGTAAGACAGCAATGACTTCAAATTTCGTTAGAATCGGCCAAATAGTTATGATGTTATTGCCAAAACAAAATAATTCCTGAGCTAAACTTGGGAGGACTTTGGCAATTATATAATTTTTTAAGGCTATGCCAAACCATATAAGGGTTTCAAATTTCGTTAGAATCGGCCGAATAGTTAGTTATTACAAAAAAAAAAAAAACGGGGACAGACTTAGCGAGATGTAGAGTCGCCTGCGACCAAATGACTGGCGAATGGATGGGAATCCAAATTCAACAACTGACGCAAATGCCAAATGGACCGCTAGAGGGCCCTTAAACAAGAGTGTGGGAGCAGAGACAACACCATACCATTGAATATAAACTCGCAAAGTAGGGTGAGGGAGCAATAATGACCAAAAAAATGCCCCACAGGAAAGAGGAAATGAGAATTCCGAGTAGTTCAGAACTTTTATTCACTTGTCTCAAGGAATAGGGACAGGAATCTATCTATATCTAGATGTCCATCTTCTGGCCATGTCGGGTAAAGTCCCGATTCGAATAAACTTCCTGGTGTCTGCCATACCCTCTAGGTATCCGTGGATCGAAATCCACGTTAATCACTAGGCCCCACTGAGAAACGAAGGTATCTTACTTGAGTGCAGATCGGCGGAAATGAGATGATATATATATATATATATATATATATATATATATATATATATATATATATATATATATATAACGAGACAAGCTTCGCCTACACAAGCAAAGGTAAGAAAGAATCCCGTCATGATGTACACCAAGCCCTGATTGTGGGGGCTGCGAGCATGCCTGAGGTTGGTGCAGGCAAGTAGAAAGCGCTAAGTGTTGTCGATGTGTTGGTTGCATCTGAATAAATTTCAAAAGTACTTTGAATTCGAGTTGCCTCTTTATTGAGTGACAATTTTGCGTCGTGCCATTAAGGGTTAAAAATGTTGCCCGTGTGCTTGAACACCTTATCCTCCTCCTCGATTTATTGACAAAGACCTAATAACGATTTTCTATTCCTCCTATTTATTAGTTTTCACTGCTGACGAGGGAATTTTGTTACAGCAGAGAGCCTGGAATCATCCGATATATCCTTCATTGGTAGATACAGTCAAAACGCATATAATTAGGAGCTGTTGAAAAGACGAGTTTTGCAATTAAACCATACTTTGTAGGCAATACACAGTCAACAGTATTACCTAAATATTTGAGTAACTTTTTTTTGGAGGGGAGGGGGGGCAGTACGGTGACAGAATTTTACTTATCGCGTCAAATCTCTATATAAAAAACATCGCTCCCCACGGGACCTGTGAATGCCCCAAGGTCTGTATGACGAAACGTAGTTTACCTTTGTTAACGAATATCATTCAATGCCAGAATAAACCGCAAGTTATGTAAAATGGGTAAAAACACAGCAATCAAACCCAGAACTATCAGAAATAACCAAAAAAAGAATTCGTTAAACAATAAAAATAACTTTATAGACAAGTAGGGAATGGGAGATCTGAAGGACATCATGAAAAACCTGGTGTAGCGGCGTGGGATGACTATTCACTAAATTTGGGGGCCCGTATGCAATGCATATACCCCATAAAATTGCATATGTTAAAAAAATCTGCATTGCAGTTTAAAATATCTACAAAGACGCTTGCAATATACAATTAACGCCGACTTTCCAGGAAGTTCGTCAGGAGATAAGAACTGATTTAGTCATTCTATAAACAGAGTTTCTATTTTTTTCAGGGCTTAAATAAATAGCGGCAAAGAGTTTCAATGGTAAAACTGAAATTCTGGTAATGACCAGTACATGAGTGATTCCTATTTAATTTTGCGGAAGTTATGAACAAAGCTATAAAATGATAATTACACCGATTATGGACAAAATTTTCTTCCAAATATTTTTCTGAGTAAACTGAATCTAAGAAGTTCTGAGAATTCAAGGGGAAATAGTCTCAACGGCTAGTGCCGAAAACATCCTTAATATTAAATATCAAAACATTATTGAAACCAAGAAAAAAGTATTTAAAAAAAATTACTCTTATATCAAGTATTTACACGCAGATTACATAACGTGGGGTACTAAACATGGAACATCCAATAAAAATACGTCCCAAGTTTTAAAAAAAATGGCAACTCTCCATGACGTAACAATGACATGGTGATAGCCCATGATCTCAACCCTAAACAGAAGTAGCGTTAATAAACGTTAGGCAAGAATTTGTTGGTCAAACAAAGAAAATTAAAAATATATACATTATAATTTTTAAATGCTTAGAATTATTACTAAACTTCTTTATGTTGCGGAAATTCCGTTATTGGAAAAAGCGACAGATATTCAAACATTATTTAAGTCAGCAAAATTAAAATAGACCACGTTACACTGGGTAACATATACACATAACGGAAAGTATACACGCGTAATTGCGTACAGTAAGTAGTTAGTCCTAATTCCCTTTTGAAAAATGTGTGAAATTGAAGACGAGAAAATCTGTTAAAAGTGTATACGAAAGTCTTCAGGCGGAGACAGGATCTAGCTTGACCAACCTTGCGCTAATGAACAAAGAACATGTTTAGAAGTGAAATCGGTGAGGAAAAAAAAAAAGAGGTTGATTTGGCGAACAACGGTTACTCCCTGTAGCATAAAAACCTTCCTTAAAAGGTAATAAAAGAACGTAGTTATACACATGCTTACCTTAATTTTAAATCCATAGCAACAGGTTGGTTGGTTAACGGAGAAGGGCAGAAATGATGATACTGTTCCAAACTTCCAATCACTGGGAGCAATTCCAAATTCCTAGTACCGTGCTTAAGGGTCGTAAGCGCATACAGTTAAATCGCATTCGATCTTTAAGCACGGAAGCAGGGAAAGGTTTTTTTTAATTAATTGAAGGCGAGTGCACATCACCTGACGACAAAAATACACATGTGAACATAAGAAAACACCATTTTGCTTAAAGGAATAAAACAAACGCGAATGCACCCCGTAAAGGCAAAAAGACACGTGTATTGGTATTATAAGTTGTTGCCCATGGTTCCTACTTTTAAATATACCGTTCCGCCAATGTCATCTCGGGCAGTTGGTCACTTAGAACAAAGCAAAAACCAACGAGATTTGTAAAATTTAAGGGTTGTGGGATGTAGAAGGCAGAATGGGCGTACAACTATTGGCGTTAACCAGCTTGTTAATCGAAAGACAAATGACCCCAGAGATAAAGATGACCTTTAAGAAAAAAATTATAGGAAAAGTGACGTCATAATTAAAACGTCTAGTATTGTTATGAGATTGGTGCATGGTGAAGTGGCAATATTTCTATTAAAAACCAACGGGAAATGCACTCAGACTTGGGGAAAACCAGGCTTTATTAGTGATGTTGGTGTCCGAAACGGTTTGCATTAAATGAATACCATTAAAAAAATAATTACAGCATATTAAAATATTTGATTCCTAGCCATGTTTTAGTTAGCGTTTATTTATTCAAATGAAATTTGCTACATGCAAATTTAAATAAATAGCCCTATCGAATATTGGATTTTATCCCGTTTCAAAACAACTTACCAGAATAGGGAAGGGAGCTTTTGAGCATAGAAACCACAAAACACAACAATGCGGGAATAACATAATACAGTTATGGGCAAGAAAGTTAAGCCAAGTCATTGAAACATAAAATATCACTACACTAGTAAAGCACACGCGACGAGAATCCAATCATGAATGTAAAAAAATTGGCTCCATTCTGTTTATATACGCCAAGAGAGATGACGTCATGCCTGCAGCCTCCTGCCATACAGCATGCTATATTTTCGCATTATATATTAAGAAAATCTTTATTTATCATTATTTATGCAACGTCATTGTTACTTTAAATTTATTGAAATTCAATTTTTTATAAATATAGTTTAAACTTGACTTTAAAGTTAACGCAAGAGCAAAATATTGCTTCATATTATGATAATTGGCAACTAGATTTCATAGGATTTGTCATCACAGAAAAAAACTAAAAGTAAATTCATCACAATTATCAGAAATCCCACTTTCCTATTCCTTGCTAACGGGAAAGTACCCTTATATATTTCGAATAATTTACAAAAATCAATAAAATTACCTAGTTACTAACTAAATAGAGTTTATATAATACCTTATATTCATTTGTTAATTGTATAGCTTTGGGGTTCTTCCAAATAGTTTCAAAACTGATTAAAAGAAATATATTTTTTTGGTAGACAAAATTACATTAAAGTTAGCAACAGCTACACAAGGTAATCTGTCAAACATTAACCTCTAAATCGCATCTTAGCATCTATGAAAGTTCATGTGCTTTCATGTTACCGCAGGAATATTTAAATCCGGGTTGTAGGATGTTTTTGTCTTGTTTCATCAACATTGATACTACATGTCTCCTATGACGTCATACCTAATTTACCCCAAAGCAAATTTAACCCAATATTTTAATTCTACATATTCGGGGATAAATAATAATTAACACTCAATTAAAGCCTTTGTTTTTCATAACTAAAGGTAAATTAGATGCTTTCCTTAAACATTTTAACACTAATCAGCCTAATTAACATAATATGAAATGTTTTGTATAAATAGTCTGAGTTGAAATTGAAATTAATTCAGCGATTTTGTGTCTCCACAAAAATTAGACCGGAAGCGTAAAGAATGCAAGCAGGATAAGACGATCGATGCGGAAAAAATCATCCTGTTCTTGGTAGTTATTATAATAAGCTACAATCCAATGGTAAACATACTATGCAAGTTAATACAATACTAAATCCCTACCCTTTATTACAAGTTATGGAAATTCTTTACAAATAAATGAAGTAAAGAATATATAAAACATATATATATCTCTGATTTACTCTGCCTACATTTACTTACCTTAAGTTTTTTAGGCAACACAACTAATTAAAACTAAGTAATAATTAAATATAAAGTAAACAATAAATATATTACTTGGGAAACTTATAAAAGGTAAATTATTAATGTATCGCAGAGAAAATCAGGCAAAAATGTTACCCAGAGAATATTTGCTCAAGCCTTAACCAACATACAAACAAACACGTGGCATTTCCGATTTTACCTGGATCCCAGCGAGCCAGATTATTTAAATTATATTTATAATAAAAGAGTTTGCAAAGGCCTGTTAAAACATTATTGGGTAATTTGCATTCCATTTTTATTCCAGTTTTCTTTTTAGAGTTAAGAAATCGATTTAAAGATTTAAATGAAAATCGTTGCATTAGAAAACAGAAAATGGAGGAAGAATGCCTCTGCTAGATTATTACGTCACGTTATTATGTTAAGTTCCGAAGCGTTGATAAAAGTGACCTTAGATTTGCAGTTCACTACTCTTTGCTATTTCATCTCTTTCACTATATTATGAAACGTAGGGGGCAATTCTTTCAAAAGTATCCTCTAAAGAATGAAAGTATACAATAGTAACATTTAACGCTTGCCTAAAAATCTAAACTGTTCAACGTTAAATTGAGTAGTAGTTCGATACTCTCTCTCTCTCTCTCTCTCTCTCTCTCTCTCCCTCTCTCTCTCTCTCTCTCTCTCTCTTGCTTTTGAGGAACTGAGTTACCCCCTCGTGCAGAGATGATGAGTCACGTCAAATGCCGTGGGATTATGTTGTGGGCGAATCAATCAGTTCGACGATTATTGTACAACTCCTTCCTCTAGACTCTAGAGGGGGATTTTTATTTTAATTCGAATTGACAAGAAGATTACACATGTCCCGGGGACATTCGTCATGGTTCTGCTAAGAAGAGCATCATAAGATTTTATGGGCATGTAGCAAATGGCGAGAAGCCATTTCATTAAATACATGTGTAATCTGAATTTACATTCATTTGCTAAATGCTATTTGCCAGTTTTTTTGTCAAAAACATTACGCCATTAATATAAACGAATGTTTAAGAAATTATGTAAAAACTGGTCACTTATTGATAAAGACGAGGTTAATGTTTATCAGTTTTATGCTATTTACTGTGTTTATCAGTTTATACCTATGTACTTTGTTAATCATTTTGTACTATGTACCTTGTTTATCGGTTTATACTTATGTTCATACTTTGTTTATTAGTTTATACCTATGTAACTGGTTTATCATCTTCAATGCGTAAAGATGATGAGTCGGCCATTGTCTATAATATTTGTTGGTCAAGTATTAAAAATAAGTCTAAATAACGAGAGAATCTGCACAAAAAATTCGAAGGGGTTCGTAATGAAATGGTGAAGTTTCGGTAAGTGAAAGTGTGTGAAAAACACATCACCTGTGTAGTTGAAAGGGAAAAATGCTCACTTCTCATAAACTAGCTTACGTTTTGAAATGGTCTACTTGCACATGAAATCCTTTGTTATGGGGCTCGGCAAACCCAGATGAAATCCTACGGAAGTGATCTAGATCGATATTTGCTAAAAAAAAAATTACTTATATACGGAAATAGTTTAGGTTAAGTTGGATCCTTGAAATGACGACCAAGATTGTTTTTTTTAAATAAATGTACTAAACATTTTTAATCCCACCAGATAAGTACAATAAATTTATCGCAATTAATTTGAACGTACACAAATATATGTAGAGTATCTCCCTCGAGTGAGTAGAAACTGGAGATGCTGGAGTACCGGGTATTGCAAAAGTCCTGTTACACTTGTCACGACGCTCTCAACAAAGGACACTGATAGTTTCAATGCAGTTAGACAAGTTTTTATTTTTTAACATATGAATATATGTTTAAATTGTAATATTGGTCAATGTGGCCGTCTTCGGCGACGAGTACGCGCTCCAAGCGAGACCTTAAGGCCGCGTACACTTTGCGGACGAAGTCCTTCCTCATGCTGGCCCACACGCTTTGACTGAAGACTTCAGCTAGTCGACGTTGCTGTGGCGGACCTTTCAGGCCATAGCCTCAGCATGGGCCCACAATTGTAATATAGAGGAACAAGCCGCTGTTCTCTTCCTTAACAGGAATAGCTTGGTTACACAGGCAGGGGTGTGGCCTACGGCCTTATTTGCTAATCTTAACCGCCTTTTTGAATCCCCTTTATACTCTTTATTTTAGCACCCTGAACACCCTTTTCTTCTTCTTCATCTTCATCTTCATCTTAATCTTCTCCATCTCCATCTCCATCTTCTTCTTCTTCTTCTTCTTTAGAAATAACTTTGATACCAAATTGAAATCTACTTAGGTGTCAACCGAACTAAAAGAAAAAATCTTATTCAAACCTTCAAAAAATCTCGTTCTTAAAATATAGGGTTATGGATAAGGTCTGACGACTGCGACGGCCAAAATTCCTTCGAACAGAAGTTCATGTTCCACCCCAACCACCATCTTGGCCGTGTGGATCGGGGTACCGCCTGCTGAAAAACGTAGTCCGCCTTCTTCGGATCTTTCTCACCCAGGGCAAGACTTTTGGGACCAAGATGTCCCTGTAATCGGCCGTGTTGAGCCTGCAATCGGTCGCGAACCACACCGGCAGCATCTTCTCGCCCTTCCAAGCCACGACGCCGAGGATCATTACGGAGGCCAAGTGTTTGGTTGTACACACGTAGCGAACCTTGGAGATGTCTTGCTCCAAGCTTACCACACGATCGTTCTGCTTGTTGATGACCGGATCGACCATGAAGGATTTTCATCAGAAAAAAAATAGAATTCTATTGCCATGACTCTTTAAGTCATTGAGACGGCGATGATAGCGTTCTCAACATGTTCTCGCATACGGACGGTTAGCAGAGGCCTTTCCACGAGACTAAAGCTCTTGCTGCCCTCCTCATTGACGGCCCTGGACACTATGGTCCTCGAGATGTAGTTCTTGTTCGTGATCGGAGTCATTTTGAGCTTATTATCCGGCTGACGTTGAGCCGCTTGGCGATGTCGGACTTGTTGTGGCCCGCGCGTAGGAGAGCAGAGATCTCTATTCTTTTCACTTCCATCTCTACACACCTTCACAAAATGGAAAAGACGCTTCAATGACACGTACTAGAAGAGTAGAACTTTAAGTGTGTTTGATGGAATTTTTCCTATCACGCACGTAAATCTCACGAAAGATAAAAATAACCCGAGTGAAACAGAACTTTTGAAAAGCCCGGTAGGAACATGCGTGTAGATCTCACTTAAGAATCATGTTTGTAGATCGCACACTTATGGATCATGTTCGTAGATCAAACATTTAGGGATTATGTTTTCTAGATGACATATTTAAGGTTCATGCTTGTAGATCACACATTTAAGAAGAATCATGTTTGTAGATCAGAGAATTAAGTAGTAACGACGACTGATCATCATTTTTTTCCTAATTTCCTTGTTTAGAATCATCCCCTATGCTGCTCAATTCCCTTAACAGATAAAATGCAGAACTCTTTGCCCCATATAGTTTTTTGCTGAATCTTAGAATTGGCCTCTCTTTTTAGGGGGCAGGTCTTGTTCTATTTTTGTTTCATTTGTTTTTCCTGAATCTTATAACTTGCCTTTCTTTTTAAGAGGCAGGTCTTGTTTTATGTTTCTTTTCATTTATTTTTCCTGAATCTTAGAACTTACCTCTCTTTTTAGGGGGCAGGTCTTGTTCTATTTTTGTCTCATTTGTTTTTCCTGAATCTTAGAACTTGCCTCTCTTTTTAAGGGGCAGGTCTTGTTCTATTTTTTGTTTCATTTGTTTTTTCCTGAATCTTATAACTTGCCTTTCTTTTTAAGAGGCAGGTCTTGTTTTATGTTTCTTTTCATTTATTTTTCCTGAATCTTAGAACTTACCTCTCTTTTTAGGGGGCAGGTCTTGTTCTATTTTTGTCTCATTTGTTTTTCCTGAATCTTATAACTTGCCTCGCTTTTTAAGAGGCAGGTCTTGTTCTATTTTTGTTTCATTTGTTTTTCCTGAATCTTATAACTTGCCTTTATTTTTAGGGGGCAGGTCTTGTTCGATTTTTGTTTCATTTGTTTTTCCTGAATATTAGAACTTGCCTCTCTTTTTAAGGTAGAGGTTCATTTGTTTTTCCTGAATCTTATAAATTGCCTCTCTTTTTAAGAGGCCGGTTTTGTTCTATGTTTTTTTCATTTGTTTTTCCTGAATCTTAGAACTTGCCTCTCTTTTTAAGAGGCAGGTTCATTTGTTTTTCCTGAATCTTATAACTTGCCTCTCTTTTTAAGAGGCAGGTTTTGTTCTATGTTTTTTTTATTTGTTTTTCCTGAATCTTAGAACTTGCCTCTCTTTTTAGGGGGCAGGTCTTGTTCTATTATTGTTTCATTTGTTTTTCCTGAATCTTATAACTTGCCTTTCTTTTTAAGAGGCAGGTCTTGTTTTATGTTTCTTTTCATTTATTTTTCCTGAATCTTAGAACTTACCTCTCTTTTTAGGGGGCAGGTCTTGTTCTATTTTTGTTTCATTTGTTTTTCCTGAATCTTATAACTTGCTTCTCTTTTTAGGGGGCAGGTCTTGTTCTATTTTTGTTTCATTTGCTTTTTCGTGAATCTTACTGGGTTTTGCAGAAGTTCCGTTAAACAAACCTAATGTTCTACTTTTCTTGTACATGTCATTAAAACGTCTTTTCCAATGTGTGCAGCTGTGTCGAGATGGATGTGGAAAGAATCGAGATCTCTGCTCTCGAGACAGCAGCGGGCGGGCCAAAATAGGTCCGACATCGCCAAGGGCCTCAATGTCAGTCAGATGACCTTCCACAGAGTCGCGGCTAGTCTCGAGAACGGTGAAGACTTCAAGGATCGACCTTGTTCATTGGGCCAGCATGGGGAAGCACTTGGTTCGCAACGTGTGCGTGGCTTTCAGATCTTGCCTGGAGTGCGTGCTAGTCGCTAAGGGCGGCCACATTGATTAATATTATAATTTAGACACACATTTATATGTTAAAACAAGATAAATGGGTCTAACTGTATCAAAACTATCATTGTGTCGTTTGTTGATAGCATCGTAACGAGTGTAACAGGACTTTTGCAATACCCATATAACCTGCCTCTCCTTTTAAGAGGCATTTGTTGTTCTATTTTTATTTCGTTTGTTTTTTTCCTGAATCTTATAACTTGCCTCTCTTTTTAGGGGGAAGGTCTTGTTCTATTTTTGTTTCATTTGTTTTTCCTGAATCTTATAACCTTCGTCTCTTTAAGAGAGGCAGGTCTTCCATGAGCTGAGGAGGTGAGTCCATCAACTCTTCTCTTTTTTTGTTTTAACTGCCTTTCTTTTTCTATTTTTTTTGTTGTTGTTGATTTTGACTTTTCACAGAGTCTGAGCTTGTTTTGGGCATCCCTTTCAGGTCTTACTCCCCCAGTATTAAAAAAATGGTACAATAGTTACGACGGATGACACTTGAGAGGCCCCGGTGTATTTAGTCTTACTCTAAATTATAATGCTTTTTTATTACCCGCATGAAGATGAAAATGGGATTTCGAGTACTTTCGTGTTTATTTACAAAGCCTTTTTTCTTCATTTCCACTTGCCATCTGTGCGTGGTTGATTTCCTTGTCATGTAAACAACTTTATTGTTGGCACACAAGTTGTCATCACGATCAATATGGTGCCTTTTACATATCAAAGAAATTTTACTCCCAAGACATTATTATTTTGCAAACAGAAAGTTGTGCAACCAACTAGCGGGTTTTTTTTATACGTGGAAGGCTTAGACGAGTGACAGAGTGAATCAAAAGTAAAGAAATGATAGAAAGAATTAAGCGAAAATTTAAGAATAACGATATAGGTAGTAGCAAACCTCATTACTTCAAATACTAAAGTCCTGTAACATGTTCATACAGAGTACAAGTAATAAACAATACATGAGTGCATAAAAAAGTCCGATATATTACATTTATTCAACAGAGCCAAACATAATTAGTCTTCACTAGGAGAAAGATGCTCAAAGTGATCATTTTTATTTGCAATACATTTTTGCCATCTCCTAGCAATTTTCCGATGCCGTCTGCAATAAATGTCCATGGTAAAGTGGTAATCTAGGCTTCAAAAGTAGCCTGAATTTCTTGCGCGGATGAGAACTTCCGACCACCACCCGAAGAATTAAATGATGAGAAAAGGTAAAAATCCAAAGCGATTATTGAAGTTGTAGCAATACTGTGACACCTATATATAAATAAATCAACTGAATTTCCGTAGCCACAGAGACTACATAGCCTACGCATAGCGTTAAATGAACCCATCGAATTTCCGTTGTCATGGAGACCGCATAGCCTACACCTAGCGTTAAATGAATCACACGAATATCCGAAGCCTTAGGAACCGCATAGTTAAATGAATCAATCGAATTTCCGTTGCCATGGAGACCTCGCAATTGCAAAAATTTCTGCGTTTATCAGTGGACCAAACAAACCTTGTATACCTCCCGCATTGTCGGTGTGAAAATCATTGAAATTCTGAAGTTGACGCTGAATTAGCTTGTAAAATGTTGGAATAAAGGAAGATGCTGAATAATTATTAATTAACCCCTTCTACAAGTCAGAAAGCCTATTTTGCAACTTGGATCTGGGCGAATAGTTGTGAGGCACAAGGATGGTAGTCTGATAAAGCAAAGCTATTAAATCTCGTAGATTCAGAATAATATTTGTATTCCCATATTTCATATTCCTCAAAATTGTTCATATATATAAACAGATTCTAAGATAAAGTATTTCAAGCAGAAAAAAAAATAGCCCTAACGATTCAGAAATGTTTACAAACTCAGCAAAACATTCAATTTACCCACCACTGAAGCAATTTTGCAAATCAAAAAAACAACATTAAAGTAAAATATTAAAAAGAAACAAAGGCTGTTTGATCCTATCGAGCTTGCCTACCTACGCGGGCCTACAAACACCAAGTTACAGTTTTACTTTGTGTAATTTTTAAATCTGATATCATTGGTTATTTTAGGTGTTTTTAAATCCAATATTTTCTGGCTTTGGGGTTTCAAGAATGTTTACTGCAATTGCCTAGAACCTATTATAAACTAGAAGTAAACAGAGTATAATTACAAACAACGAATTACGGAGATGGGGTTTAGCCCAAAATAGGTCTCCTTTAAATATAAGGCGCCCTTTTTCTTGGAATATCAATTCGCTAACGCGCCATCTAGCGGCAGAGGGGTGCTTAACTTTCGCTTATTTATCTTCGTGACGGAATACTCAGATTGCTACAATACACATGGAGCGATGAAGTTCTCGGGGTATTGGTGGATCAATTACGTACATTTATTTGTTATTTAGGGATTAGTTTAGCGCCTTTGCTATTTAGGTGTATTGCCAAAGTATTGGATGCGTTTGTTTAACACAACTTAACCGATCATGTTTCTAATGCGGGAAGCCAACTACGTCTCTGATATTACCATTTTGTGCCCCTCCCCCAATTCTCGGCCTTAGACCCTACCTCCACCCCCCTTTGGCTTCACATCCCTCCCCTACCCCCTCGTCTCTCTTCCTGTTTCCCCTTCTTGCCTTTGTGCTTTCCGAGAGGAATTTCCGATGAGCGCCTGGCTGGCGGTGACACGGCTCCCCCCCTCCCGCACCCAACACCCGACGGGGGAGGGAACATTTGCCCAGCCTTCCACAGCCATTATTTTTATTATTTCTACTGTTCCTTCCATTTGTTCAATTATTATATTGTTTCTCTTTTTTACTTGGTTTCGTTCGGGTCTAACCGTTGTCATATTTGTCTTTAGTCTCCGCGTGACGTCAGGTTGGGGGGGGATGGGGAATGAAAGGGAATACTTATTATTTGTCACTTCGTTGCAACCTAGAAACACTGTTGCTAATATTACTGTAACTAATAATATATATTAATAAATGATCCATACGTTCATAGAATGAATATAATAGTGTTCAAGATTTCTAAAATTAAATGATGATTTATATAAGGAAAACAAAAGAAAGGTTAAAAAAATATATCCCTAAGGAGGTTAATTTAATATTATTGGCAGATTAAAAGATAGGCCAGGAGGTCAAACTGCGGTTGTGGTGGTGGGAGGGCAAACTGCGGTTGTTGGGGGAGGGAGGGCAAACTGCAGTTGTTATTGGCGGAAGGGGCGAACTGCGGTTGTTGGGGGAGGGAGGGCAAACTGCAGTTGTTATTGGCGGAAGGGGCGAACTGCGGTTGTTGGGGGGGGGAGGGCAAACTGCAGTTTTGGGGGAGGGAGGGCAAACTGCGGTTGTTAGGGGAGGGAGGGCAAACCGCAGGGTGTTAGTGGGGGGAGGGCAAACTGCGGCCGAGAGGGCAAAATGTTGCGGATGGGATGTCACTCATTAATATCAAATTAATGATCAAATAGAGGGGAACAACCAATTTATTGATACCTGGAGGGCGCTATATCAGTTCATACATGATTGGCCTTATTAAGAAAAGAACTATTCGTTTAAACATATTTAGATTCTATTTATGTTATATAATTATCTCATATTTATGTTATTCCTATTTTTTTTTATACATGAATAGAATTTATTTTTCAGGATTTTGGTGCTTGAAGCGCTGACTACTTCTTGTGGTAGACTATACCAGACTTGAAAGGTGTGGTTGATGAGGGTAAATTCTCTCCTGGATGTTTTGAATTTCCACTTTATCGCTGCCAAGCCTCAAAAATCAAACAGATTTCTGCAGTATCGGGTAAGTCATTCAATATACAGGTTGGCCATGAAGTTTAGACACAAGCAAAATGTATTTTTGCAATACAAAAATGAACTAGATTTTATTTAATTTGAACTAGATTTAATTTAATAGAAATATTAATAATAACATCATTAATGTGATGCCACTATTTGTGCTGCAAAGTTCGATGCGCTTTGTGAGATTCCCCGACGAAACCGAGACCTCGATTCTAGACCCGTCAATGTGAGCACATTCATTTATGATGCGCTGTTCAGTCAGATGTCTCGTATTTCATTTTCTTTTACTACACCTTCACAAAAGGAAGTCAAGGGGAGGGGGAGGGGGGGGTGAACGAGGAGACTATTGAGTACACCTTCTCCTTTAGCATCATAGCCCACACAAAGAAGTCAAGAGTAGCGGGAGGGGATTCTGGTGAGCGAGGAGACCATTGAATACACCTTTAGCATTATAGCCCACAAAAAGAACTCAAGGGCTGGGAGGAGGGTCTGGTGAACGAGGAGACCATTGAGTACACCTTCTCCTTTAGCATCATAGCCCACACAAAGAAGTCAAGGGAAGGTGGGGGGGGGGAGTCTGGTGAGCGAGGAAACCATTGAATACACCTTTAGCATCATAGCCCACAAAAAGAACTCAAGGGCTGGGAGGAGGGTCTGGTGAACGAGGAGACCATTGAGTACACCTTCTCCTTTAGCATCATAGCCCACACAAAGAAGTCAAGAGTAGCGGGAGGGGAGTCTGGAGATCGAGAAGACCATTGAGTACATCTTCTCCTTTAGCATCATAGCTTACAAAAAGAAGTCAAGGGTAGGGGAAGGGAAGTCTTGTGTACGCGGAAACCATTGAGTACCCCTTTTCCTTCAGCATCATACCCCACAAAAAGAAGTCAAGGGGAGGGTGAGGGGAGTCTGGTGAACAAGTAGACAGACCATTGATTACACCTTTAGCATTTACTCCTGCCACACTTTAGGCTAAATTCGTTCAGAGTGATAATTTAATATATTATTATTTGATCTGAGATGGAGTGTTTGGGGTGTAGTTAGAAATAAGCCAGATAGGATATTTCCCAATAAAATAAATTAAATTTAGTAAAAATAAACAGTTAATGTGGTATTTCAAACAGTACTGTTGAAACATTTTGAAACGACTTTGTTTCAAAACACTCTTGCCAAATTTCTCCAATTTTTGCCTTTTCAACTTAATCAACGTTATATATTTATTTATTTTTTAATCAGCGACATCACAAGGTATTTGTATTAACTTTTGTCTATTTTTAGCCTTATAATTAATTTTCCAGCCTAATATGTTATGAAAAATATTATCACTTTGCGACACAGCACAGTAAAGCCTAGCGGGAGTCATCCCAAACTATTCGAGGATTTATAAATCATATAAATAATTATATCATAGTTAACTTACCTCTCGCCGAAACATTTGGAAAAATGTGACATGACTAATTCAAGTAACTGTTCATCTGAGCCCTATTTTATTTTTTAATTTAGGGCATTTATTATTTTTTTTCTTAATTATAGCTTAACCTTTGTATTATTTTTATGCGCCGTACATCATTATTTCTATAGAGAAAGAGAGAGAGAGAGAGAGAGAGAGAGAGAGAGAGAGAGAGAGAGAGAGAGAACAATGAAATAGTAGCATTATACAGGACATAAGACCTACTGGTCACTTACCGGCTAAAATAGTCTCTTCTTCTAGCTCTACTTGCTAATCTATCTTCCATACATTTTCCATTACCCATTTGCTCTCTTTGGCCTAGCGAGCTGCTAAGCATTATTCTGGTTCTATTTATCACTTTCGCTTGATTGCTCTTTATTTTTTCAGTTAAGAAATTAACCTGCCCTTGTTGGTTGCGACAAAGATTTTCTAATTATCTGAGTCTTCTCATAATATGCTTGAATTTATTATTATTAATTAATTCCAATAGATATTTCCTAATTGGTTTAAAAAAATTCAATGACTATGAGATTCTAATGGAAATTCTCATGTTGATTTTAATTTTTTCAATAAATATAAGATTCTTATGGAAAGTCCCTTGATGGTTTTAAACATTTCAATAAATGTATGATTCTAATAGAAATTCCCTTGTTGCTTTTAAATTTTTAATAAATATAAGATTCTAATGGAAATTCCCTTGTTGCTTTTAAATTTTCAATAAATATAAGATTCTAATGGAAATTCCCTTGTTGCTTTTAAATTTTCAATAAATATAAGATTCTAATGTAAATTCTCTTTTGCTTTTAATCCTTTCATTAAATATAAGATTCTAATGGAAATTCCCTTGTTGCTTTTAAATTTTCAATAAATATAAGATTCTAATGGAAATTCCCTTGTTGCTTTTAAATTTTCAATAAATATAAGATTCTAATGGAAATTCCCTTGTTGCTTTTAAATTTTCAATAAATATAAGATTCTAATGGAAATTCCCTTGTTGCTTTTAAATTTTCAATAAATATAAGATTCTAATGTAAATTTTCTTTTGCTTTTAATCCTTTCATTAAATATAAGATTCTAATGGAAATTCTCTTGTTAGCTTTAATTTTCCAATACTTATTAGACTCTGATAGAAATTGTCTTGTTGTTTTTACTCTTTTTCAATAGTATAGGAGATTCTAATGTAAATTTACCCTTTAATTTTAATATTTTTAATTTTTATCAGATTTAAATGTCCAGTGAGTGACTCGTATTTTGTGTTAAAAAATCATCACAAAAGGATTGAAAATGGCTCTTAGTACCTTCCCGAAGAATGCAGCACTACCAATCTTGCATCTCCTCAATTGCAACGAAGCCTGACCTCTGCTGCTCAAGTATGAGCCAGATATTTTCCCAAGAAAGTTCGAAAGATGGTGACGTTAGGGTTGCGGAAAAGTTGAAAGTACTTTAGCACTAGGCTGAAGACTCTATAAAATAATAGCATGAGTCTTAATGTTTGTTTATATTTATTTCCCCCGATTTGGCACCGTATGCTACCTAACTCAGTGAAAGCCTACAATTAAACGTAGGCTCTGACCTCCGAATCACTGCAAATCCCAATATTTATTAACTCCATCTTTAACTGATTGCCCATAAAGATGTGTCAGTGCACATCAACTCCAATACAACTGCCTTCGCCACCTTATATCGATTAGCAACCAGGAAAACGCCCATCATTTTGTCCAAGCTGAATGGCCATTCATATTGACGAGGTCCCAACCACACCTCCTCCCAAACCCCATCAATGCAAACCTACCACACCCTTTATCTCTCCCTCACACTCATTCACGCAATCAACACACCTTTCACGGGGTCTTCCAACCCTCATCACACTCCCACAATCACTCTCGTCTATTTCTTTCACAACTCTGTCCATCCATTCTTCTCTCGTGTTCATTCCACCTCAGAACACTCTCATTCACACCCACACCATAAACATATCATGCCCACTGGTTCCTCCCTTCACTCTTCTGCACATCGAGCCTCCTTCTCAACTTGCCTATTTGCACTACTCTCCCTCCAGATCTCTCCTTCCACACCGCACTCTCACATAACCACGTCGGCACCAGCGTACTCTTCCCGGCACACCCCACACTCCAGCTCCTACCATTTACTACTATTCACCGCCGAGACTCCCCTACCATTCTGCTTCACCCGTTCCACTATAACTTACCCGAGATACTCGCTCAAGGGTCACACCTCAGACTCGGATATCACATTCCACCTCATTCTCACTTTTACATCCCCCCCCTCCCTCCGTTTGCAGATTTTGTCGATCGCTACGATCAACTGAAGTGTTAATGTTGGGAGAAGTGAAACTATTTGAAAGGCATATCGCCCGAGTAGTCCAAGAAGGATACTACTTGACGCACGCAATTGTTCAGAACCTGGCCAACTCTCCACAATTAAGGCAGAGGTTGTGGTGTTAGGGCATGGAGGGCACGGAATCCTCCCGATGTCTGTTATGACGCGTTTGCCCACGCTCCATCTAGCAGTTACGGGGGTGGGCGGGCTGGGATTAGATATTAAATACCTCCGAGAGCAGCGTGCCCCGTATATACTGTTGCACCTCGTACCTGGATGAGCAGCACGCCCTTCCGGCCCCAGCAGTCTCGAACTAGATTGAGATTACCTGGGCTTTAGTCGTAGTATGCCAGACCGGCGGCTAATATCGCAGGCTAGACGACGACCAGCCTTCGTCCATTATGCCTTGGTCGGGAAAAGGAGGTAGGGGCTAGTTGGCTCCTCATTCTTGGCTTTGATTGGGGATGTGGGTTTTCACTCTCCTGCCTTCTTTCCTCCTTTACCTCGTTCTACTGCTACCCCCATCTTTCTTTTCCTTGTCTATCCTCGTACGCACAGGGGAGCTTGGGGCCTATCAGCCCCATTACCTGTAGAAGGATCTACAGTTATATATCTTACACACATTTTCACTCCCTCCATCTTCACCCCTTTCTTTGCAGATCTTCCATTACTTTCTGAGTGATACAACCTCGTTGCTATTGCGCTTTAAATTCGAGACAAACCCTTTTGGGTACTGGCAGATATCTTAGTTGTAGGCTTGGATAATCCGTCTTTAGTGATTAGTTGGCCTCTAAACTTCATTAAGGCTGATCTTTATTTTCCACTTAAAGTTATCTTCCTATAAATAAATGCAAATAAATTTTAATCGTGGCTCTTTTTTCTTTCTTCTTTCGCATTTTGGTCAGTTGGTGGCAACGGAAGAGGTTAAGGGGTTGGCAATGCTGCTGTTCATAACAATCGATTTTGGTTTCACCCACTTCACGCACAACCCCTCCACTCCAAACCGTCTACTTTCCCAAATCAATACAAATTATGCAATTATTTCGTCCCTCAATCAATAACGTCGAAAGCACGAAAGCACCTGGGAGGTGGCATTCGAACGCATTATGCATGCCAACATTTGCCGATCTCGAATTTCAAAATGACTCTCATGATTGGCCGAAGTTGCACAAGGCTTTCTGATGTATTTCATGGCTTATCATAATAATCTAAGTTATTAAATTAATCATTTTTTTGTTACTATGACGGATTTCGGTAAAGCATAATGCCAGGTGTTCATTGTCATATCGAATAGCGCTGCGACAATGAAATAATTGATGGAAATTGCAAGAAAACCGTTGAATGAAAGCAAAGCCTATGGCGGCAGATGTTTCTTGGCTATGAAATTTGGATATGGCTTTGAATAATAATGAGATATTCAGTACATTTATGCTTTTTTATGTCTATGCGAAAAGAGGCAAAAATGACGATCAACAAACTTGACTTTGAAATTTTTATCCGCTATTGGACATGGGATTAATAGAAGAATTATTCCTCTACTAAATGAAGTACTTGTAGCGGAAAATCATAGCCTTCGTCATGGCTCAGTGATTTAGACTTGTGAGAAGCCTATTATCAAGGTTTTATTACTGATTAGACTCGTGTAAAGCCTATTTTGAGAGATTTGTCCCTGAATCAGGCTTACATGAAATCTCTTCTGTTAGTTGTATCACTGATAGTGACTCGTACACAACCGACAGCCAACTTTACCACTACACATATCCTCTGAATGCCAATACTGCAATTGCGCACGGCATGGAATGTAATTCCTGACCTCCCGTTTGATCACAACTTAATCGCTATTACACTCGAACTTAATCACCTCAGGAAGCCAATCTACAAACAAACGTACACAAACTTCAAAAAACAAACTGGAGACACTTCATACAGTACACCGAACACAACCACAGAAACCTTAAACATCACAGACTTCTCAGACGTAGCAGTCAACCACTTCAATCACGCCATTATTAAAACAAGGAAAGCAAATAAACCACATGTAAAAAGAACACAGCACAACCCCCAATATAACACATGAAACACCATACCTAATTAAACAGAGAAATAACAGACCTAATCAACACACAAGTCAAATGAGTGTAAACAATACGTAAGAAATATAAACTCGCAAACCAACACCACACAACTTTGCAAACCAATAGAAAAGATACACAATAACCTATACCACCACACACACACACACACACACATACACACACGAAGTCCTCACAATACGCAACAAAATCCCTAAACCCAAACAACGATCCTTATGAAACGCTACTACTCTAAGAACAACAAAAATAATACAAAGACAACCCATCCAAACACAAATACAGACCCTCTCTTTCATAATATTAAAACACATAATTATGCAGGAGAAAAAATCCAGAAAATTTAGCAGTCACAGACCCAGACTAAATATCCAACCATCACCTAAAACAGCTCGGCCCTAGAGCTATCCAAGCCCTAACAAACATCTTCAACTACTCCTGGCTACGCAACACAACCCAAAATATTTCGAAAAATGTTAATATTGTTCCTATTCTCATACATAACAAATCAATCACCTAACGAACCCTCACCATCATCATACAACCTCTCTCTCTCGTTCTCTCTCTCTCTCTCTCCCTCTCTCTCTCTCTCTCTCTCTCTCTCTCTCTTTCTCTCTCTCTCTCTCTCTCTCTCTTCCCAATACTATCAAAAATATTAGAGAAACAGATACAAAACGAATCTCAACACTAATCTCACTCGCCCGAGCATGGCTTGTGTAAAAATACTTCCACAACAACTCTAGTTACAAATGTAACAACATATACTAGATTTTAACCAAAACACACCACTAAAAAAGGAACAAATAGGAGTCATAGACATAATCCAAGTATATGACTCCACCGTCATATCTAAATACAAAAAAAATACTAAACACAGAATCATAAAACGACAAGGCATGACTCGCCAACTTTCCCACAAACAGACAAACCAGGGTCATTCATAACCAGAAAAATTCAAAATACATGCCGCGATGTAATGGTGTTCCCCAAGGTACCATTCTCTCCTCCCTACTTTTCAATTTTTCATTGCACGGCAGATCCACGCCTTACATTCGTCTCGTAAGAGAATATTCATGAGCAGATGACATCGCAATAACACCTTAACACAAAATATATATAATTGCCATCAAGAGAAACACACAAACTACACAATTAAAACAATGTTTCCAAAATAGCACAAAAATGAACAGTAACATTTTCCACAAGTCCAAATCCAAACAACAACCCAACATTACACTACAAAATCACCACATCCCACCCACTAAATATAACTCCCAAAATATTAGTCCTCACGTATCATAACACAGGCCCTCCACACACTACGTCCCTGTTACCCAACAATAAGCTCAATGTCCTACCTGCTCAAACTGGTGCTACCTTCGGACACAAAACACAGTAATCTCCCATATAAACTATTTATCAACACCAGGCTCAACTATGAACCTTTTACACCCTCTTCACCCCCCTCGCCCCCCGCCACTGCTAAATCTAACATAAAAAAACGGGATTAAATTTGCAATGGTTTGCCTTTCTGACACTGCATCGAGCGCGTCTTGGAGACGCTGGTCGTCCAACCAAGTAGCCGCATGAATCAGACCCTCCTAACAGCCATAAAAAGGAACTGTGCCAATTGGCTATTTTAGCAGTCACTTTTGCCATCAAAGGACATGGGTGGATAAAAATGGTCATGTGGCGGCAAGAGTGACTGGTAATTAGCCAATTGAAGGAGTTCTTTTTAGGGTCGTTAGATTGGTCTCTTTGATACAGCCACTCACTTGGTGTGGGTGAGAAGCGTCCCCCAGGCGTGCCCCCTGCAGTGTCGATGAGACAAACCATTGCAACTTTAACCACATTTTATAGCTCTTATTACAGTTCAATTAAAAAAAAAAAAAAAAGCTAACCAACACAGAATAAATCCCGCAGGACAATCACAAGCAGTACCTACACCTACAAACCAAAATTCTCCCCATGTTTAGACTTAAACATGATAGGTACGCATCTACAACAGTAAGATGACCACAATTAAAAATACTTACGCCACAACCTCAACACAAACTTACTCCCCAAAGTACCTACAACGTAAAACCTATAGGACTTTTTCAACAAAATCTACATTTCACTACCACTTTGCCTATCGCATCAAAGGGAATCAACCACATTCAAATCGTCAGCATCTACTTATACAACCCCCCCCCCCTCCCAATCAATCCCATACTGCACTCACCTCCCCTAAACATATCAAATGAAGAATCTTCTGCCTTCATAGTCACTCTCTCCAGACTTAGATAAATCCAACACCCCACAGAAAATAATGAAGATCTAATAACATGCCCTAAATACGTCCACTCAACAATGTCCTTATGTGTCTATGGCGCTATGGGTTCAAGCATATTAAGCAGATAAATAAATAAATATTACAATGTCCTCTTACATGAATGAAGACCAGAATTGTACCGCATACTCCAAACGAGTTCTTACAAACGCTTTATATAAAGAGCGGATAATATCTTCCGATTTAAATGCAAAATGTCTGAGTATTCTAGAACCCTGTTGGTATTCTGTGCGACACTCCTGTGCCTTGTTTCGACAATTTTAGATAATCTTTTTCTGTGTTGGCTGTGTTTTAAATTTGATCAGCTATATTACTCGTATAATCTCTCCGAGATTATGATAAACTTATGTGTATTACCTTACATTTGTCAACGTTGCATTTTAGAAAGTGGCTAGAAAAGGTAAAAAATGGAAATGAGTAGAAGGAATAAATCATGAGAAGTTTAAGACTGCTGATACCACAGGAGCTCGGCGCTCGTACAGATCTTCTAGATACTAGATGTAAGCGTCTACATACACGCCCTCCCTATCTGCAGACTCCTTTCTGACAAACGTTTAGATATACCGGGCTTTTCAAAATTATTGTTTTTATGGCAGTTGTCTTTTAATAACATATATCCGAACGTCTTGTCGCCTTTCCCTATGAGAAATGACTAAGATTACTGTACGATTCGATTTAATAGGGGATCTTTAAAACCAAGAGTCGACACAGCACAAAATATTCGCCTCTGCCGCTTAGCTGATAGAATCGTTTCTGTGTCATGTTTGATCTCTCTGCGGCTTTTGAAACGAGTGGTCACGGCATCCTCCTGAGGCTGTCCTACACTTTAAGGAGCTTCAGATTCTGCTCTATACATGAGTTCGGATTCGCTCTTAAGTCTCGTTTGTACCATACACATGTAGTGAATAATGCTACAGCCCCTGCCTAATTAGGTGTACCACAAGGCTCTTAAGGCCATGAGTATTTTGGATCTGGCTATTTCTTCAGGAAGAACTCTTTAGACAATTAACTTTCTTTTTATTACTATTTCGATTACGCGAGAATCTACTCTATGGGGACACCATACTCATATTTAAATATGGTTGATGATTTACATTCATACCCGATTGTTGACTCTTAGACAACTTCCGTAAAATCAACCGCTCAAAATTGGGGCGCGTTGGTGCTTCCGAAAACGTAGCTCGCAGTATAGAAGTAGCATCATTAATAAACTTTGGTAGGTAGGTTATTAGTTCTTTAAACTATGGTAGGTTAAATCTATAACCCTTAGTAGTTCTTCGCGTTGTATGGTGTTCAGATCCTTTTCTCGCGAAACTCATCACTCATTTGCTTCCACGTGGACAGAGATGAATTAGAAACTGATATGCTTCCTTTATAATCCCTTAAGAATTATTTGAATGCCATTTCAAGGACTCCACTCTCCGATATCAGCTCCTCCCAGCCTGCTCAGAATTTGATCGCCCATCTTGTTTGGCAACGCAGTAGATTCCTATTTCCAGAGCCTTATTGCATCTCATCGGCTTCTGACATAACATGAATTGATGGAAAACACAAAGTGTACTGTAGGATTTGTATGTGGTGTGCGAAGGTTATGTATGGAACTATACATGGTTTCTAGTGTCAATATATTCAGACGTGTGTTGATCAACTTAATGAAGGGTTTAATTTTGGATAGTGACTACATAGGAGCCTTGGCAGGGCCCACATTCTTCTGGGTTGATACAGGATGGAGTAGCATTTAGAAGAGGGCTTGGTGACATGCTTTAGAGGGGTTAATATGACGCTTTTGAAGTCGAATCTATCAAATCTCATGCTTAAAAATGTAATAAATGATGAATGCAGGATAAATGAATAAACGGAAAATGATTTTCCTGAAGATTGCTGAGTATCTATGTAGTACGCAACCTACAAATAGCGATATGTATTAGGTAAATAACTCAAAATGAAATTCTGTAGTCATAGAGACAACAGCCTATGCAGAACGTTAAATGAATCAAGCGAATTTCCGTTACCATAGATACCTCATAATTACAAGAATATGTGCCTTTATTCACCTTAGAAAATTCTGTATAAAGTTGGTCATATTTGTGTACATTTCCCCGAAGTTGAGAGTTTACTTCAAGGCCTCTTGATCTGTGTGTGGAGTGTTGGGTGAAAATTTAGCTTTGGCGAGGAGCTCTGCTGCTCTCTCGGGTGTAATGGCGGTGATTACAAAACCCAGTCCATTTAATACACCCTGCCTCCGTAAGTGTGCGCATTTTCATTACAGAATATCAAAGCATGTTCAGGAGAACGACGCGTCTTCCACAAATATTCACTCTTCCAGACTTAACCACATTTTTTACAAACAATTTTTGTCGCAGACCCTGAAGTCGGTTTTCATCTTTAACCTGTTCTGGGATTATCCCGAGATATCTCGTTAAGATTATATAGTTATTTAGACCATTAATTTGGTGAATTCTGCATTCGGAGTGAAACTCGAGATTTCTCGGGACTTCATTAAACCTGACAACAAAATACAGCTGTAAAATAAACACAAACGGAGACATTATAGCACATTTAAGGGGAGGGGGAGAATATTGGGTTTAGGGGTTAACACAAACAAATAAAACACAAGAGATGAGGATTGAACACTCCTATATTATTGTTTTTTTTACCTGAATTCGCTAAGAGGTATTAGATTACCATCGTTGCAAAGTTATGAATTGGTAATAACTGGTAGGTTAGGTATGTATTCTTTGCCGCACCCATTTCATAAAACTCCCTTAGCTCAACAGAGGCAATCTTTCAAGCGGGCTCCTAAAATTCGAGGCAATATTGGGAAGGTGAAACTGAATTTAAAATATAGCGTGGTTATTTACTTATTCCTGGGCCGTTTATTTAGTAAGCCATTTTGCATGTTGCTTTTGACAATACTCACTCTTTTATATTCACACGAGTCTTGTTTTTTTTAAGAAACTTGGCTGATTTATTAATTTCATTTTATTATTGTGTTCACGTCATACTCGATTTAAGTTACATGGCAGCTCATAAGGGTATATTTAAATCTTTCTTCATGCCCTTGAATAAGGTAATAATTTTAATTATATATATATACATGAAATGAAAAACTCACAAAGTATCACGTGAGGGTAGCAAATGAATGCAATATCCCACAGGAAAAAATGAAAAGGTGTTTCCAAGTACTTTCGAACTTTATTAAGTTCCTTATCAAGGATAACTACAAGAAATAATATTATATTAGAGGTATATATACGAAAGAAAAGTATAAAAGACCGCCTCAAAAACAAGAAATCACCAATGAGGAAGAGGGAAGGGGGAAGGTAAAAAAACACATTAAGGATTACAAGAAGCAGGTAGTAAGGTCAAACTAAGTCGAAGGAAAGGGTAACATATTAAAAAGAAATGGAGATAGCCTAACGAGGGAGATTATAAGACCCCCTTTTGATCATTGTGTCTTATAATCTCCCTCGTTAGGCTATCTCCAATCCTTTGAATCTGTTATCCTTGATAAGGAACTTAATAAAGTTCGAAAGTACTTGGAAACACCTTTTCATTTTTTCCTGCGGGAAATTGCATTCATATATATATATATATATATATATATATATATATATATATATATATATATATATATATATATATATATATATATATATAGAGAGAGAGAGAGAGAGAGAGAGAGAGAGAGAGAGTAACAAGGAAAAGAGGTACCTTAGAGGACCTTACGATCCATTCAAAGATACATTTGAGTGAACACTTGAGCAGTCGCAGTCCTCTAAAGGGTCAGATTGACGCTCTAGAAGAGCACTCGCGCCAGGCTTCAAGTCTCCAAACGGCCACTTTTCAAGACTTTGTCCAGTCTCGATTCAAACTGTTCAACAGAGTTGCTGTTGACAACTTCCACTGAAAGTGCGTTCCAAGTGCCGAAGATGCTATATGTGAAAGATTTCCCACATAGATCACCACGCTGGTAACGCTTCAGCTCAAGTTTTTAGCCGTGATTTCTTGTTCTGCTCTTGCTAAGCTGGAAAATATTCCTGTAGTCTACAATGTCGAAGCCTCGAAGCATTTTGAACACTTCGATAAGCTGACCACGCAGTCTGCCGGTCTCCAGCGAGAACAAGTCTAATTCCAGGGTCTATCTTCGTAACTCTTGTGTCTGATAGAGGGAATCAGTTTAGTTGCTCTGGCTTGCACCCGTTCTGATCTTGCAATATCCTTTCGAAGCGAAGGACTCCAAAATTGTACGGCATACTCCACGTGCGGTGGGACAAGGAGTTATACAACAAAGTACTATCTCCTTGTTCCGATATCCAAACTGTCGCTTTATATAACCTAGCATCCTTTGGGCTTTCTTATCCGCCTCAATACACTGCCTCGAGAACTTGAGATCACTAGTTATAGTTGCACCCAAGTCCTTCTCAGTGTCGATGGATTCAAGAGCAGTACCCTTAAGAATATACTAAGATTGGGGGTTTCGGTGGCTGAAATGCATCACTCTGCATTTGTTCACGTTAAAAGACATTTGCCACGTGTCCAACTACTCCCCAATCTTCCGAAGATCATCTTGAAGGCGGGCAGTACTCCCTTCCTTTGCGATGTTCATACCAAGCTTAGTATCATCGGCAAATTTCGAAAGCTTCGCAATCATGTCACTGTCCATGTTGTTGACGTAGATGATGAACAGTAGTGGTCCCAGGACAGAACCTTGAGGGACACCGCTAGTAGTGGGCACCCACTCAGCAACCTGTCAACCCAACACCACCCGTTGCCGTCTGTCACTTAGCCAGTTCTCTATCCAACTTGCTACATTTCCGTCTATGCCCAGCGCTCGCACTTTCCGGAGGAGGCGGCGGTGTGGTTACCTTATCAAAGGCTTTTTGAAAGTCTAAGTAGATAACATCCACTGCATAATCCCCGTCGTGCTCATGGCAAACGAAGTGGAAGAATTCCACAAGGTTCGTCAAGCATGACCGTTGCCTTCGGAACCCGTGCTGAGAACTCCTAAATTGCAATTTGGACTCTAAATATGACGTCATTTTGTCCACCATGATGTTTTGCATGAGTTTACTGACTATTGAGGTTAGGCTAATAGGTCGGTAGTTCGACGGCTGGCGAGGGTCTCCTTTCTTGAAGATAGGAGTCACCTCCGCTTCTCACCAGTCTCTAGAAACGCATCCGGTCCGGATTGACATGTTGAAGATTGTGCTCAGATGTCATGACACTTCATCGTGCACTTCTTTCAACACTTTAGGTAGAAACCCCTCCGGGCCAGGGTACTTATTCGTCTTTAGATCAGTGATCTTTTTTTCTATTTCTACTTTGGTGAAGTCCATTTCCTCCAGCCTTTTCCCCAAGTAAGAATCCATGGGCTGGGGGATGGGACCACATTCTTCAGTAAACACTGAAGAGAAGTAGTCGATGAGAAGGTTAGCATTTTCTCCATCTGAGTGCTTTAATGCCCCCTCCTCATTCACTAAAGAGCCAATCGTGCGATGGATTGGTTAACGGTTGTTTACATAACCAAAGAACTCCTTGGGATTCTCCTTGCAAAGTCTCGTCACTTGGAGCTCCTCGGCACGCTTTGCCGCCCTTATGCTGGACTTCACTCTCCCAGATAGCCTACGATACTCGTCAAAGTCACCAGCAATCTTTGACTGCGGGTACTCCGTTCTCTTCTCCCTCAGCAGTTGACAATTTCTCGATTAAACCACTTTGGTTGAACGGAAGACTGACGAATGGTTTGCAAAGGGATGAATCGTGATTGAAGACTCATGAAGGTAGTTTCGAATCTATTCCACGAATCTTCAACATCCTCGCATCAGTATATCCACCACGGGGACCTACAAAGTCTGCTCTTCTCAAATCAAGTTTCCTCGATTTACTAGTCGCCGACTCTACCTTGGGAACCTTGACTATAAATCTCATTAATCGGTGATCACTGACACCGAGCTCTTCGCCTACAGAGAGATTCTCAACGATGTCATCCTCAAAGGTGAAAATCAAGTCGAGGGTATTATTGCCTCTCGTCGGCTCTCTTACCCATTGAGTTAGGAACTCGTTGTTCGCGAACTCCAGGAGTAGTGCGTTCTCGCCACAGGGTTCTCTGGTTTCCCAGTCAACTTGGGTATTGAAATCACCCATGGCGATACACATACTGTCTTGAACAAGTTCACCCAGTAGACGGTACAGATCCCTGTCCTTTTCAACGAGTTGGGCAGGGGGTCTGTAAAGCACCAGGGTCCTGTATCTGGCAGGACCTATATCTAGGTCAACTCCTAGCAGTTCGTCGATTTGAGTGTATCCTTGACATACAACATCACACCGCCACCCACTCTAGCCTATCTTTTTGGAAGAGTTGGTAACCAGGAATCGTGAATTCACCTCCCAAATCTCGGTTTGAGGTTTTTACCCACGACTCTGTTATGGCTACCATTTCAGGTTCTTCCGTCTCTACGAGGCTACGAAGTTCAAGAAACTTGTTCCTGATCGACTTCGCATTAAACAGAAGAACTTTCACAGTCCCCGAATGTAGGACTCCCAATGCTCTTATTTGTTGGCGAGGGGGTATCCCTCTTTTCCACCTTTGAGAAGGTCGTTCCAGGAGTGACACGGGCGTACTGGCGTACGTCCGCCCTCACTCTGGGCCGGACACTCCTTTGGGTCCGTTCCACGACATCCTGTATCCTTTAAAGGAAATATGCACTCCATCCCTTTGGTAGAGATCGTTTCTACCATAAAAGGTGCGGTCAGGGTCCACCAAAAAGACCACATTCGACGTACACAAATCTGCCAGGCGCGTGTTCAAAGGGATGTTCCTCGAGTGAGCTATCCGGGTTGGACCTCTTCTTGGAAGCATCCCGACCACAACACGTCTGCGGGTTTTCAACCCACTCTTGTCCACGGCTCCCATGATCGTGTGTATAATCTTTCCTTCAGGACCTACCTTACCTCTTTTGAGGTAGACGTCGTTGCCACTTACCACCAGGGAAACGACTGAGTTTTCAGAAATCTAAGATTTTTCCGCCTCTACCCTGATTCGGTGGTTTTCCCGTCCTAGCAGGTAACTTACCTTCACACTGGTGCGAAGGCTGGCCGCTAACAGTGATTGCAGCCCGCGTGCTTGAGAGTCGCCAATAAGGTTGATTCTCGCACATTCGGCTGCAGAGGAAAGAGCTTTCCCTTTCAGAACCGACTTGTCCGTTTCCTCTTTAATCTCCATATTTTTCTTCTTTTTCTTCTTCTTCTTCTTTCTTTTTTCCTATATTTATCTGGTTTCACTTCTGTTTCTACTTTCTATTCTTTTTCTTTCCTTTCTTCCTCTTTCTCTTCTTCTTTTTGGCCCATTGAGCCAGTCCCGCAGCAGCTGACTCCAGCTCTGGGACTTTGGAAGGCTGGCGTGGCACTGCCGATGCAGTGCTCGCTTCTTGGGCAAGGGTCTCGTCGGAGGATCCACACACGTCGGTGGGAGATGCATCGTGAGCCGACTGGACATCTAGTCTTGAAGACAACTCGACAATCCTGTCCTCGAGACGGCGAAGCTGACGCGCATGTTCAGACTCTAGGTTTTGCAGCTTCCTCTCTATCGCTTTAGATTTTTGCTCAGATGATCTATATAGATCCTTGAGCTCTTGCACTTTTCCTTTAAAGACACAGTCAGTGCAGATACTTGCCGGGTGGCATTTAGAGTAATACTTCTCCTGGTAGTCCATGCAACACGTGTCCTTTCGAACAGTGAACACGTGTATTTAAGAGCAGCCGGTCCTTTCTTTCCAGTCATGCTGAAAACTTTATATCTTTGCATACTTTGCGACCACTCAATAAAAAAGAAGCGGGGTTGGTGAGTTCGCTCCGCGTGAGTCGCTCCCGCCTATCCATCGGAGACGTTTCGGATCTTTCAGAAGGCACGCACCTTTTGATGCTGTTCATCCGACTGAATCGTTCAAGCCCGGCGTGCCGTGGCTCCCAACCAAGCAGCACTGACGGCCTCCGAAGGGAGGCATCAATTTAACACCAAGTGAACAGCCGAACATGCCCCGTACTAAATTCTACTAGTTCCCTTCAGGGCGGCCAGGGTCTCGGTATAGCGTTCAATGGATATCCCGCCACACCAAGAGACTCGACCCAAGGCTTTTTATTGGCCTGGCAGCCAACCTGGGAAGAAGGCCCGTCACCTCGGACCGTTGATAACAGAGGCACCCCTCAACGGTCACTGGGAATGGTCAGTAATTACACGCCAGGGAAGGCGTTAACGGGGCACATACCCTCATCCCATTCATCGTGCGCCAGCGCCTAGTACCCCTCTAGTCCTAGTCTCTCGCAACCAGTGAGCGCCGATTGACGTTATTTTTAGAGGTTCCAAACCCTTTTTTTGAAGCATAAGGTAGCTGTCAGGTCCTTAAATTTAAATAGATAAAGAATAAAGCTGAAAGGATAGTAGTAGGTGTTTTTTTAAAAAATCAGTCGAAGGGATAGAGGAAACAGTAACAGAATACAAGATAAAACAGTATAAGACGGACGCACTTTGTCTGAAACCTCATTCCAGACTAATTCGACAAGGGTAACCCTACCAGGGGTACCATAAAGGTAACCCCCGACGACATAGCTCGAAAAATCTATGGTACACGCAAGCTCTCTTCCCACGACAAGGGGGCATCTCTCTCTCTCTCTCTCTCTCCCTTGAGAGAGAGAGAGAAAGAGGCACTTCCTATACGTCCCGATTTGACCGGGACAGTTCCGGTCTATAGCAACGTTTCAGGCGTTTTGGACGGGGATCAAAAAGGTTAAATGGCATATAACAACTTTGATTCGACAATGCAGATTTCTGAGATTATTTTACGAAGCCTACTCTAAAAGTGACCGAGGCTTGGCAGTTACACATGATAAATTAATAAGTATTTGCCTTTGAAATGAAATATATTTTTTGTTGTTAACCTCGTAAAAAGCCTAAATGAAAGTGCAAATTTGCTGATGACGTTCTGAAAGAATATACATACATTTCTGAAAAGAGTTTGTGACCGTGCTGACAGAGTTGTATAGTGTTCGTCTAATTTTCAGTTGCTCATTAAAGGTCATAATAAACCTTCAAAACACAACGATAGTTTGGCATCATTTCATAGTTTTCCCACAATAAAATATATTTTTTAAAAAGTGTTAATCTGCTTGAGAAAGAACTGTTAATAGCTTCCAAAGAGGTAACATTTGCTTTCCATGCTGCTCGTGACTTAAGCTTCCAAACTGCTGATTGTTCATCTAAATGGATCTCTACGCTCGTTGAACCAAAGTTTAGTCTTGATAGAACTAAGGCTGAAGCTTTTATAGACTTTTGCAACAATCGCATTCTCAGTATACGACTGATATTAGTCCTAAACTAATATTATCCCTTGAAGTAGAAAGCCTGTTCACGAATGTGCCCATCGCTCAGACCATCAACATCATTATAAAAAACGTGTACCACCATCCTACAATGTCTCCTCCAAATCTTGATCAAAACATCTTAAGGAGCATGTTACGTTCATGCGCATCAGAGGCGCCGTTCAGGGCACCAGACGGTAATCTATACACGCAAGTGGATGGAGTGGCTGTGGGGTCACCCTTAGGGCCGACCTTTGCCAACTATTACATGGGTCGACTCGAAGAGAGATTATTGGAAATCATGGATAATAAGCCACACACATATTGCCGATACATAGATGACCTCTACATCAACGTCCAAAACAAAGAACATCTCGTTAACATCAAGCAACATTTTGAGGAGAACTCCATGCTAAAATTCACTTATGAATTGAGCACGGCAATAAACTCCCTTTCTTGGATGTTGAGGTTCATAATATCAATGGCAACTACATCACTAATGTACATACAAAAATACGGACATGGGAAGATGCCTCAATGCAGAGTGAATGCCCTGAAATGTACAAAATAAGCGTAATCGACTCATACATCCGCCGAGCTTATAAATGCTGGTCTACGTGGGAACTTTTCCACCAAGAGATTGCAGGAGCAAAGCAAATGCTCGTGAATAATTGTTTCTCAAACAGCATGATTGACAAACAACTCCAATCATTTTTAAATAACCATTATAAACATGCGGATAAAACTGAAAGTAATCATGGAGAACTCAACAACATCAAAGTGTATTACAGAAACCAGATGTCCACGGCCTATAAAATAGATGAAAAAAACATCAAGGAGATTATTAACCGTAACATCAAGGTTAAAAATCAAACGGATAAAATCCTACTCATCATCTATTATAAAACAAAAAAAAGCCAGCAATCTTCTGATGAAAAACAACATCTGCCCAACTCCTTGAATCTCAAGTCAACCAACATAGTTTACGAGTTCACCTGTTCCAATAAAGACTGTAAGCTTTATAAAAACTCTAAATATATTGGCATGACAACTACGACACTTTCGAGAAGGTTAACTATGCATCTACAAAGCGGAGGGCCTAAGAACCATATGGAGAGTGTACATAATATTAACCTAACGAGAGATATGCTCGTTGATAACACCATTATTAAAAGAAAAGAGGTTAATAAATCGAAGCTTAACATCTTAGAAACCATATTAATAAATGAAGATAAGCCGGCCATCAACAGTCAAGCGACAAGCTGGAATCGCACATTAAAACTATTTTAAAAATTCCAAGCACAGGCGTGGCTCATTTCCTCTAACGATACGTTTAACCAAGGCGGAATAAATACCCCTTAAAAATCGTTTTCTTCCCACTTTCTGCCAGATAGGGTATCCTCAAAAATATACGACTACCCGATCATGAGCCCCGAATTAGACATTATAAACAAGGATTTACCAGTATCCAACTGCGAATGCAGGAAGCTGTAATAAACAATATATAGATAAATAAAACCGGAAAAACGCACATATAATATGCAAACAAAAAAGGGGAATTAAAGACCTGTAAAGGTCACCATTAAAGCATAACAAAAATAAGCGAAAGTAGAAAAACAAAAAGAACCCCCCAAAAAGTAAAAAAATAAAACAAATGCAAAGAAAGATCCAAAGTGGACATGAAGAACAAAATAATAAAAACGAAAGAAAAAACAAGACATCAGAAATAAGTGAACATTAACAACAAAACAAAGTAAACTCAGTTATAAATCAAAAGATCCAAAAGCACTAAGAAAAGGAGGCATAAATGCTAAACAAGAATAGCTCATGAAAGACGTAAAAGGAAAAAAAACAGAAAACAAAGGCTTGAATGCTGTAAAAAATTAAGTTAAAGATATAAAGAGACAAGATTACAACAAGAAACCATAGCCAGAGGTACTAGCACACCTATCTTCTACTACTATACACTTTTTCTCACTATACCCCTACCACTATCAAACACCATTTTTCGACCTTAGAATTTTCGAATTCCGAATTATGCCAGATCCTCACTCCACTCATTACATCGGTAAAGGAGGCAAGAACATTTCAAACGCTCCGAAGATGATCGTCTAAGATCGAAAGCTTAGCAATTTAGTTAAGTTTTTACCAAACACATTCATTTAAAAGAAAGATGAATACTGGACAAGTGATCCACCATCTACAAGATGGAATAAAAAAGATAGTTAGAAGAAGAGAAAGTCGCCAAAGGAAATTAATTAAGGCGAAATACACCATGGTCTGTAACAAAATTTGCATTCAAGAAAGACTGCTACCCAACTACACTAATATATATATATATATATATATATATATATATATATATATATATATATATATATATATATATATATATATATATATATATATATATATATGAGGAATTAAACCACATTCCTTGAAGACAATTTAATTCAGAACAGTTTCGGTGTATCTCACACCCTTTTTCAACTGACACTGGGCAGAAAAATGAGAAAAGCATAACACAAGATCCCCTCTTTTTCCCCCCAATCCCCTACTTGTGGCTAATCTGGGGGGGGGGGGTTAGGCCTAAACATATTGAAGGGCTGACATTTTACTATTTTATTTATTTGCGATCTTATTACAGGATTAAAAGAAAATTGACCCTCAGATAGATTTAAATTAGGAACTGACGATATCAAGCTCGATTCTACGATTCTTCTCTTAACATAGTTAGCCGATTTAAATAACATTTTACTTCCATTGAAATCGATCGTATGATTCTTGTCTCTAACATGGCAAAATATTCCACTGCTTTCGCTGCCCACTCCAATATCTCTTTTGTGTTCGTACAATCTCTTGTCTAGATTTCTCCCCGTTTTCCCTATATAAACTTTATGGCAATCGTTGCATGGTACTGCATATACTCCTATGTTATGATGTTCGTTGGGTTTCCTGGCCATCATCAATTGGTTTAAGGAATTATTATATTTTAAGGCTAGATTAATACCCGCTTTTCCAAATATGTCCTCTAAACTATTTAATTTATTATTAAATGGCAATGTTATACATTTGTTGAAGTCGTCAGTGCGGGAAGGCTTATTGCCATAGAATGTTTTCCTAGCTGCAAAATGGGCAGACGATATGAACCAATCGTGGTAATACAAATTAGAAAAAATGGTCCTGATAATGACAATTTCTTCATCTAAATAGGAAGGATGACATATTTTGTATGCTCTAAGGAAAAGTTTAGAAATTACCGATTTTTTAACAGTATTATCGTGAAACGAAAAATAATGTATATAAGCATTCGAGTGGGTTGGTTTCCTATACACATCAAGTTTTAATTCATGGTGATCTTTATTAATGAGAACATCTAAAAAGAGTAATCTATTATCATATTCCCATTCATATTTAAATTTGATGGAGACATGCAGATTATTCAAATTATTAAAAAAGTTATCAAAATTATGGCCATTAGGCCATACAGAAAATACATCGTCAATGTACCTTAACCATATAAAGTTAGGGGGAGAAATTGTGGGAAGGAGTTCAGTCTCAAAATATTCCATGAAGAGACATGCCAATATCGGAGATAAACTATTTCCCATGCTAAGGCCAAATATTTGTCTATAAAACTCAAGTAAATAATGAGTTTTATAGACAAATATTTGAGATACACCGAAACTGTTCTGAATTAAATTGTCTTCGGAGAATGTGGTTTAATTCCTCATATATATATATATATATATATATATATATATATATATATATATATATATATATATATATATATATATATATATATATATATATATATATATATATATGAAAAGAGTCAAGGTTATGCAGATGCACTCACAAAGAAAAAGTGAAAAACGATTCCGAGCGCTTTCGTCATCATCATCACTAACTCTATAATTTAAGAAGGGTTTGTTTTTTTTAGTATTTGAATAATAATTTCATCTTATTTTGGTTATGACTTATGTTTTTTATCAAAGTTATTTGAATAATTCTTTTATAATATCAAAAAACAAAATGGTGAAGTTCAGAAATAAATATAAGTATCGGAATTTTGTGGATTTTTTAAAACCCTAAGAATTACAAATGGTGAAGTTCAGAAAATTTATTTTTATATATTTTTTTCTCTATACCTCTATATTTTATCAACGTGATATTTTTAAAGAGGGAAAATTTAGTTTAGAGTTCCTTTTTAAAATGATTATAATTGGCGAAGTTCAGAAAATTTATAAAAATTTAACCCTAATTTTACCATGGCTGCTTTTTTTTAGATTTTAAATTTTAACCTTAGTAGTGGACCGCAAGCTCACCCCGTAGGGAGGGATGGGGGGGAGTGGCGAAGCTATTGCCTTGTCCTTATATCAGTGGCGACTCTGGACCTCGGTCTGTTGTGACTTACCACGAATATAAATTTAGTAAAGTGAACGTGTATTTGCAAGCTGACTTAATTTCTGCCAACACTGACTTCAATTAAGTCATTGCAGCTAATAACTCAAGCTCCTTTTATTGAGCCTGGTCACAGTTCATATATTTTCGTTCAGAGTCTGGCAGTCGTCTTAGAGGTGCCGTGTCAAAAAATATCATTCGTAGCAAACGTTCTCTCGACATCGTTCACACTCGCTTGATTCAGGCTCAGAAGTTACAGCACAAAATTATCTATAATCGTTTTCTTGAAACAATAAATTTCTATAGAGATTATGATTCAAATTCCAAACTATGAAAGGTTTCCGTTCTACAATATTCTTAAAGGAACGAAAAATTATCCAGCAACTCGGGCTAATACGAACAAGCCTGGCATCTCTTGTCAAGAGTACAGTACAGGCGACAGTCAGATCGGTCTCTGGGTAATGTTTGTTGTACACGCGGCGGTCGTTATTTGATTGCTGTTATTTTATGCGTCTGTGTGTAAAGATCAGTTGTGCGTGGCAGGGTTGCTTTGTTTTTACCCTTAACTTAGAAATGGAGGAAAACATAGTACTAGATATAAAAAAAAGCCATTGGGGAAAAGCATTTTGAACGAGTTGAACAAAAAGAAAGAGCTGCACGACAGGATATTATACGAGTTGGCGTTATTTCTGTCTTCTAAGTAAGGATTGCCTTCATTATGCCGCCCTTCTCTCTCTTTGATCCTAGTGTTCTTCCGATCTCCCTTTCTCTGACCTTTAAAAACTACTGTTTCTTGTCTCATTGCTCATTCGCGTCAAATTTCTCTTTCTCTTGTACTATGTTGTTATATAGTCTGCAATGCAAAGTTTCTGCATCTTTCTGTCTTCAAAATGATTTTGAAAGCCAGAAAATATATATGGCGAAAGCGCTGTGGTGGTTGTTACCACCAACAGAACTTGTATTTGCTCTCTGTGTATATATATATATATATATATATATATATATATATATATATATATATATATATATATATATATATATATATATATATATATATATAGCGGGAATATGAAGACCCAGGTGATTATACTAATCATTTATTGGCCGGACGTTTCGGACCTTTACTTGGACCATCTTCAGCGACTATATCGTCTAATGAGAAGGGAAAGGAACATTAATTGATAACACTTAAAAGAATGCATTAAAAAAAACGGAAGAAGGCAAGTTAAAATAATAAAATTGACAATAATTAAAATTAAAGTAAAAACACTAATAATATATAGAATTAAATAATATTACCCAGTGGTATTTAAAAAAAAAAATAGAAAGTGAAATTATAAAAAACTGACTTGATTATCACGTATTAAATGTTACTGAAGTAAACAAAAAATAACATTATATTAAATTGTAAAAATACACCAAAAAATGACAAAAAACCCGAAAATAAATCAGAATGAACAAAGGGACTGACCTTTAACGTGGGAGTTGAGAAATCAACTAACTAAACATATAAAATTACTGACGAAATTTATTCGGTTGATCGGTTGGCTAGTTAATCTATTGAAGTGTTGGTTGGTTATATTGTGAATAATTTAATTGAGGAGGCGTAATTATCTAACTTTGGATTTATTTTAATGATATATAGTGACTCTAAGATTTTCAAATCGAGAGAAGTTAAGGCTGAAGATAATATAGTAAATGAATTAGAATTAAGAGGATGATGGTGATACTCTGAATGTTGCCTGATGGAAGAGGCTTCAGGTTTAGAAATGGGAATACCAGTCCTATGAGACAAACCCAAGTGCTTCGCGATCCTGCAGTTGAATTGTAAGCCAGTTTGGCCTACATAACGACTGTGGCAGGTCGTACATGTATAATTGTAAATTATACAGGATCGCAAGCCCAAAGGGATTGGCTCCTTATGGAGGAAAAAGGAATTTAACGATACAGGGTTGGAGTTAATACAAATAAATTGGCATTGAGGGAAGTCGTTGTTGAGGGTAGAGAGAAGGAGTTTGTTAAACTCGGATGTCAAATGCTCGAGATAGGGTAGCTTAATAAAAACCTTCTGTTTAGAAACAGTAGTAAGTATGGGTCGAAGATAGCATATTTTGGAGAGAAATTTGGATACTAACTGGTCGAAGATGAAATCGGAGTAATAATTAAATTTGAAGAAATCCTTTAAATAATTCAGTTCTTCATGAAACGATATCCAGTTAGAGCATATATGGTAGGCTCTAAAAATTCGGCTTTTAATAGTGGATAATTTAAACTGACTGGGAGAGCTACTAAAGAAATGTGTACCTAATCTAGAGGTGGTAGGTTTTCTGTAAATGGATGTATTGTAAGAGGAACCTGTTCAGACAACGTTGACATCTAAGAACGAGATTTTGTTGTCCTTTTCTGTTGCCATAGAAAACCTTATGTTAGGATGTTGTTGGTTAATATAATTTAGAAATAGGGGTGCATGATCACTGTGCTTAAAAATTAGAAAACAGTCATCTATAAATCTTTTGAAGACAATAGGCCTGAATTCTAATGGACACTTGTCCAGCCACCGAGTTTCGTGGTGACACAAAAAGCTATTGGCAAAGGAGGGACCCAGTGGGGAACCCAAAGCCATGCCTTCGTGTTGTAAATAGAGCTCATTGTTGAAAAGGAAAATAGTATCACCCACGGCTAGCTTTAAAAGCTTGATGAAAAGTTGCTTAGTTAAACCCAATATTTCACTCGTATTATTAAAAAGAGCATCTGAAATAATATTGATGGTTTCCTGTAACGGAATATTAGTAAATAATGAATCCACATCGATTGTGGCCATAAAAGAAGAATTCCCCAAACGGAGATCACCAATATATTTTGAAAAATCGAAAGAGTCACGTAAGGTGAAGTGATTGTGTGTCAAAGGATCAATAAGCGGAACAAAAAATTTAGCTAAGTTGTAGCTTGGAGTATTGACTGCAGATAAGATAGGGCGGAGAGGTATTTCATTTTTATGAGTTTTAGGTAAACCATAGATGACCCCAGGGGATGAACCAGAAACAAAAAGCTTATGATAAACATCAATTAAAATATTTCGTTTAGTAAGAGAACGTAGAAAATTATTAATTCTATCTTCAATTTTCAGAATATACTTAAGGGAAGGGGATCTGTATTCATTTTGGAAAATTTCGACAAATCTGATAGAATGGTATACATTTTGCGCATATAATCAGTACGATTGAAGATTACTACCCCTTTGCCTTTATCAGGTTTACAAACTATGATAGATTGATATTTGCGTAAGGTGGAGAGGACACTAAAAAGTTTAAAACTGAAAACAGGATTGGAAACTTTGAAACTGTCCCACTTGTAGTAGAACTTATTAGCCAAGCCTTTGATCTCATTAATCAAATCTGGAGTTGATTTAAGGGATAGGAAAGTATTGCGCTGGTGACAAAGTCTTTCAAAGGCAAGGAAATATCGATAGAAGTTCAATTTGAATACAGGAAGCCTGAAATCTAATCCTAAAGATATAAGACGTTTTTCTGATGGAGACAACACTTTATCAGAAATGTTAAAGATGACTTCATCTCTAGATATATTAAAATTAAAATTAAGACCCAGGTTATTAAGTTCACGGTTTAATCTATTTGAGGTCAAAGAGATATATTTATCTATTTGGCGTGATATAAAACCATTTAAAACAATAAAATCCAAATGAGACGTGGAATATTTCAACGATAAAGAAGTACGAGATACTTTAGTCGAGAGTTTAGATACAAGACCCTGTTTAAGATGGATTTAGTTCGAAAGAAGTTTGAGGGTCCAGGATTTATAAAGATCACTCTGTATGAGAGATGATCTGAAAAGTATTTTTTAAATACCACTGGGTAATATTATTTAATTCTATATATTATTAGTGTTTTTACTTTAATTTTAATTATTGTCAATTTTATTATTTTAACTTCACTTCTTCCGGGTTTTTTTTAATGCATTCTTTTAAGTGTTATCAATTAATGTTCCTATCCCTTCTTATTAGATGATATAGTCGCTGAAGATGGTCCTAGTAAAGGTCCGAAACGTCCGGCCAATAAATGACTAGTGTGATCACCTGGGTCTTCATATTCCTGCTACATATCAGATTCCCAAGGAACAAATAAATTACCAGTATTATTCGCAGAAGATACAATGAAGACACCGCCAGAAGATTCCGTGCATTGGAGTCAACTTCAAAGAAACTGGAGAGAGCTAAGCTCGACGTTAAATTTTTGTCCACTTGCAAAAACTATAATTACGTCCCCCAGTTTCTCCGCTTTAAACTTTTCAGATCATCTCTCATGCAGAGTGATCTTTATAAACCCTGGACCCTTAAACTTCTTTCGAAAGAAATCCATCTTAAACAGGGTCTTGTATCTAAACTCTCGACTAAAGTATCTCGTACTTCTTTATCGTTGAAATATTCCACGTCTCATTTGGATTTTATTGTTTTAAATGGTTTTATATCACGCCAAATAGTTAAATATATCTCCTTGACCTTAAATAGATTAAACCGTAAACTTAATAACCTGAGTCTTAATTTTAATTTTAATATATCTAGAGATGAAGTCATCTTTAACATTTCTGATAAAGTGTTGTCTCCATCAGAAAAACGTCTTATATCTTTAGGATTAGATTTCAGGCTTCCTGTATTCAAATTGAACTTCTATCGATATTTCCTTGCCTTTGAAAGACTTTGTCACCAGCTCAATACTTTCCTATCCCTTAAATCAACTCCAGATTTGATTAATGAGATCAAAGGCTTGGCTAATAAGTTCTACTACAAGTGGGACAGTTTCAAAGTTTCCAATCCTGTTTTCAGTTTTAAACTTTTTAGTGTCCTCTCCACCTTACGCAAATATCAATCTATCATAGTTTGTAAACCTGATAAAGGCAAAGGGGTAGTAATCTTCAATCGTACTGATTATATGCGCAAAATGTATACCATTCTATCAGATTTGTCGAAATTTTCCAAAGTGAATACAGATCCCCTTCCCTTAAGTATATTCTGAAAATTGAAGATAGAATTAATAATTTTCTACGTTCTCTTACTAAACGAAATATTTTAATTGATGTTTATCATAAGCTTTTTGTTTCTGGTTCATCCCCTGGGGTCATCTATGGTTTACCTAAAACTCATAAAAATGAAATACCTCTCCGCCCTATCTTATCTGCAGTCAATACTCCAAGCTACAACTTAGCTAAATTTTTTGTTCCGCTTATTGATCCTTTGACACACAATCCCTTCACCTTACGTGACTCTTTCGATTTTTCAAAATATATTGGTGATCTCCGTTTGGGGAATTCTTCTTTTATGGCCACAATCGATGTGGATTCATTATTTACTAATATTCCGGTACAGGAAACCATCAATATTATTTCAGATGCTCTTTTTAATAATACGAGTGAACTATTGGGTTTAACTAAGCAACTTTTCATCAAGCTTTTAAAGCTAGCCGTAGGTGATACTATTTTCCTTTTCAACAATGAGCTCTATTTACAACACGAAGGCATGGCTATGGGTTCCCCACTGGGTCCCTCCTTTGCCAATAGCTTTTTGTGTCACCACGAAACTCGGTGGCTGGACAAGTGTCCATTAGAATTCAGGCCTATTGTCTTCAAAAGATTTATAGATGACTGTTTTCTAATTTTTAAGCACAGTGATCATGCACCCCTATTTCTAAATTATATTAACCAACAACATCCTAACATAAGGTTTTCTATGGCAACAGAAAAGGACAAAAAAATCTCGTTCTTGGATGTCAACGTTGTCTGAACAGGTTCCTCTTACAATACATCCATTTACAGAAAACCTACCACCTCTAGATTAGGTACACATTTCTTTAGTAGCTCTCCCAGTCAGTTTAAATTATCCACTATTAAAAGCCGAATTTTTAGAGCCTACCATATATGCTCTAACTGGATATCGTTTCATGAAGAACTGAATTATTTAAAGGATTTCTTCAAATTTAATTATTACCCCGATTTCATCTTCGACCAGTTAGTATCCAAATTTCTCTCCAAAATATACTATCCTCGACCCTTACTTACTACTGTTTCTAAACAGAAGGTTTTCATTAAGCTACCCTATCTCGAGCATTTGACATCCGAGTTTAACAAACTCCTTCTCTCTACCCTCAACAACGACTTCCCTCAATGCCAATTCATTTGTATTAACTCCAACCCTGTATCGTTAAATTCCTTTTTCCTCCATAAGGAGCCAATCCCTTTGGGCTTGCGATCCTGTATAATTTACAATTATACATGTACGACCTGCCACAGTCGTTATGTAGGCCAAACTGGCTTACAATTCAACTGCAGGATCGCGAAGCACTTGGGTTTGTCTCATAGGACTGGTATTCCCATTTCTAAACCTGAAGCCTCTTCCATCAGGCAACATTCAGAGTATCACCATCATCCTCTTAATTCTAATTCATTTACTATATTATCTTCAGCCTTAACTTCTCTCGATTTGAAAATCTTAGAGTCACTATATATCATTAAAATAAATCCAAAGTTAGATAATTACGCCTCCTCAATTAAATTATTCACAATATAACCAACCAACACTTCAATAGATTAACTAGCCAACCGACCAACCGAAAAAATTTCGTCAGTAATTTTAAATGTTTAGTTAGTTGATTTCTCAACTCCCACGTTAAAGGTCAGTCCCTTTGTTCATTCTGATTTATTTTCGGGTTTTTGTCTTTTTTTGGTGTGTTTTTACAATTTAATATAATGTTATTTTTTGTTTACTTCATTAACTTTTAATACGTGATAATCAAGTCAGTTTGTTATAATTTCACTATTTTTTTTTTAAATACCACTGGGTAATATTATTGAATTCTATATATTATTAGTGTTTTTACTTTAATTTTAATTATTGTCAATTTTATTATTTTAACTTGCCTTCTTCCGTTTTTTTTTAATGCATTCTTTTAAGTGTTATCAATTAATGTTCCTTTCCCTTCTCATTAGACGATATAGTCGCTGAAGATGGTTCAAGTAAAGGTCCGAAACGTCCGGCCAATAAATGATTAGTATAATCTCTGGGTCTTCATATTCCTGCTACATATCAGATTCCCAAGGAACAAATCAATTACCAGTATTATATATATATATATATATATATATATATATATATATATATATATATATATATATATATATATATATATATATATACCGTGGCCACCAAAAAAATTACACATTAAGAATTTTGGTTAAAAAAACGACAAAATATAACTTACATTCTTTTATTTTTAGTTTTACAAACTTTCTTTCAGCACTTTGTCATGTTACCCTTGTACCTGATAACCGTCTAGATCCTTTTGGCCATGGACGTGGCCAGGAAGGGGGGCGAAATAGGAGGCGTCTATGGTGACCCACAGCTTCTTCAGGGCGTCCTTCAGGTCGTTGATGTTTGACGGCCGTTTCTTTGCGATTGCATTTCTGAACATATTCTAGGCGTTTTCAATCGGATTCAGATCCTGGGAGTTGCCCGGTCAGTCCAACACACTAATATTATTCTCTGTTAGAAAGTTTTTCACAGTTTTGGTCCTGTGGGCAGCGCACCATCGTCCATGAAAAAGTCACATCGTGGAGGGGCCATAAAGGAAGCAAATGGTCACGTAGCACAATAACATAATTACTTCCCCTCCTTGTTTCGTTCTTGGAGAGAAAGTACAGTCCTCCCCTAAGCATAGTACCACTAAAAGTCCCCAAATTATAACAGAATCAGGGTACTTGACGGTCTTGACGATATATTTAGAGTTATACCGCGACACACGACGCGGACGCCGTCCATATTTTGAGACGCCCCTGACGAGTCTGAAGGTGCTTTCATCGCTAAACATTACCTTCTTCCACTGCTCCGATGTCCAGGCTCGGTATTGCTTGCAAAATGCTAGCCATTTCTTCTTCATTGCACCCGTCAATTTGGGCTTCTTAGTAGCGCGTCGACTAGGTATTTTTAAGTCCTTCTGCAAGCGATGTTGAATCGTGCGGACAGCAACGCCTTTCAGCAAAGCCAAGTGTGTTTTGTTTTTAGTTCAGATGAAGTCAGAGCAGGATTCGATACCACTTCTCGCTCCAGGATCCTGTCTGTCTGCTCAGAAGTCTTTCTCGGGGCACCAGAGCCAGGTTTCCTTGGTGGAACGGTACCCGGTGGTAGTGAGGCTTGAGCTATCTTGAACTTATAAATTACCCGAGGCGTGACCTTAATATCCACAGCAACGCGTATCACAGAAATTCCTTGCTCTATGGGGCAAGGGCACCGCTCTTCTCTTCCATTCAAAGCTTACGGCGCCCCATTATCACTAGTAGCAGCAGAGATACAAGGGTCCAAAGGTAGTGAGAAAGTAAGAAGGGGCGCTACGGACGGTGCGTATAATCAAATTTTCGATACAGGCTTTGCGTGAGCACTAACTTCCTTTGGGATTTCGGAACTTGGAGCGCGGGAACTACGGCACACTGTATGACAACACACTCCTCCCACTTTTCATAATGTGGAGACGCAATTTTATAAAGTACCATATATATATATAATGAAAAACTCACAAAGTGGCACCTGAGGAAAGTAATAATATGAAAATTAGCCCACAGGAAAATGAAAAGATGAATCCAAGCACTTTCGAACTATATTTGCAAGTTCATTTTCAAGGAATATCATGAAAATGTAGAAGACAACCTTATATAGGGTACAAAGATACAAAGGGAACGCCCATCGCATAGTACAAACTAATGGAAAAAACACATAAACAAGACAGAAAAATACCAAGAAAAAGAACAATAGGAAATTAATAACAGACATATGCATCCCTAAAACGATTTACACACAACAACGCCATATATATGAATGGAATATGGTGGGTGAAAAAAAAACCCCAAACATTTTAAAGGATTATCATTAGAGCGAAAACATTTAGGGCTAAGAGTTAATCCACAGTCACACTAGAGACACGTGGTGGGGGAAGCAAAGCGAATGATATTACACTAATAAAGAATGACAACAGGCTGCATTATGAAGTTATTTCATTTAGTACAAGTTTTTTTTAAAAACGGGGTCGAGTTTAAATAAGCCAGGGGAAATGTTTATATTGGGTAAGATGCCAATTAAGGAACACTCGACAACATTTCTTTTTGTGAAATCAGCGGAATGATAAAGGAATTTTACATCCAGTGAATGGGGTGGTTATTTTCAGATAAATGTAAAAAATAAAGCGCTGTTTATTTCACCTCTTCTAATATTATACTTATGTTGGTAAATTCTAGTAGATAAAGATTTACTAGTTTGCCCGAAGTAAGGTAAATTACAAATGGAGCATTCTATAGAATATACTCCACCTTTTTTCCTTGTAATATTGCGGACTAACATTTTATATAAAGTGGATTCATATCTGTCGTGACTGTGAATTAACTTTTAGCCATAAATGTTTTCTCTCTAATGATAATCCTTTAAAAAAAAAATTCCCCCACCATATTCCATTCATACGAGTATACATGGCGTTGTTGGGTGTATATCGTTTTAGGGATGCATATGTCTGTTATTAGTTGCCTATTGTTCCTTTTATTGGTATTTTTTGTCTTGTTTTTGTGTTTTTTTCCATTGGTTTGTACTATGTGACGGGCGTTCCCTTCGTATCTTTGTACAGTATATAAGGTTGTCTTCTCTATTTTAATGCTATTCCTTGAAAATAAACTTGCAAATATAGTTCGAAAGTGCTTGGATTCATTTTTTAATTTTCCTAATATATATATATATATATATATATATATATATATATATATATATATATATATATATATATATATGTGTGTGTGTGTGTGTGTGTGTGTGTGTGTGCAAAAAATCTCACAGAAAAATGAAAGGCGGATTCCAATTTCGAAAGTACTTGGAATTCGCCTTTCATTTTCCTGTGGGATTTTTTGCATTTATTGCTCTACTCACGCGCTACTTTGTGAGTTTCTCATTATATATATATATATATATATATATATATATATATATATATATATATATATATATATATATATATATATATATCTGAAAATTAACCCACAGGAAAATGAAAAGATGAATCCAAGCACTTTCGAATTATATTTGCAAGTTTATTTTCAAGGAACTTGGATTGATCTTTTAATTTTCCTGTGGGTTAATTTTCATATTATTGCTTTCCTCACGTCCCACTTTGTGAGGTTTTTATTATATATATATATATATATATATATATATATATATATATATTTATATATATTGATGAAAGAATTTGTATATGATAGTCATCGTTTAATCAACTGCAAGAGAATGTCAACATTGAAGAGTCTACAAAAATAAAACATTTTGCGATATGTTTAGTTTATATCTTCATATTCCCATTACCCACAGGTTTAATTAGTTGAAATGACAAATTCTTTACAGAGTTAATCTCTAAAAAAAATAATATGAATTCACATTCTTTGTTTGAGTAACTCGTTTTAAACCGACTGATTTCAGTGCGTTTGATTGTTCCAGCCTAATATGTGGACAGATTAAAAAAAATAATTAAAATCGTTTAAGGCAAACTTTCAATGTATAATAATATGCCTTATATTCGCTATGTGTATTCCGTAAATTGCTTTATATATTACGAGAAGTATTAATAAGAGATAGAACTCATAAAATTTAAAACTTTTCCCTAAGGTTACACCACAAAGATATGATGTCCATTTAATTAAAGGTTGATTTGACTAAATTCAGCTCTCGCATCAGCTGTTAATGAATATAACCTAAAATTACGAGGTGGCAACTCAGCGTTCAGCCCACGTGATATATGACGTCATAACTAAATATAACTTTAAGAAGAAATGAACAAGTGAGAGAGAATGCAAAATATGTAGTGGAGGTTAAAATTAATACAATGACCTATTTTTATATGATTTTTAAGGGCATAATAATACTAATTTTTAAATTTTATATTTTGCCAAAGAATCAATCAGCTAGATAAAATTGTATTTTATAATTTATTTTCAGAATTTATTGAATTTTAACGTTGGTAAATCGAATCATTATGAAAGTAAGCAAATTTCTGGGAATTTAAATAAATATCTCAAAATCTAAATGTAAATTTGGGGCTATATTCTATCTATTTAATATCACAGAGCTCATGCAGAACGCTGGCAAGCATTCGGGAAAGTTTTGTTGTGTGTGGCGGCAGAAGCAATTAACAACTATGAAGGAAACAATTTTGTTTTATTTTTTGCATTTGAATATTTCTTTAATTCTATTTCTTATTTGAGTCCATTCTGGTAATAGACAATCTAATTAGATCCATTATTTTATGCCTGACTTTCCATTTTCCCCTTCAGTCAAGGATATTGGTGGATTAAAACTTAATATTCAAGACTAAAGCGAGGGTCTTTTGTATTGCATATACTTATTCTAACCTAATTGTTGCAGCTAACCCACTAATTTTCATAGAAATTCGTTGTGTTTACTATTTATTAATCCGCTTGTGCTGTTGTTTATTTAGCGTGGTGGATTATTTTTTGTTTATCCCTTGAAGCTAACTTTTAAGTGCAGTGATTTAAATAAATTGTTAGGCTGGGCAAAAAAGTGGCAGATAGTTTTAACATTAAAACAAGGCAAAGTTATTCACATGGGAAGAGATAATAGAAAATTTACCTATGAAATGGAATGGCATTGGCTGAATGGAGTAGAAGGATGAGAAGGACTTAGGAGTATTATGAGATAGGCAACTAAGATTTTCTAAGCAGTGTATTGAGTAAAAATAAATAAAGCAAATAGCGTTGGGCTTTATTAAGAGGAATGATAGTTATACAAGTAAAGAGTTTATCCTTAAACTCTACAGCTCATATGTCAGGCCACATTTACAGTGTATTTTATACATGATATCAACCTTCTAGAGTCAATGCGAAGAAGGGCAACAAGGATGATACCTTCTCTGAGGCACTTTGAATATGTTCAGGGTGCTAAAATATATGTTCTCATTTGAGTAGGAAAGTAGTAGTGGGACTAGGGGCCACCACTTGAAAATTTAAAAAAAAAACGTGTAGGTTAGATGTAAGAAGGGATTTTTTTCACCGAGTGGTAGATTACTGGAATGGTTTACCACAAGACACAATAAGCAGTCCAAATTTAAATGTTTTCAAGCGCAGGTTAGATGAATATATGGCGAGGGTAGGTTATCATGGGTTTTAAGTTGTGTTGAGGTAAATTACATATTGCAATATCAATTTATCTTCTCCATTTTCATGTTATTCCTTGAAAATGAACTTGCAAATATAGTTCGAAAGTGCTTGGATTCATCTTTTCATTTTCCTGTGGGTTAATTTTCATATTATTGCTTTCCTCACGTGCCACTTTGTGAGTTTTTTCATTGTGTATATATTATATTATTGATATGTACATTTCAAAATTTAGTTTTAATGACAAGCCATGATGGTGATACTAGTTTAGACACGATCTTGGAGATGCAGTTTATGGCTTCTGGTTGTCTCGGATAACCTCCGATAGGCTCTTGTGGCTTTTCTCATATGTTGAATTATGTTATGGTACGTTTATGTAAATGACAAGCTTTTCTACTACTTATGTTCTAATTATCCATAGTTATCTGATTTTTCTCATTCGCTCTTATGTTACGCCAGTTGGCGATTGCCATATAATGAACAGCTACCCAATTCCTTTTCTCAATTGCGATTATTCAATTTACAAAATAATAATGTTTATGCATAAAATTCCGCTATTTAAGAATCCACACATCGTGCGACTCGATTTTCGATTTTCTTTTGTTTTTGTTGCTGACGTCACTTCTTGCTTAATCTTTTTAAATACCATAAATATGCATTTTCACAATAATGGTCATCAGATATATATATATATATATATATATATATATATATATATATATATATATATATATATATATATATATATATATATATATATATATATATATATATATATATATTTTCTGGATCAAGAGGAAGTAAGTGTAATAGACTGGCCTGCTCAGAGCCCGGAACTTAATCCAATTAAGAATTTGTAAAGACGCCAAGAGAGAGAAGTAAGGAGAGAAACTCAAGCACCGTCAAAGAACTTGGGAAAATATTAAAAGAGGAAGGAAGAAAAATAACACCAGAAGAATGCCTGCAGTTAGTGCACTTCTGTTGATGAAGATATGAGTGCGTAATTGATAGTAAATGTCTACATACCACTAACTAATATATTGTAACAACCTAAAATTATTTATTGAGTAACGTATCATTGTACCTTCTCATCTACGTCTGTTGTGTCATCTGTCCTGATCATTTTGAACAACATATATTTGGAATAAAAATACTCTTTTGCACGTAACTTGAAATTTCATCCATCCTAACATGTACAATGTACATGTGCTACTTGTAGCCATGCTTAATTTATATTTGTAATTTATCATGCATTACTTACCATTATTTGGATTGAAGCTACTGTAAGTTTTGTGATGGAAACCAAAGTGTCCGAATCATTATGTCCGCTACTATATATATATTTATATATATATATATATATATATATATATATATATATATATATATATATATATATATATATATATATATATATATATATATATTTATATATATTTATATATATTTATATATATTTATATATATATATATATATATATATATATATATATATATATATATATATATATATATATATATATATATATATATATATATATATATATATATATATATATAAAGAAAGAGCAAATACAAGTTGTGTGGGTGATAACAACTACCACAGGGCTTTCGTCATCTTTATTTTTTGCCTTTCAAAACAATTTTGACGACAAAAAGAAAGATGCAGAAGCCTCGTATTGTAGGCAATATAACAATATAGTACAAGAGAAAAGGAATTTGACGCGAATGAGCAATGCAATTCCTGGCCGGGAATTTCAAACTTTTTTCCCCTGGCGTTTTTCTGCCTTCTCTGTAAAGGATTGTCTTTATTGTGCCGCCCTCTACTCTCTTTATTCCTAGTGTTCTTTTAATGTCCCTTTCTCTTACCTTTATTAAAAAAAAACTTCCTGTCTCATTGCTCATTCACGTCAAATTTATCTTTCTCTTGTACTATATATATATATATATATATATATATATATATATATATATATATATATATATATATATATATATATATATATACATATATATATATATATATATATATATATATATATATATATATATATATATATATATATATATATATATATATATATATATATATAATTATTACCTTATTCAAGGGCATGAAGAAAGATCTAAATATACCCTTATGAGCTGCCATGTAACTTAAATCGAGTATGACGTGAACACAATAATAAAATGAAATAAATAAATCAGCCAAGTTTCTTAAAAAAAACAAGACTCGTGTGAGTATTGTCAAAAGCAACATGCAAAATGGCTTACTAAATAAACGGCCCAGGAATAAGTAAATAACCACGCTATATTTTAAATTCAGTTTCACCTTCCCAATATTGCCTCGAATTTTAGGAGCCCGCTTGAAAGATTGCCTCTGTTGAGCTAAGGGAGTTTTATGAAATGGGTGCGGCAAAGAATACATACCTAACCTACCAGTATTACCAATTCATAACTTTGCAACGATGGTAATCTAATACCTCTTGGCGAATTCAGGAAAAAAAAACAATAATATAGGAGTGTTCAATCTTCATCTCTTGTGTTTTATTTGTTTGTGTTAACCCCTAAACCCAATATTCTCCGCCCCCTCCTTAAATGTGCTATAATGTCTCCGTTTGTGTTTATTTTACAGCTGTATTTTGTTGTCAGGCTTAATGAAGTACCGAGAAATCTCGAGTTTCACTCCGAATGCAGAATTCGCCAAATTAATGGTCTAAATAACTATATAATCTTAACGAGATATCTCGGGATAATCCCAGAACAGGTTAAAGATGAAAACTGACTTTGGGGTCTGTGACAAAAATTGTTTGTAAAAAATGTGGTTAAGTCTGGAAGAGTGAATATTTGTGGAAGACGCGTCGTTCTCCTGAACATGCTTTGATATTCTGTAATGAAAATGCGCACACTTACGGAGGCAGGGTGTATTAAATGGACTGGGTTTTGTAATCACCGCCATTACACCCGAGAGAGCAGCAGAGCTCCTCGCCAAAGCTAAATTTTCACCCAACACTCCACACACACAGATCAAGAGGCCTTGAAGTAAACTCTCAACTTCGGGGAAATGTACACAAATAAGACCAACTTTATACAGAATTTTCTAAGGTGAATAAGGGCACATATTCTTGTAATTATGAGGTATCTATGGTAACGGAAATTTGCTTGATTAATTTGACTTTCTGCATAGGCTGTTGTCTCTATGACTTCAGAATTTCAATTGAGTTATTTACCTAATACATATCGCTATTTGTAGGTTGCGTACTACATAGATACTCAGCAATCTTCAGGAAAATCATTTTCCATTCATTCCTTTCTCGTGCATTCATCATTTATTACATTTTTAATCATGAAATTTGTCAGATTCGACTCCAAAAGCGTCATATTAACCCCTCTAAAGCATGTCACCAAGCCCTCTTCTAAATGCTACTCCATCCTGTATCAACCCAAAGAAAGCGGGTCCCTGCCAAGGCTCCTACGAGGGGAGGTCAATAAGTTTTGCGACCGGTAGGGCAAAACAGAGGAAGGGGGATGGCTGTTTTTGTGGGTGTTAGGACAAGTTATGACAAGTCAGGACCTGCAGCCGCACGCGCTTGCCTCGTCTACTTAAGAAGCAGTAGCTGATCGCAGATCGTCAGTCAAAAATTTTTCAACAATGGAGAAGGTTGAACACCGCGCAGTGATCAAATATTTGACCAAGTAAGGCAAGAATGCAAAAGAGCTCCATGAACGCATGGTTGCAATGTACACCGACATCGCCCCTTCCTATGCAACCATTGCTCGCTGGAATAGGGGGCTCCGCCATGGTCGTGAGTCCCTTGAAGATGACTCTCGTTCAAGACGCCCGTCAGACGTGACCAACGAGGACAATGTGGCCTGTGCGGAGAGGATGATCCTCTAAAATCGACGGGTGAAGGTCAAAGAAATCGAACGAGAACTTGTAATATCACATGGAAGTGTTATCAACATCATCCACAACAATTTGGCCATGACCAAGGGTCATGGCCGTTGGGTCCCTAGAAACCTTACGCCCCATGATCGACTTCAACGTCATCAAAGTTCGGAAGAGCTGCTGCTCCTGTACAACCAAGACCCAGCTGGATTCGAGTCACGCATAGAGACAGGTGATGGGTCCATGACTGGGATCCTGAGACGAAGCTCTAAAGCATGGCCTGGAAGCACAGGGGCTCTCCGACGCCCATCAAGTTCCGGACCCAACTCTCAGCCGGGAAGATCATGGCTACCATATTCTGGGATTCTGAGGGAGTGTTGATGGTGGACTATGAGCCTCGTGGAAGGACCATCACAGGCCAATATTAGGCCGAGGAACTGGCTGGGTTGAAGAAATGCATCCGTCAGAAGCGGCGCGGCAAGTTGACACGCGGTGTCCTGCTCCTCCACGACAATGCCCCTGTCCACAAGGCCAGAGTTGCACAAGCTGCCCTGCGCGAGTGCGGATTCGAAGAGCTCAACCATCCCCCCTACAGTCCAGATCTTGCCCCTAGCGACTACTTTTTATTCCGCCAGCTCAAGACTGCACTGCTTGGACGCCGGTTTGGGGACGATAAAGATGTCCAGCTTGCCATCCAGGAGTGGATTGAACAGCAGTCGGGAGATTTCTAGTTGTCGGGAATTCGAAGCCTCAGGGACAAGTGACCCAAGTGCATTGAAGTCGAGGGTAGTTATATTGAAAAATAATAAAACACTTTTCCTCATATCTCGTTTCCTTATATCCGAATTGCAAAACTTATTGACCGCCCTGGTATGTAGTCACTATCCAGAAGCCGACGAGATGCAATAGGGCTCTGGAAATAGGAATCTACTGCGTTGCCAAACAAGACGGGCGATAAAATTCTGAGCAGGCTGGGAGGAGCTGATATCTGAGAGTAGAGTCCTTGAAATGACATTCCAATAATCCTTAAGAGATTATAAAGGAAGCATATCAGTTTCTAATTCATCTCTGTCGACACGGGGGCAAATGAGCGATGAGTTTCGCGAGAAAGGGATATGAACACCGTACACGCGAAGAACTACTAAGGGTTATAGATTTAACCTAACATAGTTTAAAGAACTAATAACCTACCTACCAAAGTTTATTAATGATGCTACTTCTATACTGCAAGCTACGTTTTCGGAAGCACCAACGCGCTTCAATTTTGAGCGGTTGATTTTACGGAAGTTGTCTAAGAGTCATCAATCGGTAATGAATGTAAATCATCAACCATATTTAAATATAAGTATGGTGTCCTCATATAGTATATTCCACTGTAATCGAAATAGTAATAAAAGAAAGTTAAATTGTCTAAATAGTTCTTCCTGAGGAAATAGCCATATCCAAATTCCTGATGGCCTTAAGACAGAGAGCCTTGTGGTACTTGACCTAATTAGGCCAGAGGCTGTAGCATTGTTTAATATATGGACATGGTTCAAACGAGACTCAAAAATCATCCGAATTCATTTATCCGACAAAATCTGACGCTCCTTAAAGTGTAGGACAGCCTCAGTAGAATGCCTTTCAAAGTGTACCTAAGGGCTAATTATCGCATTAATGTAGGTTACTTGACCTTCGACCCTTTCAGTTTAGTTTAACTTTCGTGTGGGTAACAACTGAGGTAGTTTCTTCTGAAAATACTCGCTGAAATCGAAAAATGGCACGCTGGAGAAGCGTGAAGGAAATTGTGAATTTGTTCAACTAACGGAAGAACCTCATTTACAAAGTGAAACGGCATTATTACGACACCAAGAAAAAGGACGAAATGCCTATGCTCATGCACAGCAAATTTCGCGTATCTTGATGGTTCCAGGCATGATCAGCCGCGAGGGCCACGTTATCCCTCATTACATCTTCTCCAAGGCTCTCAAAGTTAATGGAGACGTTACATCGAGGATCTTGAGACTGTAGTCAAGCCTTAGATAAGCTTAATAGCCGCGGGAAGGCCTTACCTTTTCCAAAAGGACTCTGTTCCTGCATACAAGGCAAGGAAGACACAGGCGTGGTCGTTCAACAACGTACCACCCAGCTCCCCCGAGATTACTTATTTGTGGCGTTGTTGAGAAGGCTGTCAACAAGGCTGCTCATTTGCAGAGAGAGGGAGAGAGAGATGGGTAAGACAAAAAGAACCCGCGATCGGCTTCATTGAGGTAACTTCCGTTTGATAACACACCCTATAGCGAGCCTAATTGTAGCAACGAGAGGTTCCACGAGATGGCGTGAAGGTCTAAATTCACTCTCGGCGCCTTTATATAGATAACATAAAATCCCCTTCCGGCGGCTCTATATAAATAGTAAAGCATTGGCCTGGGCAAATTAGTATTGTGCTAAGAGGAGATGTCGTATAAGCTTCTTTTTCTCGGGCTGCTCATACCCCCAAGAGCCCGAATACAAGCAAATACTCCCTCGATCTCTACCATCGAGGCTGACTGTGGTTACTGGAATACAGGTTGTATTTTCCGTCATTATTTAGAACAGGCGGAGTACTAATCGGCCTTAAGTGCAAACCCAACCCGTGCTGTTGGAAAGTACTCGAGCTCAGTGCTCCTAACCCTCGTGCTCCTCTCGAGCAGCCAAATCTTTGGGTGGCAAATCCACCGGAATTAGAATCCCCTTTTGTCGGTCGTGTGCTATCGAGTGTGTATACTTTGATTTATCTTTCATTTATTGAAACTCAAAGTTCAATCGCATTATTCGAGGCAAAGCTCAACTGCAGAGTTGCCCACGTGCTATCCGCCAAACCCTTCACGGACGCATATATATATATATATATATATATATATATATATATATATATATATATATATATATATATATATATATATATATATATGATGAAAATTAATGCAATATCGCAAGAAAAGATGAGGAATTAAACCACATTCTCCGAAGACAATTTAATTCAGAACAGTTTCGGTGTATCTCACACCCTTTTTCCACTGACACTGGGTAGAAAATATAAGAGAAGTGCATATAAGCATAACACAAGATCCCCTCTTTTTTTCCCTAATCCCCTACTTGTGGCTAATCTGGAGGGGCGTTAGGCCTGAACATATTGAAGGGCTGACATTTTACTATTTTGTTTATTTGCTTTCTTATTACAGGATTAAAAGAAAATTGACCCTCAGATAGATTTAAATTAGGAACTGACGATATCAACTCGATTCTACGATTCTTCTCTTAACATAGTTAGCTGATTTAAATACCATTTTACATCCATTAAAATCGATCGTATGAATCTTGTCTTTAACATGGCAAAATATTCCACTGTGTCGTAGAATGGACTCTCGACGATATACCATATATAACTATTCGTTGAGGGAACTTCTTTAATTATCTTTAGAGTGCGTGGATGTCTGGCGGGCCAATATTATGTATCTTCGATATGCTTAAGAAGTGGAACTGAGCTCAAGGATAATAATATTGCTATCATTAATAAAATAGAGTACTATTAATAATAACTATCAACAATACACAAAAACGGAAAATATTGACATAAACAGAGAATGGAAAGGGTCGTGGGAACTCGGCTAATCCGAGGATTAAAAGATTTAAAAAGGTAAAACAATTATACAGTTAAAGAGATGGGATGGTTCGCTAAACCATTTAAATCACAGGATAGAATTGACAAAAGGGTTAAATACTCAAAGGTAACGTTCGGCTTACGTAATTTTATACTAGTTGTGCAGTGGAAGGCGACGTGAAGGAATTTTCGGTCCGCTGGCGAGTTCCAGCCGAAGGGGGGGGATAAAATGATCCTGGCGTGGCGTCTTGAGAATGAGAACCGTTTTCTCGACGAACGGCTTGAAGATCAATGGCTGTTCTACGTTGTTCTCTTCTGAACCAAAGGGGGGAGGTGAGAACCGTCTCTTGTCTACGGGCTCAAGAACAATGGCTGTTCTAATGTTGTTCTCTTCTGAACAACAAGGGGGAAGGGTGAGAACCGTTTCTTGGCGAACGGGCTCAAAAGAACAATGGCTGTTCTACGTTGTTCTCTTTTGAACAACAGGAGAAGGGTGAGAACCGTTTCTTGTCAACGGGCTCGAACGAACAATGGCTGTTCTAACGTTGTTCTCTTCTGAACAACAGGGGAAGGGGTGAGAACCGTTTCTGGTAAATGGGCTCGAATGAACAATGGCTGTTCTAACGTTGTTATCTTTCTGAACAACGAGGGGGAAGCCTTGCGGACTTGGCATCACAAAAGGCTCGAGCTTTGGCACCCAAGGGATATTGTCCTCCTTCTGGACAAGTGATGGTGAATCTCAAGGTCGAGTTCCCTTGGCGCACAAAGTGAGAGAGGGTCGTGGTGATGTTTCGCGACGAAAATCTGGATCTCCAATCTGATCTTAGTGGTAAAGTTTCCATCTAAATAGTCGAGACACTGCCTTGGCGTGGGGGACAATGGAGTGGGAGCTTCGAGGGAATGCACAGCCGAGCCTGGGAACAATGCCTTATCTGCCCATAAGCCTAACTCAATCTGGCGAGGTCGGCGTATGGGGGCGAACGGGGGAAAGATAAACCTCCTTGTTTAAACATTGACTCAGGTGGCTGCGATAAGGCGCCAAGCTTCAAAGCGAAGATGCACATGGGAGCATCGTGGTTTTAAATAATATGTGATAGGGGTTGAAATTAAAGCGGCCTCAACCCGTTCCATCACACACTGCTTTCGCTGCCCACTCTAATATCTCTTTTGTGTTCGTACAATCTCTTGTCTAGATTTCTCCCCGTTTTCCCTATATAATCTTTATGGCAATCGTTGCATGGTATTGCATATACTCCTATGTTATGATGTTCTTTGGGTTTCCTGGCTATCATCAATTGGTTTAAGGAATTATTACATTTAAAGGCTAGATAAATACCCGCTTTTCCAAATATGTCCTTTAAACTATTTAATTTATTATTAAATGGCAATGTTATACATATGTTGAAGTCGTTAGTGCGGGAAGGCTTATTACCATAGAATGTTTTCCTAGCTGCAAAATGGGCAGACGATATGAACTAATCGGGGTAATACAAATTAGAAAAAATGGTCCTGATAATGACAATTTCTTCATCTAAATAGGAAGGATGACATATTTTGTATGCTCTAAGGAAAAGGTTAGAAATTACTGATTTTTTAACAGTATTATCGTGAAACGAAAAATAATATATATAGGCATTCTAGTGGGTTGGTTTCCTATACACGTCAAGTTTTAATTCATGGTGATCTTTATTAATGAGGACATCTAAAAAGGGTAATCTATTATCATATTCCCATTCATATTTGAATTTGATGGAGACATGCAAATTATTCAAATTATTAAAAAAGGTATCAAAATCATGGCCATTAGGCCATACAGAAAATATATCGTCAATGTACCTTAACCATATAAAGTTAGGGGGAGAAATTGTGGGAAGGAGTTCAGTCTCAAAATATTCCATGAAGAGACATGCCAATATCGGAGATAAACTATTTCTCATGCTAAGGCATGTCTCTTCATGGAATATTTTGAGACTGAACTCCTTCCCACAATTTCTCCCCCTAACTTTATATGGTTAAGGTACATTGACGATGTATTTTCTGTATGGCCTAATGGCCATGATTTTGATACCTTTTTTAATAATTTGAATAATCTGCATGTCTCCATCAAATTTAAATATGAATGGGAATATGATAATAGATTACCCTATTTAGATGTCCTCATTAATAAAGATCACCATGAATTAAAACTTGACGTGTATAGGAAACAAACCAACTCGAATGCCTATATACATTATTTTTCGTTTCACGATAATACTGTTAAAAAATCGGTAATTTCTAAACTTTTCCTTAGAGCATACAAAATATGTCATCCTTCCTATTTAGATGAAGAAATTGTCATTATCAGGATCATTTTTTCTAATTTGTATTACCCCGATTGGTTCTTATCGTCTGCCCATTTTGCAGCTAGGAAAACATTCTATGGTAATAAGCCTTCCCGCACTAACGACTTCAACAAATGTATAACATTGCCATTTAATAATAAATTAAATAGTTTAAAGAACATATTTGGAAAAGCGGGTATTAATCTAGCCTTTAAATATAATAATTCTTCAAACCAATTGATGATGGCCAGGAAACCCAAAGAACATCGTAATATAGGAGTATATGCAATACCATGTAACGATTGCCATAAAGTTTATATAGGAAAAACGGGGAGAAATCTAGACAAGAGATTGTACGAACACAAAAGAGATATTAGAGTGGGCAGCGAAAGCAGTGGAATATTTTGCCATGTTAGAGACAAGAATCATATGATCGATTTTAATGGAAGCAAAATGGTATTTAAATTGGCTAACTATGTTAAGAGAAGAATCGTAGAATCGAGCTTGATATCGTCAGTTCCTAATTTAAACCTATCTGAGGGTCAATTTTCTTTTAATCCTGTAATAAGAAAGCAAATAAACAAAATAGTAAAATGTCAGCCATTCGATATGTTTAGGCCTAACCCCCCCCAGATTAGCCACAAGTAGGGGATTGGAGGAAAAAAGAGGGGATCTTGTGTTATGCTTATATGCACTTCTCTTATTTTTTCTACCCAGTGTCAGTGGAAAAAGGGTGTGAGATACACCAAAACTGCTCTGAATTAAATTGTCTTCGGAGAATGTGGTTTAATTCCTCATATATATATATATATATATATATATATATATATATATATATATATATATATATATATATATATATATATATTGAAAGGGAATGTTCCTAATGAGGCGCAATTTAATTCGGAGTAAGAATCCAATGGCAAAGAGAATGACAGTATTCATTCTCTATTTCTTTTGGCTGCGTTTCGAGCAAAGATAAGCTCATCTTCTGGCCTGATAAATATTGAACAAAATTTGCTTTAAATACCAAAACAATTAACATTAAGATTAATTAGGATTGGAAGGTACAATTATATATGCATATACATGTATTTATCAATTTACATTTTATAGCGATAAATCATAAATAGTTAATTATTTAAACAAGGATTGAGAAATTGTGAGCATAGGGAAAGGGAAGGGGGCAAATTTATGAACAGCTAAATGCAAATAAAATTTTAATTTTAATTTTTAACAAATTGAAATCTTAGCGGTCACACAAGTTGTAGAAACACGACTAAAGCAATGGAGAGCAAGAAACAATGAAGAAGGGTGAGTTATAATAATTGGTTGGTTAGTATAAGACACGGAGAGGGAAGGCGGATACATCATTGTTGAGAGAGGGTCTAAGGGTCTTAATATGAATGGATTCAATTATTCGGAGGCTTTTATATCATCATTAGAAGAATCTATAATTTTAAAACCATTAATGGTGGCATCGGTTTTGCAAAGGATAATATTCTAAAAAATGATTCTAAAGTTGATTTAGGCCCTCTTAATCACCAATTCCGGAAACAAATACAAAAAATCCTCAAATATCATTTTGGACAAATCAACTTTAGAATCATTTTTTGAATAATTTAGCAAAAGGTTCACTATTTAATGTAAAGGACTTGCTCCCGTGTACCCTGCGCAGTGGTGTAGTATATTTATTTACATGTCCTCCGTGTCGAAGAGGCAATTATGTCGGTAGTACACTGCGCTCGTTACGCGCTCGTGCTTGTTCTCACCTTGGCATAAGTAGCAGAACAGGTAACCCTCTTACCCGCAAGGAATGCTCCCCCATTCGGGATCATATTATCCTTTGCAAAACCGATGCCACCATTAATGATTTTAAAATTATAGATTCTTCTAATGATGATATAAAAGCCTCCGAATAATTGAATCCATTCATATTAAGACCCTTAGACCCTCTCTCAACAATGATGTATCCGCCTTCCCTCTCCGTGTCTTATAATAACCAACCAATTATTATACTTCACCCCTCTTCATTGTTTCTTGTTCCCCATTGCTTTAGTTGTGTTTCCACAACTTGTGTGACCGGTAAGATTTCAATTAAAACTAAAATTATAAATTTTGTGCATTTAGCTGCTCATAAATTTACCCCCCCCCCTCCCCTTATGCTCACAATTTCTCAATCCTTGTTTAAATAATTAACTATTTATGATTTATCGCTATAAAATGTAAATTGATATATACATGTATATGCATATATAATTGTACCTTCCAATCCTAATTAATCTTAATGTTAATTGTTTTGGTATTTAAAGCAAATTTTGTTCAATATTTATCAGGCCAGAAGATGAGTTTGTCTTTGCTCGAAACGTAGCCAAAAGAAATAGAGAATGAATACTGTCATTCTCTTTGCCATTGGATTCTTACTCCGGAATATATATATATATATATATATATATATATATATATATATATATATATATATATATATATATATATATATATATATATATATATATATATATATATATATATATATATACACACTTATATTAAACTGGTGTCAGGTTTAATGGAGTTTGGTTCTTGCTATCAGAAAACTGTGGAGAAACAATTTACTTGCATAAAATACTTACAATCAAATTTTGTTTACTTTATTTCATGGACTTTTTGAATTTATTTTAAAGATTTTTTGTTATTTCTTTTTGTGACTGTGCTTCACTAATCTTCCCCAGTGGAATTTGTGTTTCTTTCAGGCCCCATATACTCTGCCATATTTGAAAGATTTAGTAGGAATTGAATTTTCTTTTTTGGGGAATGGGGCATACTTTAAGGTGTAAGATGACGAGGCCATATCGTATCAATTACAGCAAGGTTAAAATAAGGAGATAGGGCTAAAATCTCGACTTCAGTTAGAAATTATTTCGAGTGAGCGAACGGAATAATATTCGAATTGTGCGAATATTTAGTTATGTGTTTTTTCTCTCATTTTTTTCGTTAGTGCTTTTGAGAAATTAATCTAAGTGAATTACGATTAAATTGGGTTAAACAACCCCGCTTCGTTGTTTTGTTGTGTTTTTTTATTTTTGCGTAAAAATTTTGTGAACACATCACAATGTCGTCTTTCGAAGTTTTCAAAGCACAAGGTGAGTCTCTCGGATTGAATGGAAAAGATTTAATGGTGTACATCCGAGAGTAAGAGAGAGTAGTAAGAGAGAAAATAAGGGAAAGAGAAGAGAAGAAAGAGAGAAATAACGTGAAGAAAGAGAAGAAAGAGAGAAAATTCGTTTGTATGAGCTGGAAATGATCAGGGCCAGAAGCGAAACTACTTCAATTACATCTAAGACCGAAGTGCAACAAACTGCGTCCATTAAGTTGTCTGTTTTCAAGGATCCAGAAGGTTTTGGATTATACCTCACTTACTTTTGAGGTGAATCATTGAAATATTGAAACCGACGGCGTACCCAAATTGTTGCCTTTACTTAGTACCTAGCTCAGGGACATTTTCATCTCGCTTCCATCCGAAGCAACCATCGATTATTCCACGTTAAAAGCTGAATTGCTTGCTGCCTATAATATGACTCCGGACTTTTATCGTGCAAAGTTCCGGCACTGTCGTATCAAACCTAACCAAACATTCCGACAGTTTGGATATTTCTTGCAACGTATTTTTAATTTATAGCTAGACGCGTCCAAATTTCCCCAGGAATACGATGCTTTGGTTGACTTCGTCCTCAAAGACCAATCTTGGCTTCACTTCCCTCAGAGATCAGATCCTTTGTGAAAGACCGGAAGTGCCAGACATTTAAAGAGTGCATCGATGAAGCAGATGTATATGCCACTAGTCATAATTGCTATACAAAGGAAGGAAAGAAGACTGAACCGCACTCCCCCAAAGCAAAGGCCCATAAGGCCAAATTCATTCATCCCTCACAACAGGGATAAGTTCATCAAAATGACTGGCCCGTTTAAGCCTAAACCCCTTTCCATGCCAGACAAACGTGAGGTCAAACCCTTCTCCTTTAATCCCCTTGCTTCGTGGTTCCCTAGGAGAACTGTCATCTGTTACTCCTGTGGAATAGAGGGTCATGTAAGAACTAATTGCCCTCAGATTTCTCAGTTTAGAGGCAGCTTTCCCAACTAGGTGCACAATATAAGAGCCATGCCTGTTCAACCACCGTCGCATCCAGAAGCACCCCTTTCTTCAAGTAACCGAGTCTAGGCGGCCACCAGGTGAACTTTCTATTTGACAAAAGCACTCTTGGAGGTCTCAAATTCGAAAATGGAGTGGTGAACGGGTGCTGTATTTCAACTCCCGTGCGCGACACAGGGTGCACGTGCATCGTGATATCTGACAGGTTACTTCCACCTGTAGCCCTGAATCATGACAAGTTTGCATCAGTGCACGATTACCTGGGGCGCGCTAACAGATTCCCCATTGTGAAATGCTACATCGAATGCGCCTACTTCACTGGCTGGGTTGAGGTTGTCGCAGCGCCCATCAAATTCATCTTTAATTGGCCAGAGTCCGCAGGTATCCGCTCCTCCCGTGACTCAAGCCGTGACACCAGAACTCAAGCAATTAAAGACTCGGAAGCACCCGCACCTCTGGAAACCCCTGGCGCTTCAGATTGCCCAAATGTCCTGAACGAGGATTTTCGGAAAAATCAGAAACCTTGCGAATCCCTCCACCACTTATAGATAAAAGCGCAAAACAAGACGTAAGAAACCATTAGAGCAACAAGATAATCTCCTTCATTGTTAATAATGAACTACTTTTTCGCGTGTGCTCAGCAGACACTAGCACAGAGTCCCAAGTATTATGTGGGCCTCGTCTCCACGTCAGATCCATCCTTCGAACCGCCCACGATAGTCTCTTCTTGGGTCATTTTAGCCATACTAAGACGGCCTAACGGGTCTTTAAATATTTCTATTGGCCAGGTGCATCAGACGAAATCCTCCGTTATTGTCGTTCGTGTGACATCTGCCAGAAGACCGCAATTATAGGAAGAGTCAAGCCTGCACCCTCACAGAGGAGCCTATTAAACTCCGTACCCTTCTCTCGAGTGGCGAATGATTTGATCTGGCCAAATCACTCGCCTTCAAGTGAGGGCCATAGTTATGTTTCAACTCTGATCGATTTCACCGCTAGATTCCTCGAAGCAGTGTCATTAAAGAGATTGACAGTATCTCTTGTTCCAAGGAACTCATCACGATTTTCTCCCGTGTTGGGCTGCCGAAAGAGATATTGTCAGATCGTGGCCGCCAATTTACGTCCCAATTGATGGAATATGTGGGCAAGTGCTCATGATAAAACCGTTCTTTACGACCCCGTTGCACCCAGATGGAAATTGGATGTGCGAAAGGCTAAATTGCACTCTCAAAGCCATTATGAAGAAATTATGTGCCGAGCAGCGTATAGAGAAATTCCCCATCACACTTTGGGCTTCGCTCCGTTTGAATTAGTATACGGAAGAAATGTACGAGGCTCCTTGATCATATTGAAAAAAGAATTATATGTGGACCAAAAAATAGATCAGGAAATCCAATCCTCGTACCCATATCTGCTTGAGTACGACAGAGGTTGGAGAAATGCGCCCGAATAGCGTACCAAAATACGGATGTTAATCTGGATAAATAGAAAACTTACATCGACTACAAATCTGAAGATAGTAAATTTAAGCCAGGTCAGGAAGTCTTGTTGTTGCTCCCAACAGAATACTACAAATTACTGAGCCAATGGAAGGGCCTTTATTAAGTGATCGAGAAACGCGGACCAGTCGATTATTTGATTGAAATGCCAACAGGAAGGAAGCTTTTCCACGTAAATCTCCTAAATAAATATCATCGGCGCGCATGGACTAACCAGATTGTGGCTATAGATGAATAGTCGCCTGTGGAGTCTAATTATTCTATGGACCCCTTAAGGTTAGTGCAAGTTGCCTGCATAGAGCAAGACAGCGAATATCCCCTACACGTCTCACCAGACGCACTCGAACTCTCGCCAGCCGAATTAAAGGTGATTGACCAGCTGTCTCCTCCTCAGAAAACTCAAATGCAGTTCCTCCTGAAACAATTCGGTGACGTCATCTCTGAAATTCCTGGTTGGGCATGCAGCCCAATTCGAAAAAAAACATTCAATTGACCACTCACGAATCCATCCGATCTCAACCGTATCCGCTGCCCATACACCTAAGACAAGCATTTAGTGCTGAGGTTGACAAGATGTTAAATTTGAAAATAATAGAGCCGTCAAAATCAGATTATTACTTCCCGGTTGTTATGGTTAAGAAACAAGATGGATCATACTGGATGTGCATCAATTTTAGGAAATTAAATTCGGTAACCGTATTCGACGCAGAGCCGATCCCTCTTATCGACCAGAATTTTCATCGTTTTTGAGAAAACCAAATTCATAACCGAGCTGGATTTGTGCAAGGCCTATTATCAAGTTCCACTACGAGAAAAGGTCAAGAAATACACAGCTTTCCCAACTGAAAAGTGGCAGATGCAAATTCGACGACTCCCTTGGGCCTCGTCACTGCATGCAGTAATTATAATCGGATGATGATAAGGATATTAGATGGGTTGCCAGATATATCCTTTTATTTTGGTAATATGTATGTGGTTACGAATGAATGAATGAAATCAGTACCTGAATGTTCTTCAAGCACTTCTACAAAGACTCAGATAACATAATTTAACCATTGGCCCCAGTAAGTGGCACTTTCCCTACAATGCAATACACTATTTAGGATTCTGAATTGGAGATAACCAGCTAGCTCACCAGTAGGATAAAATTCGAGACATTATTAAAATGCCTCTTCCCGCGGGCAAGAAGCAATTGAGACCTTTTACGGGTTCCGCGTCCTTTTACCGTCGTTTTATTCGTAATTTTGCCTAACTGTCCGCTCCTTTGTGCGACCTTTGAAAAAAGGCTCTCGAGCTCCTAGTATAGAAACCATTGACGATTAAAATTTTCGATCAACTCAAAGGGAAACTTGCGTCAGCACCCATATTACGCTTGCCCAATCACGAAGAACCATTTGGCATACGGACATATGCCAGCAACGAGGGAATAGGCTGTGTTCTCGTTCAATGTGGGGAAAATGATGAGAGCTTTCCCAATGCGTATGTAAGTCGGAAATTTTTACCACGAGAAAAGAACTATACTGCGATTGAACGAGAGGCCCTCGTTATAGTCTGGGAAATTCCAAAATTTAAAATGTTTCTGGTAGGAAAAGAATTTTTAATAGAAACTGACAATAAACCCTTATCCTACATTCGAAATGTAAAAAAACAAAACAAAACAATACTGGTCTTCTATTGCGCTAGTTTGTTTTTACAAGAATTCCAATTCAGGATCCTGTATATTAAAGGCTCCGAAAACTGTAGAGCCAATAGCTTAATTCGGAATCCATTGCGCGTCCCCTTCGATCTGATCCTGATTGAGAGTAAATTTCTCTAATTTTAAGATCGATTTTTTTTATGTACATATGCCCATGTAATATATCTAATTAATTTTAAGGGAGCATGTACCCTTTTGATTTATTTTCTTTGTACTGATTGTGTTAACATTATTACTTATGGATTCGAGGCAGGTGCCCCTTCTTCTTAAATGTATTCATTGATCATTATGGTTATTGTCTATTGTTTTCTTTTGAAATATTAATCTTTATACATATGTACTCTCCATTCGCTATATTTGGGAATTTTACCCACAGATTTATTGCTATTTTAAGATTGAGTTATTAATGGATGTCACTCCAACTCGGAAGTTCCATCTTAAGGGGGAGGAGATGTTAGAGAGAGAGAGAGAGAGAGAGAGAGAGAGAGAGAGAGAGAGAGAGAGAGAGAGAGAGAGAGAGAGAGAGATGGGTAGGACGGAAAGAACCCGCGATCGGCTTCTTTTGAGGTAACTTTCGTTTGATAACACGCCCTATAACGAGCCTAATTGTAACAACGAGAGGTTCCGCGACATGGTGAAGGTCTAAATTCACTCCCGGCGCCTTTATATAGATAAAGTAAAATTCCCTTCCGGGGCCTTAGTAACATTCACTTCCGGCGGCTCTGTATAAATAGTAAAGCATTGGCCTGGGAAAATTAGTATTGTGCTAAGAGGAGACGTCGCATAAGCTTCTTTCACTCTGGCTGCCCATACCCCAAGAGCCCGAAAACAAGTAAAAAAAAGAAACAAACGAGAAAAGATATCTCGAGCCCAGCTTCCTTCCCGGCAAATACTCCCTCGATCCCTACTTTCGAGGCTGACTGTGGTTACTGGAATGCAGGTTATATTTTATGTCATAACTTCGATCAGGCCGAGTACTAATCGGCCTTAAATGCAAACCCAACCCGTGCTGTTGGAAAGTACTCGAGCTCAGTGCTCCTCTCAAGCAGCCGAATCTTTGGATGGCAGATCCATCCGGAATTGGAATCTCCTTTTGTCGGTCGTGTGCTATCGAGTGTGTATATTTTGATTTATCTTCCATTTCCATTATCTTATTTTTTATTTTTCTTCCATGTCCAGTATTTTATTTTTGTTTGTACAGTACAATAGTAAAGTTTATTTTGTTTCGCCCAGTTTGATATACAGAACCTTCTAGATAGTTGAATTAATTCTGCCAAGTATAACTAGTCACTCTTAGAGATTTATTGGAACCCAAAGTTCAATTGCATTATTCGAGGCAAGGCTCAACTGCACTGTTGCTCTCAGTGCTATCCGCCAACCGTTCCGAGACACGGAAAGCAAACGGAGGTCAGAAGATCTCACCCGACCTACGATACTAACAACACTTTATAATCTCTGAGGGCCACTATTGTGGAACTAATGTCATCCATTGACAAGGACTCTCTAACCAGGTCATGCAACCAGTTCAGGTCCCGCCTGGAGAAGGTCGTGAAGGCAGATGATGGCCATTTCGAATGTTTTCGCGACTATATATATCGTTCTATTTCTGAGTAAATTATCATGACAAGACATTGCTTCGTTTGGTACACAACTTGTCTTCTTTTCCCGTGTACAATTTGTTTCGATTCAGCTGAAACCCCCTGTAATATTGATTTATTTTTCTGCTTAATGTGCTCGAACCAATAGACACACAAGGACAGTGTAATAGTGGAACGAGTCAAGCAGCAAAAGTGGTTCTTGAACTTAGAAATAGATCGTACGAAGACATGCTGGGACACCGCAATTTATTTTTACCGAAAGAGAGGCTTCTGCTCCTTTAATTTATTGAAGTCTTTAATATACACTCACTCTCACACAACTCTATTTCCATCTACTCATTTTACATGTTCCTACCACCAGAACACTTTAATTCACAACCGCATTCACAAAATTAACATCTCTTACCCTCAAGGGCACCTTTACCTTACTTTTGAAGACATCAAACACCTTTCACTAACAAAAACCTTACAACAACCACCAGAACCAATCAATAACACAATCACAATAACTTTTTAGCATCTATAAAATCACTCGCTTTATACCCATTAACCCAATTATATTTACATTTGCATATCTTCCATAGCCATTTTATACAACTCAAAGTATTCTTGCCATATACTTTTTTCCTCTTTATTGCTCACACGTACGCTGCCATTCACTGTCCTTCTTGCTAATCTTCTCGTTCCTCACTTATTTAGCGAAAAGCTTCCTGTTCCCATTGGAGTCTTTTGTCGAAATTATTTACGGCTTGTCTTTCTTTCTCGCCTTTATCTCTTCCTTAAAGAAGAGATTTTTATTCCCATCGTGATCTTCATTCAACTTTATTCTAAATCACTTGGAGCTTGTCTTGCTTTCTCGTCTTTCTCACTTCCTTACAGAAGAGCTTTTTATTCCCATCGTGATCTTCATTCAACTTTATTCCAAGTCACTTGGAGCTTATATTGCCTTCTCGGCTTTCTCACTTCCTTACAGAACGAGGATCCCACGTGATCCTCATTCATCTTTTGTCCAAATCATTTTCAGCCTTTCCTGCATTCTAGACTTCCTCAATTCTGTACAGAGTAACTTCTTGTTCCAATCAGGATCCTCATTGATCATTTGTGCAAACCATTTGCGGCACTTCCAGTTTTCTCGCCTTTCTTGCTTCCTTATAGAAACGATTCCTGTTGCCTTCAGGATCATCATTTATCTCTTTTTCCAAATCATTTTGCGACTATTTATGTTTTCTTACATTTATCACTTCTTTGCACATTAGCTTCCTGTTCCCATCGATATTCTCATTCATCATTTGTCCAAATGCTTCATTTACTGCTCTCCTAATCTAAACATTATTTGACTCTCCTTATATGCATTTAACCGCATCTCTCTGACATTCTCATCTGCACTTTTAAGTATTTATAAGTAAGCTTACTTTTTTAACATCGAGATTCCACCATTCGGCATTTTGTTTTCTTTTACCTCTTCTGCCCTCCCCCTCCCACCTCTTACACTATCTACTACAACTTCCTTAAATTTGGTCCACATATACCCACTTCTTTACTCTCTTTTCCTTTCAAGCATTCTCACATACTCCTCCCCTTGTCTCTGGTTCTACAACCTTTCCCGTATCATCTTCCCTCCTTTCCTACCTTCCTCACTTCTTTTCATCCATGCGCCAACAAATTTACACTTACACAGCGCAATCATGCGATCAGATACTCTCATAATCAAACCCCATAGCCTTCACACCAAATACCTTCCTCAGTACATTCTTTCTTACTAGACCCATATCAATCATATATACCCCAAACCTCTCCCATACTCACACCATTACAGCTTTCACATCATATACATCCCGCAACATATTTTTTGTTACTTGGCACAAATCAATCATACTCTTAATTTCTCCTTCTCTACCTTTCCAAACCCATGTGTATTTATGCATATCCTTGTGCTGAAAGAAAGTGTTTGGTACAAATAAGTTTCTTTCAGCACAGAACCATACCACCCTCTCTCCATTTCAATTCTCTTCTGGTGTTCCACAGCTTCAGTTATTCACTCTTTCATTCTCTCACTTATTGATTCATTCATATCCCCTACAACCATCAACTGATACCCAATCCCACTTCCATCCTCCACTCGTTCCAAGTCATTCAAGAATATCTTTCCAACTTTCACTTCTACCATTACAAGGCTCATAAACTACAACCACACAGTTAAATCCTTGCAAATCTCAACTTCACCCACATAATTATCAGCTCAGACATATATATCCAACTATTACATCATGCCGCTCTTCCTTCGAAAGAACTGCCAAACCTCCTTAACTTCTACCAGCCCGATCCCACACAAATTCTTCATTCCCCTACTTATTTGTCTGACAAAAAGCAAGCATCTGCAATCCCTCTATTTTAAAGGCGACCTCCATGCCCCTTTCCCACATCACATTACATACACTCACTTGATTCACACTTTAAACAAGGATTAAATGGCCTGACAAAGCGGGGTCCGCGGTAGCCACGCCCATTGTGTGTCACACAGAGGATAAAGCCTTCGGAGGCGTACCTTGCCAGGCCAGTGGTCCTTTATCCGGGTTTAGTCACTTTTTTACGACACGCTCCACAGAACGGTATTGGGGAGAGGCAGGGCCGGTTTAACCTAGTAGCACATGTAGCACGTGCTACGGGCCCCGCGGGGATGTAAAAAATGAGTGATAATTAGGTTTTTTCCCTTAGCCACAGAAGGCACAGACAAAATAATTATTAATTTTCCTGATTTTTATATTATTATTATATATGATATTACTCTATATAATAAAAATATAGAAACCCTCCCTAGAGCATACTGCATTATGTTATAGTAGTACACGGCGTTGTTCTTTAAAAAGGAATAAAAAGTGTACAAAATGAAACCTTCTTTTTAGTCGCGAGCGACTCTATATCTCACTATGTCGGTAGGTCGGTCCCCATTTTGCTTTCTTTTTGTTTTTGTAATAACATTGTAACCATTCGTCCGATTCTAAAGAAATTTGAAACTCTTATTTTGTATTACATTCTTTTCGGAATGATATAATTGCCAAAGTCCTCCCAAGGTGAGCCCGGAAATTATTTGGATTTGGCAATAACATCATAACTATTCGTCCGATTCTAACGAAATTTGAAGCCCTTATGTTGTTTTACATTCTCTTTCGAATTATAGAATGGTTAAGGTCTTCTCAAGGTTAATCCAGGAATTATTGAAATTTTTTGAAGGTCGTAAGGTCTCGTATATATATATATATATATATATATATATATATAATTGGAAATCACATGACACGTGATTTATATATATATATATATATATATATATATATATATATATATATATATATATATATATATATATATATATATATATATATATATATATATATATATATATATATATGAAATGAAAACTGACAAAGTATCACGTGAGGGTAGCCGGTACCCGTTACTACTTTCATGGACCTCATTTCCCTTTGTACCAAAAACTGTAAGTTTTCGTTCGAAAGCAAATATTTCCTCCAAAAATTCGGATTAGCTATAGGTAATTGTCTTTCACCTGTCCTTTCTAACTTATATATGGAGTTTTTTGAAACAAAACTTCTCCCTACTATCCTTGACGCTCCGATCGTTTGGTACAGGTATACTGATGATGTCATTTGCTTGTGGCCTAATTCCAAAGATGTTAATGTTTTTCTTACCAGACTCAATTGTCTCGTCCCTTCAATTAAATTTACCCACGAGATGGAAAATAATAGAACCCTTTCCTTTCTTGATCTTCTTATTCATAGAACTCATACATGTTTTAAATACTATATCTTTCGTAAGCCTACTAATTCAAATTCTTATATTCATTTTTACTCTTCTCACAGCCCTAAAGTTAAACGTTCTGTTTTTTCTTCTATGTTTCTACGGGCATTACGAGTTGTAAACCCGGAATATATGGATTTGGAATTTTCCAATATCTTTGAAATTGGCCATAAACTTTGTTACCCTTACACGTTTCTTCAAAACTGTCTTTCTTCTGCTAAAAAAGACATTTTATCAAACTGTCCCTACTCTCCCTTTTAATAGTAATAACAATTTAGTTCTATCTTTTTCTCTTTGTTTTAGTGATCTTCCCCGTCTTTTGAATAACTTTACCATTTCTGTTACTTTTAAATATGAGACGACCATTAAGAATTTATTAGTACGTAATAATTGTAATAGTTTTTTTTTGGGGGGGGGGGGGAGTTTATTCAGTTGAGTGTTCTGGTTGTCTAAATAAATATTATGGACAAACAGGTAAACAACTTTCTGTTCGCATAAATCAACATAAATATAATGTCAGAAGAGGGGAAGAAAACAGTTCTTTCTTTGTCCATATATCAGATAAGGACCATCTAATTAACTGGAACTCGGCAAAATTTATTTATCGTTCCAATAACCCTATAAAAAGGAATATCATTGAATGTGTTTTCATAAGCCAATGTGATAATTTTAACCTTTCCCCTGGCTTATATAAAATAGATGCTATAATTAAAAGACTAATACTTAAAGAAATTAGTTCTGACTTTTGTTCTTAGTTTTTTATATATGTCGTAGAATTGCTCATAGTCTGGTCCAATAATTATTCTAGTCCTTGATCTGGACACACCGCTTTTGTTTAAGTCGATGGTATTGAGACTCTATGACTCAATCTACGATCATTATATATATATATATATATATATATATATATATATATATATATATATATATATATATATATATATATATATATATATATATATATATATATATGTATATATATAAATATATATATATATATATATATATATATATATATATATATATATATATATATATATATATATATATATATATATATATATATATATATATATATATATATATATATATATATATATATATATATATATATATATATATATATATATATATATATATATATATCTCAAAGAAGCACGAGAAAACGATCAAAAAGAATCCATTAAACCACATTGAAAGAGAAAACGGAATAATTTTTCCTTGCAGTAATATTTTTATTACCTTTTTTCGAAAAACTCCGTGCACGGAAGCGATTCGAACCAGGCACACTGAGGCAGCGAGCACCGCTTTGATCACAGTTAAAAGTATGCCGTTGGTACACTCACGGCATAGTGTACTTAACGCCTTTGCTTCTTAATCTTCTGTATTTTGTATTTGGATTACTTGATGACTCCCTCTACTTCGTCGCTAAGCTTACGTAAACGTGAACTGCCCAAAATTGGGAGGGGGGGGGGATGAATGATGGTGGGTGGAGCCGGGGAGGCCACTCAGATGAGTGAAGTGTGGTGGACTTGATAAAGGGTGGTGATAGAATCAACTACCACCATCCGGGGTGCCACCCCATCTGGGGTTTGGATATCGATGCTGTTTCCAACTTACACAGGGACGGTTGCATGTGCCCCTGTGGTATTGGCCGGAAACTACCCTTAGAGTTTAGAGCGAACTCTTCCCCAAAGCTTTCAGCATCGCCTCGTAACCGGGCGGTCTCTTCCGTAGAGTTCTGCAGTGGGCTAATCCTCAAACCTGCTTTCCTTTACGTCCCCAATTATGTCTATCAGAGTGGACCGACATAGTTGGAGCGAGACTAGATGAGTGGCAGATCAGTTCATTTCAGCTTTGCAACTCCGTCGAGGGAGGGGGGGGGGCGAAGTTAGGACGACATTAAGTCGTCTTGAAGCCGGTGGAAAAATATATGGCGAATAGTCCCCGTAGGGTTGATGAGGCAAAACTTGGCGTTTTGAACCTCCCTTGCCTGAACCTTTTCCTCACTTATCGGTTATGAGATGTATTCAGCGTCGATATTTAAGGTGAAATTCTGCTGCCTTCCCATGAAAGTATAATCACTCTTTGAAAATTTTTGGATAGTATAGATAAAAAGATGGTGAAATGGGCGTAGGGTTGCTCTTGTTTTAGGGGCATCGCAGGCGTTTTTACTTTTTTGGTGTAAATTGTGTTTCCTTCTGTTTTGTTGTTGTCTGTTGTATGTCTTTGTAATCGTATCTCTTTAGTGTTCTTCTTATTGTTTGTCTTTATTGTGTTGAATTCTGAATGTAGTCGCGATTTCGAACATTCGAGACTTTGTTAGTGCTCGATGTTAGTTTTGCACTTCGCGTTTGTGTTCTGCTTTCGTTGTTTTTCTTGTTTTCTTGTAGGATTGGTGTCTGTCTTATAGTTTTTTATGTTGTGGTTTTGTGTTTATATGTATATGTGTTCTATGTTCTCCTCGGAGCAGTGTTTTGTGCTTGGGAAGCGTCGATTTCGGGCGACCTTCCCGCGTAATCTGGCAGGGATGTTAATCCTGCAGCCAGTTCTTCTTAATTTTGTGATGATATCATTGGCCATTGTAGACCAGACCTTTTTGGCCAGTTTTTGGGTAGCGATATTAATGGGCTCCAGACGTTGTCTAAGGTGCACTACCCTCTGCCGAATCTGCTCCCTTCTTCTGGTCTTGTTGATGCAGAGGGATGCGGAGTTCTGCACTTGCTGGAGCCTCTTCATGGTGGTCTTGTTGGCCGCTTGAGTCACTACTGCAGGGTAGATGAGCTTAGCTCGGATGAACATCAGGTATAACTTCCTGATGTTCGCCGAGCTAAGACCACGGAACCTATATAGCTTGGGGATCTCTCTCCTCGCCATAATCTGCCTCTCCTTGTAGTGACTCGAGTATCCGTGGTCGGAGATCTTTAGGCCCAGGATGGTGCCTTCGGCGGAGTAGCCGTATCTCCTCCCATCTATTATGATGGGCCACGTTGACTCTCGGCTTAACGGGAGAATCTTGAATTTCTCCCTGTTTGTCCGGATCTTCCATTTTTTCTCATATTGTTTGATGATACAGATCTCTGCAACTGTGTTGATTGCCTGATCCCTCGCTTTCCTGACCCTACTCAGGATGATCTGTGTGACGTCATCTGCATATTGCAGATACATCGTGTCCCGGTGTATAGGAGTAGGGAGGTCGATGGTGAAGACCAGGTAAAGCAAGGGACTCAGGCAACTCCCCTGAGGAACCCCCGCTTTGAGTTCAAACTCAGGTCCTTTATACTCTTCTATCATGATACGCGCCCTTCTGTCCATGATGAAGTCACAAAGGATCCTTTCCAGGACCGGGTTTAGCTGGAGACCCAGTATTTTGTACTGTAGTCCACTCAGCCAAACCTTGTCGAAGGCCTTCTGCACGTCCCTCATCACGATGTCAACATATTGACCCTATGCTCGGCAGTTAGGAGCGCCAGGGCCGTTTCTGTGCCCCTTTTAGGTCTGAACCCATGTTGTTGGGGGTTATGTGCTCCTAACTCGTCGAGTTGATTTTGTAGCCTGTTGGCTATAATCTTCTCAAAGATCTTACCGGAGAATTCTAGCAGAGAGATTGGGCGATAGTTAGCTACTTGGTCTGGGGGCTTGTTCTCCTTCGGGATAAAGATGATTTTAGCCACCTTATAACCGTCGGGGAAGTAGCCTGTATTCAGGAATGCATTCATGGTGTTCACCACGCCCTGAATAATTTGCCGTGGGTCATTTACCAAGTTGTTTTTGGTGAGCCCAGACCAGCCGGGGGCCCTTTGCTTGAAGGACTTAATGGTGTTCAAAGTCTCTTCAACTGTGATCGGGCCCCCGTGGTCAACCATCTCTCTCTCTCTCTAGATACTTGAGGCTGTGGGTGGGTCCTATGTAACATCGTTCCGATGTCGTTGAGCAGTCGGTCTTCGAAGTCCTGGTCGAAATCGTCGTTTTCCTCAGGTGAGATTGCAAAGACCTGTTCCCAATGTCTTCTGAATCTCTCTTCGAGAGTGTCCGGATCTTCTATGATGATATCGCCATCCTTGATCTTTATTCCTGGCCTGGGAGGCAATCCCCTAAGTCTTCGGATGCTGTTCCAAAAACTTACAGGATTAGTCTCCCGGTCTAGTTTGCCTATGATATCGTCCCAGATTTCTTTCTGCTTTTCGAGGATTATGTTTTTCATTTCCTCGCTCACCTGTCTCATTCGGGCTGCCCTTCCCCTGTTCGGGCCTGTCCTGCCGAATTCCTCATAAATGTCCCTGTGTTCCCTGGTGATATCTCTCATTTCATCCGGCTTGAATGAGGAGATTAGTGATCTTTTCGATCTCCTCATCAATTTCCTCGAGATTAGCGTCGCCCAGGTCAGCTGGTTGGTAGGTGCTGAGCATTTCTCTGTACAACTCCCAGTTAGCTTTCGCGTAGCTTTTCCTAAGTGCGACGGGCTTGAGCATAGGCACAAGCGAAATAGTGGTGATAATCGGGATATGATCGCTCGGGACCACAGGTCCTGGGGCATTGGCTATATTGAAGATGAATTCTGGACTTGCCAACACGATGTCCGGTTTTGTCGCCGTACACCGTGTCAGGAAAGTTGGATAGTCTCGTCCAACTCTTTGGAGCTTTTTTCTTCCAAATAGTAGCTCCAGGTTTCGTCCCCTTGGATCGACTCGCCTGTAGCCGGAAGCACGGCAACAGGCGTTTAGATCTCTGCCTAACAATGCTAGCCTTTTGTGCTCGAAGAGGGTGTAAAAGTTGTTAATCGGCAGGTATTGTCTCCTGGGTGGCTGCTAGGCTGCCGCCACCGTTAGACCTCCAACCAGGGTTGGGATTTCAACAGCCACGAATGATTCATCTAAGTCCGGAAGCGTTTTGAATTTTAAGTCCTTCTTGATCGAATCTTGTTTGTGTGTGATTTTTATGTATGACTGTGTAGTTGTGTATTTTTTATAATGTCAGTGTTTGTGTTGATTCCGTGTTCTGATATGAGAATGATGCCTGGGTCTTCTTTCCGGAAGATGTTCCCCTAAAGAATAGATTTTCCCTTCCATCCATTCACATTCAGTGTGAGTATTTTTAGAGCGTTGTTTCTGTTTTCCATGTTTTCTTGTAGTTTTGTTCTGGTGTTTGTTGTTTCTTATGTGTAGTTTCCTTTGCCGTTTCTCACTTTCTTGAATTCTGAATCACTTAGGGTGATGCAGGAGTCCTTGTGTAGTTTAAAGGCGCCCTCCAGCATTGCTTCTTCGACGTCTGTCTCCTTATCCATTGCTGAGTAGGTCCATTTGTATGTTTTGTGGTGAATACCCTGAAATATCTCCTTGGGGGAGAGCTTCTGCGGGTATGGATTCACCTCGCTCGTGATTATTCTGAGGTCGTACTTGTAAGTACGCTTCAAGGTTTTTGACCTGCTACTCGAGCTTACAGGGCTTTTGGTCGCCCTGTCCTTGACCTCCTCAGCGTCAGACTCCGAAGACGATTGGCTCGTCAGGTTGCCTTCAGCTTCCTTTATTTTTCTGGCTGCCCTTCTCTCCCTCTTCTCTCGGCGCTTCTGTGCCTCTAGCCTCGGGTCAGTCCTGGAGGGGTTGGCTTTCGCAGTCGTGGTCTTCGCTTCTTTTGCGGGTTTCGTCACTCCATTTTCTTGAGGAAATGGAGTCGCCGGTGCCTCGGTTGCCTCCTTTGCCTGAAATTGTAGCTGCAGCACGTCACCCGATGGTGGGTCGTCCGGAAACCACATCTCAGCCATGCCATTTTTCTTCAGCATTAGATTGAGGGTCTTCGCGACCGTTTCTGGGTTCGTAAGATTATTCACGTGCGCAAATAGTATGCACGTGAGTATCTTGCAGCTGCTTGAGCGTAGGAGTTGGAGCTTCTCGTGATTTCTTCTGTTTTCTTCTTCCTTATGATTTCCTTCTTTTGGGGGCAGGACATGGCCATTGCCCCGTGGTTAAGTCCACAGTTTGGGCATGTCTCTGTCGTCGTCTTGCACTCACGCCAACCGTGGCCTTTCCCGCTGCATTTGGAGCACGTGACAGATTGTTCTTTGCAATCTTTAGTTGCATGCTGCTCCATCTTGTAGCACCTGAAGCAAATCAGAACGGGGGTAAACTCTTCTCTTTCAATTTGGTCTGCACAGACCCTGGCGTTGAAGAGTAGTAGCCCCCTTTCCTTTGCTTTCTGTGCCATTTGCGTGTCACTAAAGAAGACCTTAAACACGTGCTGGTAGTCCGTGTTGTCCCGCTTATTTCGGAACTTTATAACTTCGACCGCGTTAGCCCATGACTGGTTCCTATTGATTTCCTCCTTTATTTCCTCCTTGGTGTGCTTCCCGATCCATGGATCTAGCTGTCTGCACACCACGCTGCGATGAGCCTGGATCTGAGGGGGGATGCTTGGTTGGAGGCCTATCTCGTTCAGGACCTTTTGTCCTTCCTCCGTCGTGAGTGTTTCCACATCTGCCCTTTTTTCGCAGACTGCTAAATAGCTAACTGTGGTATCTATCAGCCTCGGGATGCCCATGCTCAGCTTCCCAAAGATCGTGGCAAACATCGTGCTACGATCCGGTTTGGGGTGCCCACCTATAGTCCTTAACGGGACTTTTGTGGCTGGGTGGGCCACCATTTTTGTACTTCTGCAGCCCCTCTGTCCGGAGGGGTGCATATCTTCTTCGTTTTTCTGTTTCTTCTTATGTTTTTGCAGCTTCGGGTTTATGTATGAATGTGTACTGAGTGTATGATTATGTTTCTCCTTGAGGGAGAAGAGAGCCCCCCCCTCCCCGTTTGCCGGCCACCTGGATGAAAATGAGAATTGCCTTTTAAATAGAAGATGATGATGGATGTGATGAATCCGGGTGGGATCCTCTCAGGGGTGTGATTGTATGGCGAACTTATTGACAACGTCCCCCCCCCCGAGGGTTTTGAATCGCGACTGCTTCCCAACATACCATAGAGACGGTTGTATGTCCCTCTATGGTCCTGGAAGGGGCCTTCGCCGTAATTGGCACCGAAGGTTGCAGTCCATCCCTTGTCCAGGATGTTTCTGACATTGTTCTCTAATGTGGGCTAATCCTCAAACCAGCTTCCTCCAAATGCCCCTAATTACGGCCAAGCAACTGCCTGACATAGTTAAGACGAAACATGAATGGCAATCTCACTTCACATCTGATGGTGGTTCACGCAGGAGGGTGGGCCTGGGACTTAAGCAGTCATCTTCCTAAGTGGGGCCGCTGTAAAAGGAAGATGGATTAGTAATGAGTGATGATGAAGATGAGTGAGACACCTAGAGTATATTCTCTTTTTTAAAATCTGGTTCTAAAATTAGAACTCAGATTTTCGGAGGCGTGGGCAAAAACTTTCCAAAACTTTTCCTCCTTAATCAAGCCAGGAGATGCGTGCTGCAAAGTAGTTCTGCCAAGAATTCTGATCCGTCTTCCCATGAAAGAAAACGATTTTTAAGGGATATTTATGCTGCCTAGGTTAAGCGTGACGTTAGAGGAAACGGGCCAGTCCGGTGAGTGGAATTTTAAAATAATTTTAATGTTCGATTCCAGCTTGTCGCTTGACTGTTTATGGCCGGCTTATCTTCATTTATTAATATAGCTTTTTAAGATGTTCAGCCTAGCTTTATTAACCTCTTTTATTTTAATAACGGTATTGTCAACTAGCATATATCTTGTTAGGTTAATGTTATGTGCACTCTCCATGTAATTTTTAGGCCCTCCGCTTTGCAGATGCATGGTTAAACGTCTCGAAAGTGTAGTAGTTGGCATGCCAATATATTTTGAGTTGTTATAAAGCTTAAAGTCTTTATCGGGGCAGATTAACTCGTAAAATATTTTGGTTGACTTGAGATTCGAAGAGTTTAGGCAGCTGTTGTTTTTCATCAGGAGATTGCTGGCTTTTGTTGTTTTATGATATATGATGAGTTGAATTTTATCCGTTTGATTTTTAACCTTGATGTTACGGTTAATAATCTCCTTGATATTTTTTTCATCTATTTTATAGGCCGTGGACATCTGATTTCTGTAATACATTTTGATGTTGTTGACTTCTCCCTGATTACTTTCAGTTTTATCCGTATATTTACAATGATTATTTCAAAAATGATTGGAGTTGTTTGTTAATCATGCTGTTTGAGAAACCGTTGTTCACGAATGTTTGTTTTACTCGTGCTATCTCTCGATGGAAAAGTTCCCACGTAGACCAGCATTTATGTGCTCGGCGGATGTATGAGCCGATTACACTTATTTTATACCTTTCTAGGTATTCACTCTCCGCATTGAAGCATCTTCCCATGTCCGTACTTTTTATATGTACGAGTATTTTAGTGATGTAGCTACCATTGATGTTTTGAACCTCAACATCGAAGAAAAGGAGCTTATTGCCAGTGCTCAATTAATAAGTGAATTTTAACACGGAGTTCTCGTCAAATTGCTGTTTGATGTTTATCAGATTTTCTTCGTTTTGGACGTTGATGATATGTCGTTACCTATCGGCAATATGTGTGTGTCTTATTTTCCATCATGTTTAATAATCTCTCTTCAAGTTGACCCATATAATAGTTGGCGAACGTCGGCCCTATGGGTGACCCCATGCGGAGATGGCGATTAATGTCATCACGGAAAAGCTAGCCCAAGCAAAACGGGAAAGGATTTACGTGGGTATTGTTTGTCGGGATATATCAAAGGCGTTTGATAAGGTGTGGCAACTGTGAATGCAGTACAAGATCTTACGACTGGGCCTAAGTGAAAACTTAGAAAGAACTCTCTGTGACTATCTCATGGAGAGAGCGGCGTATATCAGTTTAGGGTGCACGAACGGACCAAAGTTTCCGCTCACTGCGGGCCTCTCGCAGGGAGGGGGCCTGTTCCCCGCTCTCTACTCGATTTACAGCGCTGATGTCCCAGCCCCTGTAATCCCCACTTGCCTCAACATTCAATTCGCCGATGATTTCACCCAGATAATCATTTATCCATGGAGGAGTGCGCCTTGGCAAGCTCGTATGACAGCAGCAGAAATTGAAAATCTAAACACTTACGAGGCCCGGTGGAAGATCCGCACCAACCAGAAAAAGTTCAAAGTAGTTCCCATAGGCAGGAGAGTACTTTAGGACGTCAGGGTGGGAGATAGACGTTATCTGTACACCACGGAATGTAATGTACTCGGAATGAAAATTACTTCAACCGGGTACAAGAGGCACGTCCAAGAGAGAATCGCCAAGGCGAACTGCTGCAGTTAAAATTCTATACAGGTTCAGAAATCTTCGTCCAAACAATAAGAAAAAGATCTACAATGCAATAATAAGATCGACGCTGCTATACCCATCTTCCCCCCTCTCGTGTGTCTCGAAGACACAAAAGAGGAAACTACAAGTGTTGCAGAATAAATGTATGTACCTGATTACAGGTACATACATACATGAGAGAAGACGCCCTGAAGAGCTACACCGGGAGGCGGAGTGAAGTCCCATTAACATTGTCATAGAAGAACGGACAATTAATATGCAGGAACTGGTTAATCGTGAATTGGACGATGATATCGTCCAAATGATTGACCAGAACAGAAGAGAAATAAGTCGCGAGATTTCTGAGCTCCGCCGGGGTTTTAGCTGGGGAAGCAGAAATGCCGTTCTACACATGGGAATAAAAATGTTTTTTTTACCCTAAACCAAATAAAAAACCTGACCAATAAAAAGATTACCTAATTGTGAAACCTCATCGATTTCTATAAACTCACTGATGAAAAAACAAATTCACCGAAGAAGACATCCATGAAAAACCAAAAAAACACGAATTACACTCACTACAAGCTATACAAAAAAAAAACAATGACACTAAGCACAACACTAAAGTGATTAATGAAGTAATTATTGCCACAACAGCAAATGCGCATATCATACCTAAGGACATTAATTGTTTTTTGAAGACAAATGGCTTGAAAGCCATATTCTATATATATATATATATATATATATATATATATATATATATATATATATATATATATATATATATATATATATATATATATATATATACATATATATATATATATATGTATATATATATATATATATATATATATATATATATATATATATATATATATATATATATATATATATATATATATATATATATATATATATATATATATATATATATATAAACTAACTCAAAGACAACAAAGGAACCACAAAACCAAAAAGCGATAGGCCTGATCACCAGGCACTAGCATCTCTTTGCGCCCTACCACACTTCTTTCTCTTCTCACCACTTGTCTATTTTCCGCTATCTGTCCCCACACCCTATCTCTATCCCCTACCCACACCTACTCTTACAACAATTCAAATTCAAATTCTTTCATTCTGTCAGATCTTCACTCCACTCATTACATCGGTAAAGGAGGCAAAAACATATCAAAACGCTCCGAAGATGATCGAATAAGATCGAAAGCTCAGCAATTTAGTTTGTTTTTTACCAAACACATTCATTTAAAAGAGAGATGAATACAGGACAAGTGATCCACCATCTACAAGATGGAATAAAAAAGATAGTTAGAAGAAGAGAAAGTTGCCCAAGGAAATTAATTAAGGCGAAATACACGATGGACTTCAACAATATATATATATATATATATATATATATATATATATATATATATATATATATATATATATATATATATATATATATATATATTAGTATAAATGGGTAGCAGACCTTCTCGTATGTAGATTTTGTTAAAGACCATAGTATAATTTGCCTCTATTAATTTTCTTTGGAAATTTTCCATTTTTCCTATTATCTTTTTTAGTTCATCTTGTAGATTGTAAACAACTTTTCCTACGTTCATCTCTTTTTTAGATGAAATGAGTTTGGTAAAAACCAAACTTAATTTTAATTGCCGAGCTTTTGATCTATGCGATCATCTTCAGAATGTCTTTCCTCATTTATCGGTGAAGAATGGTGGAGTCAGAATGAAAATAGGAATGAATTGAATTCTGAATTCTGAATGATGTAAGTGGGTAGGTGCGAGTAGGGGTCACAGAAATGGTGTGGCGACTAGGGTGATGATTTTTTTACAACCTCATATCCCTGTGTCATAATTTGATGAGCTTTAATTAAAGATTATATAAAATCTTACTTTCAAGGTGATTTGATAAAAAAAACCTCACGCACAAAATGATTTAAAAAAAATTATTTGTCAGCTTTTTTGTCAGTTTTTGAAGTCATGGCAGCATATACAAGACTGAACACAAGCTTTTAAGTCACATATATATAACATTATATAGGGTCATCAAACACACAAGGAAGTAAATAAGTTACAATAATGTCATTGGACAGGATGAATGTCAGTGATAGGTTGTCCTTGTTGCGGCAGGACCAGTGCAAGTCTTGCATAACTTTGACCGCACGCTCACAGCACTGGTTGCTTCGGGCAATATTGATTGGAGATTCATCTGTTTTCCAGTGGGTTTTCAAGCATTTGAGACCTGTTGGGAATTCATTCAGTGCTGCAGATAGTTCATAAAAATCTTCAGCGCAGAACAAGTGCGTGCTGAACCAATGGTCAGCCCAGGAGTAAGAAATGAATGAACAGATTTTACGCAGCCTGCTCCGGGTGTCAGGCATCAGAATGAACGCAAGAAGGGCTAGAATGGCACGAGAGTTCCAACGTGCATTGCTGATGTTTGGGGTATTTTGAAACTTTACAAAGGGAACCTCATTCATCTCAGTGAAGTGACGAAAGACACGCGTGAAGTGATAGAGAAACTTCATGTCGTCTCTCCAGCCGCCTGTTTCCTTAATCTCAGTTTTACCGTTGTTGAAGGCTGATTTCAATTTATCATAATTGCTCATCAAATCCTGCACAAAGAAGTACTCTATGTTTGGTGATTTAGTCGACCCATGGAGCTCATCGTCCATGACAACGCAAAGAATCCGATCCAGAACATGGTGCCGGCAACTGATGAACTTGGGTTTGGGGTGACCTTTATCTTCGAACATTTGCTGCAGTCGAACAACAACGCCTGTCTTTTTGTCGGTATTCACGCTTGTTGTGTCAGCGACAAGCATAAAAAATGATCCCCGCAGGTTGAACTCCTCTAACACACCCTGGAGCCCTTTTGCAATTGTTACAGATTTCCCATCCTTCAATACGAGCGCAGCCAACTTTATTTCTTTCACTTCATTCTTGAGGACCACGACCTGATTTTCAAAGTCCTCAATGCGTTTGCCGTCAAAGTGTAAGCTCCACTTTTCCAGATGAAGCGTGCTCACCAAGTGCTTCTTCACCTGAGCAGCTCTCGTATAGGTAGCCTTGTGGATTGCTGACTGACATGGGGCTGAGATTTCAATGCCCTCACCAGAAAGCTGGCGACATACCTTTGATTCTCTGTGGGACGACAGCTTTGAGCTTGTAGCAAGGAGTCTTGCTAAGCCTGTTGGGTTATGCTTCCTTTTCCTCGTTGATGCTGCATTCTCATCCTCCCAAGAACTGTCGACGCTGTTATTGGATGAGTCCGTGCTAGTTTCGGAACAATCAGGTGGTGCTGAGCTAGAAAGTGGGGACACAGTCGCTTCCATTGCCTTCTTTCGCTTTGATGGGTGGATGGTCTTGGCACTAGCAGGTTTACCAGTGGAATAACCAACCTGGTCTTTGGTCAAAATTTGCTGTTTATAGAGGTCCTCATCTTCTTTGCACAACCAGTTGCCTTTCACCTTGGTCACGTCAAACAGTTCATTCAAAGAATTAAAGTTTTGTTTCTTTCTGCAGTACTCATAGTCTTTCAGAAGGTTTTCTAGTTTTGCCCAAATGGCTTGATCAGACACATGCAGGAAATTCAATGTTTTGCCCAAATGGCTTGATCAGACACATGCAGGAATTTCAATGTTTTGCTCCATAGGGCTTTTAGCTCCTCAACAATTAGGCCGATCCTCTCCCTCCGTTCTTTGGCGTTGGATTCAAGAAATTTGAAGCGTCCAACGACGTGGATTTTCAGGGGCATGCGATTCCGTTCACTTAAGGGTGCTTCATAAACTGCCACGTTGCCTCTTCTTGATGGTGCTTGAAACTGGAATAAGTTATTTGTCCAGGTTTTCTTGCTCTTCTCCGTGTTAAAAAAGCTCTTCTTGAACGACATGTTTTGTACTCGGCAACTGAAATAGAAAATAAACCTAAATATTAAATAGGTAACAAATTAAAGAAACTGTTATTGAGCTTTAATATATTTTATTAAAAAACAAGCAAATTACAATTATAAAAGATAAGAGAGAAGGCAGACACTAATAAAATATATGCTATTATATTATATAATTAGTGAGAGAGTTAAATGTAGCTTACCAAATAATACCAGGATTTCTTCACAATAAACGCTGGAGAATACACAACAATTATAATAAGGCAATAATAATATCAACGCCGTTAAAACTGAACTAGTAACTACCCGCTTTAAACATCTCGCTTATATACCGCACGCAAAATGGCTGAAGAAAATTCTGGAAAATTCTATACAATTCTATGGTACATAAATTATTGCACAAGTCTGTTTGATGACTTATATATTTAATATAAATATTTTTTTAACACATATAAAATGGCCTATATTACATTTCAAAGTAGTTTGTGCGTGACCTTTTTCAATATTTCAATGGAATAAAAGTAATTTTTGTCATTAATAGTCAAAAGTTCATTCATTCGTGCTACAGGAAATCATTTTTGTTAAAAAAAATCAAAAAGTCATAACCCTAGTGGGGACAGATAGCTGAAAATAGACAAGTGGTGAAAAGAGAAAGAAGTGTAGTAGGGTGCAAAGAGATGCTAAGTGCCTGGTGATCAGGCTCATCGCTTTTAAATATTTTCTTAGTATGTGGTTCCTTTGCTGTCTTTAGGATATTTTATATTATTATGGCGTTCAAGCCATTTGTCTTCTATAAAATTAATGTTTTGGATCTATTATGCGCATTTGCTGTTGTAGTAATAAATTACTTTAATCACTTTAGTATTATGCTTAGTGTCTTTGTTTTTTTTGTATATCTTGTAGTGAGTGTAAATCGTGTCTTTTGTTTTTTCTTTGATGTCTTCTTCGTTATAGTTGGGTCATCATCGGTGAATTCTTGTAAAAATTGGTGAGGTTTCGGAATTAGGTTTTCTTTTCTTGATCGGTTTTATTTGTCAATGGTTTGGTTAAAAAACATTCTTATTCTCATGCGTAGAACGGCACTTCTGCTCCGCCAGCTAAAAGCCCAGCGGAGCTCGGAAATCTGGCGCGACTTATATCTCTTCTCTTCTGGTTAATCATTTGGACGATATTATCGTTGTTCAATTTTCGATTAACCAGTTTCTGAATATTCCTTGTCCGTTCTTCTATGACAACGTTAATGGGACTTAACCCCGCCTCCCGGTGCGGCTCTTCCTGGCGTCTTCTTTCTCGCCTGAGTGTACCTGTAATTAGGTACACATATTTGTTCTACACCATTTGTAGTTTCTTCTTTTGTGTCTCCGAGACACACGAGAGGGCGGAAGCGGGTATATCAGCGTCGATCTTACAAGTGCAATGTAGATCTTTTTCTTATTACTTTCACGAAGATTTCTGAACATGTATAGAGTTCTGACTGCAGCTGTGGCCTTGGTGATTCTCTTTCAACATTGGGTCCTTTCCGTGCTTGTGCAAGAAAATCATCCTGGCCGTTTTATAAGCATCTGGAATGTATCCCGTGTTCAAACAGGCGTTAAATATCTTTCTCATCCCTTCAAAGACATTTTCTGGTGCCTTTTCAAAGTTTAATTTTGTAAGCCCCGATTGTCCTGGGGCTTTTTGATGGAATGATCGGAGCGCGCCGAGTAGTTCTTCTCGGCATCTCCATCGCGCTGTCTATCCACCTGGTGGTGAGGGTGCGTCTTGTGTATTTGGTCGTTAAGCTCGTCTATGAAGTTGCTTTCAAACTCTAGGTCATAGTCTTCGTTTTCCTCCTCAGTTATAGTGAAGAATTTTTCCCAATAACTTCAGAATAGCTCTTCAATTCTTCCTTCTTCTGTTTGGATGTTTCCAGCTTCTTTTAGTAGTTCGATCTTCTTCTTTCCAGACGATCCTTTGAAGCGTCTGATCTTATTCCAAAATTCTCTGGGAGTTGCTTCGTGATCAAGTCTATCGATTGCAACATCCAATCGTCTCTATTGTTGTTCGAGGATTAACTGGTTGAGTTCTTCTTTTATTTCTTTACTTCGTTGTATTGAGTCAACTGATGCATTCCTGATGTTGACCCCATACAATAATTTCAGCTCACGGTATAAATCCTTCATGTATTCGGCCTATCTGTATGTAGAGATGGTCCTATACTCGGATTTAGTGATACAAGCTCTATCTGCATTGATGAGATGGTTATTGAGGTCGTCGAGTGCCTCGTCAATCTCCTCGAGAATTGCCTCGTCCAAGTTGGGCGGATCGTAGGCCTCGAGAAGGCGCGCGTACCGTGCCGAGTCTGCTCTTCTGTAGTTCTTTCTGACTACAGCTGGAACTTGTATAGGGTTCCTATTGATAGTGAGTAGGATCCCTATATGGTCACTACCTGGTACCTGGATTGATTCCATGTAGTAATTGAACGGTAGCTGACGATTTGCCAGACAGATGTCTGGTTTTGTGGCACTTACTCCTCTTATAAAGGTGGGTAAGTCGGGGCCTATTCGCTGGGCAATGCTTCCGTCCAGCAATAGGTCCAGGCTTCTTCCTATACTGTTGAAGGTCCTGTAACCGGAGTGGGGGCTCTTCTGCCAAATAGGCGAGTAAGAGTGTGAATTGGTAACACGTCTCTTCTTAGCGGTTGATATCCGGTAGCAATGACCAACTTTCCTATGTCGAGTTCGACCTCAATCGCGAGGTAGGATTCTTCTAGGTTTCTTATTTGCTTGTATTTACTCCCTTTCTTTATTGCAATAGCGGCACCGTCGAACCACTCCTGCGAATAATTCGTGATCAACACATTGCAGTTCCAGATTTTCATTTCTGCATTCGCGTGTCGATCCCGTGTTCCGGAATTAAGATGAAGTCTGCATCAATTTCTCTAAATACATTTCCGTAAAGAGTCCTTTTCGTCGTCCAGCCGTTGGTATTTGTAGCAGAATGAGGTCAAATGACGACGACGTGCCCTTCTGTACCCACGTGGATCCTGAGATCACCGCATGGAGCTGTGAAAGCATGGCTGAACCTGGGCAAGGAGGCGGTGGACGCCATTATCACGAGCCCCAGCTGTATTTGCCTAGGGTCCGATGTCATCGTCTCCCACGACCACCGCTCCGCTAGCATTTTGGCTTTCCACTCGAAGATTAAAATCCGTTGGACATTCCAACCAACGTTATCACGATTCCCCCTTACCCCGAAGGAGTCGCTGACTATTCTCAAAATTCGCGCGCATTTGGAGCCACCTCACCAGGCGCCTATATAACGCTTTGACTGAGTTTAGAGAGCAGCACTGTTAGACTTCCACCTACTCCGGCGAACGAGCTGAAAAGCGCTCCCACCCTCCCCTCCCCTCCAGCAGCGATTTCGATTCGAGTTGAGGGCTAGATCGATTCGTGAACTCTGCCCTAGTCAATCGGCAAGTATCCCCATCCGTGAACTCTGCCATAGTCAATCGGCAAGTATCCCCATCCGTGAACTCTGCCAGAGTCAATCGGCAAGTATCCCCATCCGTGAACTCTGCCATAGTCAATCGGGAAGCTTCAACATCAGTGAACTCTGCCATAGTCAATCGGCGAGTACCTGACAAGGATTCCCGACTACGAAGGCTCGATAAGTGCTCCCTCGTCTGAAGCAAGAGGTAACTTGACTTCTTCCATCGCATGCATCGTACCCCAACTGGCTATTTCTCGGCAACGAGCACGTAAGGTAATCGTAACAGTTGCCGCCTGCAGATTGATCTTGAATCTAGCTTACCCCATTGCTCCCTTATTCGTGTGAACTCCCCAGTTTAAAATCTCCCTTTAAATCACCAAATTGAATCTGACCTCCTTAACCTACCTGTATATCGTGTGGACCTTTAACACCACCTGCGCGATAATTCCCTTTAAACCCAATTTTTGTGTTAATATAAATATCATTTTGTTGTTAGTAAAGATATATTTTCGTTATTGTCTTTCTTTTGCAATCCCAGCGCGTACCAGCTACCTGTTAACCTGTGGCCAACTTACACTCTGAAATATTTGTTTAAAAGGATCCCGCAAAGTTAATAATAAACCATCCTCACTGGACTCATAACAATTTTGCCTTTTCACTAACGGTCTTCAACCACCTTCGGCTCCAAGCCCCAAAGTACCTACGTATATATATATATATATATATATATATATATATATATATATATATATATATATATATATATATATATATATATATATACCGGGGGTCCCAGAAAAAAGTTAACCGTACTTTGAATTAGCATAACTCCCAAACTATTGGAGATTTTGGGATCCTGCAAAAGGTATTTTATTTACCAACTATTTATCTGTCGATTCTGGGAATTTTATTAAATTCCCTTTTATGATATTGATACACTAATGGGTTTAGGGAAGGCTATCAAAAATATGTTTGCGCAAGGAAGTAAAATAATGAAACGAAGGCTAGGCTACCGTGCCCTTTCAAGAGAAGCATAGGGAGCCTAGGTAGCTTAGGTCACTGTGCGATTCTTCAAGCAAAGCCTGCGCCATTTTACAGTGTTTTTTTCAGCCACGCTGTGGTATGGTCTCGTCATTATTGCTTACTAAACAAATCAAGGCGTTTCTGTGTAAAAGTTTCCTTCCATAGAACCTTTTTAATCATGCAGTTAACAAAAGATCAACGCGTATTTGTAGTCACAAACTTTATTAAGACTGGCAGTATTAAACAAGTACAAGATTTATTTGAACAACATTTTCCAGGTAGGCACCCACCAAGCAAGCCCACAATTTGGATAAATGTTCGCAAATACCAACATGAAGGAATATGCTTAAATCTAAATAAAGGTTGTTCGGGTCGTATGAGAACCATAAGAACAAAGAAAATATCGAAAATGTTCAGATAACACTTCTTCAAAATCCACGTGTATCCTTCAGAAAGAATGGGTTACAATTGTCAAAGTCATCAATTAAGCGCATTATTAAACATAACTTAAAATGGCATCCTTATAAGATGCATGCAAGACACCAGCTTCTTGAAACTGATTTTCCTCGTCGAGGACAATTTGTCGAATGGCTTCTCCATAAACCTGCTCGTTTCTTGAAAACTTGTGATTGGTGACGAGGCAGCCTTTTTCATGAATGGAAAGGTAAATAGCCATAACATTCGGCAATATGCGCCGCTGACCCCCCCCCCCCCCCACAGCATTCTAGCATTCTACTTTGACACACGTATTTGTTAGCATAGCAGAGTGTCTCTGTGGATCGGAATATGCGGGAATGGCTATCTTGCCGGCCCATTGTTTCACGAGAATAACTTGAATGGTGCTGTCTACCTGAGCAGGATCAACGAAAGAATCTTCCCGGAACTCCGCCAGATTTATGGCAATCAATTCAATAGACTTTGGTGGATTCAGGACGTCTCACCAGCTCATAGACAGCTTGCTGTAAGAACAAAACTAAGAGAAACGTTTGACAACCCCATGCAATTGAATGGCCCCCAAGATCCCCTGACTTAACACCGTGCGATTATTTCTTATGGGGATATCTAAAGAATTAAGTGTATTCTACTCCATCACAAAGCATCAACCAGTTAAGAGATAGTATCACATGTGAAGTCAATAGGCTTAAGGAAAATCACAAGTTAATCAAAAAAGTTGTCCAATCAATGCGATCAAAGGCGCAACTGTGCTTGGAAAGAAATGGAGTACATGTGGAAGGAAACGATGCTTAGAAAATTAAAAAATGATTTTATTACCCATATGAAGAGGTGTTTTTGTTAAAAATGGATTTAAATATATTTGTTGATTTTAAACTTCGAAGTTTCATTATTTTACTTCCTTGCGCAAACATAATTTTGATAGACTCCACTAAACTCATTAGTGTATGATATCGTAAAAGGAAATTTAATGAAATTTCTAGAATCGACAGATAAATAGTTGTTAAATTTGATTTGTTTTGCAGAACTTAAAAATCTCTAATAGGTTTTGAGTTATACTAATTCAAAGTACGGTTAACTTTTTTTCTGGGAGAGAGAGAGAGAGAGAGAGAGAGAGAGAGAGAGAGAGAGAGAGAGAGAGAGAGAGAGAGAGAGAGAAAGAGAGAGAGAGACAGAGACAGAGTCTGGCCATTCCACGACAGTATTTATTTCCAGTATCTTCACTGCGTTCCGTAACATGGTGAAATGTTTTTACCTATGCCTCTTCTTATTCTTCTTGGGGGCTGGCGAGGCGGTTTTACTGTGTTCAGGGGTTTTTCCTTCTTCAGGGGGGGGCCTCGGGGTTTTGGACCTGCTCTTCGTAGTTCGTGTACGGGTGCAGGGGCCCTCGTCATTGTCTGAAGAGGTGGATCCCTCCTGATTTTCAGCTTTTTCTTCTTATTCTTCTTCTTCGGATTCCTCCAATGAGGGAGCTTCGATGATCTTCTCCAGTCCAGATTTGAGTGCTATTTCTTATAACCTGATTCCTTAAATGCCTTGGAGCATTCAGGGTCCGCAGGCATAATCACTGAAGGAAGATTGTTTGCCTTTAAGAGTGCATTGAGGACCTGGTTATAACAGCCACGCTTCACTGCATTAGCCACATCATTTGCGTGAGTAATGCAGATCAGAATCTTTGCACTCAGATCTCCTGTGATGCTCATCTGTGCAGGTGTTGTCTTCACTTCCTCATTGTTCTTGGCGGCGCTCGGGTATGTCATCTTCTTAGCTTTCTTCTCTTCTTCTTCCTTGCTTTTGATTATTTCTCGGCGCTTTGGGATAATGTGGTCTTTAACAAAATCTGCAAATATATATATATATATATATATATATATATATATATATATATATATATATATATATATATATATATATATATATATATATATATATATATATATATATATATAAAATTAGCATTTTGGTACTTTCCTATTATCGTGAGCGATTTTTTTTTTACTAAATGATTAGGTTGGGTTAGGTTGTCAGGTTAGATGTTTTATTGAATTATTGGCGTGTGGTGTTTTGCGAAATATATTGAGATAGTTTTTTGTCTTAATAATTCAACCTTTATCAAAAAAACTATAGATACAAAAATTATTTGGTAAAAAAAAATAGTTAAAAATATCTTGGCTTTCGATGATAGGAAAGTTTTAAAAAATGGCTCTTGATACTAGGAAAGTACGCCAAAATTCCCACCTTCGAATAGAGACGATATGTAAAATTTACATGCACAATTTTACATAATAATTACGAGTCTATAAATCTAGTTACAGGATATCCGGAAAATGTATATCTTGAAACGAAAAGTGAAAAATATTAATTTAAAACACTTTTATGTTAGCTCAAACGCCCTATGATATTAGGGATACTTTTTTATTGCAAATTCCAATCATTTTTCGCATCCCAATCGGTTGGTAATTGGATATTAATACCACAGGGTATGTTGCTACACTATAAACTAATGGTGATTATGTAATAGCGAAGAATTAAAGAAGGCGACTTGTCGGTATGTGTTATTACGTCATATGAGGTAGGCTTTTCTTATTCATCTCTGGCTTCAACGCCTTCTGTGTTTTTTCTTTTGTCTGCCAATCTCCTCTTTGTTTGCTCACTGATTGTATACATTCATTCAATGGGTTGTGTTTGTCTTCTCATATAGTAGTTTATTTAGTATATTTTTCGGTGCTACTTTGGTATACGATCTCTGCGTCTGATAACTATGATTTCATTTAATCGTAAAAGTTATACCACCCTTATCTTAATTATCAATGCGTTCTAATAATTTTTATTACCATATATAGTATATGTGTACAATTTATACCACCCTTATCTTAAATCTTAATCTATATGATACTGCATTGTATTCGTGATACCAATCATGCATTTAATAAACCAGACATTTTTCGCATGCAAATTATTCGCTTTCCTGGACACTTTGAGATAGATGTGCAGCGTATTTAAAGTCACTACTTTTTTTTGTGAGAAACATACCCCTTCATGATGTTGGCTAAAGATTTTTATCAAGAAATTGCTGCTAAAATGAAAGCAGTTGCCTTTTGAGAAGAAATGGTCCCTTTGTTGTGGCGAAGAAATGCAAGATGTCCGAAGAAGAAATAGAAAAGAATTCACACCAGCTATACGTTGCAAGAATAGAAGATGCCAAACTTATCGTTCTATTCGCTCAGGAAACGTATTTTTTCCACTTCACTGATTTAAATGGTAGAGTGAATTTCAAACTAAGGTCAAATTTTGGAGTTAATTTGTTTATTTCATTCAGGATTTGCCATATACATCGGTGCACGAATTGACTGGTCAAGGCACTGAAGCTATCTGTGATTGGTTTAATTTATGTCGTGAAATTCGCTCACAACTAGTTTCTGTAAGAAATCTTGGAAAATGGTTGGCACTGCAGAAGAGCCATTTCAAATAGATGAAGCTAGATTTGCTGTAAATCGTAAACATAATCGAGGACGGATGCTGCAGGGAGATCAGGCACCAAATTCAACCGACAATGAGGCCGAAGTGCAAAACAACCGAAACCATGGAAGACGCATCGACGGTCCATGGGTGTTCGGATTGAAGAAAGGGGATGACTCCAGATATTTTTATGTAGAGAAGAGAAATAGAGTAACGCTAAGTTGATAAAAATTCAGTCATTCACTCGGATGAATAGCGCGCGTACTCAGACTTAAATAAATCGTTTGAATTACATTCACCCATAGGTGGGCGTTATCGCGATAACGATATCGGATTATCGGTTATCCGATATCCCCCCCCCCGCGTTATCGATGCATCGGTATCGCCGATACTTTTGGTTCCAAACTAGCGATAATCGATAATTTCAGTTTTTAGTTCCAGTTTAGCACAGGGGCGAGCCGCGCGTGTCTTGGAGGCAGAAATAGGTAGGTCCGAGCTGGGAGGAGGATCCTCAAAACATACGAGGAGATGAAGGAGAGCCTCACCAGGTAAGAAACTAAGTAACAGTATTCAAATATTCCTACTATTATATTATAAAATAACGCTATATATAGTTGTGATAGAACGGTCTGAGGCCGCTTAAATTCAGCCGCTATCACATGGTTAGAAACATTGCTACCCACGTGCATCTGCGAGAGCAAGCAGGACGCGTTATCGCCACCTGAGTCAATATTTAACCAAGGAGGTCATTCCCCCCCGTTTCGCCTCCATTCGTCGATCTCGCCAGATTGAGTTAGGCTTATGGGCAGATAAGGTATTTTCCCAGGCGCGACCGGGGCATTCCCCCGGGCCTCCCACTCAATTGTCCCCTACGCCAAGGAGACGGCTCGGGTACTTATACAATAGCATTTCCCAATAAGATCAGATCAGATCCAGATTATCTTCGCGAGACATCACTCCGATCCGGTCTCACCTTGTGCACCAGGGAGCTCTACCTCGAGAACCACCTCATTGTCCAGAAGAGGACAATATCCCTTGAGTGCCAAGGTTTGTGCCTTCGAGATGCCAAGTCAATAAGGCCCCCCCTATTGTTCAGAAAGAGAACAAGGTTACAACAGCCATTGTTCTTTGAGCCCGTTGACAAGAAACGGTTCTCATCCTCCCCCCCTGTTGTTCAGAAAGAGAACAACATTAGAACAGCCATTGTTCTTTAAGCCCGTTGACAAGAGACGGTTCTAACCCCCTCTGTTGTTCAGAAGAGATCAACGTTAGAACAACCATTGTTCTTTAAGCCTGTTCGTCAAGAAACGGTTATCATTCCCAAGACATCACGTCAGGATAATTTGATTCCCCCTTTTTAACGTTCTTCAAGAGAACGATTGGTTTCAACGATAACCTCCATTGTTCATCTAGAACATCCCCGATTTGCTGTCACAAGGATCGCTCATATTTCCGAGTCCGACTTCGCTCTTACTCTTCGAAGACAGTCCTTCCCCTTCGCTAAGGACAACCCCCGAAGAACCCTTCTGCTGGAACTCGCCAGTATACCGAAGATTCCTACGCATCGTCTTCCTCTGCACAACAACTTTGTAATTACGTAAGCTGAGCATTACCTTTAATTATCTAACCTTTTGTCAACCCTACCCTGTGCTTTAAATGGTTTAGCGAACCATTCCCTCTTCTTTAATTTTTATTTGTTTACCTTTTTAAATCTCTCCAAATCTTAATCCTCGGATTAGTCTGATATTCCCACGACCCTTTCCATTCTCCGTTTATGTAAACATTTTATTTTAGTGTGTTGTTGATAGTTTAATTAATAAAACTCTATTTTATTAATGATATCCATATTATTATCCTTGAGCTCAGTTCCACTTCTTAAGCATATTGAAGATAAATAACTTCGGTCAATCAGATTACCACGCACTCGAATTATTAGAATAATTCCCTCAACGAATAGTTATATATGGTATATCGTCGAGAGTCTATTCTACAATAGTCAATAATCAATATTGTATTATAATTTTGGATTTATCTGCTATCACCTTATCGGGCGATAAATTTATCGCCAGTTATCGCCGATAAGGTTATCGTTATCAATTTATCGGTTATCGTGATACATTTTTTCGTTATCGCCCCACCTATGCATTCACCCAATATTTAATCACCAAGTGAATTATGTGGACTCAGCTACTGCAGCTCATGGAAAGAACATGGTTGGATTCCAAAATTCTAATACTAAAAAAAATGAGAGGCGTCAATGCAAAGACCTTCCAATCACATCTTGATTATTTTTGTTGGCGACTAATGAGGAAATCGGTTAATAATCTTTTTCTTGCTTTTTTATCGGATATTTATTCCATTAAGCGATCGATAAATCATTTCATTTTGTGTGGTATTTTATTCACTTTAAATATGCAAATCAAATTTAAAAAAAAAATTGAAATCGCATAACAAAATAAAATGTAACCTCTTGAGATCACATCAAAGTAGCACCTATTTTACCTTCTGTGTGTATGTGTAGAAAGACCCTGCATCATGACCTAAGTTGAAGCCATGATGAGAGTGCATTTAGCCCCGATTTGGTTTGACTTAGGGCAGCTTTTGGATCTTGTAATGATGAGGCATCCTAAAGTTTTTTTCGACCCTAATATCCTAACCTAAACTAACCTCGCCTACTCTAGATTTGGTTAGTTAGGTTAGATTATATTAGGGTGGAGAAAAACCTTGGATGCCTTATCTTTAAAAAGATCTCATCTATTTTGCAGAGATAGTAAAACTTTATAAACATTGTTTTTCCCTAGGCCAAGGGTGGGGAACCTTTTTGTGCATAAAGGCCATCTTACAATTCATCATCACTCATAAAGGCCGCCTAAAAAAAATTAAGAGTTATTTTATCCCTTAAGTAATTTATTAGTAATCTAATAAAAAAGACAGTTTTATAGAAGTCGAAAGCATAATAATTTCAAATATTTCTATTTAAGTAAGTACTTTTTATACAAGTAATATATAAATGAAAAATATTGAAAACGTAGAATTTTCAAATATTTTATTTATGTAAAAAGTTTTCAAAATAATAAGTAAATGAATAATATCGAAAGCATGACATTTTCAAATTATTTTAATTAAGAAAGAAGGTTCTTTGTATTCAAGGAACAATAATCTTATAAAAAGATAGCATATAAACATGGAGAATATAACATTTTCAAATATTTAATATACAGTAGGCAAGCATGTACATTTTTTATACAAATTAATGACTTGTTTGAGTTTGCTTCTTTTGAGAAAGCATTTTGATATCAGGCTCTAACATAGTAGTTCTTAGTCTCAATAGGTCCTCCAAATGCTCGTCTGTCAACTGTGTTCTCAGTGAATTTGCGCCAAGTACGAAAATGTGGATTCACAACAGTACATATGTTGAAGAAAAACAGGAAATCAGTCGTCGTGCATGTTCACGAAGACGAGGATATTCTATCGCGTTTTTCCAAATTTCGACGGGATTTTCTCTCTTGTCAAACAGAGACTTCAGGATATTATCCTCAGACATTTCAATAAGCTCCATTTGTAACTCTTCAGGAGCCTCTGATACATCAACTAAGTGAGGTTGAAAAGCAAGTTTCAGAGTGATGTTATGCTTTTCAAAATCATTGAATCTTTTATTGTGTTCTTCTATCAATGTGTCTAAAACCGACTCATTTTCTTCAAAATATCCATAGATATCTTCATTTTCACTCATTACCTTCATAAACTGGGCAAAGTGTTCTTCGGAAAGTTTTGATTGAGCCAAAAGGAACTTGAAATACAACAGTTTCTTTCTAAATGCCTGAATCTTTTGCCACATATCATAAATACATTTACTTCTGCCTTGCAATGAAATATTTAACTCATTTTCTTTTGACATCACATCACCTAGAAAGGCAACATCTCTGTAAAAATTTGGATCTGATAAATCACAATACTTATTTTCTTTGAAAAAGTCAATAATTTGCCTTCGTAAAGACAAAATTTTGACCAATATTTTCCCTTGCGACAACCAGCGTACTTTTGAGTGATATGGCAAATCAACACTAATTACTTCGTCATCCATCATCAGCATGTTTCGAAATTGACGATGCTTTGAGGCATTCACTCGAATATAGTTAATAATGCTTATAACTTTTTGCAAAGTATCATTTAAAGTTACAGATTTTGCTGATGTAAATAGAATGAAAAGAAATCAGTACATTTGGTTCTTGGGTTTCTCTCTTAAGATGTCCAATAAATCCTTGATTTTTACCCATCATAGCTGGGCAGCATCAGTGCACACACCTACCAAATTAGTAAAATTTAGTCCTATTTTATGACATTGCTCTTTGAAGTTGTTAAAAATATCTATCCCCCGTGTCCTTCCTTCAAGGGTGCCTAAAAGAAGCAATTCTTCATATAATTGAAAATCATCTGTTATGGCACGAATAAAATACAATAATTGTGCTGAATCAGTGGAATCTGTTGTTCATCCAAAGCTACTGGGTAATATATATTCTCTTTTTTTATTATATTTTTCAATTGTTCTGTTACATTGCAGGCCAATTCATGTTGTCGATCTGTGCTAGTCCTTCTTGAAAGAGGCACCTCATTATACTTATTAACTTTATCGGGATCTATACATCCTACCACTTCTAAAATACATTCCTTTATGAGTTCTGCATCGCTGAATGGCTTACTTTTTTTTTCAAGCAAATATGCAACTTTATAGCTTGTTTCTGTTGTACCATTCCCTTAATGTAACACAGACTGAAAAATTGTCTTTGCTTCTGTTTTCCATCTTTTAGTTTCTGTAGTGCTATCTTTCGAGGCTCACCCTCTAATTTGGCATATTTATTGTCTTTATGAAGAGCATAGTGTTGCTGAGCATTGAATTTCTTAACTGTTACAATTTCAGTATCACAAAGCAAGCAAGACATTTTGCCTCCAGTATTCACTAAAAAATATTGCAATTCCCATTCTTCATTAAAGATCGTGTTTTCCTCTTTCAAAGTCCGTTTTAACTTTATTGACATAATTATGGGCCAAAAAGAAATGTATTTATTCTGAAAAGCCATAAAAAAGGTTAATAATTAATTAGTAAGGCCAGCCGCACACTGACCCAGACAAAAGTCTTAGACAAGACATCGATAAACCTGTATCCACAACCATGTTATAATAATTATAATCATTATAATAACAACAACAATATAGATTAGTTATATTTTTTTCTGTGATTAGTATTATTATTTATCACTATCTAATTGTTGCAGAAACCAACTCAGTCTCACAAAACAAGTCGGTATGAAGTAAACCACGACAACACAATTACTGAGTACGTAGTTATTCGGAGTAGCACAGCCCACAATGAGGAGGCGGACGAGACAGGAACTCTTCCTGTATCATACGTGAAATCACTCACTCCCACTAGGCTAGTGTAGCTTACACGGAAACATTGCCTTTATATAGCAGTTGCTTTAAGTTATTTTTGCTTTGGACAGGGATTACTCTCTTTGAACAACTCTTTTCTCACTGGTGAAAAATATCACACACACACACACACACGAACACAGCCAAACACACCGAGTCTTCACAAAAATTTGTTTTTCCGGACCCTATGCGGAAATGGAAAAATAAATGAGGGAGACTCGGCGGATACCGCTGAGGACTCTCTTCGATGGCCCCAAGCCAGATCGGGGGGAGGTCTTCGCAATCACCCACGGGAAACTAGGGGTAACCCTAGTGAGATTAATTGACACCCACAATGGTTATTCGGCTATCTGCCAAAAGGAGAGCGACTGTGAAGTCCTCACCTCCCCAAAAGCGGCAGAATCCCTAAAGAAAATAAACCTGAGACCCCACACGCCTCTACAGATTAAAACACACCGCAGCATCATTCTTCGCCGCCTCGATCCTTGGGTCGATGGCCACAGCATCGAAGAAATTCATGCTGAGGTCGAGAAAAATCACTCTTGGGCTAAGGTACCGGAAGTCCTTAAATTCAAGGACTATACGCATATCTTCAAAATTGTGTTTACTGATTCGGCAATTGCGATAAAGGCTACGGAGGGCGGTATGCTCCTCTTCAACGTTCGAATCTGCCCTGAGCAGGTCGAGCGTGAGGAGTTTATCGACTTCCAAATGTGCTTCAAATGCTACAAGTATGAGGAGCACACTACAGTCAACTGCCCCCAAAGGAATGCTATCTTGTGTTCCATCTGCGCATCGGACACCCATTCTTGGAGGAGCTTTAAAAGCACCTCCATGAAGTGTCTCAACTGCGCTGGTGAACATAAGACACTCTCCATGGCTTGCCCCATCAAAAAACAAATTTTGAAGAAAAAAGCCACCCTGAAGAAACTGGAAGAAGAAACTAAGGCCAACACAACCTATGCCAAAGTTGCAAAAGCTGCGGTAGCGGAATCGAAAGGAAACCCTACATTTCTCCACGTCGAGAATGAAAACTCGACTAAAATTATGTGTTGCATATATTATGCTTGTCGTAGAATGCCCCCCTTTTTTGTTCTAAGAGTGCTAAGTGTCTAATATATTGATATTATAATAATATCTTAAAGAATAGAGCCGTTGAAACACGTAAGGATATAGAGAAACGCACAATAATTCCTAAAATAAACTTATATTTTAACTTTAACAATTGAATACACAACATTTAAACATTACCACAGCAATACTCTGAATATTATCATAAACAAGAATTAATTCAATTAGTTTGACCCTCTAAAATTGGTTAATTTCGCTACACACCTCAATAATATAAGATTTAGGTTTACGGACTCAACTGGAGTTTAAATCCCTGAGGAATGTTATTGTCTCACGATGCGTGCCGCCTGGCCAGATATAGGTAGGCGGGATCACAATGTCCTTTTGGCGAGGGTAGCAGCTGGGGGGTCCACATGGTATTCCGGGGGGAGGGGTTCTTCAAGGACGAGAACAATTACGGTGCTTTATGCGCGGCACCAAGGTAGTCGTGGTCTCTCTGGGGAGAGTGAGTCGAACTTGGTTCTTAAACCAAGTTAACTTGGAGTACGGTGTGACCACCGAGTAACGAGCTCGAGGGATAGCTTTTCTCCTTCGTTACTTAATTCCTCATGGACGAGGACTGAACTAGGGGAGGGTCTTCTTCAAGGGCGAGGATCGATGAGGGGGGTTTCTCTGACGAGAATAAGTTACTTAAAGTTCGGTTTGGTAACCAGGAACTAGCTCGAGGATGAGCTTCTTCTTAGTTCCAGTCTTCTTCAAGGGCGAGTATAACGGAGGGGGATTTCTCCGACGAGAATAAGTTGAACTTGGTTCCTCACCAAGTTAACTTATGAGTTCGGTGTGGCCACCGAGTAACGGGCTCGAGGGGGAGCCTTTTCCTTCTTCTTTTCTTAATTCCTCAAGGACGAGGAATACCCCTGGTGTTTAAGATGCACCAGGATATGAGGAGTCTCTCTGGCGAGTGTAAGTTGAGCTTAACAACGTTAACTTAGCGTTCGGTTTGATAACCAGGGACTAGCTCGAGGATGAGCTGCTTCTTATCCCCTTAATAACGGGCTCGAGGGGGAGCCTTTTCCTTCTTCTTTTCTTAATTCCTCAAGGACGAGGAATACCCCTGGTGTTTAAGATGCACCAGGATATGAGGAGTCTCTCTGACGAGAGTAAGTTGAACTTAACAAAGTTAACTTAACGTTTGGCTTGATAACCAGGGACTAGCTGGAGGATGAGCTGCTTCTTAGCCCCTTAAGGTAGGTAGCCCTGCCTCTCTTGCAGGGTACTTCTTGGTCTGGCGAGCCAAGTAATCTACCTCTCCAGTCTCGGTAGCTCGGTTTTGATCCGAGGACTTCGTCACCTAGAGACTGACGTATACTACCCCGATTTTCCTCACTGTTCCTTATTTATACCTTGTCACCCCACTGGGGGAGTGCTTAGAGGGGGTGAGGCTTGATGGCGGGCCCAGGAGGGTTCTTATGCCAAACGGTTTTCCCCACCAAGTCTTACATCGGCTCCTCATAAGCCTTCGAGCTTGGGAGAAACACGTCTCCAATTTCTTATTTGACGTGAAATTGAATCTCACTCTCCCGGGGGAGATCTTGCATTTTGACCTTTAGGTCTTTCATCTCGCCGAGTGGTGCGGCGCTGCGGCGCTGCGGTTACGTGCTTGACCCGCCGATGCCTGGGGCCGGATGTCTTTGCAGTAACCGCCTTGTGACTCCACCACGAGTGAACGGGGGGGGGGGACGATTCCCCTACAATGCTCATATTGCGAATCTCTCCTCCCCGGGGTGCTTTGCAGATGAGCTTAATAAGATGCTAACTCATTATGGAATGGAAAAGATGTGGTTCCCCCCGAACCCGTGGTCAGAGGAGATCCTGAAAATTAGTCTCAAACCCCAGTGCGAGACTAGTTGTCAGAAGCTCCCAACTCCCAGCAATGCCACAACCCCAGCCTCCTCCAGGGACCCCAGGATCCAGGCTGCAAAAGCACGCACGGAACAAAAACAATCAACGGAAACTCACCAAAACAAAACCACCCACGCACATACACCCACACAGGTTGATAACGAAGTTACGGAGACTGGAGTTGCGAGAGCCGAGGGAGGGGCACGTTCACCCCGCTCACGGAAAACCTCGCAGCCCCAGAGACGCCCGGCCCGAGATCGTCCTCTTCTTGCAAGAGGGAATCTAGGCACGCATACCATTCAAGAAAAAATAACTTGAAGGTATTCGCTGCTGAAAGGTCCCCTTTTCCTAAGGAGATGGATGCCCTTGATGTATCAGAAGGTATAATAGCCGGAAGATACAAATGGGAATTTACCTCGGACGAGTACAGTGAAAAGCAGGTCGAGGAGGCTTTACTCCAAGGCTTGATTAAACTAACTCCGGACTCTCTTGTCACCCTTACTGACGGCGAATACAGAAAAAAACGGACAGGACAAACTATCACGCCTCCTAACACTCCACAAGGACCTAAGCTCGTAAGAGAATAAGTCCTAAAAACATCATATCACACTCAAGAATCCTTAAGTGAACTATACAATGACCACTCTAAAAATATTACACTTAAACTCTGACGGATGGACAAATAAACAGAAAGTGTACGGAAATATATTGAGACAATGCGACCCAGACGTTATATTTATTTCCGAACATGGAATAAATGACGCAAACCCACTAAAAAATTTTCCCTACGAAGTCTTGACCAAAAATCACAGCGGAGAACGTTTTGACGGATGCGCTATAGCTGTGAAAAGAGGTCTTGACTTCAGATCAATAAGTGGACTCGACGAATCTTACCTCGCTGTGGAGGTCCGTACGGAAGTGGGACCCCTGGTCCTGGCAACGGGGTGCCAACCCCCAAAGAGAGGGTATTTGCCCCTTCCCAACTTCTTGCAGCTATGTGGTCACGGCAGAACCGTTCTCTTTGCCGGTGACCTCAATGCAAGAAGCACTGCCTCCGGTTATACGTCGACCAACCCAGCAGGCAGGAATCTCGAGACACTTATCGATAGACACATTATGACTAGAATTGGACCAGACTTTCCCACATTCATCACTCACAGGTCAGCCACCAAACCAGACATTGTACTAACAAGCAATATGTTTCCATATAATTACTTCATTGAGCCGGGCCTCCCTATTCCCAGCGACCACCAGGCTATCCTTATTAGAGTCTCAACCTCCCCCATTCAAATCCCTATCCCAGAGCGAAAGAGCTACGCTCGAGCCAACTGGGATAAGTATAAACAACTCATCGAAAGTTATAACCCAGAACCCTTAAATAATGCCTCCCTAGAAGAAATTGACGAGGAGTTGGATAAATTGAATAAAAATTTATTAAAAGCCGACAAGGAAGCCGTCGCCCGAGTTAAGTATAAAACTCTCCCTGCCCCCTCATGGACCCCTAGAATGAAATCCCTCGCGAAGGAGTATAGGGAACGGATCAATGAAGTGAACCTCACTGGCCCCAACATCAACACACGCGGACAAACACGACTCATACGTGACGAACTAATGACTCTTATAAGGGACCAACAGAATGTACTCTGGAATAATTTAATTGACGGACTGAACGTAGAAACCGACTCACGTACATTCTGGCAGACGGTTAAACGACTAAAAGGCGGACAACCACCAAAGACTATTAAGCTTAGACGTGATGACACTGAAATTTCTGACGTGGAAAGAATCGAAGAGGAATGCAGACTCTTTTGGGCATCTATATTTAAGATAACCCCGGAAGAGAATGATGACTTCGATTTGGACTTCGAAGACGGAATCATTAACGACCTGAATGATCAAATACACAGAATCCACCCTCACCATTGCGTATCACAGGATAGGAAAATGGAAGGACTCGGCGGTAGAATTACTGCCGAGGAACTCTCAATGACCTTAAAATCCTTTCGACAGCGAGCACCGGGGCGTACAGGACTGACGAAGGAGAATTTTATTCGAGCCCCGCCCAACATCTTATTGGGGCTCATGAATAACATGAACGCGTGCCTGAAGGTGGGTTACTTCCCTGACCACTGGAAGGTAGCGAAAATGATATTCATTCCAAAAGCCGGTAAACCACCGGACAGTCCAGCTAACTTCAGGCCTATATCTCTCCTAGAATTTTCAGGGAAAGTCTTGGAGAAGATATTGGCCAATAGGGTAAATACGTTCCTCGAGAATAACAATTCTCATAATAATCAACAACATGGCTTCCGAGCGAAGCGAGGAACAGACACGGCGCTAGCCGTAATTAACGAGAAGTTGGCAAAAGTAAAATCGGAAAAACGCCACGCAAATCTGGTGCTACGCGATGTCAAAAAGGCCTTTGACAAAGTATGGAGGAGAGGCCTACAATACAAGATCTTACAACTGGGCCTCCATCCCATACTTGAGAGGATCCTTTGTGACTACGTGATGGAGAGGAGGGCGTTTTTGAGTATCAAAGGTTATAGCGGCCCTGAGTTTGAACTCGAGGCGGGGGTGCCGCAAGGCGGGTGCATCAATTCCCTGCTCTATAACATATACACCATAGACCTTCCCCAACCTTTGACTGAAGGTTCCTTGTACGTCCAATTTGCGGACGACATAACAATGATATGTACGGGGCCTTATCGGAATGCGAATTTCATGGCACGGAGTACGGCAGTGGAAATCGAAAACATCAACTCTTTCGAGAGAAGATCGAAGATATCCACCAATGCCCAAAAGTTCCGTGTAATTCCACTATTCCGAAGGACACTGGCAGACATCCATGTGGGGGGTGCCCGAATCCCATACCCCACGGAGGGCACGGTTCTGGGACTACATATTGCGACTGGTGGGTATAGGAATCATGTAGCGAAAACTACACAGAATGCACGGAGCGACTTGGGTGAATTTTTCAAATTCGTAAACCTGAGCACCTCCAACAAACTTAAAATCTATAATGCGTGCATTCGCTCAAAACTCCTGTACTCCCCGGTCCCTATAAACGTAGTTTCCAAGACCCAAGTCCTTAAACTGCAAAGGTCCAGAATAAGGTAGTATATATCATTACAGGAACCCGAAGGAGAGAAGGGAGAAGGCAGAGTGAACTCCATGGTGAACTGGGGATGACCCCCATAAACGTGGAGCTTCACCTCAGAGCATCCAAAATCTGGGACAAGGTGCACCGGCACCTCTCTCTCGAGTTTGTGCTCGAGCACATTGACTTTGACAATTTACGCAACAAAAGACGACCAATATCGTTTAAAAGCAGCAGACTACCGATTGACATTGACGTCGACCCAAAGTTCACTTAAAGCTAAAAAAAACCTATTCACAACACAAATCATGAACAAAGCCAAGAGAAGCTAGCCACTGAATTAGCATTTGCTAAATTTAGTTTCTAATAAATACTTCCCCAAATTTTTTGTGCGAAATATCGCCATAAAACAATAACAAACTAAACAACACATAACAAAAAAAACAAAATCTGGGTTTAAAATACCCAGAAAAGAAGATGAAAATCTTCTACAAGCCACGTAGAGAAAAAAGATAACATCTACAACTACAAAAGCTTGAATGCCCAAAACGCAAAGAAAGCCAGTGATACCCTTTCACCAGGGATCTGTCTTTCATACTACCTATCATTTTCACTTTCCTATAATTTTCCCCTATTTCCCCACTATTTCTCCTACTAAAACCCTCTTCTACTATATTCCTCACTTTATATGTCCAATGTCCAATAGATTCACTGAATTTAAGAAAAATGCTTCCAATCTCTGGGAGCGACATTACTAACCACATCGTTCCTTTTGTCTCTGTGTGTGTGCATAATGATTTTAGACAAAATATTCAATGTCCAAAAAGAAATATATATCAAAACGCCATAGAAGGCCGCAGGTTTCCCATCCCTGCCCTAGGCTGTCGGAAATTAAAGATCACATAATGAAATAACCCTTTCTCTATTTAGCCTATTCTCTTTTGGTTACTAAGCATATGAAACAGTTACTCGAGTTAAAATTGTTGTCTATTCTGACTCTAATACCATAATAATATGCATTTCTTTAAGGATATTCCTGAAGGCATTTTCGGGATTACTAAATTAAAACGACCAATTAGTACGAGCCGAAATGAATATACTTTTCAGAATAAAACTGCATTTGTTGTTTGGTCTATTCCGCTGTGCTAGCAGCTTAATTTCAATAATCTCCTATGAATAATTGTTTGCGTAGCTATTCAGCATATTTTTTTTTATTTATTTCACGTTTATTAACGATACTATTATTAGATTTTTAATCCTTACCATATGCATGTAAAAGGAATTGTATCTATAAACGTCACATAAGCAACTTCTTACACTTGTTTACACCCGCTGTATTTATTATGATGACGTCATAGCCACGCCATTTTAAAATCGACCAATCAGAAGAGATCTGGAAACAAAGGGCGGGACTGCTGAGCACATAGCCTTCTATTATAACGTGATTCACAGAGACTGATGATTCATACAAACATGGACGCAAAAGAGTGAATCATACAGCTCTTCTGTACGGAATTAAACTGAAAGCAAAGTAGAGCGCTGGCCACGTAACCCGGTAGCATACTTTCTTGTAGGAAGGAAAAATCAGGAAGTTGTGGTTAAATCTATCAACTAGGTCATAGTTGCTTAATGTAGGATTACGCACCTCAAAAATAGACAAGTATATTCCTTAGAGCAGTCAGAACCGTTTAATCAATAATACCTATTTACGGTCGAGCAAACACCCCCAACCGCTAGAGAGGCCGGCGGAATTAGTTATTTTCATACAGAGCATTTTAGTTTTTTAAATGGTTTCGTTGCTCTTCTCGTGTGAAATATTCAGGAAAATGACGTTTCAAATAGCAGGATTGCTAGGCAGGATTTCTTGAAAGATTTTATTGTTATTATATTTTTAAAGGAGAAAACCATTTAAAAAAACGCATTGGGAGATGAAAACTCGGGGCTCAGAGACCAGGAGCCAGGCCTCTCTTTAACTCAGGCTCGTTCTGCAGTGAGGGAGGAAAAAAAAACCCTATAATGTTTGTCCCTTTTCTTGTTCGCCTTGATTGAACTCATATACTGCGTCATGTCCTTTTGGGTTAAGTGCGTCCCTAGTAGTGTCCTACCTATTCGGTTAAATATATAAATCTTGCTGTAAGGATGTCCAGAATTTAGAAAACGGAAGTTCACTTTGTGTTTCCCGCGTTTTCCCAATCGTTAAATTTGAACTACAAGGTGGAGGGTAAGAAAGGCGTACCCCGCGTTGTAACAGAAATTGAAGGATGTTAACGCGTATAATAAATTTAAATTACGCTGTTATAACTCATTGTTCGGATAGAGACAGGGCTCTATTACATAATTAGTTTTGTTTAAATTATGATACAAATAATTTTGTGCCTTATATATAGTTTTTATATGGTCTATTAACAGGCTTACCATAATTGTGAACACACACACAAAAAACATATGCTAATATCTCGTATATCTAGCATTTATATAAATTTACCAAGCCAAGAAACATTAAAACTTAATTCATTTTTCTTTGATCACTTTGTAATTTTGTTTTAACCATTCGTAATTTTCACTTGAATTAACTTTTTCTAATAAATCTTTAATATTTTTCCGTTCCCACAGAACTCACTGTGGGGCAAGTCAATATTGAGTTTGCTATGCAAGTCATTTCATTGTTGCTCTTTATTCCCCATTGGAAAGGCTCATTCAACGGGAGGGGGCGAAAGTCCCTGATAAGCAAATATGTTTTCCACAATCTTGCTGAAAATTAAATTATTTACAGAGATACTTGGAAGTGGTTGAAAAGTTGCAACCAATTTATCTTCACAACCCATTTCTTTTGCTTTTCAATTAGGCGTTAATACGAGAAGGATTTAGCATCGAACCAGTCATCAGTATTGATTTCACTATTTCCCAGCATTTCATTATTATTTTTTCAGCAGCTGCTTCTATATCACGTCACACGAAAACAAGGTATTCACCACTATCATAGCTATTCCCACAACTCAATACGACAGCTAGTAATCAGAATATCTGTCAAATCCTTTCGACCAAATCATTTTTATATTTGACATTCTCTCTCTTTTTATAACACTTGATAATTTTTTGCGCCAACGTGAATAAAACTATTATCTAGACTTTTTAATTAAACTAGCAATTGCAAAGCCTCCTGGGCATGCGGGAACGCTCCTATTCCACGCTAAGCAATAGACTGTACCCCCTTGTACCAATCTAATAGCCCTAGTAAAAAGGGCTTCAATGTCGGATCTATTAGATTGGTCTTTTGTAGAGACACTCGTTTGGCGTGCATCAACAGCGTTCCCGAAACAGTGACTAGGAGGTTTACCATTGATTTACAGTGACTAGTAGGTTTACCATTGTTTTACGGTGACTAAGAGGTTTACCATAGCTTTACAGTGACTAGGAAGTTTACCATTGCTTTACGGTGCTAGGATGTTTACCATTGCTTTACAGTGACTAGGAGGTTTACCATTGCTTTACAATGACTAGGAGGTTTACCATTGTTATACGGTGAATATGAGGTTTATCATAGCTTTACAGTGACTAGGAGGTTTACCATTGCTTTACGGTGCTAGGATATTTACTATTGCTTTACAGTAACTAGGAGGTTTACTATTGCTATAAGATCGAAACCACTGGCTTCGTTCATTGCATTTCAACATTAAGTTCTACCACAATAATACTTACAGTTGTCTTCTCTTTCTCCCTGTTTTAAATTTCTCTGTTGAACAAACCTAAAATTAAATTAATCAATTGCAGCAAAGAACTAACAATTAATGAGTACGTAACAAAATTTTGGCAGATTTGTAATAGAGAATCGTACTGTCGTTTTATGGGTAAGAACGTTTTCTATCTAACGCACGTCTACTTGCCTACTGAAACAAAAATCTATCTACCTATATAAATATATCCTAATAAAAAGTATATGCACTACTTTTTATTATTGTATACCACATTATTATATAGCATATTGTATACTACATAAAAAAATAATGTAATTTAAATTTTGCGAGATTAAAAACCAGGGCATTCGGGGATAATTTTAAGACAAACGGGACAAATAAATAGTCCGTCCTAAACTGAGACAGTCCCGGTAAGTCGGGACGTATGGTAGCCTATCTATACATAAGTAAGTTTTCAGTGATGGGAATTTTACTATGTTTCCGAAAGGATTCTTAAATGTTTTACCAACGTAAGTGATAATTATCATTAAGTGAAAAATGATCGAAAAAGAGGACATAAAATAATAAAAATTAAACCTGAACCAACGAAAACATCTTGGCCAGAAAGCTTTCGAAAAAAGGTTGATAAAAGTGAATAAGTTAAGGGAAGTGAAACTATAGGCAGTTCAAAGAGGAAACTACTTGTGGCATTCGGGACCTGTAGGAGCCACAACCCTCCTAAACCAACAGTAGGTAAGGGATACAAAAACAACCTTTAGGAATTATTATTATTATTTCAATTTAAAAATGAAAGAGAGCCATTTGTTACTAGTTGTAAAAAAGACCAGAAAAAACTCAGAATGGGGTCAATGCAAAATCAGCTAGATAAAATGTCCCAGTAAATACGTTTCAGTTCCAAAGTTGGAGGCGTTATTATTAGTTTTTATGCCCGAGATATCTCGAAAAGTCTAACTTTTCTACTAAAACCAAGATATGGTGGGATGATTCGGGAAAGGGTTAAGGTGCATCGCAACCCCAAGGGATTGGTTATAGAGGAAAAGGGTTATAACGATAGTGACAAGGCGTCCAGCATTTCGCAGGACTGTCCAGCATTTTAATGTTTCTAGACCTTTTATACAGCTAGGCTGAGTTAAAATTACTAGAAAATAATAAACGAGAGCTTAATTAAACAATATCAGCAGCCAAACTAATATTTTGGGCATATCTTCACGACGAAATGGAACGAAATTTGGAATCTCTAAAATTGCGCAGACATATTCCGATCGCAGCTCAAAAACTCGCAAAGTGAAGTAGAAGACAACGGGAGGAGACATGGTTCGGAAACTCGCAAAGTGAAGGAACAAACCATAAGAGGAGACACGATTCAGAAAATGGCATCCTGATGGCTCAGACCTATAGGATGAGACAAGATTCTCGATTGTTTGAATTAATCGAAACCAAAACTACATTTTGCGCGTCAATCGCTCTGGTTCTCAACCTTTTCTATATCTGCACCCCTTTGCTAAGTACCCTGTTCCCACTGTCACAACTGAATATTATAAGAGATAATGGCTATTACTAAGAGTCATTATGGTCTTAATTTTGATTTATATTTTACACATTTCGAAATTCTTTCTTATTGGTGTGTTGTATTGATATTTAATGGAATTTCATCATTAAAGTCAATTAACAATTATAAGTTGAATCCGCATCTCAATCAATGTGTAGGTCAGAATAAAATTTTCTAAATATGCACCTCTAGATTTATATTGCAACTAACAGTTAAACACACATGCACGTTCATGAAAAATAAAGACGAAAGCGCTCGGAATCGTTTTTCACTTTTCCTTTGTAGGTGTATCTGCATGTACGTTCATATATATATATATATATATATATATATATATATATATATATATATATATATATATATATATATATATATATATATATATATATATATATATATAAGTAAAACTACTCAATGGTGAGTTTAATTTATGACCTTTTTCCTTCGTTTTGTGTTTCTTTGTGTTTTTTTCTTTTTCTTTTTTTCTGATCTGTACGCTATTTATAGACTTTTGTAACAATTGCATTCTCAGTATACGACTGAAGAGGGTATGATAAACTACATACTGAAACTAGTCTCGTTAATTAAACTTGTGGCTCCTATACAGTGGTTTCACCATCATATATATATATATATATATATATATATATATATATATATATATATATATATATATATATATAAATTTATTTCATTTCAGAAAAACAGCAACGTTTCGGATGTTAATTTCACCCATCTTCTGGTATAAGAAAATACAAATTCGTGAAAAGAGTAACATTTTAAGTTAAAATTTTAACATTCAAATTATGGAATTAATGGAAGATTTAGACCTTTAATATAGGGAACAGTGTAGAATTTACAGGTTATTGTGTTAATTTTTTTATGATGGGGAAGTTAATTTGACGAACCACTAGATGCAGATCGAGAAAACACTAACCTTGTACAATCAGCTGTGAAAGGAAGACTAGTGAGAAAGCGCGAGGAGCGTAAGAAGAAAGAGAAGATTAAGAATCTGAATTCAGAGAAGGAGAAAAATATTTTGTATACAGTGATTCTTGAATTCGTAATGATGCAGGATTGCGGATGTTTTTTTAAATGTTAAAATTTTCCTATGTAACATCGGTTTTACAATGGATGGAATGTTGCCGAAGAGGCGAGAAGTCTTTCTTAGAGAGAACTTTCCCAGTCCTGTGGCTAATCTCTATATGGGAACAGAACCTCGCCTTCAGCGAGCGCACCGAACTGCCAATATATTTTCCATCTGGGGCAAGGCAATTCATATATGACGGAGCACTTCACATCTAGTGGCACTTTGTCCTTACAATTGAAGTATTGTCCTAAGTGGTGTTTATTTCTAAACATTATCTTAAAGTTGGTATGGAAAAAGAATTTCTTTAATAAAGTTGTAATTTCTTTGGGAAATTTTTGGTTTAAAAACCTTTATATTAAAAGACTACATAGCGGATATCTTTACAAACAGTTGGAATTTCAATTTTGGTTGATAAATGTTGTTCAAAACCTTTGCCGTATTTTTTCCCACCAGACACAGGAAAACCGGTTTTTTTTTTTAAAGTATCCACACAGAAATTCAACTTCCATACGAAATCCATTGTGGGATGAACAACTATTATATGCACGGAATAATAGCGTTTTTATGGCACTGATTTTATACGAAAAATCGCAAAAACTGAAAAAGTTGAGCCCTTGACCACTAAAGGTTGGCTTACGAAAAACATTGGCTAAAAATTCTGTTGGAAAATGGGAAATGTGAATATCCAAAAATAACAGGAAACCATTGAGCTCCTTTTTGCAGGTAAATTTATTATTGGGTTGTATGTGGTTGGTGTACTGTAGGAATTAATCAGAGGAGTCCTCGGAATTGACCAGGAGGTATGTATCGTCGACGAAGTGGCATACAGTATGGGTCTAATGCTTACCAGTTCTTGGTTGAATAATTGTTCTTCAAACCAGGACATGAATTCTGACCGACAATCAGCAGACCCGGGTTCGAGTCCCAGCCAGGAATTTCAAACTTTTTTTCCTGGCGTTATTTCTGTCTTCTCGGTAAAGGATAGCCTTCATTGTGCCGCCCTTTGCTCTCTTTGTTCCTAGTGTTCTTCCATTGTCCCTTTCTCTTACCTTTAAAAAAACTCTTGTTTCTTGTCTCATTGCTCATTCGCGTCAAATTTCTCTTTCTCTTTTATATATATATATATATATATATATATATATATATATATATATATATATATATATATATATATATATATATAATCAGATAAATAAACCAACAAACAAATAAGCCATCTAACATGTTAATAAATGAAAATGAATCAACCAGCAAGCAAAATTAAACCAACAAACAAGTAAATAAATGAACAAGCAAAAAAAAAACAAATAAATAAATCATCTTTCTTCCCCTTATTGTATAGAGCCAACTTGAAAATATTTTTATCTTTTTTTGGCGGGGGCTTGACACTATCTTTTTTCCTTGATTGGGTTCCGAACCTGCAGGCGTGAGAAAGAGGAAGAGGCAGACATTAACCCCACGTACTTGGGGATGGAGTGGAGGCCAGGAACAAGTCCGCACCACGATCGCAGCTAAACAAAATTAAAGCTGGAACGTCCAGTGCAGATGACGTCATCGCGCGACAACAAGTTTGCTTACAAGTGATGACGTCAGGCAATTTCCACGGAGTCTCGAAACCGCTTGGATGCATTTTTACGCGGCTCGGTCAAGTGAAAAGAGCCTCGTCGCGAGAGGGCCGCACGCGCGTGCATATTGGAGCGCCCGATGCGTCGACCATCATCTCCGTGACGTCATGTTCTATTGAAGGCAAAAGACTTCCGCCCCCGTGCGAGGCAGCCAATTTATTAAAATGTCAACCTAACCATTTGATAGGAAGCACTCCTGAATGCACGCACCCAAATGTTATATGTATATCTTTCTATACCCCTCCACCCCCTTAGGGCGAGCGGCTGGAGGGGTTGGTTGAGCAAGTGTCTGGCCGCAACAACTTCTCATCCAGGCCCTCGGGATAGAGGTTTCTTCTGTAAGTTTGGCTGTTATGAGCCAGACCGTTGTACAGGTGGTGAAAATTGATCCTACAGCTGTACAGGTGGTTGAACCTAAGGTATTAGGGACTACTACTTTATATTACGAGCTGCTAGGCACGTTGACACCGGAGAGAGGACCGACAGCGGTGCTTGGGGGACCATAGCAATCAGTTGCAGTTGTGAGATATTGTCAAATAAATAATAATAAAAAGCTGCAAAATCGCAAATACTAAGGTCTGTCACGTTCTCGTCATGAGGATCGACCTACTGGCTCACCTCTGGCTACCTAGGCAGGGCAGGAGGGGGGGGGGAGTGGGGGCTGAATCTCAAATTGGAAAAGAAGGTTTCCAGAGAGTTCACGGAAGGAAGTCCGCTAAGCCCAGGTCACGTAATGAACCGGCACAGCTCATCGTTAGTAACCGCTTTGTTCCGTTGAATGGTGGGGAAGAACCCCCACTCTTAGTTGGAGACTCACAGGCTAGAGGCGATGAAGCGTAAAACGGTAGGGCGCAAAATGAAGCCTAGAGACTGGGAAACGTTTAGTAAACCGGTTCAAAGTGGTAAATCGTGGCGTGGCCCATAGCGGTAGACTTTCAATGTTTGCTCAATCAATAACAAATGTGGCGAGCTTCAGGAGATGATGACATCGGAACGTATTGGTATCGTGGCAATTACGAAGTCTGGTATCTGCTCTGACACACCTGACCTTGTGAGCGAGTTCTGTAATCCATAATACTTCATTTTCCAAAAGGATCAGAGGTCGGTCGAGTGGGAAATGGAGTACTAGCCTACGGAAGAGAGGCGCTGTATCCTACCTCCTGCGACAGAGACAGCGAGTATGAAATGTTATGAGTAAACCTTAAGGTCCGCACGGCTCCCTCAGGATCGTAGTTGTGCACCGACCTCCACATCGGACAGCAGAGGTGGATGCGGATACCCGTATAAACAAAGAACGGTCCAAATGGATAAAATAACACTCCCTCCATCGTGATAGTTGACTTCAACAGTGAGGTGGACAGGGAGGACAGGGCCAGTGATAGAAAGTCAATGCGGCTCGTGGACTTAGCTGATGATAACCACCGGGTTTTGCAAAAGTTCTGTTACATTAAAGTTCTACTTTTCAGCACCTGTCATTAAAACGTTTTTTTATTGTGTGTAAGTGTGTCGAGGTGGATGCGAAAAGAATCGAGATCTCTACTCTCCTGCATGTGGGCTACAACAAGTACGACATCGCTAAGCGGCTCAGCGTCAGTCTGATGACCGTTCACAGAGTCGCAGAGAGACTCAAGAACGGGGAAGGCATCAAAAATCTAACGCGTTCAGCCAAACCTCAAGTTGTCAACCGTTAGTTTGGCTGTAAGAAATGTCTTCAAAGGGCTCAGAAGCTCAAAATGAGTGCGCTCGTGAACAACAAGAACATATGGGTGGCCGCGATGGCCAGAGTCGTCAAGAAGGACGGCAGCAAGAGCTTGAGGAGCGTGGAAAGGCTTATTATCACCAACCGTATGGGAGAACAACGTCTGGAGTGTTGTTGTCGACTTCTTAACGACTTGAAGGGTCATGGCGATCGAATTAGCATTTTTTTATGATGAAAAAATCCTTCACGGTCGATCCGGTGATCAACAAGTAGAACGACCACGTGGTAAGCTGCGGCCAGGATTTCTCTGAGGTCCGCTATGTGTCCATGGCCGAGCACCCGGCCTCCGTGATGATGTTCGGAGTCGTGGCTTCAAATGACAAGAAGATACCCCTGTGTAGTTTGCGGGCAACTGGTACAGACTCAGTGCGGCTGATTACAGCGACATCTTGGTCACAAAAGTCGTTCCCTGGGTGAGAAAGATCACGACGAAGTCGAGTACGTATTTCAGCAGAACCGTGTACCTACCCACACGGCCAAGACCGTGTAAGAGTGGTTGAAGTCGAATATGAACTTCTGGTTGAAAGACTTTTGGCCACCGCAGTCGCTCAACCACAATCTCCACGACTACAACATGTGGGCGTATGTTGAGGGCAAGGACTGCAAAGTCCGCTAGAGCAACGTTGATGAGCTGAAGTCCTATATTAACCGCGTGTGGGCCAGCATGAGGAAGGACTTCGTCCGCAACGTATGCGTGGCATTTAGGTCTCGCCTGGAGCGCGTGCTCACCGCCGAGGGCGGCCGCATTGATTAATATTACAAATTAAACATATTTATATAGTAAAACAATATAAAAATGTATAACTGCATCAAAACTATCAGTGTGTCCTTTATTGAGAACGTCGTAACGAGCGTAACGACTTTTATAATACCTCATACTTAACAGTGGGGTTGCTAGCAAACGAGAGGGAACAGCACCCTGGATTTAGTATTCACCACCGAGGATGACCTCCTATGCGAGGTGAAGTGACTGTGGTTTAATGTCTGGGTAACAGTGTCCACAACATAGTTAAGTTCTTTCTTAAAAGAAATCCCCTTGCCAGACTCGGAAGGTATTAGGACAGGAATTTGAACTTAAGGCTGGCGGATTTTAGCAAACGTATGGTTTCGCGCTCGGAGCAAAATGGAAATATCTAAAAGGGGAAAAAGCCATAGTAGTCTTAATCTAGTTTAAAAATGCTGGAGGCAATTATGTAAGAAAAATATTTTGGTGCAGTGTATTTCCCCCTTTCCCATCTTCGTCTGTTTACCCTGCTTTCGTCTGTCTGCCTTCTTTGTCTGTGTATCAGATCGCTATATCGTCAGCAGGTATAATTTCATATCCTCACTTGCTGACCATTCTATGACATTATTTTGAAAATATAGATTTTACTGGGTACCACATTTTTAAGACAAGTCCTGTTGGCGATCTTGGAGCGCATTTACAACTTCCCCTCTAGTTGGGGTTAGCGGGTGGGCGTAGGCTGGGGTGGGGAGTTCCATCGATCTTGGGCTTCCCTCTCTCATGGATGTGTGAGTGTATGAGGCCTTTACAGTCGTTACACCTTTTCAAAATCAGAGAGCTGAGAGATTTCTTGCGACGTTCATTCTCACTTTTGAGGTCCACCAAAAGCCTTCACGCAGGAAGAGGACAAGGATCAACATCGCATTCAAAATACCTACCCTCTTCCTCCTTACACCTTTCCAATTAACTTTCCTATCTACTAAGTATTTTTAATATCGTGTGTGATAATGGTAAGTCAATTTATGCTCGTATTAAGCGAATCAGGTGAGTGTTGATATTTTTGGTGTATGTGGGCATATATTTATCGTCAAATATTTTTAACGTTGTAGGAAACCTTTTGTTCTCATGTAAAGTAATTTAAAATCCTTCAAACTGCAAATGACTCCTTTCAAATCGATTACAAAGGTCTGTGCTGTTTTCAAGTTTTAACACATAATATCTGATTTTAGGCCAGTTTTCCTGCTGACTCCGAAAATCATGCTCAGTATATTTAATCAGATCCAGTTTTTGAGATATAAGCACATGCCAGAAATTCCTATATTCCGATCTATTTGTAGGCGAATATACATACAATAGTAAATTTTGAACTAATTATATACAGAAGGGTTACAAAATGTTCTAATTGATACCAAGAAGAGTACAGCATACAAAAAAAATATTCATGGATGAATAGTCCCTTCATGGACTTCCGATTGTGTGTAGAAGACGCCAAATCGCTTTTCAGGCTCCAGCACTAGTCAGCCAGAGAGTTGACACCCCAACGCCTTTGATAGCGTTCCTCCATCACACAGATATCTTGGTGAAAGCGTTCACCCTGTTCTTCACTGAAGTCTCCGCAATTCTCGAGAAAATAGTCCATGTAAAATCGAAGGAAGTACATTTTCACTGACATATGCGAACCAAGTTTGCGGAAATTCTCCATTAACTCATCAACTACCTTCTCATACTGAGGACTTCTGTGGTTGCCAAGGAAGTTTGCAATGACTGACTTAAGGGACAACCAAACAGAGTTCAGCAGCAGGATTAAGGGCTTTATAAAAACTGGTGTCCTTGATGAGCTTCCTTATTTGAGGACCATCAAATACACCTGCCTTCAGTTTTTCCATGCTGACTCGTGGAAACTTCCTAAGGAGGAAAGCAAATACGCTACCTTCCAGGTCCATTGCCTTGACAAAGTTCTTCATCAAACCGAGTTTGATGTGCAGGGGTAGAAGCAATATCTTGCTCGGTTCAACCAGAGAGTGGGACAGAACGTTGAGTGAACCCGGTTCTAATCCTTGTCTTGACGGTCAGTCTTGTCTGACACAATGCTGGTCGTCAGCCCGACTGTCCCGCAAGGACATAAAGAATGGATACTTTGTGTACCCACCTTGAAGGCCCAAGATGAGTCCAACAACTTTAAGATCTCCACAGATCAGCCAATTGTGTTCTTGGTAGTTAAGAGTAGACAACAGGCGGTCCATGCTGTTGAAGGTTTCTTTCATTGTAGCTGGGTGTCCAACCGTGATCGATGAAAACTTATTATTGTTATTAAAAAGAACTGCCTTGAGATTTCTGTTAGACGAGTCATTGAAAAGTCTTCATACTTCAGGCCCATTAAGTTGAGTAGGTTAGCAATTTTGTTACAGTAAACCGGGGCTAAGCAGATTCTTTGGAAAGGTTCAGGTCTCATGTTAGGTCGTTGAGTTTGGCTTGCGTAAATGGCATCAATAGGCGCCCTCTTATGGCTTGTATGTATCAATCTCAGCTGTATCGGTCGTGCCACTAGCCTCAGAATCAGAGCTACGAGGGGCGGTCAATAAGTTTTGACATTCGGATATAAGGAAACGAGATATAAGGAAAAGTGTTTTATTATTTTTCTATATAACTACCCTCGACTTCAATGCACTTGCGCCACTTGTCTCTGAGGCTTCGAATTCCAGACAATCAGAAATCTTCCGACTTCTGTTCAATCCACTCCTGGACGGTGAGCTGGGCATCTTCATCGTCCCTAAACCGGCGTCCACGCAGTGCAGCCTTGAGGTGGCGGAATAAAAAGTAGTCGCTAGGGGCCAGATCTGGACTGTAGGGGGGATGGTTGAGCTCCTCGAACCCGCACTTGCGCAGGGCAGCTTGTGCAACTCTGGCCTTGTGGACTTTGATGACGTTGAAGTCGATCATGGGGCGTGAGGTTTCTAGGGAACCAACGGCCATGACCCTTGGTCATGGCCAAATTGTCGTGGATGATGTTGATAACACTTCCATGTGATATTCCAAGTTCTCGCTCGATTTCTTCGACGTTCACTAGTGATTTTTGAGGATCATCCTCTCCACACGGGCCACATTGTCCTCGTTGGTCACGTCTGACGGGCGTCCTGGACGGGGGTCATCTTCAAAGGACTCACGACCATGGCGGAACTTCCTATTTCAGCGAGCAATGGTTGCATAGGAAGGGGCGGTGTGGGTGTACACTGCAACCATGCGTTCATGGATCTCTTTTGCATTCTTGCCTTCCTTGGTCAAAAATTTGATCACTGCGTGGTGCTCAACCTTCTCCATTGTTGCAAAATTTGTGACTGACGATCTGCGATCAGCTACTGCTTCTTAAATAGACGAGGCAGGAGCGTGCGGCTGCAGGTCCTGTTTTGCCCTACCAATTCGCAAAACCTATTGACCACCCCTCGTAGAACCCATGATAAAATTAGGCTCAGGAACAGGAAGATCGGGTCTATGTGGGAATGGTTTTATAGCAGAACGAACATTGAGGTATTGAACATGGTGCTTGTTCTTGCGATTGATGCTGCCTTTCAATTTTTTCATGCAGAAGTAGCAGTCGGCGACGTGATCTTTGCCTTCCCTCCACACCATTGGGACACCAAATGGCATACTCTTCCTTTTCTTATTACTCCAATCCCTTAAATTTTCCACACATGTTTTACAACAAATATTGGGAGTAAATGGTTTATCTCGGTTTCCTAGTTTCACTCCAAAGTAAGCATGATATGCTTTTTTCACAATTCCGTGATTTTTGCTTGACGGTCTGGAAGAACAACATGTCCGCAGATGTAACAAAACCTATTCGGATGATTCTTACACGTACGATCCATTGTAATGCAAATATAGACCTGAAAAGATGGATAAAATAGGTTATGTATGGTTACTCATCACTAGATGTGACAAAATAGAAGTAATAAAGGGTTGGATGGTGGCGCTATTTTGGAATATACGTTCTAATCTAAATCGATCATATCTTAGAAACGAGACCTGACCAAAGAAAACTAACTATAATCTTAAATTCAGGATGCAAAAAATATTCTAAATCAATTGGAAAACCTATGTTGAAAAAAGGTTTTGAAACGCAGGCCAGTGTTATCGATTTGAAAGGAGTCGTTTGCTGTTTGAAGGGAATTTGAAGGATTTGAAATTAATTATCGCATCTAATTATCAAACTCCTCCTCTTCCCCTAATTTCAAGCTTTCAAACGAGAGTATTTGCGACCTACAGCAAACCTCTCTTTCAAAAGCTGGAACTCGCAGTCTGACGCAAGTTGCCTTTTTCGAACTTTTAACAGCCTTATTTTCAAAAAGTCAAATTCACCCCTTTCTACGACTATCTACGAACTTAGAGAGACTTTGGGACTCAACTCGTCTCGAAGAATATTTCATTTAACTTTTCCCCAAACAATTAATCAGTCTATTGCCTATTCTGAAGACTCCTTTTAAAACCAATAAAGAACTCCTTACATCGGTGTAGCTCGACACTAACAATGGAGCCTGGATAGCATGCCGCTCCTCTAGATACTTAGTGTAACGATCTATATGCGATACCCCCTTGCAATGGTAACAATTGGTATACATTACCAAAACTATTAATGAACAAATGAAGAATTAAATCAGGAGGAAAGAGAGCGTAACAAGGAATGGGCCTACCTCAAAAGACATTGCAATCTATACCGACGAAAAGTCCCTAACATACAGCTTGAGAAAAAGCCTAATACAGACGAAGTCTCTCCCCAACCACTTCTCCCACCCGCCTAGGCGGGTACAGAAAAGCCCGGAAGATATCAGACTGGTGAAGAAAAGAACACAGCCAGGAATTTTGACAATATAGGCAATTTAATGCCCACTAAAAACCATTCGGTTCAACTTTGTATCTCATAAAATTGTTCAATCGATACGTAAGGAAAGGCTTAAACAGGGCGCTTATCTGGGAGCTTTTGTTTGTGTATATGTGGTTGGGTTATCTGAGTTTGGCGTTGTTTAATGAATTCCGGTCCCATGGAATGGATTGTCAAAAGGCATCCATTGACATTCTTCCTAGATATGCAATCATGCAAAGGAATTCAATCTCCCCAAAGCTGTTTGTGGCACTGCTCGAAAAAATATTCAGGACTCTTAAAGCCACCTCTGCTCTACTAACGATGTTTGCTTCGAATACAAAAAAGAATCAGTAATGATCAAATTATCACAATTAAGTGTAAGTCTAAAACTGAGCTTTAGAAAGACATTTTTTATTGACTTTAAAGCGCAATAGCAACGAGGTCGTAGCACTTATAAAGTAGTAAAGGAAGAATTGAAGATAGTGGGAGATATATAGCCAGGTCATCTTCAGTAATTGGAGCCGATATAAGGCAAAAGTGCGAGCAATGGGTGGATGCCGTTCTTCCAGGTTTCCGTTGTAGCAAGGGCATCCCCCCCTGCAATAACATCCCCTTTGAGAGCTTTGGAAAGACAAACCTAGTGAACAATACTGACGCTAAAGAAATTAGAAGTCATTATCAAAGTTCAGAGCACAGATAGAAGTAAACATTGAGAGCCGAAAGGGACTCCGGATGATCGCTTGGGAAAGGTGGAAGACTAAAATTAGGCTGGAGAGCAAAGTTTACCTCCCATCTTTAAAAGCGACAGGCATCTATACTTGAAACGTAAAGCATTTAATAAATGCATCTTAAGTATTTACGGCGGTAAAAACTTGGACCTTAAATACAAGAAAAAACAACTGAGACAACCAATATCTAGGAATAACACCCCCAAAAGCTCACTTGGAATAGAACACGAAAAGGAGTGAGGGATATATATTTATGTTTAGAGTCGCTATTTATTTACTTTTTTTTCGCTTTATAGCAGTGGTTGGGAAACAAGAATAATTTTAATTGTGTGAATTTAATCTGGTCAATTTAATTGAGCAAAATACCCCTAATGGGGCAAATTAAAAAAGAAAAGAGCAAGATAAAGTGTGCAGTTTGAGATATTTGTTTTTGTATACCTTGAAGACTCGGGGATGGGATAGGGGTGGGGATAATATAGACTCCCTCACCTCTTTGTTTTTTTTCACTATCAGTCTTTCTGGTTTAGCCTGTCTTTTATTACAGCCCCTCATCCCCTAGTAGTTTCCTCTTTTAACAACTCTATCTCCTACATATTTTCACTTACCGTAACTTCACCATTTTTCTCACGAATCACCGTTCAACATTTTTATGGAAAATATTCCCTCGTTGGCTTTTCGCTCTAAATACATAAACAAATCATAAACAAGCTAAAATAGAGGTAAATGACACGGCAAAAATCGCGTTACCCTACAACCCCACGGGGAAAAAAAAGTGATTCTAACCAGTTTGACGCTTATCATAGCCTAACCAAAGGCTTGGAATCGCAACTTTCCTTTACTTCGGGGTAAGCTTGATTTGTGGTGAGGTATTGATGGTTCCCGCCGCTCACTTCCAAGCTCCCCTATCGACGAAGCGGAACCTTTTGGAAGCATCAATACTCCGTTCCTGGAAGAGGTGAATCATCTCTCTGAACGCGCCCTCACGAGGGTGTTTTTTTCTGTGCGTCGAAGGATTTTCCGACCACTTCATTCAGAGCCATGACGAAAAGATAATTTTGAATCCAAGAAAAGTCTTTAAAAGCGACGGGGCACATGTCGACAGAGCCCGGCCAAGAGGACTATCGATATTAACCAAATTGGAGCAAAAACATGATAGGAGATATTGGACTATGGGATTTATTTCACAGGATAATGTCATAACCACAGCCTTATTGGAAATCATGGCCTTTATTGGCAAAACCACAACCTTATTGGAAACCATGCAGCTTATTGTCATAACTACAACCTCATTGGCAAACGTGTCTCTTAGCGTCATAACCACTACCTTATTAGAAATAATGGCTTTTATTGGCATAATCACAACCTTATTGGAAACCATGCAGCTTATTGTCATAACCTCAATTGGTAAACGTGTCTTTTAGCGTCATAACCACAACATTATTGGAAATCATGGACTTTATTGGCATAACCACAACCTTATTGGAAACCATGTAGCATATTATCATAACCACAACCTCATTGGCAAACGTGTCTCTTAGCGTCATAATCACAACTTATTGGAAATCATGGCCTTTATTGGCATAACCACAACCTTATTGGAAACCATTCAGCTTATTATCATAACCACAACCGCATTGGTAAACGTGTCTTTTAGCGTCATAACCACAACTTATTGAAAATCATGGCCTCTATTGGCATAACCACAACCGTCTTGGAAGCCATGCAGCCTATTATCATAACCACAACCTCATTGGCAAACGTGTCTCTTAGCGTTATAACCACAACCTTATTGGAAATCATGGCCTCTATTGGCATAACCACAACCTTATTGGAAACCATGCAGCTTATTGTCATAACCACAACTTAATTGGTAAACGCGTCTCTAAGCATCATGACCACAACCTTATTAAAATCATAGCCTTTATTGGAATAACCACAACCTTATTGGAAACCATGCAACTTATTATCATAACCACAACCTCATTAGCAAACGTGTCTCTCAGCGTCATAACCACAACCTTATTGGAAATCATAGCCTTTATTGGCATAACCACCACCTTATTGAAAACCATGCAGCTTATTATCATAACCACAACTTCATTGTCAAACGTGTCTCTTAGCGTCATAAACACAACCTTATTGGAAATCATGGTCTTTATTGGCATAACCACAACTTTATTGGAAACCATGCAGCTTATTAACATAACCACAACCTGATTGGCAAACGTGTCTCTTAGCGTCATAACCACAACCTTATTAGAAATCATGGCCTTATTGGCATAACCACCACCTTATTGGAAACCATGTAGCTTATTATCATAACCACAACCTCATTGGCAAACGTGTCTCTTAGCGTCATAACCACAACTTATTGGAAAACGTGGCCTTTATTGGCATAACCACCACCTTATTGGAAACCATGTAGCTTATTATCATAACCACAACCTCATTGGCAAAGGTGTCTCTTAGCGGTATAACCACAACTTATTGGAAATCATGGCCTTTATTGGCATAACCACAACCTTATTGGAAACCATGTAGTTTATTATCATAACCACCATCTCATTCGCAAACGTGTCTCTTAGCGTCATAACCACAACCTTATTGTAAATCATGGCCTTTATTGGCATACCACCACCTTATTGAAAACCATGTAACTTATTATCATAACCACAACCTCATTGGTAAACGTGTCTCTTAGCGTCATAACCACAACTTATTTGCAATCATGGCCTTTATTGGCATAACCACAACCTTATTGGAAACCATGCAGCTTATTATCCTAACCACAACCGCATTGGCAAACGTGTCTCTTAGTGTCATAACCACAACCTTATTGGCAATCATGGCCTCTATTGGCATAACCACAACCTTATTGGAAGCCATGCAGCCTATTATCATAACCACAACCTCATTGGCAAACGTGTCTCTTAGCGTCATAGCCACAACCTTATTGGAAATCATGGCCTCTATTGGCATAACCACAACCTTATAGGAAACCATGCAGCTTATTGGCATAACCACAACCTCATTGGCAAACGTGTCTCTTAGCGTTATAACCACAACTTATTGGAAATCATGGCCTTTATTGGCATAACCACAACCTTATTGGAAACCATGTAGTTTATTATCATAACCACAATCTTATTGGCAAACGTGTCTCTTAGCGTCATAACCACAACCTTATTGTAAATCATGGACTTTATTGGCATACCACCACCTTATTGGAAACCATGTAGCTTATTATCATAACCACAACCTCATTGGTAAACGTGTCTCTTAGCGTCATAACCACAACTTATTGGCAATCATGGCCTTTATTGGCATAACCACAACCTTATTGGAAACCATGCAGCTTATTATCCTAACCGCAACCGCATTGGCAAATGTGTCTCTTAGTGTCATAACCACAACCTTATTGGCAATCATGGCCTTTATTGGCATAACCATAACCTTATTGGAAGCCATGCAGCCTATTATCATAACCACAACCTCATTGGCAAACGTGTCTCTTAGCGTCATAGCCACAACCTTATTGGAAATCATGGCCTTTATTGGCATAACCACAACCTTATAGGAAACTATGCAGCTTATTGTCATAACCACAACCTAATTCGTAAACGTGTCTCTTAGCGTCATAACCACAACTTATTTGAAATCATGGCCTTTATTGGCATAACCGAAGCCTTATTGGAAACCATGCAGCTTATTATCATAACCACAACCTCATTGGTAAACGTGCCTCTTAGCGTCATAACCACAACTTATTGGAAATCATGGCCTTTATTTTCATAACCACAACCTTATTGAGAACCATGTCATCGTCACGATACAGAAAATAAATAGTTTTGTTTCTGATGAGGTGGGGGAGAGGTTGAGGTCATTGTCTTGTATTTCTTATTTACCTGATGTTGTATTAACTCCCCATTACTATTTAAGAGAAGGACAGCGCTCAACGAGGGTTATTTCCCCTCATTACGTATTATAATTCTATCAAAGATCGATAAAAGAGGGAAACCATAATGTCAGTATAAGTTGTGGTTTCCCTCAAGGACTTGTTTTGGGTCCTTAAAGAGCTTAGCGGGAGATGCACTCGTTGTTTTGTTTTAAATAATAATAAATGGCCCACCCCTATTTGTTATATGTGTATAAGATATTGCTAATTGGCCGTTTGCACACAACTCTGTTTATGAAAAAAAACACCATCTAAACACGAGGAGAGAATTAAGCGCCAAGCCAATACCCCCCGTTGAGTATTCAGTTAAATGGCAAATTAAATTCAATGTAAAAATATCTAAACTCCTTAGCATTGCGCCCCCCAACACGAATCCAATTACTGCCTTCAGATCAGGGAGGCAAAGATAATGGAAGACAATAATATTGGTGCTGTGGTAATAAAACGTTCGGATTTATTTATAGATTTCTAGTTATAAATTTCAGGGATCTTGTTGAAATGAGGCATTCCAAGGTTTATTCGACACTAATATTACTTAACCTAACCTAAACTAACCTACTCGAGGTTAGGTTAGGTTAAGTCAGGTTAGGTTATATTAGGGTCGAAAACACCTTGGAATGCCTCATATTTATAAGATCTAATTTAAGTACAGAATAATGCATCAATATAAATTCCTGGTTCGTTTCAGGACAAAACAGAGGGAAATAAAACAATTTTTTTTAATTACTGAAAGAATTCGTCCTTATACACATTAATTGGGTTTGGAAAATGCTGAGAATAATAATCTTTGCGGTACACATGTGCACCAAGAAATGGTCAACGTGTTGAAACAGAAAAGTTACTTTAATTACACATTATCAGTAGAAGACAAGAAGCAACCAGGAAAAGGTTGCTACTACCGAGAGTTTAGTAAACAGCTTTGAAGGAAATTAAAATAGGCTAAATATTACATAAATTGAACTATAAATTAAAGGGTGTGATTATTTTATTATAACCCCCCAACAAAGGGATATGGATAGAAGTAATAAAAGTTGCTGTTGTTAGGGGGAGGTGTAGAGCTAAAGAAGGATGGAGAGTTCGGAAGAGATGGAGATTAAGGAGCGGCGGAGAGTTAGGGAGAGGTGGAGGATGTGGGAGTGGCTGTGTTAGGTGAGGAAGTAACAAAACCTGAGGGCTGATCAAAAACTCTAACCACTTTGTCCTCTCATTCGCAGGCTAACGTTTTTGTGTCTTCAACTGCTTGGTGGAATCGATTTCTTTTGGCTTAGGGCGTTCCATCTACACAAAGCTCTTTTCCAACTTGTCCACACTCATTACATGGGTATCTTTACTCATCACACGTTTCCTTACTCAATCTGTGAGATTCCTTACTCATCACAAGTTTCCTTACTCATTACATGAATTTCTTTACTCATCACATAAATTTCCATACTCATCATACGTTTCCTTACTCATTGCGTGAGTATCCGTTTCCTCTTCTTCCTCCTCACTGTTCTTTCCACCCTCAACGGCCTCTGATAAGCCGACCCGCTCTTTCAGCCGCACGGAGCGCTAAAGATGACGCCATGCGCGGCACTTTGGTGGGTCTTCGAGCTGCGTCGCGTTATGTAAAAGTGGAAGTCTCGCTACCCTAATGGATGTGGCGTTGGACTTCTGGCGTCGAGGTACCCAGTTCAATCTCAGCGAGCGCGCACATAAACTTTCAGCGTGCGAGAGGGACTGACTGCCGATTGTGAGGAAGTCTTGAACCTACCCTCCCGCAGGGGTAGGTAGCTCCTACACACGTCGTTATCCCACAGACAATCACAACACCGCTTTCATTTCCATTACCGTCTTCACAGCGCAAAATACCCTCTCCCCTCTATTCCGTAGCCCTGCCAATGTGAGGAGAGGGGGAAGGGACTAGAATTCATTATGGGGTACTCATATAGTCCTTAGAGTAAAGGGTACTGCCCCCACAGTTACGAAGGATTCTACAAACGCTGATGTGCGAAAAAAACACAATACTACTTGCCCCCCCCCCCGCGCAACGAAGACCAGTCACTGATGCTTTCGGGTTCAACAGAGTTTGGTCTCCTGAGCTTTGTGTGTATATGTATTATTCGGTCGGGGGATCTCGGGCAGAGGGCAACGCATTAAAGGCAATCCATACCTGAGAAAAAAAGGAATAACGCTAAAGAAAAATATATCCTAGCCGGAAATGGAACCAGAGTTTCCCAGTTGTCGGTCGGGTGCTCTACCACTAAGTTACCAAGGATGGTATTACCAAACCTACTTTAAACATCACCCAATCACTCTCAGTAGGAGAGAAGGTCCTTGCAAGTAATTTTTATACCCAGATAAAAACCCGCTCACATTTGCAAGGCTCACTCTCCATGCCACATACGTACCTACAAGGAGGAGCAACGAGAGCTATGCGAGTAGGAAACCACAACTTTCTAGCCTCGGGAGATAGTGAGAGTGATTAGGTGACGCGTAAACTAGTTTGAAATTCCGTATCGAGGAATAATTGTGCCTGATATCTTAGTGGTCTGGCGATTGGGAGACCAGGGTTCGAGTCCCGGCCAGGATATTTCAATTTTTTTTATTGAGCGTTATTCTTGTCTTCTAAATTATGGGTTGCCTTTAGTATGCTGTCCATTGCTCTCTTTGCTGAGGGTTTTCTTCCAATATCCCCAAATCTTGCCTGGAACTCCGGTTTTCAGTATCACGCTCATTCACATAAAATATATTTCTCTTTCTTGTACTATATGTACATGTAGTCTGAAAAGATATGGTTTCTGCACTTTCTGGCGTAAGCCTGTGGTAGATGTTTCTGCACTTTCTGGCGTAGGCCTGTGGTAGGTATTCTCACTACTCGCAGACCTGTTGTTACTTCATCTTGTATATGTACAGTGACACGCAAAAGCGTTGGACACTGAACATATCTAGAATATTTTAATATAGCTTGATAAATACTTGCGCAATATTGCACGCAAAAGATAATTGAAAAAGATTAGATATTAACATTTATTTACAAAAAACACGAAACACCCCACGCAGAATTATTGGACACATGTCACTGGATTCTTATCTTCAGCTCATTCCACAGATTCTTAATGGGATTGAGATCATGAGATTGGCTCGGCCATTCCAAAAACGTTGATCTTCCTTATACAGAACTATTCTTTAGATGCTTTCAGGGTATGCTTCGGGTCGTTGTCCTGTTGGAGCGTCCAACCGCGTGGTAGCGTTTGTGATCGTGCCGAGGATATTAAATGTTTATCCAGTATTTCGGATACATTTGACTATTCATAGTTCTATCAACTACATGAAATCCGCCGGTGCCTGCAGAAGAAAAACATGCCGAGATGATTATATTGCTGCCACCAAATTTTACTGGCGGGATGGTAATGCAACGATTGGACTCCTTACCATGTTCGCTCCAAACATGGTTTGATGTGTTCCGTATATAAATTTCTATTTTAGTTTGATCAGGCCAGAGGATGCTAATCTAAAACAGATCGGGCTTCACTAGAAGTCGATTAGCAAAAGATAAGCGTGCTTCGACGTGTTTATTCTTCAGTAATGGAATGTTTATTGGGTCTCTAGAATGAAGGTCTACTCGGTGGAGAGTCCTGGTAATGGTAACCTTGCTTACCACCATTCCTACTCCCTGCAGATCTTTTTGTACCTCAACTCGGGTGGTGAATGGGGTTCTCTTCACTTTACAGGCGACAAGCTTTGCACCACATTACGATATTTTCAGAGGACGTCCAACTCGCGGCAGGTTAGCAACACTATGGTATCCTTTCCATTTTCGAATGATGGCTCTGAGTGCGCTCACTGGCATATTCATTTCAGTAGATACATTTCTGTAATCCAGACCATCTCTGTAATCCAGACCATCTTTATGATTGTCAATAATCACCTTATGAAGATCGTCTGACAGCTCTTTCGCCTTAACTATTCTGCAAATCTTTAGTCACAATGGCGGATAGCAAATGTCAGCTCACACTTTTGATAAGTGCAGTAAATGTCGGCGGTGCAGCAGAAATGAAGGTAGTTTACCATCGAAAATGACGTGGATCATTCTGATTGACCGAATGACGTGGAAGTTACAACCATATTAAAACGATAATCTCACACTACATACTATTGTGTGTCGAATACTTTTGCATGGGGTGTTTCTGTGTTTTTGTTAATAAATTTGTTAATATCCAATCTTTTTCAATTACTTTTTGCTTGATATATTGTAGAAGTATTTCCCAAGTTATATACACATTTCATCCTACTCAGTGCAGTAGAAGGGCAGGATTCTCGATATGTTCCCTATGTCCAATACCTTTGCGTGTCATTATAGATACACAATCCTCAGGATGAATTTTGAAGGACGATATGAAGTGTATAAGTTTGATATAGTTTATCCACGTGTCGAAGACCACAAGGTTTCTGTCAGACTGAAATTAAAGAAAGGAAAATTTATATTTAAGAGAAATAACTTTTTTTTTATCTTTGATCTTAGACGGATGTTGAATACTTGTGGTATTCGAAACGTTATGAATGAATCATCAAGCTGATACACTTCTTTTTATTTCACATTGGCCTTCAGATTTTTCCTTAAGGCTCTTAACTGGTGGATTAGTTCCTCAAAATTTCATATATATATATATATATATATATATATATATATATATATATATATATATATATATATATATATATATATATATTTGTGTGGGGGGGAGTGGCAAGAAGGATTTGGAAGGAAGACGATTAAGGCATGTAGAAGAAATTCCAGTATCATCTGACCAAGGTCAGAGTGGCAGGAAGGTTCGATCATCAAAATCCACACTTCAGTAGGGCAGGTGGTGAATCGGCCACTTTGATTATGAATCGACGTCGTATTGCCATACCGCAGGAAGTGGCCACTCTTACGGAGGAAGGCGACAGACAGAAAAAGAGAGGGCAAAGCAGAAACTCCGCCCCACACCCTATATAAGTGAAAGGCTCAATACACTCGGAGGCTTGTTTACGAGACATCGGAGCAAAACGATGTCAGGGAGGGCAACTTATGGATGACGTCACGGAGAGGGCATTCCGTAGAATGACGTCACGAAAGGACAGTCAGAATCCGGGGAGGAAAAAGGTGCGGCCGAATAGTCCCGAATAGTCGGATATTCAGGGACAAGGTTTTACAATATTTAAAATTCTACACTCGGGGAATATTGTTTATATATATATATATATATATATATATATATATATATATATATATATATATATATATATATATATATATATATATATATATATATATATATATATATATTTCTCAATTTATAAGGTGTGGCGAAAATGGGGAATAATAAATTTTCCATTCTCTTCGATAAGCAGGATTGACACTTGAAAAGGCCAATCGAAAAATAGCTTTTTGTCTATCTGAGAGAACGCTTATTTTAAGTGTTACCTTCTCGTGTATGTGAGAAGAGCTCCTTCCGAGGGCTTGGAGGAAGACTGTGTTTGCCAAAGATAGCCTTTTAACTATATATATATATATATATATATATATATATATATATATATATATATATATATATATATATATATATATATATATATATATATATATATATATATATATATATAAGATCGAAAGCTAAGCAATTTAGTTTGTTTTTTACCAAACACATTCATTTAAAAAGAGATGAATACTTGACAAGTGATCCACCATCTACAAGGTGTAATAAAAAGATAGTTAGAAGAAGAGGAAGTTACCAAAGGAAATTAATTAAGGCAAAAAATACACAATGGTCTTCAACAAAATTTGCATTCAGGAAAGACTGCTACCCAACTCCAGTAATATATATATTTATTTATATATATATATATATATATATATATATATATATATATATATATATATATATATATATATATATATATATATATATATATATATATATATTGTCGTGGTATGACATTACATTATATCAATACCATATTATATCTATGAGGGAGGGACCAATAACTTAAAGGCGAACCGACAAGGGACGGAACGCCACGAGTTTCGACGCGCGGAACAGCGAGAAAGAGTGCAATGAGGTCAGATAAAATTTGGGCAATGGCATAGCTCAAGGTTATTTAAAGAGGCATTACAAAAATATAATTTTATTTACTTAAAATAAGAGAATTAATGGGCAAAATTACATTGGTAAACGAGGGGGGAATTGCTGAGCTATGCAGTTAAAAATGAATATATTACAGAATGAGACTATTCAAATGGGGAGGATTAACTCAAATGGGTTGCTGAAGGGGAAGAGGGGTTGGCTTGCGGAGGATTCCGGGTGAGACGTCAGGGTAAGGCTTCACGGGTGTCTTCTGCAGGCAATAAACGTGAGGCGAGGGCGCTCGGAGCTTCTGAGCGGGAAGTTAACGTGATGACGGTTTTCCAAAAGGGAAGGGGGGCGGTAATGTCTGGTCCAGGCGAGAGTATTTCGGCCCCCCGTAAATGAGGGGCGAACGAGGAGGGCTTCGACAGGAGTTGATGAGTGGAGTCGGAAAAATCGCTCGGTAGCGATCGTCAAATGGAATTACCTCACTGGCTGGGGCTAATTCCAACACACAAATAGTTCAGCCGTCACTTTGCTTTGTTGTTAAGCACCTGACTTGGAACTAGGGGAATCTTCTTAGGTCCGAGCGAGACTCCTCAACTCTGTGTCTCCCACATGGAAGACAAGCCCTATATATGTATATCCGAGGCTTCCCCCGCGGGGGTGGGGGAAACAAAGCTACTCTCGAATGGCCTCGAATCTTCACGCCGAGGTGATTCTAACCCACGTAAAGGTGGTCTGTGGTGGACGCGGTTAGAGGCTACCGCTTGTGGATGAGGGGGGCCTTACCAATTTAAGCCTAACCAAATTCTAGAATCTTCTCCAGCGTGTGGACTTCACTTCCGTGCTGGAAAAGAAATTCCACGTGGAATTTCCCCCCATATATATATATATATATATATATATATATATATATATATATATATATATATATATATATATATGAAAGAATAAATAATAAAAGGATTCAAAAAGTTTTTATGCCTTACTTTTTTGTATATTTATTCTTAAGGAGGGGGAACACTTTCTGGTTCGCAGTTGGAACTTTTGGGGGATTTATTACAATCCTATTTATATATTCGATCCTTGAGAAAGGTTTCATGCCTTTTTGTTCGTATAGTGGATCTTTTTGATGGGATTCATGCCTTCTTGTTTCTATAGTCGATCTTTTTGATAGGTTTCAGGCCCTCTTGTTCGTACAGTCTATCTTTTTGATGTTTCATGTTCTTGTTCATATAGTCGATCTTTTTGATGGATTTCATGCCTTCCTGTTCGTATATTCAATATTTTTAGCATTTCATTACTCTCTTGCTTGTGTTCGTATATCCAATCTTTTTAGCATTTCATTATTCTTCTGTTTGTATAGTCGATTTTTTTGATGGGCTTCATGCCTTCTTGCTCGTATTAGTTGATAGCTTTCATGCCTTCTTGTTCGTATAGTTAACCTTTTTGATGGATTTTATGCCTTCTTGGTCGTATAGTCAATCTTTCTGATGAGTTTCATGCCTTTTTTTTCGTATAGTCGATATTTTTCAACTATTCAATGCCTTCTTCTTCGTATAGTTGATCTTTTTGATGGGTTTCGAAGCGTCTTGTTTGAATAGTCGTTTTTTTTAGCATTTCAAGGCCCTATTTTCGTAGATTCAATCTTTTTGAGGGGCTTCTCCCTTTCGTGTCCGTATATTCGATCTTTTGATGAAGTTTAATCCGTTTTTGTTCGTTTATTCGATCTTTTTGACGCTTTTAATGCCCTTTTGTTAGTTTTTTAATGTTTTTCAGGGATTTAATATGTGTTAGTATATTAAAGTGTTTTGATGATCATAATGTCTTTCTGTTCTCCGATACGATTTTCTAGGGGGTTTATTGCCTTCTTCGTATATTGCGATCTTGTTGAGGGGTTTAATGCATTTTTTTTCGTATATTTCCATCTTGTTGAGGGGTTTAAATCATTCTTGTTCGTTTATTTCGATCATGTTGAGGGGTTTAATGCAGTCTTGTTTGTATATTCGATATTTTGAAAAGGTTTAATGCCTTTTTTTACAGCCTTTCTGAGGAGGGGGGGAGGTAATAACTTCCGCTTTGCCAAGTATTCGAGTTAAAAACAGAGACTGGGAGGGGAAAACCTCTGAACCCTGAGTATTGATACTGCGCCAGGAAGGGCGCATTTAAGCCCCTATGCAGAGGTTCTTGGGGCTGTTAAAATGCACCCGACCACCTTAATTATATGGTTGGCCTGAAAGTCCTGGTTCACTTAAGAACCAGAAAGAAAACAACACAATTTTATGGAGCAACACCAATATTAAGTTAGGTTCCCCTTACTCATTCGACTACACTAAGTAAGGTTCCCCTTACTCATTCGACTACATTAGGTTAGGTTCGCCTTACTCATTCGACTACATTAGGTTAGGTTCGCCTTACTCATTCGATTACATTAGGCTAGGTTCGCCTTACTCATTCGACTACATTAGGCTAGGTTCGCCTTATTCATTCGACATTATTAGGTTAGGTTCGCCCTACTCATTCGACTAGATGAGGTTAGGTTTGCCTTACTCATTCGATTACATTAGGCTATGTTCGCATTACTCATTCGACTAGATCAGTTTAGGTTCACCTTACTAATTCAACTACATTCGGTTAGGTTCGCCTTACTCATTCGACTACTTTAGGTTAGGTTAGCCTTACTCATTCGACTACTAGCTTCCGTACACTGGTGTTGTTTGTTGCTCCTGCGCAGTTTATTTCTTTTTGTGTAAGCTCCAACTGACATAATTGAGTTTGGAAGAAAGTTAAATTAGAGTTTTGCTTCGCTACTATTACAAGCGAAAACTTTCTACAAGCATTGCTATGAAGAATATCTGCGATACTGAAAGAGAGTGAAGTAAGTCAGGCGAAGGTCTCGAAGGTCTCAAATGGATTTTGTTCACAAGAAGCCCTGATTAGATCCATATGACCTTACCGAAGCACAACTGCCCGTAGTGGATAGATTTGGGGCTAACTTCTCAATAACCCAATGGACGACCGATTCTAGAGTGGAATTGTCATATCAGATGAGAAGTGGGAGTACTATGTTAATCACGATCGTGAGAAGAAATGAGTTCCGCAAGGTAAACAACCGGTATCCGTTCCATAACGGAATCGGTTTGACAATAAGGCTATAATCTCTGTTCCACATGATTGCGCCATCAACACTAAACTGTATTGCCAGCACCTAGACAAACTAGACAAACTAAATAAGAAGTATCATGCTTTGATCAATCAAGCTCAGGCTTTGTTTCAGCAAGAAAATGCGAAGCAACACACTGCCAGGTTGACTATGGAGAAGTTCAAACAGAAGGACGATGTTGAGATTTCTCCACATCCACCATTCAGTCCAGATGCTGCTCTTAGTGACTATGGCCTATTCAGTTCAATGGTACCCTTCTTTTGCCACCAGCGATTCAAAAATTTGTGATGGAGTGAGGGAAGCTTTTTTATAGTTTTTTGATTCAAAGAAAAGGGTGTTCTTTATACACGGAGACCCATGTACACAAAAATTGTGTATACGCATGTACTCGTTCTTTCTTACGACTATGTGAGCTTCATTCATCTCCTCTTAAACTCCGTCGGCCCCATTCCACTATAACTATTATTTATTGACCCTTGACTTGTAACACCAATAACTCTGCTTTCTAACTTGGTTATCTTTCTCCCTCGACCTCTCTGTCAAATTCCTTGGGTACACGACCTCGCTCTCTCTTTCTCGCCCTCTCTCTCCTGGGTTGCACTCACCTTCTCTACTCATATAAAACAAGAGACATTATGTTCATGAGAGCAGATCCACGTTAAAAACAGTCGAGCACACACTTCATCGTTGTGGTCCGTCCACTTGGGTGGATATGATTCACCAAGCTCCAGCCTTTCATCATAAAAATCTCAATTCCAAAATAAATAATTTTTGTCAAGTCGTTTATAAAAATACAAATACGAACTTATTTGGTGGGACATCTTCAAGAACGAACTCGAATCATGTAGCAGAGGTGGAATGTTGTTCCAACATGGAACTAGTGAATAGTGACCCTGTCACAATCAATCAAAGTATCAAACAACAAACCCTCTCGCTATATATATATATTTTTTTTTCTATATATATATATATATATATATATATATATATATATATATATATATATATATATATATATATATATATATATATATATATATATCGTAGAATAGGCTCCCGACGATATACCATATATAACTATTCGTTAAGGGAATTTTCTATATTTCGAGTGCGTGATAATCTGATTGATCGAGGTTAGTTCAAAAGGGGAGGGGGGCTGGAGAGGCTTATCTATTTTCAATATGCTTAAGAAGTGGAACGGAGCACAAGGATAAATAATATGGCTACCATTAATAAAATAGAGTTTTATTAATTAAACTATCAACAACACAAAAAAAAATGTTTACATAAACGGGGAATGAAAAGGGTCGTGGGAATATCTGACTAATCCGAGGATTAAGATTTGCAGAGATTTAAAACGGTAAACAAACAAAAAAAAGGGGGAATGGTTCGCTAAACCATTTAAAGCACAGGGTTGCGTTGACAAAAGGTTAAATGATTAAAGGTAATGCTCAGCTTACGTAATTACAAAGTTGTTGTGCAGAGGAAGACGATGCGAAGGAATCTTCGGTCCAACTGGCGATTTCCAGCAGAAGGGTTCTTCGGGGGGTTGTCCTTAACGAGGGGGAAGGACTGTCTTCGAGGAGTGGAAGCGAAGTGGGGCTCGGAAGTACGAGCGACCCTTGTGACAGCAAATCGGAGATGTTCTAGATGAACAATGGAGGTTATTGTTGAAAACAAGCGTTCTCTTGAAGAACGTTAAAAAGGAGGGGAATTAAATTATCCGGACGTGATGTCTCGGGAACGAGAACCGTTTCTTGACGAACGGGCTTGAAGAACAATGGCTGTTCTAACGTTGTTCTCTTTCTGAACAACAGGGGGGCATTGTTGACTTGGCGTCTCGAAGGGCACGAACCTTGGCACTCAAGGGATATTGTCCTCTTCTGGATAATAAGGGGTTTCTCGGCAGAGTTCCTAGGTGCACAAGGGAGACCGGATTGACTTGATGCCTCGCGAAGATAATCTGGATCTACTTTAATTTGGAAAAGCTATGGTATAAATAGCCGGAGCCATCTCCATGGCATAGGGGATAATTGAGTGGGGAACTTCGGGGGAATGTCCCAGTGGCACCTGGGAAAATACCTTATCTGCCCATAAGCCTAATTCAATCTGGCGAGATCGACGTATGGAGGCGAAACGGGGGAGTGAACCTCCTTGATTAAACATTGGCGATGATGGGTGATAACGCGCTTCTGCTTCCTCTCACAGGATACATGTGGGTAAGCATGTGCTTAAGCATGGTTAACATGTGATAGAGGCGGAATTAAAGCGGCCTCAGACCGTTCTATCACACCCCTCCATTCCAGGGGAAGTTGTCACTTCAAAAAAGAGAGAGAAGGGACAACCATAGAGCTCCGTTTTGAAGAACTCACTTTCTTGCACCGACCGTACCTTCATGCACCTAGCTAGTATTACCTCAATACATATGATTATGTTGATCATTTGATTATAGGGGAAACTAACCTTTAATACAAACTTAACCAAAAAAGAGACATGGAATAATGAAATAATATAAAATTAGTACATATGGGACAAAAGAATTCATAAGAAAATTCATGGGTACAAATATATACACATACGAAAAAAAATAGACATTGAGCCACAAAACTCAGACCTATACATTAACTAATTATATTACAGGAGAATCTAATTTAAGTCGTACAAGGCGGTATATACATACATGGAGATCCTAATCCTACGAATTACAAATTAATCTACACTATTTGGTAACGCATTCCTACTGAGTGCGTCAGCCACCTGATTATCTGAACCTTTTATGTAATTTATCTTAAATTGGTACTCTTGCAAGAGTAGACTCCAGCGCATAATTCGGCCGTTGGAGTGTCGTACATTCCGAATATAGGCCAACGGGCGGTGGTCAGTTCCTATCTAAAATTCTTTTCCTATCAAATACATCTTAAACTTGTCAATAACTCAAATAATAGCTAGAGCTTCCTTCTCTATAGTGGCATATCTCTTTTCGCGGGGTAATAACTGGCGACTAGCGTATGCAACTGGATGACTCGTTCCGTCATCCTCATATTGAAGGAGTACACCTCCAATGCCTTCGTTGCTCGCGACGGTCTTAATCGCAAAGGATTTTTTCGGGTTGGGCAACTTCAAAATGGGGGCAGAAATGAGCTTACTCTTGAGTTGGTTAAAATGAGAAACAGCGACATCATTCCAACGTAGTCAATCGAAGGAATTCTTTTTTAAAAGGGTGCTGAGGGGCGCCGAAATTGCAGCGAAATTCGGGACCAATCGCCGATAGTAAGAAGCTGATCCTAGGAATGATCTTAATTGCTTCTTAGTATTCGGGAGGGGCATGTCCGCGATTGCCTTAATCTTGTCCTCCTGTGGACTTAACTGGCTTTGTCCTATTTTAAAACCCAAGTATTTTATGGTTTCGTGGGCAAAATGGCATTTGCTGGGGCCAATGGTGAGGCCATTTTTGCGCAGTCGCTCGAAGAGAGCTAATGGGGTGGTTAAATGATGACTCCATTCACGAGTAGCGACGTAGACGTTATCGAAGTAAAAGGAGACATTCGGAAGTCCATCTAACAACCTTCTCATGGGACGGTTATAGTTACTACAAGCGGTCACGAGGCCAAAAGAAAGGCGCTTAAATTGCATTAAGCCTTTCTCAGTTGCAAAGGCGGTATATGCTTTCACATCGGGCCGGAGGGAAATTTGGTAATACGCCTTGCACAAATCAAGTTCTGAGATGAACTTGGCGTCTTCAAAAAGGTGGAGGTTTTGATCTACCAACGGGATGGGCTCGGCGTCGAACACAGTTACCGAATATAACTTCCGGAAGTGGATGCACATCTGATAAGAGCCATCAGGTTTCTTGACCATGACGATTGGGTAACAATAACTAGAGGTGGAAAGTTCTATTATGTCTAAACTAATCAAATTATCGACTTCGGCGTTAAAAGCTTGGCGTAAATGAATCGGCATGGGATAGGGTTTTGAACGGACAGGTTCTAAGGTCGTTAATTTGATATCATGCTCGAAACTAGTAGCGCATCCAGGCTTCTCTGAAATAACGTCGTCGAACTGACATAATAATTCTTGTAGCTGACTCTTTTGATGTGGTGTCAGCTGCGCGTCGATATCCAGGTCAGAGGGTTCAAAAGACTCGCCTGGCAGGGAAGGAAGAGGGTAATCGGCATCAGGTTGGATGCACACTGTCTGTATGACATTAAGGGACTCCACGGGGTAATCCTCTTCAAGCGCCGATGTTTCGTCCAGTGCTACGAACGTATCTCCATGGGCGCGTCGGTGGTACTTTTTCAACAAGTTAACGTGGTAGAGCTTATCGCCTGCTGGGGTACCAATGAGGTAATCTACCGGTCCTCGTACCTTGCGAACCGAGTACGGCCCTTTCCATTGGCTCAGTAATTTATTACTCGCTGTGAAAAAGAGCGGGATGACTTCATCACCGGGCTTAAATTTCCGATCTTCGGACCTGACATCAAAATAGGTTTTATATTTTTCCAAATTGACATCGGCATTTTCATAGGCGATGTTCGCGCACTTCTCGAGCCTCTGGCGTAGATCCAAGACATAGGCGTAAGATGACTGAAGTTCTTGGTCCAGTTGGGGCTTGGTTAGCAACTCCTTTAAACTGCTGAGTGGTCCGCGTACATTACGTCCATAAATGAGCTCGAACGATGCGAAGCCTAATGTACGCTGAAGAATTTCTCGATAGGCGAATAGAGCGACCGGGAGATATCGGTGTTATTCGCGGGGCTGCTCGGCACAAATCATAATAATGGATTTTAAATTTCCATTTAATTTTTCGCACATTTCGTTTGTCTGGGGCCGGAAGGGTGTGGTAAAAAGGGGCTTTACCATGAGCAGCTTCCCTACGTACTCCATCAACTCGGAGGTGAATTGCCGTCCTCTGTCTGAGAGTATTTCCTTGGGGACGCCTACCCTTGAAAAGATGGAAATGAGGGCCTCGGCGCAAGAAATACTATCGATTCGGCGAAGGGGGACAGCCTCGGGAAAAAGGGTAGCAAAGTCAACTAAAGTAAAAATATAGCTGTGCCCTTCGCTCGAAGGGGGGTGGATAGGGCCAACCAGGTCGATGGCCACTCTGGAGAAGAGTTTAATTATGACTAGTCCCCTTTGTAAGGGAGTAGGTTTGACCCGACCCTTAGCGGACGTCTTCTGACACACATAGCACGATCGACAATGCTTTAAGAGGTCAGCTGCAGCACCTGGCCAATAAAAATATTTTAAAAATACGCTGACCCGTTTTAGTATGACTAAAATGACCGGAAAAGATGCTGTCATGAGCTATTTTGAGCACTATAGGTACATGGGATCGTGGAAGGCCTAAGACAGTTGTAACAGCGTTATTACTGTCCTCGGCGGATCGGTAAAGTAGACCACATTGATCCAGGTACCTTATTACTTTGGGTCCACGGACAGTCTCCGTGTCCTTGTTTTGGGCCTTATCCCATAAGGGTGTTAGTGCTTCACACTCCTTTTGTGTGGACCTAAAGTCCTGGTTAAGGATCTCCAAAAATTCGGACGGTATCGGGGTTCTGAGGGAGACGGACTCCTGAGCTTCCTTCTTAGCTCGGCTTCGAGTAAGGGCGGCCTGAGACACAGGGTCGGAGCTTATTTGAGGGCTCTGTCCTATAAAAAGGAACAAAATTTTATGGGTGCTGAAATGACTTCAGCCCAGCCATCATAATACTGACACTGCAGGTAACATCTAACGACGAGGAATCGGTTCGCCCGCCCAAAGTAGTCATGTACCACCGCAAATCTTTCGTGGTTAGGGTCCACTGGGGAAAGGAGCTCGTCAGACACGATGAAACACGTGCACCCTGTGTTCCCGAAGAGAGTAGATACACGGCAGCCGTTCACGCTGCCCTCCTCAAATTTCAAAGTTCCCGGGGAACTTTTATCAAAAATAAAATTTACCTGGTGGCCTGAAGGAGGGGGAGAAGTTGATGCTTGGGTCTGCACCACCGAAGAAGCCGGGGTGGCATTAATGTGGTAAACTTGGTGGGCTGGTCCGCTTTTAAGCCTAGAATTTTGGGGGCAATTCCAGCTCATGTGGTTTTCTACACCGCAGGTGAAGCATATGATTGGTCGCTTCGGGAAGAGTGATGGTGGGGAAATCTTAACGGGAGGTTTGATGTCCGGTTGTTGGTTTGGAGGGAAGAAGTTTTGGGGTTTTACGGGGCACGGAAACTTCTTCGACTTTCCTGGGAAGGGGCGCGAATCCTTCCTTCTTTCCTGGTAGGAGGATTGGTGAGAATTTCGATTCTCCTTGGGGTATAAATTATGGCTTGCGGCATAGACATCCGCTTCTTCGGTACACTCTTTAAAGGTCTGGCACCGATGATCCTTGACGAACGCGCGGATCTCCGTCGGGAGAGACGCCAAAAATTGATCCCGCAACACGAAGTCTGTTAAGGACTCATAGTTAGGATCAACCGTTGAGAATTCTAACCAGAATTTAAAATTACTCGGAAGAATGTATCCGAATTGACGGAACGTCTGTCCGGGTTTAATACGACCTCCTCGAAATTCTTGTCGTAAGAAATCGGGAATCATATTATGAGCGGCCAATAACTCAGCTTTGAAGGTGCTGTAGTCAATTGTACACTCAGATGGTAAGGATATGAAAATGCCGCGCATTTTACAATTTAAAAGGGGAAGTAATCTTACTACGCCTTCGGCCTCTAAATCCAGATTATTAATTTCGAGGATCTTTTCGAAGTTTGCTAAAAATGCTCCGAAATCCTCTCCATCCTTGAAATTGGGGAGCTTAAGTGGGAGATTGGCCGGGGCTTCGGAACGTGAACTTACCGATTGGGTTTCAGCCTGTACGCGAGCCATTTCAAGCTCACGGTGAAGCTCAGCTTGTCTTTTCCGTTCTTCTCCTTCTCTTTGCCTTCCTTCTCTTAACTTTTCTCTTTCTGTTCGTTGCTCCTCTTGAACGTACCCAATCAATTCTCTTCCGGAAAGTCCCAAGGATTCTCCTTGCGCTTTGAAAATATCAAACTGAGTCATATTTGCACTTGGGGGCGCAATAGTCAACCAACTAAATTCCTTGCGATAAGAATAATGCCTTCTAGAGAATTGGCCTACCTAAATATGGGCACTGACCTATTCGTGATTGGTTTCTCGACCTAGATAACCAATGACTAAAATAACACAAAAAAAACACAAACAAATTATAACAGTTCCTTGAGCTACTCCAGCTTCTTAAGTTTCAAAAGGGGATAGCAATCGTAAAAACAAAAGGGAACTACTATACTCTATTCTTATAACGAATAACACTATGCTTCACTCGAATGAGACCAGTGTTTGCAAAGATATAGCGTTAAACCTTACACACTTGACACCAAATTTAAATAGTCTATATATATATATATATATATATATATATATATATATATATATATATATATATATATATATATATATATATGTCATAGAATAGGCTCCCGACGATATACCACATATAACTATTCGTTAAGGGAATTTTCTATATTTCGAGTGCGTGGTAATCTGATTGATCGAGGTTAGTTCAAAAAGGGGGGGGGGGCTGGAGAGGCTTATTTATCTTCAATATGCTTAAGAAGTGGAACGGAGCACAAGGATAAATAATATGGTTACCATTAATAAAATAGAGTTTTATTAATTAAACTATCAACAACACAAAAAAATGTTTACATAAATGGGGAATGAAAAGGGTCGAGGGAATATCTGACTAACCTGAGGATTAAGATTTGGAGAGATTTAAAACGGTAAAAAAAAAAAAGGGGGGAATGGTTCGCTAAACCATTTAAAGCACAGGGTTGCGTTGACAAAAGGTTAAATGATTAAAGGTAATGCTCAGCTTACGTAATTACAAAGTTGTTGTGCAGAGGAAGACGATGCGAAGGAATCTTCGGTCCAACTGGCGATTTCCAGCAGAAGGGTTCTTCGGGGGGTTGTCCTTAACGAGGGGGAAGGACTGTCTTCGAGGAGTGGAAGCGAAGTGGGGCTCGGAAGTACGAGCGATCCTTGTGACAGCAAATCGGAGATGTTCTAGATGAACAATGGAGGTTATTGTTGAAACCAAGCGTTCTCTTGAAGAACGTTAAAAAGGGGGGAATTAAATTATCCGGACGTGATGTCTTGGGAACGAGAACCGTTTCTTGACGAACGGGGTGAAGAACAATGGCTGTTCTAACGTTGTTCTCTTGCTGAACAACAGGGAAGGGGGTGAGAACCGTTTCTTGTCAAAAGGGCTCAGAGAACAATGGCTGTTCTAACGTTGTTCTCTTTCTGAACAACAGGGGGGGCATTGTTGACTTGGCGTCTCGAAGGGCACGAACCTTGGCACTCAAGGGATATTGTGTTTTTCTGGACAATAAGGGGTTTCTCGGCAGAGTTCCTAGGTGCACAAGGGAGACCGGATCGGCTTGATGCCTCGCGAAGATAATCTGGATCTGCTTCAATTGGGAAAAGCTATGGTATAAATAGCCGGAGCCATCTCCATGGCGTAGGGGATAAATGAGTGGGGGACTTCGGGGGAATGTCCCAGTGTCGCCTGGGAAAATACCTTATCTGCCCATAAGCCTAATTCAATCTGGCGAGATCGACGTATGGAGGCGAAACGGGGGAGTGAACCTCCTTGATTAAACATTGGCTATGATGGGAGATAACGCGCTTCTGCTTCCTCTCGCAGGATACACGTGGGTAAGCATGTGGGTAAGCATGGTTAACATGTGATAATAGAGGCGGAATTAAGGCGGCTTCAGACCGTTCTATCATAATATATATATATATATATATATATATATATATATATATATATATATATATATATATATATATATATATATATATATAGCGGTTAGGTAAGGGCAATAGTAAGAATTCTTAAATACGCTTTCAAAAATCTCCTGCAGTTCTTCAACCATCTTTAGGAGCGCCATTCATACGACTGGGTAACCATCCATTTCTCTAAAGAGAGAAATTTAAAAAAAACTTTTTTATAAGAGTTAGGGGTTTGGAATTTTAACAGAAAATGAGAATTGTGATTATTTTATTGGCTCTTCGCTCATCTGTTTTTTTTTTTAAATAAACAATAACGTCCATGTCAATGTAGATAGTTAAGAGCTAAGGTCTGGGCTGTGAGGTGCCCACTCAAAATCAGTCTTGAGACTGATCACACGGCCACCAAAGTTCTTTTTCAGCCAATCTCGAGACAGGTTTGAGGTGTGAGAGCTTGCTCCATTTTTCTGGAACCAGAATTTCCTCATAAACGACCGGAACAGGGGCTGCAGTTCCCTCTCGAAGGTTTTGAGGACCTCAACATACCACTCCTTGGTGAGTGTCACTGTCGCGCCAGATTCCTCTAAGAAGAATGGTCCGATGATGCCTCTGGCTGAAATTGCAGTCCATACCGTGCACTTAGGGGAATGTAGGGGATTGGTGGCAGCCTCATTTGGTCTGGAGGTCCCCCAGACGACATTTGTCTTCGAGTTTACCTTTCCTCCTGAATCTTCTCCAATATCTTGACTGCCATAGCCTTTCTATGCTCCTAGTCTGAGGCTGTAAGGGTCTGCTTCGTCTGTATTCTGTATGGGTAGGCCTTTACATCCATTACTAGCACTCTCCTGTAAGTCTTACGGGATATACCGAGGGACTGACTTCGCTTGCGCACAGAGCGTTTTGGACTCTGCTGAACTAACTCTCTCACGCTCTCGACCTGCTCAGCTGCACGCTTCCTGGGGCATCCTGAATGGCTTGGACGGTTGTCACTGGCTGCATTGAGGTTCTCCACTATCCCATAGTTCTCAAAGTGGTCAACCCAGTCCTGAATTCTGCTCTTGGAGGAGGCTTTTTCCCATTCGAACCGATGCACGAAAGAGTCCTGCACTTTCTTGAACGAGCCTGTCTTGTAGTAATGTTTGACGCTGTGAATTTTTTGTTGGAGCGCCCATTGAGATCAAGTTGTGTCCACAGGCGTTCCTTCTGTCATGTCCTGCAAAGTAAGGGTGATTAGTGAATGAATCAAGGATATATCACAAAAAAGGTGTGCAGGCCGCTTTTTGGAGGTTACCCTGTATTATTCAATATCCCCTTTTATCTGTTTTATTAGTGAGAAATAAATTTACTTTTTTATAAGCTTCGTTGTCATTGTGCTCACATAAAATCTAGCACGGGATAATTCAGTGGATTGACAACCTTATCAAATTTTGTCTTTCATCTTAAACTATATTTGTAGCAAATGCATTTCTACACCTCGTGTCATCGAGACAAAAAGCGATTCAATTAATTAATATTGGTTACATTATCTTGTCACATATAATTTTTCCTTTTGTTTTCATCTAAGCATTATTTAATTTTGCATTGTTATGAAAATAATTGAATAAATATCAGTCTACACTTCGTGTTTCCACCCTCTAATTAACTTTGCTTATTTTAAACATTGTTTTCTGGGTCGGATTACTTAAGGTTTACTCACTTCCGATTGTTTCATCTTTCGAATATTGGAGTATGAGAAATGTTACTTTGATGAGACAGGTGGGGCATTTGAGTATAGTTTTGCATGAATGCGGAACTATTTCGATTGTTTGGCTTGTTAATTGAACCGATTGGGTTTGAATGGGCAAGAGCGCTTGGATATACTGCAGTATTTTCCATTCGTGATACTGTTGCGGTTTCACAATCAAATGCGAGCTCGGTTTTTGTTAACGAACTGATCGACCAGTTTAATTTCATTAGCAATTATTCAAGGTAATTTTTCGTATAGGTTTTCATTAGCAGTTTTTTAAGGTATTTTTTTATTTAGTTTTATTAGATTTTTTCCAGCCATTTTTTTCGTATTTATTTTCATTAGCAGTTTTTCGAGGTATTTTTATTTTTTAACAGTTATTCCAGGTATTTTTTGTATTTAGCAATTATTCCAGGTATTTCTTATTTTTTATTTTAATTAGAAGTTATTCCAGGTATTTTTCGTATTTATTTTCATGAGCAGTTATTCGGGCGAGAACGCAAGTACCATTAAATCACAACGTCCGCAAAAATCAGCCATTTTGAACTGAAGCCTAAGGATATGGAATGGCAAGTTCGCTAGAATAGGGTTCTTGTTTGGTTCCTTTTCGGTGAGAAAAACAGGACACAAAACCTTACAGAACTTACTAAAAACAAACCAAAAGAACCCACAAAATTTTACGTTAGAACTTACTAAAACTAAACCAAAAGAACCCAAATTTTTTTACAGAACTTACTAAAAACAAGCCAAAAGAACCCCAAATCTTTTACAGAACTTACTAAAATCAAACTAAAAACCCCCCAAATTTTTTACAGAACTTACTAAAAACAAACCAAAGGAATCTATAAAACTTACTAAAACCAAACCAAACACAAACTAAAAAACACAACTAACCCCCCAAACCAATGACAAAATGGCTGCCAATCTATTTTTCTTCATAACAGCGTAAGTATAAATTTCTGCAACATACATAACTCGTAAAAGTGCTATATAGTATATATCTATGATATATATTATGATATAAACTACGATATATACTATAATGCTATACAATATATATCTACCATATACTATATGGCATTTTGCCTATTTTTCAAAATACAAATATAACAGAGGTTTCGATTGCGATGGAGTCGTTAATCTGTAAAAATATACAATTAATCACAATTCCTGGTTAGAAAAGTAGAGCATTTCTAATTCTCCTTAATTAACCTTAATTTCCCTGGCATCAGATTCGGTGCCTCATAATTCCTGGAAACCTCATGACTGGGTCTTGCTTCTAGGAATCACGAAAAATGCCCCCCTTCTCGAATCAATATGCTCGGCGCCATTCGAGTAGAGCGACGAAGTCCGCGCCGTCTGTTCGGTTCTTCCTCCCCCAGGGTACGATCGACACACCACTGGTGAAGTTGGGTGGACTGGAAATGTGAGGAAGATACATAACCTCAAATGAGGGACCGCGGTCCAGGAACTCGTTATTATCAGGTTGGAACGAAAGTAATGTCCTATTTTCTAGAATAAAGTTTTAGATAGTATTTATTAAAGTGGTGCATCTTGTTATCGTTTAGGAATGTTACACTGAGTAATTTATAGCTTTTTCTTTCAGATTATAAAAGTATGGTTCATAATCTTCTTCGGTCTTCACCCCCTCTATCCTGCCATCTAAAGATCACATTAGACATTTTTTACTCTATGAGTTTCATAAAGGTGTTAATGCAAATACAACGGGAAAATTCATTCAGAGCACTTATGGGAATGATGCAATAAATTAAAGAAGTTGCAGGAGGTGGTTTGCGAGATTCTGAAGTGGGGATTTCAGTCTAAACGACCGACCAAAAGAAGTTCGTCCAAAAGAACTTGATTCCGAAGAGTTGGAAGCTTTTGTAACAGCAAATCCCGCTACAACTTCTAAGGAACTCGCACAACAATTTAACGTAACCCAAACAACTGTTCTACGCCAACTAAAAAGGACTGGAAAGGTTCCAGTAATTGGAAAATGGATCCCGCACAAACTGTCCACGGCGAATCTGCAACAGAGTGTTGCTTACCGTGAGTCATTGCTTTCACGACACGTTCAGGCACCATTTTGGCGCAAGCTTTTTACTGGTACTGAGAATGGATCCTTTATCATAACGTTAAATGCTGTCGTTCGTGGACCAGTCGAAGAAGTAGAACTTCTCAACAACCGAGAGAACTTCATTAAAAAAACTCATGTTGAATGTATGGTGGGATATGAAAAGAATTGCCCATTACGAACTGTTAGACAACAATTAAACAATTACTGCTAATCTCTACTACAATCAACCTCATCATTTGAAAACTCCTTTGGGCCAGAAGCGACACTCCTTATTCAACAGAAGGGGTTGTCCTCCTCTATCAGGATAATGCCCGTCCTCACACAGCTCATATGACCAAAGATCTCTTGGCGTGAGCTTGGTGGGAGCTATTGCTTCATCCTCCATATTCTCCTGAACTTGTCCCTTCTGATTATTACTTGTTTAGGGGATTTCAAAAACATTTGGACGGTCCTAACTTCGCCTCAATAGAAAAGATGAAAACTAGTTGGATTCATATTTTGCATCAAAACATAAATAACGTGACATTCATTAGCTTGTTGACGGATGGAATGAGGTTCTAGAAAGCAATGGAGGTTATGTTTAGGATTAAATATTTCCATAGTCATAAGTTTTTTCATTTTTAATATATATTCTAAAATCGGACCTTACTTTCGTTCCAACTTGATATATGGGTCAGCGGTCCTTATTTCTCTTCTACTTTGTAAGATGAAACTTTCTGCTCTAAGGATCATAAAGATGGACCGCGGTCCAGGAATTCGTTATTACATGATCCAACGGTCCCCATTTCGGTTCATAGACCGAGAATCCCAAAGAGGAGACTACTTTGGGGAGGGGATTAGTGATGGGGCGGCGTGCAAACCTTCCGAATCTACTCCCTGATCTGAAAAGAGGGTCAGTCTCATTAAATTTTTGTATGAAATTAACATCAGAAACGCATCGATTGACTCGATGCAACGAAGTAAAAGAGATAAAAGAAGAACTCAACCAGTTGATCCATGAACAACAGTGGAGAAGTTGCGACGATGCGATCGAAAGCCTCGATCATGATGCATCTCCCAAAGATTTTTGGAACAAAATCAGGCGTCTCAACGGATCATCTGGGAGAAAGAAGAAAATGCAAATATTAAAGGATGATGGAAACATCGAAGAAAAATTCCGAAGTTATTGAGAAAAATCTTCAGTAGAGCTGAAGAAGAACACAAAAATTATGATATAGAGTTCGAAAGCAATATCATAGACGAATTAATACCCAAATACATAGCACGCATCCGCACCAACAGGTGGATAGATAACGCGACTGAGATGCCGAGATTACCGAAGAGGAACTACTCGGCGCGCTCCGCTCATTCCGTCAAAGGGCCCCGGGACAATTGAGGCTTACAAAGTTAAACTTTGAAAAGGCACCAGCTAACATCATGGAAGGAATGAGAAGAATTTTTAACTCTTGTCTTAACACAGGATACTTTCCAGATGCTTATAAAACGGCAAAAATGATTTTCTTGCCGAAGCATGGAAAGGATCCGACGTTGAGAAAGAGCTACTGGTCAATTTCACTCCTGGAATTTGGTGAGAAGCTCTTCGAGAAGATCCTCAACCAAAGACTGGTGTCTCACCTGGAGGGGAACTCCCTTTAAACCCATACCAGCTTGGATTTAGAAAAAAAAGCGAAGTACGGAGATGGCGATTAATGTCATCACGGCAAAGCTTGTCCAAGCCAAACGGGAGAGGAGTTACGTGGACATTGATTGTTGGGATGTATCAAAGGCGTTTGATAAGGTGCGTCTAAGGAGAATGCACTAAAGATCCTAAGTGAAAACTTAGAAAGAACTCTCTGTGACTACGTCATGGAGAGAGCGGCGTGTGTCAGTTTAGGGTGCATGGACGGACCGAAGTTTTCACTCAATGCGGGCCTCGATTTACACCACAGATGTCCCGGCTCATGTGAACCCCACTTGCCTCAACATTCAACACGCCGATGATTTCAAGCGGATAATTCAGTGTCTTTGGAGGGACGTGCCTATGCAACTTCGAATGGCAACGGCAGAAATCGAAAGATTAAACATCTACGAGGCCAACTAGAAGATAATAACCAACCAGGAGAAATTCAAAGTAGTCCCCATTGGGAGGAGAATACTTGCAGATGTCAGGGGGTGGGATAGACGTTATTCCTACACCACGGAATGCAATGTACTCGTAATGAAGATTACTTCATTCGGGTAGAGGAGGCAAGTTGAAGTTAGAATTTATAAGGTCTCGGCTCTATTCATGTTCTGGAATATCCGTGAGAGCAGTAAGAAGATCTACAATGCTATTGTAAGATCTACACTGCTCTACCCCGCTTCCACTCTCTCTTGAGCCTCGAGGACACAAAGAGGAGACTACAAGTAATGCAGAATAAATGCGTGTATCTAATAACGGATACCGGCAGGCGAGAAAGAAGACGCCAAGAGGAGCTGCACAGGAAGGCGGGGCTAAGTCCCATTAACATTGTCATTTTAAGAACGGACGAGGAATATGCAGGAACTTGTTAATCAAGAATTGAATTATGAAATCATTCAAATGATTAACTAGAAAAGAAGAACCAGAAGTCGCCCCAGATTTCCAAGCTCCGCTAGCCTAGTTAGTGACTGGCGGAAATGAAGTGCCGTTCCACACATGAAAGGAATGTATATTTTCCTAAGAATGTGACAACAGACCGTTAAAGACATAAAAACTCAGAACTATGAAAAAATCACCGATTTTGATTAAGAAATTCACCTATCAAGACTCGTTTGAACTAAAAATGACGTGAAGAAAGAAGAAGCAAAAAACACAAAATGACACACACTACAAAATAAATAAAAAAACAATGAAAATTATGCACATAATATAAAGTAGTTTTTTTAAATAACATCAGTAAATACACACTACACATCCAAGTACATTAAAATTATTAAAACAAATGGATTGAATGCCATAATAATAAAAACTAAAACAACAAAAAAGACACACAACAAGAAAATAATGAAAGCGATAGGCCTGATCACCAGGCGCCTAGCATCTCTTTGCAAATCTCTCACATTGCTTTTTCTTTTTACCACTTTTATCTCTGTCTGTCTACCCCCCTTCCCCCCCTTCCCCCACACATACCCACTTACACTAATTCATAATAACTAGCGCCTAAAGATACAGGCAGATCCCTTAAAAAAATGAGGAGAAACTCATTCGGGGCGCTGAAACGAAGTACCATCGTTTTGCTAGTTTTTTTAAGGGAAAGGTGTGGGAGGGGAGATAGAGAAAGATTGCTAGTCCCATCCCTTCCCAGTCCGGCCATCCTGAGATGACTAGAGGGAGAAGGAAGGGAATCCGAACCCCCAGGCCTCCCACCGCTCCTCTAGAGACCTGTCGGAAATGCCGGAGGAGCGAGAAGGAGGCAGGATTTAGAGAGGAAGAGTAAAAGGTCGAGATAGCAAAGGTCGAAATAGCGTAGTAGACTTGAAAGTTGACCTAGTTGGTCGGTGGACCTACAGCTTTACGTGGGCTCCAAACCATGGTGTGTAATATATCCTTTTACTATTCATTCTTACTATAGTGCCCCTGTCCCACATATACAGTGTTTAGCCATTTAGGTGTGAAGGAGGGAAGAAAAGTGTAGGGGAAAGTAGAAATAAGTAGTAGGGGTGCAATTGAATGCTAAGTTGCATGAAGGTCATACTATGTCTTAGAATGTCTTAGTTTTGAAATTAATATAGTGGTTTGCACGCTTGCCCGGCACTCGTTGGGCCGGCAGTTCGAATCTCCGCATGGATTCTTTTTAAAAAGCTGACACTATTTACTAGGGAGGTTAACTCCGTGACTGGGCATCACGGTGGGGACGGGTAGGTGGAGCTCGTAGCCATGTCAGGCAGTCTACCTAAGAGAAAGATAACTCTGATTTCAAAACCCTGGAGCCACAGGCATAATTGCCTCTTCCAGAAGATCCACTGTGAGTATCTGTGAGTTGTTTTGTGATTTGTTATACCATTGCTGACTAGATGATCGCTTGGAATATTTTTCTCTTGTTTCTCTGGTTAAGAGATTTGAGCCTGTATAGTAGACTCACTCCCATTATTCCCTTTTCAACTCGTTCTTTAACGTCCTTGGAATATCCTGTTCTGGTAATTGTTAGTCCTAGTACTTTAGTTTCATTAATTTAGTCGTATCTCTCTTCCCTTGACAATTATGTCTCTGAGTTTCCTCCTGTAGATTGACACTATTTTAAACTTATTTCTGTTTGTACTTATTTTCCATTGTCTTTCGTAAACATTAATCTTTCTTATTTCATCTTCTGTTAATATTGCCTGCATTTCAGGGTTGCTGTATGGGCGAACAACGATTTGTGTGACGTCGCTGCAAATTGTATGTTGAGGCACCCATATGTAAATGCGGGTGGGATGTCTGAGGTATACACTGAGTATACCTCCATAAACCAGCCTCCATCTTGAATTCTTCTCCTCGATGGTTTCCCATCTCGATGTATGCAGGTCGTTCCTTAACGTATTTGCATATTAGTCTTTTAAATTTTCTGTTCATACGTAACTGTAGTATTTTGTATTGCATTCCTTTAACCCAGACTTTGTCGAATGCTTTTGAAACATCCCTGAAGACGATATCAACGCTAGCCTTTTCTTTTTTTGCTTTGGCTATTTTGGGGGGAATAACCACGAGGGACATTTCCGTGCTCCTTTTCTTTCTAAATCCAAATTGAAATTTGTTCAGAAAGTTGTTTTCCTCCAGGTTCTCATTTAGCCGATGGTTTAATATTTTCTCAAACACCTTCCCGATGAAGTAGAGTAGGGAGATTGGCCTGTAATTCTCTACTCGTGTTGGTGGTTTTCTCGCTTTGGGGATAAAGATAATCTTTGCTACTTTTAGATCCTTCGGGAAATAGCCAGTGTTAAGTAAAACATTAAGTACAGTTATGATTTCCTGCAGTATTTTTTCAGGTGCTTCTTCATAGTGCTTCTTAGTTTGTTCTGATCTTTCGGGAGCCTTCTGTTTGAATTGAGAAATTGCGGTTTTGATTTGTTGCACGGCGATTTTCGCGTTAGTACCATCGAAGGTGTCTCTCATTGCGTCCACATTTGGGCGTGGGACTGTTCTATCTGTTTCCTAGTTGAGTGTTCTAATGATGTTTCGTTCAAAATAGATGTCGAATTCTTCATTGTCCTCTTCACTTATGTTAAATATCTTCTTCCAGTGGTCCTTGAATATCCGTTCTATCGTGTCCTCGTCCTATAAGGTATTTCTTTGGTTGTCTTTTATTGCAATTTTTCTAGATCCTGCTTTGCCTTTCATTTGGTTTACCTTCTTCCAAAATTCTTTTACGGGTGCATCATTGTCAATTTTCTGAATTGTTTCATTCCAGTGTTCCTTTTGTTTTTCTAATATCTCCGTATTCAGTTCTATCTTTTCCCTTCTTATTTCGATGTGTAGCTCCTTCGTTGGTCCGTTGCTTCCTATTTCCTCGGAGATTTCCTTTAGTCGTATGTGCTTACGTACCATTTCTGGTGTTCAAGTAGATGTTTTGATTGCCGCGTAGCAGTTTTTAGAGAAGGCTATTTCGTCAGCTGCTTGCATCGAGTTCTTTATATTTTCTAATTCAGTATATATCTCTTCTAATGTTGCTCCTTCTAATGGTTTTGGTTTGTATGAATTTAGTTCCCTCTTGTATCTTTCCCAGTCTGCTCTGTGGGAGGCTTTTCTTACTTCACGTGGGATTTGTATAGGTCTCTCGTTGATGGTGAGAAGAGTTGCTGTTTGGTCTGTACATGGTATATTTTCCGGCCTCATATAATAATTATATGGGGGATGGTTATTGCCTAGGCAGATATCCGGCTTTGTGGCTGTAGTTCCAGTCACAAAAGTTGGGTACTCGGGGCCTAGTCTTTGGCGGATACCTCTTGCGAGCAGTGCTTCGAGGTTTCTTCCTATTCCATTTTTGGTTCTGTAACCACTCGGTTGGCGGTGAGCGTTAAGGTCGCCTATGAATAGTACCGGATTTCTGTTATTTAAGATGTTGATGAAATTGTTAATAGGTAATTGATCTCTCCTTGGCGGTTGATATCTTATTGAGATTATGATGTTCGTTAGGTCTATTCTTAGTTCAATTTCGATATAAGATTCGTCTAGGTTTTGACGATCTCTGAAATCGGTGCCTTTCTTAATTGCTATAGCAGCTTCGTCGTGTACTTGTCCAGTTGGGTTTACTGCTATGACGTAATAGTTTTATATTTTTATTTCATCATTTTGTAGGTTGGTTCTGTGCGCCGAAATTAGGATAATGTCTGGGTCTAATTTTCTAAAAATGTTTCCATATATCGGTCTTTTATTTCTCCATCCGTTGACGTTTATCTGTAGTATTCATAGGTCCATCTTTTCCATTGTGGGTTGGTATTTCCTAAGGTGTTGCCAGTCCATTTGATCGTTTAATCAGTCCGAAGAAATAAATAGTACTTATTTCCATTTCCTTGATTGTTTTCTGGTCTCTTTAGATTTTGTGATTTTTCCTGTGGTATTGGGAGACGGGCTGGGAGAGCTCTTTCTTGTCGGCTGGCTTATTTCATCGGTGTCGCTCCTCTCATGCGATTCCATCGCGCTCTCTTCTGCCTGCGCGTAAACTTTAGTATCCTTATCTGCCGTTTGCATGTTTAATATTGCTGAGGAATTGACTTCGTGTGGAACGATTATCAGTTGCAAACCGTTAGCCTTCAATAACACGTTTAGTGTATTCTCATAGGTTCCGGATTGTAGTGCGTTTTTTACATGTACGTGGATCACACATGTATATATTTTCCCAAACATGCCTCTTGAGAGTTGGGTAGTGCAGTTGTTATTTTCCCTTGCGTCCTTGCTGCTGCAGCATAAGAGGTTTTGCTTCGCGTGATCTTCTTTTCTTGAAGTTCTTTCTCCTTTCTTTTAATCACCTCTTTTGGGGGGGGGGCATTGCATAGCCATCGTGCGGTGGATTTCCCCGCAGTTTATACATTTCTTCGTCGCGTTTTTACCCTCTGTGGCGCACTCGGACAAGACTCGTCTTTTGGGGGGGCAGTTGACCGAAGTATGGTCTTATATGGCGTAACAATGAAAACACATTTGTATATTCACAAATGTATCCCTTTGTATGTTCACCGGGGAAATCACCATGCTGAAGGCTAAGAGTCATTTTCTTGGACTTTTGTTGCCATCTCTTGGGTCTCGCATATTACTTTAAATACACGTGTGATCTTTGAATTTGATCACCTCTTGGATCTTGATCCATCTCTGCTTGTCCATGATTTCTTCTCTAATTTCTTCACATGAGTGAGCCCCCCACCCATGCTTCCACTTTTCTGCAGACGAAGAGCCTGTTTGTTGTTATTTGTGGCGATATCTTTGCTTTGAAGTCAAGTTTTTTCAAACTTATGCTCCCTTCCATCGAGAGCAGCTGTTCAACATCTTTTTCTTTGGGGCATATCACGGTAAACCCATTTGAGGTTTCGATACATTTGATCACTGGGATCGAGAGGTCCGAGAAAATTGTTTGAATTACTTGTTATGTTGTCTTTTTACTTCCCATTCGGTACAAGTCATAGAGGTAGTCTTTTCAGTACCTCAGGATGGTCCGTCTTTCTAACTAGTGTGCCCACTAATGTGGGGCTCCTAGTAGTTTACTCTGGAAGGAAATGTTATCATATTCCACAGGTGGGAGAGCCCTCTATATATTCTAATTCTATGTCGCCTACCTTCCAAGTTTCGCACTTTCCTTGGTCACCCTACCTAGCTGAGCCTAGCCTTATCAGCAGTCCACAGTTGGGTTCGGGCTAGTGACCGAGAATCGGCCCCATTTTTCTGGCCCCCTAACGGGGTCTCCTGCAGGGGTTCACCATACCCTAGTACCGATTGCTTCTTAGACTTTGCCGGTGACCAAGTTATGTAGCGCTAGTTGGAAAAAGATAGTAGTTAAAAGATGGTTAAAAAAGGTCCAAAAGTAAATGGAAAAGCAGCCCCCTTTGGGGAGGTTACATTGCTCACAAGGAACAGGAGGAATCTCAAATCAATCGAGTGAGCGCAAATATTTCTTCTTGTTTAACTTATTTTCTGCTAGCAGAGAGTATTCAGAAAATATTCCGAAAAGTGATCCTACGTGAAAAGAAATCCCGTTTTTCCAACTTTCACTTTTCTTTGCCCTCTTTGCCAGAAAACTTTACCAGAGCGTAAGCACTGCAAGTAATCAGATTATCTGAGCGGTCCCTAAATTTCCTAGCTCGACCCCCAAAATAATTAGGTAATTTTATAATAGTAAATACTGTCAACATTATAATCTAAATATCTCCTAACGTTAAAGAATAAAGAGTTTAGTTAGACTTTTTCAAATTTCTGTAATTTTCTTTATCAATTTCTTTATTTATATGACTATCTAAATCATTGCTTTATTTCCGTTAATTCGTGGAACCTTATAACCATTTTAAAAAGAGACAAAATAGAGAAATGTAATTACAAAAAAAATAGGTCTATTTAATATAAATTGGGTTTAATCGATGATTGAAAAGACAAATTTATGATTTGAACATAAAAATGAGATATGGTGGCGTTTGGCAACATTGAAGGGATGTCTCCAGACGCCACATGCCCTCTAATTAAATATTTAAGCTTAGCCATTAGATGACTTTAATATTATAGAAAAAACAATTAATATACTTGTTTTGTTTTTGTTAAGATTAAGATATCTGTAATTAAAAACAAAACCACTTACTATAAATTAAATTCCACAAAACTTCTATTTCGATGTACTAAAACGCTCTAAATTGAGCTCAATTCTATCGAAGAAATATGTTAAAGGAAACTTATTAAATCTCATTAAATTGATTATGCATAATAATACAACAATTGTACGATCCAATAATAATATAAACAGTAAAATAAAGTAATGTAAGTAAAGTGTATAAATATAATATTATTTGAACTCAAATCGAATGTATAAAAATTAATTCCATTTGTAATGTTAAATACCGCCGTGTGTGCAGGCCGTTTGTGTAAAACGAAAATTGGAAAGTGCCTAATCATATGCCCGACAGCAAAGCGAACTGCCTCACCGAGGAGCTGCGCCAGCACGCCCTCATGGCCATGTCTGAGGTCACGGAGCCAGGCAGCGCAGTGTACTTCACCGACGGCTCCGTCGACCCCGAAAGCGGGAGGTCCGGCGCCGCCTTCGTCACGAGCGGCTTGACGCAAGCGTGGAGGACATCAGACCACTGCTCCACCCTCCAGACGGAGCTGGTAGCAATCCTGCACGCCCTCCAGCATGCTCTGCTCCGCCGGGAGGCCACTGTGGTGATACACACTGACTCTCGGTCGGGACTACAGGCGCTGCAGCACGCCCACGCCCACACCCGGGACAACATTCACCTCACCACCACCATCCTGTGCACCCTGCAGGACCTGGCAGCTCAGGGCAGGCGTGTTCGGCTCCACTGGATTCCCAGCCACGTTGGCGTGCGCGGCAACGATGCTGCCGACGAGGCTGCCAAGCGAGCCGCCCACGGCCCCATCATCACCTGGACCGTGCGCCCCAGCCTGCAGCAGCTCAAGGTGCAGGTTAAACGCAGGGCCGCCCACAACGCCCACCAGCAGCACCAAGAATGGGAAGCAATCAAGAGGCAAGCGGCGTGGTATGCTGCAGCCACAGCCTATCGCCCACTGAACCCATCCTTCCAGCAGCCCAGAGCGAACGGCGTGCTGCTACAGCGTGTGAGGCTGGGCTACTCCACGCGGGAAGAGCTGCACGCCGACTTTGTGGCAGGGAGGTGTGAACACTGCGGCGGCCGCTCCCGGCGCCCACTGGTGCACTACCTCCTCTCCTGCCCAGCCACCGCCCGCCTCAGGCCAGAGCGAGCGCCAGCCCCTCCCCCTGTAAGAGGCGCCCTACTCAGGGCGCGAGAGGCAAGAGCCGCCCAGGTGGTCCTCTACACCCCAACTAACGAGCTGCTGGAGGTGCTGAGAACAACACCCCCTCCGCGCTGATCGCCGCTCGCGCCCAGCCGGGCGACAGGTGATGAAGACCGACGCCACCCACTTGCAGCAGATAAGAAACGCGTGGGACTCTCCACCACGTCTTACTGCACGCCAAACACTGACGGGCTGCCCGTTTTGTGCAATGTGTGCATTTATACATGTATTTATACTATTGTATCATATTATTACTGTATTTGTCTTTTTGTTTTTTTGTTTGTTTTTATTTTATTATTATTTGTATTATGATTATGTATAAATGTACGCTATTGCACAATAAACCTATACAATCAAAATACAATCAAAATGCCTAATCATGAAGACTCAATTCCAAGAAAAGATACATCTGAAGACTTTCCAAGTTTCCGCCGAATAAAGAATACTGAACACAGCTTCAAGATTTCTTTACCCTTGAGGAATTCCCTGATCACCTTTGCCCAACCTATAATCAAGAAAAAAGAGAACTTCCTACCCTTTTCGAGTCAGTGCCTCACGCACAGGGTACTCTCAGAAGAATCAAATCGATAGTCACCAAGCCCAACCAAGACACCTATTGGGCTACTTCCAAAACTCGGTGGCAAATCACCCTTTGTAACCAAACCCATTTACAGCAGAGCTCCTCAGCTTACTACTATATTTGAACCAACACACGTAATTTTAGGAGGTCGTGACCATAAAGTAAAAAAAAAATAGGGATGATGGGGTATATCTCGCATCCAGTCACCCCCGCCTATCCACTTTTGAATTTACGGACCTGGCTCTGACTCCAATTCTGAGCACGCTAATGCTCGACATGACGGCCATGCTCTGAAGATTTGTCATGTGATAAGCCCAGAGATGGGTGGGACCCAAGACGTTTAGTTGGCTTGGCCGATGGGAGATAAGCCCATTAGGCGCAAGAAATGGGTTATTAGGGCGTTAATTATTCTTACCATTAATCGTGCCCCAATGCCCAGAATACCTCAAGCCTGGCATCTTAGAACCTGCTAGCGTTGTTTATAGAGGTTGCAACGCTTTTCTTCTAACGTGACATGTGGTAGTGGTTAGGTCTTTAAAGAGAGATAAAATAAATATAGAGAGGGTACTCTTAGAAAAAAAGGTGCATAGAGGGACAGGAAGTATCATTCCCAATAACACTCTTTCTCGATGAGTGAGTTACAAACATCCTTTCAAGAAAACCTTGACACCGATCCTGTAGATGACGAAACCTCGAACCTATTAATTCTGAAGATCCACCCAGATGGCTTGGGGCTATTAATAAAAAAATAGGACAGCGACTGAAGCAATGGCTTCTTCTCAGATAAATAGCGTACGGCGTATGTCCTCCCCCTCTTAAAACTTGGAAAGGACCCATCGAACTCACCAAGCTATAGACCAAGCTCTTAGACTTCATACCTCTGCCAACTGGTAGAAATAATGGTCAATACTAGGCTAAAACTGTCGGAATAAACTTCCTTTCCACAAACCAATATGGTGACAGAAAAGAAATCGTCATAACCTAGGTTCATTGACTATCTTTAACCACGCAGTCGGTCGTTCTTCGCCAAACGTAAGTTTGTCACCCCTGTAGTTTTCAATCTTGCCAAGGTGTACGGGGCGGTCTAGCGTCACCAGTCACCACGCACTCAACAAGAGAAAATTCACAGTAAGACTCAAACGATACTGGTTCACATATTACATCCAATCCGAAGGTGTCCCCCAGGGGAAGTATGCTTGACACAACCCTGTTTATTATAGCTTTCAACAACTTTGCCTTAGAAGTACCACCATCTATTAAGTAGTCCCTATATGTAAATGACTTGGCAATTTGGTTATCAGACACCACCAGTCTAACAAGTACTAAAGCGCTTGTAAGAAGCAATCGACAAAATTGAAAAATATGTATCACGGAACGGTTTCACAGTCTAAACCAAAAAAAAAAACCATAGCCGTCATCTTCAGAGAAAAAAACATTTTCCATATTCCTTTAGAACAACCAACACCCAATCCTTTTCCCAAATAAATCCAAGTTTTGGAACTGATAATAGAAGAGAGATTTACATAGAAAATCACATTATAGACCTAAAAAGCTATACAACAAATTTATAAGCATCATGACCAAACAACTATGGAAGCTACCTATAAGAAGCATCATTAACATCTCTAATCTCAAAGTTAGAACCAGTGCAACATCAAGCTCTCCGTTATGCCACTAAGGCTTTTAAATGTAGCCTAACCGAATTCCTCTGCGCCGAAACGGGAATTCTTCCACTGCCACCAGGGTCAAGTTGCTGAGTCAAAATTTCTTGCTCCTACTTATATAACTACGAGAGGCGGTCAATAAGTTTTACGAATCGGTAGGGCAAAACAGAGGAAGGGGGATGGCTGTTTGTGGGGAGGTTAGGACAAGTTATGACAAATCAGGACCTGCAGCCGCACGCTCCTGCCTCGTCTATTTAAGAAGAGGTAGCTGATCGCAGATCGCCAGTCACAATTTTTTTCAACAATATAGAAGGTTGAGCAGCGCGCAGTGATCAAATTTTTGACCAAGGAAGGCAAGAATGCAAAAGAGCTCCATGAACGCATGGTTGCAGTGTACACCCACACCGCCCCTTCCTATGCAACCATTGCTCGCTGAAATAGGGAGTTCCGCCATGGTCGTGAGTCCCTTGAAGATGACCCTCGTCCAGGACGCCCGTCAGACGTGACCAACGAGGAGAATGTTGCCCGTGTGGAGAAGATGATCCTCGAAAATCGATGGGTGAAGGTCGAAGAAATTGAGCGAGAACTTGGAATATCACATGGAAGTGTTATCAACATCATCCACGACAATTTGGCCATGACCAAGGTTTCTGCCCGTTGGGTCCGTAGAAACCGCACGCCCAATGATCGACTTCAACGTCGTCAAAATCCACAAGGCCAGAGTTGTACAAGCTGCCCTGCGCGAGTGCGGATTCGAGGAGCTCAACCATCCTCCCCTACAGTCCAGATCTGGCCCCCAGCGACTACTTTTTATTCCGCCAGCTCAAGGTTGCACTGCGTGGACGCCGGTTTGGGGACGATGGAGATGTCCAGCTCGCAGTCCAGGAGTGGATTGAACAGCAGTGGGGAGATTTCTGGTTCTCAGGAATTCGAAGCCTCAGGGACAAGTGGCGCAAGTGCATTGAAGTCGAGGGTAGTTATATTGAAAAATAATAAAACACTTTTCCTCATATCTCGTTTCCTTATATCCGAATTGCAAGACTTATTGACCGCCCCTCATAACACCAAGCTCCAAAGAATACTCTAAACCATGACACTAGCACTGCTCCGGTGACCAGAAGTTACGGTGTCTACATACAGAGGGTTAAAAACCTGATGCACGGAGTCAACTTGCCTCTTTGATTGTAATACCTCGACAAGTTTGCCAACTTTTACTCCCCTCTTCAAATTCGATAACAACAACAACAACCGTCGTTTCCAAACTTTTTCTTGTCACCAGAAATTCCACCAATCTTGCCTGCCTTTGCCTGCCTTCATTGACCCGTGGTTCCTGCTGCTCTCTTGTTGGAAGGTAACGGTCGTGAAGAAGTTACACTCCTCATATTCGTTTCTGCTGCTTCCACTTATGCTGCTCAATTCGCCCATGAGCTGTAGCAAGGCTCCCTCGACTTTACTCTTCATGCTATTCCTCACCTTGGCGACAATGGTTTTGTCATACTTCTCCAACCAGAAAAGGCGAAACTCGGTCTGCTATGCAGCGGCTAGCTGACATTCTTCATCATCCATGAAGTGCCGAAACCTTTTGTCGATGTCTGCTATAAGTGCTTCGACCAAGGAGTTGCATTCGAATAGGTCTCTTGACTTCAAATCTTTGAGCCTATTAGTAGCAAAGTCACAAGGTATGTAGATTAGCTCCTCCTCCTAGATCTTGTCGAGCGCTTGGGCCATGAAATAAAGCAATATAGTATTAGCCATTAATGAATAATTTATTGAATATTAGAAATTTAATTTTTTAGGTAAATAGACTATTAAATAATATACATATTGCCAAATGAAATAATTTAGATGTCAGTATTAATTTTATAATTTATTTTTATTTTTTATTAATTTAATAACCCTTTACTTTGTTAAACTCCCTCAGTAACCCGACATCCTGGTTGTTGAAGCTGTTGACCTTCAGCTGGGCCATGACTTTGTGAAGAGCAGGCCTCTTAGTCTTCAGGATGGTGTTTAAGAAAAGCACAGAGTCATAGGTGTAGACTCTGTCTATTGCCACAGTGTTGCGAACCGGCAGATTCCAGAGGAGGCGTGCCTTGGCTATGGCAGCACTGTAGGAGACCTTGAACACTGCACTCAGCAATGCAGCCTCTACATCCTTGCTGGCCACTAGGGTAAAGGTGTGGCCTGGCAGGTTGGTGGGATTATTAACGATAGTGTCGATATCGTCAGGCACAGGGTCACGCACAGCCAGGCATTCTCTTAGGGAGACACTCAAATTTCTCAATTCATCCCTTTAAATGTTGTGACAAGGAAATTGTAATGGGAGCTTCCACAAAAAGGTTTGATCGAAGACTGTATGTACCAAAGTGAAGCCCTTTGAGAGACTTATTTCAAAACCTGTGATTTTCCTCAGGAGGACAAAGGCACAATTGCCCCAACGAATCATGTCACTACGCTGAATTAAGTGGAGAGAGCGACAAGTTATTTGATGATAGATGGAGTATTTCGGCTATATTTAGATAGGAATATACTAGATAGGACATTTACCACTAAAATAAATTAAATATAGTGACATTTTTAATGTTATTACTGTATTTCATGCGGTACTGTTGACATTTTTTAAACGGCTTTGTTTCAAAAACAGAGTTGCCAAATTTAACGAAATGTTGCCTTTTTCCAGCTTAGTTAGCTTAATATATTTAATTTTGAATCATGGATAGCTAAAAAATATTTGCAGTAATATTTGGCTCTTTCTTTCTTTTTTTCCTGGTATAATTAATTTTCTAACCTAACACGTGAGTAATATTATTAGTGACAACACAGCACAGCAAAACCGAGTGGCAGTCCTGCAAAGCTATTCGAGGATTTATAAAACATAATTATATCATAGTTAACGTTTGTTTGTCTGAAACAATTTTTAAAAATGTGACCTCACTAATTGTGGCAACAGTACCCAAAATACCACTTGAAATAAGGCCAAATGATTTAAAGTATTCAAGGTTGTTTTCTTCAACTGTAAATCGCCTTGCCACATGGCGGGATCAGCGGTCATCAGCGCCTCTACAAAAACTGGGGCATCTCTTTCTGTAAGGATTTGTTACTATGCAAACCGGGTGCTATAAGTCGCAGCAACTGTTCCACTCAGGCGTCATCCTTGGGTAGATGCGGCGATATGTGTTGCAGTAATTCATCCAGTGAAGGTTAATCTCCAAGCATGTTGAACATTATATGTTGTAGCATCTCGTTCAGACAGGGTTCGTTCCCCGGCAGATGGTGCGCTATATACTGCTGTAGGGCTCATCTTCGGGCAGTAAAGCGCTTTGCTGTAAGATGCCTTCCAATCCAGGTTCATCCTCAGGCAGATGGGCGTTGTGGCCTTTTTGGTGCGGCCCAAAAGAGCTAATTTTAAAGGGATTATATAAAGAAACTAATCAAAAGGTTAGGGGATTGAAAAAGATCTTGGCATTATCTTAGGCAACGACTTAAAATTTGGTAAAAAATGCGTTGAAGCCTGCAAAAGAGCTAACAGGCCTCAGATTTATATTTAAAAATTTCACATATAAATCGGAAGATACTGTAATCCCACATTCCAAATCGTTAGTTCGGCCTCATCTGGAATATGCTGCGCAGGTCTGGTCCCCTAATTTACGGAAAGACAGAAATGTGTGAAGGGCTGCAAAGGCGTGCGACCAAGATAATTCCAATGCTCCACAATAAACCGTACGAAGGACGTTGAAAGCTCTAAATCTTCAGTCACTTGAGACAAGAAGATTAGAGGGAGAACTTCTCCAACTCTATAAGATACTGCATGATTTTGATAACCTGAAAGTGGATTCTTTCTTTGAGTTGGATTTGTGCAAGAGAACCAGAAGTCACGGTTATAAATTGAAGAAGAGGAGATTTGAAAGAAATATAACTAAGAATTACTTTACGCATAAAATGGTTAATTTCTGGAATCGTTTGCCAATAAACATCGCCCAGTCATTACCTATAAATATATCTAAAAATCGCTTGCACCCCTGAGGTGCTAGTTTCCCACAATAAAGGAACCGTTACACTGGTATCTCCTAGCCGCTTAGTTGGACCTGTGACAAAACAAAATAATTAGTAATCGTTGGTGCCGAACTCGTGGAAATGCTCCCTCAAACAACGTAGGGGTTCGAAAATAACCTGTCGGCTATGTGGGCAATTTTCAGCAAGGTACGTGGCTTGCTTAGATGCGCTAAACCATTCGATTGCTTGTTTTTTTTTTCGAAGAGAGGGCTATGTAAGGACGACCATTCAGGGACGGAGGAAGATCGGCCTTATGTAGATGAGGGCGTGTATTTGGCGGATGACATCTTCGATCCTGAGATGGCGGACGTCCTGTTGACGATCGAATAAGTTGCCGAAGAAGTCTTGAGCGTGATATACGAGGGATCTTCAAAAAGTTTGGTGCACGCCTTTAATTTAAAAGATTATCGGAAATTTTCAAGTCAAAATAAGTTTGATCATATCTTTGGTTTGTGCTGATGTCTGCAAAACCCTCATTCATTCCTCTGACGCATTTCAGGTAGCAAGTGATTGCTTGTTTTTATCTATAGAAACCAAACTTTTGAGATCAGAGCTGTTTTCAAATTAAAAAAAAACTAATATGTTGTATATCATATGCGACCCATTAAATTTTGTAATAATTCAGTGAAGTAAAAAAGATTAGATCAAAAATTATGTTATAGAATACACTTCGAGTGCAAAACAAATTCGGCAACTCTTTGTTCGAGCTCAAAGAAAGCACCAATTAGTACGCTTTCATCTAAATCCTCGCTAGCTCCTTCTGACAGTCGCTACCAGGTTTTTTTTTGCTAAACTTGGCACTACTGAACAAGGATACCCCTACAACACAACTCAAACGCAACTTCCACAAATATAAATCGCTGCTCCTCTCATTTACATATTTGAACCACCTGGCAACCCCTACACCCACTCCCACTTCAATCCGACCATCACCCAATCTTCATCACATTTAAACTAACCTGACCTATCCGCAGCTCTAAAAATAATAACACAACAACTTCAAAAGATCCATGTGAACTAAATTCACAACACATAGAAAAACACCCGAGCAATTCTCTCCCATCTATCACTCACTCTCGTACCTCACCGACACACTCCATCAGGCAAGTACGAAATATATCTCTGAAGGACATAGAAAACGATTCAATCCCAACTTTACACCGGAAATCGACAATACAAAAAAGAGAAATAGACTCGGCCAAAACAAAATAATCACAGCGCAACAACTTGAATAAGTCCAGGCCTCAAAGGACAAATCAATATCATTCCAACAACAAAAAACTGCAAAAAACAACTCTAAACAATCAATAACAAAACTGGCAGCTCTAAAACCTAGCGAAAAAAAATCGCATCGCCCCCCAGACATGAATCTGTCCTTACCAGACACAACAGGATCCCAAGCCCGCCCGAACAATGAAACCAGCTCACGAATCACCTCTACACAATCAGCCAACTTCTCACCTGCTGCAACAATAAGATAGCACTCAAAGTCCTACGCAAATTGTGAATGAACATCACGTTATCAACCCTCATTAAACCCCCTCCCTCCTATAAGACACTACTCTTACCATAAAATCAGTCAAAACTCTCAAGCAGACAGTCCAGACCACATCTCAAACATCCTCTTAAATCACCTTGGTCACACAGCTATCTCCAACTACAACCCGTAAGAGGTACGGCGATATGTTTTCCTAGCTGCCGTGTGACGGCAAGACTCAGTGCCTCATCCGGCCCCAGCTTAGCCTCTCTTTCTTCTTCCGCTAACATCTACTTTCTGCCTTTCTGTACCAACTCTCCTCATCTTCCTCACCGCGAAGGGGGGGGGGGTACATATCTCCAAAAAAACCTTTGTCTCGGTTCAAGGACCTGACAAAAACTATTAACACTAGCCACCTTAGGTGATTTTCAATCTAAACAGAACCGACAGAAATGGCTACAATATGAAGGTACATAGATACATACTATAATCCTTAGCCCTTTTATGTCGGGGCTTAAAAGCTCAAATGATTTAATCTGTCATGGAATGTGGAATCCAAAAGCTATTCGAAGATGACGGCCACAAAATAAACAGCGTCGACTTGTACAAACAACACACATTGCCCCTCCCCCCCAAACATTCGATTCCAGGACCATAATTCCAATTACCCCACTTCAGTGCCGAAAGTGCCTCCATTTTGCTTTAGATGCGGTTCAAACGAACACAACAACGACCCCTGCACACAACAAGAAAAATGCCTCATTTGTCGAGAAAACCACCACGCATTTAAGAAAACATGCAAGTATTTTTCCCACAACCAAGAAATCCGTATACATATGCTAAGATTTGGTATCAACCGTCGCCAGGCGGTGCAAGGTATGGCAGAAGAAGGAATTGCACTAGAAGACCCTTCTTACGCTTTCGTATCTGGAGTTCTTAATTTGACCACCACCAGCAAAAATCGACTAATGGTCAAGCAACTGCTCTCCTAACCACCAAGACATAATAAACCTCACCCACAAATCGTTAACATCCCCACAAAATGAAACACATAATCTTTAGGCTGCATTAAAATAAACATTCTAACACAGACATCACCAGCGACCTCCTCTTCTTACTCCGAATACTTAACCTCCGTCCAAAACAAAGCAAATAAACGCCGACGAGATTTAAGGTCGTCTGAGTCTCTTACTGCCAGCCCAGATTCCAAACTACAAAGAGCGATGAGTGTTTCTCGCCTCGAAACTATAACCCTTGGAGACGAAACGCACCCCAATGACGAGATTAAAAAAAAGCACTCCCGGAAATCATAAATACGTCGGATACCACTACAGAATAACCAAGCTCTCAAAAGGAGGCAATTAAACCCATAAGACTCGCTAATACACACAACACCAAGTAACCCCCTACTTTCTCTTCAACCAAGAGCCCCGACCGCTCCTCTAGCATACTGACTAAACTCGATATAAATAAATCTTAACTATTGTATTCAATACACAACACCTCAAAAACAAATCCTAGATGGTAATATTCGCGGCCTACGTGCCAACTACGAATTGCAAATATATCTTATCACTGAATACTCCCCTGTGGTTATTTGCTCAAATTAAACCATTCAGAATCACCCGAAAGACTTCCTGTTATCTTCTTACAACTAACATAGTTTGCCAATAGAGCGCACCAAAGGCAATGCTATATACGTTCATCAGTACATCCCTCAAACTTCACATCAACTTACCTCGCTAAATGCTCTAACAGTAAGAACTAAATGTGCACAGCTGGTTACCATCTGTACCGTATATTTGTCAATAAATATACCTACGTCGAAAGAAGACCTAAAAAATTTCTTTGAACACCTAGTTGGGCCATATATGGTAATTGGAGACCTCAATGGTAAAAAACACTATTAGTATAGCCAAAATGAAAAATCTAAGGGAAATTCAACATAAGATAGCCAAAAACGCACAATTAAAATGCTAAATGAACAAAATCCAAACTATTATACTAACAAAAATGAAAAATTCACTAATATAGACCTATCCATTCGACCCCCTACCTCCCCAAAAGAGACCCACTGACATGAGCACGAAGATTTGTCCTGGGGCGACCACTACCGATTCTCATCTAGGTCTTTCCTTAAACCAGCTTAAATTTAAGGATACCTTGGAACCACCAAAGTGCAAAATGGTCAGCTTTTACTCCTGCCACAGCCCAAATACCAACTATCCTCAAGCCACAATTTAGTACCGAAGATATCCTGCAAACCACCCTCAATAATTCCCGATGTTCGACATTATAGTGAAATGAGCAGTGCCGGAAGGCAAACCAGCAGAAAGATCGAGCCCACAGACATTTCAGGTCTACACACAAACCTGAAAGTTTCATAGACTACGAACTACTATGTGTCTTAGCCGGATGAACATTCGGGGAAGCTCTAAAATCCTGGCAAAACTACACATCATCACTGCAACAACTTCCATACAAAAATATGGCGATGTATCAATAAAATCTCAGAATCTACAATCACGGCACACCTCCCAATTTTGAAGAGAAACAACGGCTTTGTTAGCAACCCCCAGGCAGCTACAAAAATACTTGGAGAATCTCTTGGTGCTATCTCAAAAGGCCCTTTTAGCCATCCCTTCATGTTATATAAAAACAAAACCGAACCACCTCACTATACCTGATCTCCAATACAACAAACCTTTATCTCTATGAAAGCTGGAGGCTTTCCTCTCAAGTTGTCCGAACACTGTGCCTGGATACGATCAGATATTGTACCTTATCATCCAAAGACTACACCTGAACGGCACCTAAAGGCGAATAGTACTAAAATCGTGCCTTGGAAAGCTTCTAGAATGTGTGGCAAACACCAGATCGAAATGGTTTCTAGAAGCCAACAACCTCCAGTCTGCTAGCCAATTTGGTTATAGGAAACACCGGACAATCTTTGAACCCTAGACCATGTTGGAACATGATATTGGCTGTGCGTTTATCGAAGGTGGAATCTTAACTTCCATCTCTATTTTTATCTCGCCAAGGCTTATGACACGGTCTAGAAGAGATGCATACTGAATCAAATACACAAGCTTGTCATCATAGGCCCTCTGATTCATATAATTAAGGACTTTTTGACCGTCAAATGCTTCAATGTGAACCTCCATGGGGCGTAATCAAACACGAAGGGGTTCATCAAGGTATCATCCTAAGTACCATTTTGTTCATTATAACAATTAATGATTTACCATTGCAGATTCCAATCTCCCCTCTAAGTGTCCAACAACTTACAAGCCATAAATGTGATTCAATAATACACGAGCAATGACGGCTTTATCATTTCAACCGCAAAACACTGTTGCTGTAACCTTCACCAGAAGATGGAACACCATCATCTTGTCTATGTTTGCATAAACAGTCGAGCACCTTTAAGACAAAGACAAAATTCTTAAGTTTCACCTTAGACAAGAGGATGACGTGAAAAGATCATATTAGAGATCTGCTGAAGCACTACACTTCAATCATCCCCCTGATGGACAAAGCCGCCCCACTTTCACTGGGGAACACATAGGATTAACTTTTACATCTACACCTAACATTACTCCTGTCTAACCTAGACCGACTCTCACATCTACGGATCAGCTTCGACCTCCATCAATAATTGCCGCGAAAGAACTGATACAGTGTGAAGAGAGAAGAGAGGATTCGCTTTCCTTGAGATACGTTACTGTTCTTTAGTGGACGGGCCAGTATGCATAACAGGAACATTGGGAATGCTGGCATTCGACGAAATAGAAAGAATGTTGTTTTTACTGCTGTTGATCCTCAAGCTGTCTGGCTTAGAATCCCCCTGACCATGAAAAAGGGCCTTTACCTGGTTTTCCCCATAAAACACTCAAGGAGTTAGTGTGTGTTGTGTGTAATGCAGTCTTTCAATGTGTGTTTCGGTACTGCACTTTGAACAGGTGTCCTCGATGGTTACATCCAATATTTTTGGTAGCTCAGGAGGGATAGGTGATGTCCATACTACTCTCTCGAGTTAGGGAGGATTCAGAGGAGTGGATGTCAGGGGTGTGTGGATGTAGCATGGGTTTATGTGAAAATGACTGAATAGAGCGGTGAGTGGATGTATGTTTCTAGAAGCTGGTTGGGGGTCGGTAAGTAGGGAGGGTTGACAGCTTATAGTAAATGTAGTATAAATTATGTGTTCTAATGGTTCTTTTTGAGAGTGGATATTCTTGTCATGTAGCATCGAGGGTGTTTAGGTTTGTAGAGGATGACGCTAGTATTTGTGTTCCTATCATACCAAGGTGATCCTTAATATTTAAGAATTTGATTTCAGAATATAGGTGGCCTGCGGGTTTGTAGCTATGCAGCGTGTGATTGTTTTTTTTTGTACAGTCTGGAGAGAGTTGAGGAATCATTGAGAGGTGTTAGGGACCCAAGCAGTACAGGCATAGTATATTACTGAAAGCATTAATTGTATATAAACTATGGTCGCGGTTTGTCTGTTTTCTCAGAGATGTATGTGCTAATGATTTGATGGCATCGAGTCATGTGCACATTTGTTTTTTTATGTTTGTGACAATCTGTTTGAACTTCATTAACATATTTTGTTATGACGAGAATTTGGGGTATGTGGAATATAGGAGGTTGTTTATTGATAGCTGTGGCGTGTATTGCTGTTTCCATGTGTCACTGGTGAGGATGGTAGCTGTGGAATTTGTTGTTGAAATTTTCAGTCTATTTACACTGAATCTGGTGTGTAGTGTTGAGTTAGGGATGAGTGGTGTCTCTTTCTCTCGGTGTGTGCATGTTAGAGTTATGCTATTTATATAATAAGCTATGCGTGTATGGGAAGTGGGCATCACCCATGTAGAGGTTAAAGTGTGGAGGAGCAGTATGGACCCTTGAGGAATATAGTTTATGATTTTTTTTGTTTGATGACTGTCATATGAGCGTCTACCCACCAGATAGTTTGTCAGCCATATTTTTGTGCCGCGCATGCTGTTTGTGAGGTTGTGGTGGGGATGGTATCGAAAGATTTGCCGTTCTTGGATTATCAGAGGTGTTCTCTGTGGTTGATGCCATCGCAGATCCTGTGTTAGGTCTGTTAGAAGAGTCATTGTTGAGTGTAAGATCTGAAGCCATTTTGTGTAGGTGCTAAGAAAATTTGTAGAGTGAGACGCTCTATGACTTTGTAGGGGGTACAGAAGAGAGTGATGGGGTCGCTGTGCGGGTTTTTGTCGAGGTTAGGGATTGTGAGAATTACCATCCTTTCAGGTGTTGGGCATCTCATTGTGTAACTGTAGTTTGCAGTGTTGATTAGCGATTGTGTTTAATGTACTCAGAGGTGTTTGATACTGATATTATCTACACCACAATCAGTTAAGTGCTTCAGATTACCGGGTATTGCAAATGTCCCGTTACACTCCTTACAAAGCTCTCAGCCATCGACATAATGATAATTTTGTTTAGATTGTAATATTAATCAATGTGGCCGCCCTCCTCGGCAAGCACGCGCTTCAAGTGAGACCTGAAAGCTGCGCACACGTTGCGTACGAAATCCTTCCTCATACTGGCCCACACGTGGTTGACGGAGGACTTCAGCTCGTTGGCATTGATGTGGCGGACCTAACAGGCCTTGTATCGAAGGATTGAGGTCGGGTGACCTAGAGGCCAAAGGTCCTACCAGAAGTTCATGTTCGACCTCAACTACTCTTGCACAGTCTTGGCTGTGTGGGCCAGGGCACCATCCTGCTGAAGGCGTACTCACCCTTTTTAGTGGTCTTTCTCAGCCAGGGCAGGACATTCGTGGCCAAGATGTCCATGTAATCGGCTGCGAACCACACCAGTGTCATCTTCTCGCCATTCGAAGCCACGATGCTGAGCATCATCACGGAGGCCGGATTTGGTCGTGGACACGTAGCGGACTTCGGAGACGTCCTGGGCGAAGCTTACCACACGGTAGTTATGCTTGTTTTTGACCAGATCGATCGTGGAGGCTTTTTTCAACAAAAAAGGGAGAGTTCAATTTCCATGACTCTTCAAGTCGTTGAAAAATTGACGACAGCGCTCCCAACGTTGTTCTCGCATACGGTCGGTGAGGAGGGACCTCGTACTGCTCATATTGCAAGATTGAATGAAGCACTGAAAGAAACCCCAAAATGAGCATTTTGGAGTTTTATGATATCTTGAATGGGTTTACACGTTGAACCGAAAAAGATTTGACAGAGGGGAATCTAAATTAGTACCCCAAGAATAGCATTGCTCCTGTAGGGCAGGGGTCGACAACCGGTCTCTCGCGAGCAAACATGCAGCCGCTAAACGTTTTCCATGCGCCCGCAGACATTTTCCATGTTTCGAAAACGTCAAGGAATATTCGACAATCCTGGCTCAAGAATGGGACAGTGTTGCCAGATTTGGCAATTAATTTATAATAATTATAGCATGAGTTAAAAATACTTCAAATTAAAAATAATAAATTAATAATATATTTTGCATTAAGTTGAACCAAATATTTTTTATTACTTTTGTAAACATCGATATATATTTTTGTAGAGAACCATATAAAAGTATACTACTGAAAAACGTTTGAAACGTTCGTAGATTCAAATTAATGACGCAATCATGCATCCTCGGAAAAAATTAGCTTCAGTTCAGTATTAGTGATTTTATCTGTTAGTTGTGCCACGTAATAGTGTAATAATTTATTAGTTATTTTCTTGTGATCAGTAAACCCATACCATGAGTAACAAACGACTAAGAACATATTATTTTAATTCGGACTGGGAAGAGCAATTCTGCTTTACATATTTCAATCAGAAAAGCGTGTTTGTTATGCCTACAGACCGTGGCAGTTTCAAAGAGAAGTAACATTGAGAGCCATTTTAATAGTGTTTATAAGAATTTTAACACTGACTTTCCAATAAATTCTGAACTCAGGAAGAAAAAAATAGAAAATTTGAAAAGCGGTTTATCACAACAGCCAACTGTTTTTACTAAACATGTTCATAAGTCTGAACGAGCAACTCTCGCGTCTTTTGAAGTTTCGCAATTGTTTGCTAAGAAGAAAAAGCCTGTTGAAGATGGAGAACTACTTAAAGATGCCATGTTAAAAGCAGCTAATGCACTTTTTGAAGATTTTTCAAATAAAAAAGATATCATTTCGTCAATCACACAGATACAGTTATCAGCCAAAACAGTAACTAGACGAATTGACGTTATTGCCAGTGATATGAAAACAATGCTCTCAAATCATCTGGAACAGTGCTACTTTTTTTCTTTACAAATCGACAGACATTTCAGACACAGCTTAGTTAGCTATTTTTGTGCGAATGGTGTTTAATTATTTTTTCTGCCAAAATAGAATTTTTTAGAATTCTTTCATTAAAAGGTCGCACTCGTGGGGAAGATATTTTTATTTACCACGCGATTTTTCCGACTTCACTCACCAGCTCCTGTCGAAGCCCTCCTCGTCCGCCCTTCGTTTCGGGGGGCCGAAATACTCTCCCCTGGACCGGACGTTACCCCTCCCCCTCCCCTTTTTGGAGAACCGGCATCACTTTAACATCCCGCTCAGAAACTCCAAGCGGCCTCGCCTCACGTGCAGAAGACATCCGTGAAACCTTACCTCGACGTCTCACCCGGAATCCTCCGTAAGCCAACCCCTCTCCCCCTTCAGTAACTCATTTGAGTTAATTCCCCCCTTTTGAATAGTCTCCTCTCGTAATACATTAATTTTAACTTCATAGTCTGATTCTTAACTACAATTCCCCCCCTCGTTTACCGGTGTAATTTTGCCCATTAATTCATCTGATGTAATTTTGCCCATCAATTCTCTCATTATTTTTATGTAAATAAAATTATATTTTTGTTCAAGCCTCTTTAAATAACCTTGATCTTTGCCATTGCCGATAATTGACCTGACCTCGTTGCACTCTTTCTCGCTATTCAGCCCGTCTAAACTCGTGGTGTTCCGTCCCTTTGTCGGTTCGCCTTTAAGTTATTGGTCCCTCCCCCATAGATATAATATGGTATTGATGTAATATAATGTCATACCACGACAGTGTGCATTATGTGTGCCGCATTGTGCTCGCGCTAATGCAAGAGGGTGTTTATTATATGTATTATTTTCTTTGTACACTTATGTTCTGTAATTAGTTCTTTCAATGAAATAAAGCCAACGTTTAGAATCTTCTTTCACCTTTGGGTGACTTTAATTTATTTCACTAGGAAGAATGGAACGTGATCTTCATCGCGATCGTTTGGATGTTCTTCCGACTGCACTAGAAGCTGGACGTGTATTTAGACACTGGTTGTTTGTCTTCTCGAGTTACAAAGCGTCAGCTGAAGGTACAAGCGATTAGTATTTAGGGCTCATAGCCAATTCAGTTTCTCCTGAAAATTTCGTGATAATTCCCGAATGTACTACTTTCGACGATGCTCTTGTTACTCTCAAAAGCGACTTCATTTAACTTGCGAATGAGGTCGTGGCACGACACAAGCTGCTCGGGACTCGTAAACAATCAGTTAGTGCAACGATTCATGAATATGTACGTGCTCTTCAGACACTCAGTTTGGATTGCAATCTCAAGGCTGTGACTGCCGAAACGTATAGAAACGAGTATATTCGAGATGCCTTTATTACTGGACATTCATCATCAGAAATCCGAACGAGACTTCTAGAAAACAAAACTTATATTATCTTCAGCTGTTGGTCAAGCGAGAGCGTTAGAGATTGCCACAAGGGATTCATAGGTCTATACATCATTCACTTCTGATCCTGTAGCTTCAGTAGAATTGCATAAGCTGGACGCTGAAGTCAACTGTTCTAATCATAATCCTGTAGGTTCGAATTGTGCTTCATTTCAAAAGATGTTGCGAACTCCTTTAATTTCCACATTAAATCTTATGAAGGCACTATATCAATGGCCTCTACAAATTTAACATCTATCAAGGAGTGTTGTGAGGTTAGCAAAGAAGTGGGAAGCCGTGAGTACCGGACAGTACGTTTGCTTGTTTTATCTGAATGTTGCACTGACATTATTTTAGGAATCCCCTTCCTAAGTAAACATTCCTCCTTTAAGCTAAACGCTGGAGGTCCTCAACTTGACCTCGAAATGTGCTCTCTGGCTTCTATGATTACAGATCCTCCAAGAGTTGTCACCAACCTACCATCTGATTGCAGACCAGTCATTACGAAGTCACGTAAATTTAAAACGTCTGACTCTGAACTTATTCGCTCTGAAGTAGCACGTATGCTCAAGGAAGACAACATTGAACCGAGCACCTCTCCTTGCCGAGCTCAAGTTAATGTTGTGTCAAATCAATCAAAGATAAAGTTAGTAATAGACTATTCTCAGACGATTAACAAATTTACTTACTTTGATGCGTATTCATTACCTAATATTGAAGAATTAGTTAATAAGATATTGTAGTGATCGGATTATCTAATAGGTAAACAAATTGCAGGATTCAATAGGCCCAGCGAAAACCTCTACAAAGTGGACGCGCGGTGGTCTTATTAAATCTCAGCATACTTCACACATATGAAAAAATATGTCTGAAATTGGAATAAGGAAATGAGAATGTTGGATTAAATTGCATCGATGAATTTGAATGCAAAATATAAGAAATATAAAGATATTTGTTAATATATATATATATATATATATATATATATATATATATATATATATATATATATATATATATATATATATATATATATATATAGAAGGCAAGCGACCGTTGACACACAATGTACCAACTCGTGAAAGGTCAGAAACACCTGTGTCAATAAGACAACGAGTAAACAAACATTTCGCGTCTCATAATAGATTTATCGAAAGAGGGAAGTTTACGAATCACCTGGGTAAATATACACGTTGACCCAAAGGAATTGTATCACAAAGCTGCGACAAGCGTATCTTGTTATATTGATAAAACTTGGGATATTCAAGTATTTCGACTTACACAGCTTTCGGTAGGTCGCCTTTGGGGTGGAGAACAATGATTCTAGGCCACGCCCTCTATAAAATAAGCATATATATATATATATATATATATATATATATATATATATATAGAGAGAGAGAGAGAGAGAGAGAGTCAGAGTAGTTCAGTTAGGATGAGTATTATATTATTAAGATTATTAGATTACTGTCGTTAAGATGATTATCTCGTCCACGTTCCCCCGTTAAAATTCACAAAGTCTTATCGCTCCAGAATTTAATACTTCGCGTTGAATATATATAGACTGCTAGTCGCCCGCAAAGTAACTTCGTGACGTGCCGCTTGCCCGTTAATAGGCCGATATTAGAATATAGTATATTTTTGCAACGTCCTTTTTTGCCTCGATTTTCCCCAAAACCTTCGGTAAGCCCAACCAAAATAAGAACACAGTGAAGAAATCATCTTTGGAGTCAGATACTTAATTCACCTTCCTATAAACCGATACTAAGGGATCCCGTTATAAATAGGTAATTCTCCTCTACCCCCTATAATATCGACCTAAGTACTGTTTATTATTGTGTTCCTCTTCATCCTGAGGATAAAATTTACACTGCTTTTGAGGCGGATGGGAGGCTTTTTCAATTTAAATGCTTAAGTTTTGGCTCTAACCAACGGTGTTGCCTGCTTCCAGAGAATTATGGACGATTTGATTCGTAAAAATAATCTTGAGGACATGTATGCTTACCTAGACGATGTTACTATTTGCGGCCACACGCAAGCGGGATATTATAAAAACCTAACTAAGTTTCTCGAAGCTGCTGAGAAACATAAAATGACCTTAAATAAAAACAAATGCACCTTTTTAACTAATACTATATGTATTCTAGGTTATCAGGTTGGCCAGAATGAACTTCGCCCAGATCTTTCACACCTTGTTGCTCTCGAGGATATGCCCATGCCAACCAGCCAAGTATCATATCTCGATTAGTCGGAATGCTTGCATACTACTCACGGTGGGTTCCAAGATTTTCTCAACGAATTCGTCCCCTAATTAATTACCAGTTTCCACCTTGTGAAGAAGCTACGGATGCAATCGATGAATTAAAATCAGCTATTATTAACGCTTTTAGGGCAAAAATAGATGAAATTTTACCGTTTACATTGGAAACTGATGCCTCAAATAGCGCCAGTGGGGCCACTCTGAACCAGAATGGACGACCTGTTGTCTTTTTTTCGAGATCCTTAAATTTCTCCAAGAAATCACTGCTCTGTGCTCTGTCGAAAAAGAGGCCTATGCTATTATTGAGGCGACCAAAAGGTGGCGTCATTTTATTCTCGGTCGTAAGTTTACTTAGTTTACTCAGTGCAAGAGTCGGCGCCCGTAGCCATCCCAGGGAGATCGGTGAAGTGGACGCGGAACCGCTCGCCTTCAGCGTCACCGGTGGAGACCTCCACGCCGAAGAAGAGGCCCCCAGCGATGAAAGCGGTCGCCTCCTCATCGACGAGAGCCCCCAGACCGAGGAGGCCCAGCAGGAGAACGAGGGAGGCTGGGTAACAGTCTCTCATTCCCGACGAGACCCCCCGGCCCAAGTTCAAACTGGTGCACCAGGAGAACACCACCAGTGCCTACCAGACTGTGACAGAGCTGGAGAGCGCGCACCTTGGCTGGCGAATAAACGTACGCCCCACTCTCACCAGCGAATACGTTCTCACCCCGAAGGACGATGGGTCGGAGGCTCTGGTGCGCCGCCTTGCCGTGGAGGGGAACCGAGTGATCCTGCTCGACCCCAGCGTGAGGAGGCACAAGGTGGTACTGGAGCGCTACCCCACCAATCTCATCCTCCAGGCTGTCGAGGCCCAGCCCCACGTGCTCTCGGCAACACGGCTCCAGGCGCACAGAGACAAGATCCCCACGAGGCAGATCTTGCTAGTGTACGAGGGGCCGCAGCCACCCAAGCTGGACCTGGGCAGCTGGGGCCGCTACGCCCTGCGCCCCTACCAGTGTGAGCCTGTGAGGTGCTATAAGTGCCAGCGCTTCGAGCACCTGCAGGCCATGTGCCAACACCCCGTCAGGTGCGGCGTGTGTAGCCAAGCGCACCCGACGGAACAGTGCATCGGTCGCCACAAGGCCACCACAGCACGGTGCCCCAGCTGCACCAAGGGTTACCACGCGGTGGAACGTGAAGTGCCCCCCCCCGAGCAACAAAGGGAGCAGCAGCAGCAGGGGGGGGGGACCACGTGGGCCCCCCAGCAACAAGACAACCGACGCCTTGTCCCCGCGCCACCACCAAACAGGCCGGCATGGGCCTTACACCCGCCCCCACCCCTCAACAGCCCGGCACAGGTCAAGTCGAGGTGAAGGGGGGGGGCGAGCAGCGAGAGGGGGACCAGCAGCCGCACCACCAGGCAACTCCGCTCACACCTCTACCCAGCCCCCCACCTCCTTCGACCCCAAGCCACAGAGAAGGGGGGCGGGGCACAAGCGTCGGGCCCACCGCGCCCGCCCAGACGAGGAGCGTCCACGGTGCTGCCTAATGCCCAACCTCCGACAGAGTCTCGACGTGGACCCCCTGGTTACGGCGAGGGACTCAATGAGGAGGGCAGAGCCATTGTGGACGTCATCCTCGCGTGTGTAGTACGGCTTGTGAAGAGGCTGCTCGACCGCCGGCAGGGCACCGCAGCCCCCACCGAGCAGGACCTCGACGCACTCCTCCGCCAAGAGGTGCTCACCGCCGTCACAGGGGAAGCCCTCCAGCCCCCACTATCATCTTCAACGCCGAGGGGGCCCACCCAACACCCTCTCCACCCACAACCAAGATGGAGGCGCGGAGTGATAGCCCCGCCCACGCTGAGGGTGCTGCAAGCCGTCTTCCAGAAGGACCTGAACTTGGTTCTCCTGCAGGAGACGCTCATGCCGGCCGGATTTGAGTGGCGAGTGGCAGGCTACATCCTCCACTCGCTTCCGGCCGGCGACGGAAATGGGCGTGGCTGTGCAGCCCTAATAAGGAACACTATCCCGCACAGGAGGATTCCGCACCCGTGCACTGTGGGGACGGCGTGGAGATCCTGGCACAAAGTATACAGGAGCCAGCGGTACCTGCTGGAGGCAGGGGAGCTGCTCTCCCTCGCATCCCACTCCAGCCTCCTTGTGGCGAGCAACTTCAACGCACACCGCCCTGTGCTGCACTCTGTGTCACGCACCAACGCGACTGGGCGCCACCTGGCCGACCTGCTCGAAGTCCCTCATGTCCACCTCCTTAACACCAGGGAAGCCACGCACGTCCAAGTGGGGGGGGGGGGGGGGTGCTCGACCTCACGCTGGTGTCGAGTGACCTACAGCCCGGCGCCACCTGGCAGGTCCACCCCACCCTCACCAACGACCACTATGGCCCCATCAGTTCTTCCTCTCCCGCCACCGCAGTGGAACGTCCGGAGGGCGGATTGGACCAAGTTCCAAGCTGCCATGGACAAGTGGTGGTCCACGTGCCGCTCATGGACCTGCACCGGAAGGAGAGGGACCTCACGGCGGCCATAGAGAGTGCGGCAGACGCGGCCATGCCCAGGACAGCCTTGGACCGCCCGGACTGGTAGTTTTATAAAGAGGAGGTCCGGGAACCCAATCTCCGCGTCAACGTCCACAGGAGGCTGTGCGAGAAGCGCCCGACCGCCACCAACCGGCGGTTCCTGTAGGACGTGGTGGCCCGCGCGCGGCGTGTCCCTGAGCGCCAGAGAGGCAAAGTGGCTGGAGTGGTGCGCCTCTTTCAGTCAACACACCTCCCTCGGCCAGCTGTAGGGGTGCTTCGGGAAGGCCTCAGGCGCTGCCCCGACCCGCCCACCCACTCCCACAGCAAGAGGCAGATCGGCTGGCGAACTGCTTCCCAGCGAGGAGTTCCAGCGAGCAGCTCCCTCCCCACACCCGCCACCTCCAGCAGTAGCTACTCCCACAGCGCGACGAGGAGGTCAGGGAGGCGCGGGGCCAGCCGCACGCGACAGAACAGCTCTTCACGCTAGAGGAGCTGGCCAGGGCGTGGCACAGCGGTGGGGTCCGACGGAGTGCGGTACTCCATGCTGGCCCTTGTGAACACGTCGTGGCTGGCAGGCCGTCTGCAGCCCTCCTGGAAGGACGCCGACATCCAGCCCATCTCCAAGCCGAAGGATCATACCACCTTCAGGCAACCTCCCTCCTGAGCTGCCCACTGTGGAGCCTTCACCCCCACGTGTTCGGCTACACCAGGGGGGTGAGCACGGCAGACTGCCTCATCACGCTCCTAGCTTACGCCAACAACCAGCCCACCATCGTAGTCTTCCTTGACCTCGAGAAGGCTTTCGAGCTGGCCAGCCTCTGCGCCATACTAGCCGCCCTTGTGAGGAAGGGTATCCGAGGGAGACTGCTGGGCTGGCTCCAGGACCTTCAGCAGCGCCGGTCCCGTGTGAAGTTCCAGGGTCACAAGTCTCCCTACCTGACCTTCGAGAACGGAACGCCCCAGGGCGGCATCCTCAGACCGTTACTCTTCAACGTGCTGATGGAGCAGCTGGTGGCGCTCCCCTATCAGGAAGGAACCATCCCCCTCAGCTACGCCGACGACCTGGCCCTCGTCGGTACCGGGTGCGGCGACAAGCTTGCGCGGGCTCAAGAGGCGCTCCACCTCATCGCTGCCAAGTGCGAAGAGCTGGGGTTCAAGATCTCAGCAGAAAAGTCCCGGGCCATGGCCATCAAGACTTCCACGCCTGTTGGCCAGCAGCTGCGCGTCCAGGGAGTTGGGCCGGCCTGGACCGACTCCTACCAGTACCTCGGGGTGTGGGTGGACAGGCGGCTGTCTTTCACGCACCTGAGGGAACGGATGCAGACCCGGCTTAACGTGATGAGGGCCATGACGCCGCCGAGCGCTGGTGCAACCTTCCCCGTCCTCCGCCTCTACTACCTGCGAGCAGTGCGCTCCCTGTTGGACTACAGTGCACCGGTCCTTGTAGCGCTACCCCGGCAGCAGCAACGCCTGGAGGTGGTGCAAAACACCACCATGAGGACCATGTTGGGACACCGAGGTGGTGCAGTGTCTGTGTCATGCAGAGCGAGGCTCGCCTGGTGTCCATCACCACCAGGGTGGACTGCATTGTGGCCAGAGTGCTCCAGCGCGACGAGGGTGTGGCGCAGAGGAGACTCCGGATGGCCGTGGCGCAGGGCATTGAGTGCCTGCGTAACAACAGGTGGCTAATAAACGTCACCTTAGTTACCAACACCCTCAGCCAGGCAGGGAACTGGCTGTGGCGCGACCCCGACACCCCCCACCCCCACCGCCGACTTTACCGCCACACAACTGCCCGCCAGCAAAGCGCACTGCCTCACCGAGTAGCTGCGCCAGCACGCCCTTAGAGCCATGTCTGGTAACGGAGCCGGGCAGCGCAGTCTACTTCACCGACGGCTCCGTCGACCCCGACAGCGGGAGGTCCGGCGCCGCCTTTGTCACGAGCGGTCTGACATCAGCTCCACCCTCCAGACGGAGCTGGTAGCAATCCTGCACGCCCTGCTCCGCCGGGAGGCCACTGTGGTGATACATATGGACTCCTGTTTGGGGCTGCAGCACGCCCACACCAGGGAAAACATGCACCTCACCACCACCATCTTGTGCACCCTGCAGGACCTGGCAGCGCAAGGCAGGCGGGTCCGGCTCCACTGAATCCCCAGCAACGCGGGCGTGCGCAAAACGAGCCGCCCATCCCACCATCACCTGGACTGTGCGCCCCAGCCTGCAGCAGTTCAAGCGCATGGCCGCCCATAACGCCCACCAGAAATGGGAGGCAACCAAGAAGCAAGCCGCGTGGTATGATGCAGCCGCAGCCCAGAGCGAACGGCGTGCTGCTGTAGCGTGTCAGGCTGGGCTACTCCACGCGAGAAGAGCTGCACGCCGACTTTGTGGCAGGGAGGTGCGAACACTGTGGCGGCCGCTGGTGCACTACCTCCTCTCCTGCCCAGCCACCGCCCGCCTCACCCTGTAAGAGCCGCCCAGGTGGTCCGCCACACACCGACAAATGAGCTGCTGAGAACAGTATCCCCTCCGCGCTGATCGTCGCCCGCGCCCAGCCGGGCGATGAGGACCGCCGCCACCCACTAGCAGCAGACAAGCCACGCGTGGGACACCCGCCGCGTCTTGCTGCACGCCGACACCGGCGGGCTCCTAGGTTTGTGTAATGCTTGTTATGTATTTATATATTAATGTCATATATCGCTATTGCACAATAAAACTATACAAACAAAAGGTACCTCAGGATGAAACCTCAAATCAAGTAAAGACATATCTGAAGACATTCCAAGTTGCCGCCGAATGAAGAATTCAGTTCCAAGATTCCTTTGAGTTGGAGGAAATCTCTGATTTTTACCCAGCCTAGAAGCAAGAAAACTCTCTACCCTTGTGGAATCAGGCCTCACATACAACACACACCCAGAATAATAAAACCGGAGGCCACCAAGGCGGACCAAGAAACCTGTTCGGGTACCTCTAAGCGCTGTATAAAAATTGGGTGACAAATCACCCTTGGTACACAAACCACGCCCAAAGAGCATACACAGTTTACCCCCTATACTATAGCCTTTCCACGCACATCAACTCTTGCCGGCCCTTCACATAGTAGCCACTAAGATGTTCTTTTTCTTCACGAGCGGAGTAATTTTGAGCTTCTGAGCACTTTCGAAGGCCTTGTCGTAACCAAACCGTTGACAACTTGAGGTCTGCCTGAACGAGTTCAATTTTCCCCGTTCATGAGCTTCTCCGCGAATGGTCATCCGGGTGATGTTGAGCTGCTTGTCGATATCTGACTTATGGCCCACACGCAGGAGAGCAGATCATTTCTTTTCACTTCCATCCTCTATATCGATTGGCTTAGCCGAGTGCGATCAATCTCACTAAGATATTGAACCTGTCGTGACTTTAGAGATATCTCTACCGCAATAGTAGAGCGTCTGCTGCCGATGAATAGGGAAGAGATGACCGTGCTAATCACAAAAGAGGGCACTTATTACTAAGCCCTGTGCTTAGCTTGGAATACGAGACCTTAACGAACCTGAACCGGTCGCGCAAGAACTAAGAAATGAATGTGGCAGGAATCAGCAAGGTGAATGAGGTAGCATCTCGTTTAATCAGGGTTCTTCATATGCAGGTGCTATAGCATTTGGTCGGGTCAAGGTTCATAAACCTTTCATACACTTCTAAAGACCATTTCTTCCTATGTCAGTACCACTTCTCTCAAACAGTGATAACTATAAATACTTTTATGGACGCAGACCCTTTACGCGCGGTATGATAAATTTAAGTCTTAGCTTCTATAACAATGTAAGCAGCCGTGCTATGAAGTAAAGTCCCCCTTGGAAAACGATACAGTCACAGTAAGACTATGTAATAGGATAACCCAAATCTTAAGAAGTGTTTCAAGACTTAGTGATTATAGTGAACGTAGGGATGAGTCACCTGGTATACCAGGAGTACCCGTCGCCATGCCAACCGTAGTTTTAGCTTAACGCCTCAATATGAGCTGTTATAAGCTTTGGCCATTGACTTCTGGGTTCCAATTTCATTACCTTTGTTCGTCGAGGCTTTACTAGCGTCCCCTCACCCTCAACAGCGCTGTCGTACTTTTGAACGTTTTAATACGAACTTAATATACGATACTTGCACGAATCTATTCTTTCTCCAAGTGGAAATGCTCTCATTGGTAGAACGTTTCCTTTTCTAATAGTGCCGTAGGGGACCCTACTTATGGAGGGAGTAGAGGGAGATTTAGGAAAGCTGTGCGCCCATATTATTCCCTTTCTTTGGCCTCTCCATGTACCTGAATCTCATCACCTCCCTCATCGTGGGAATATTGTAGTCAGGTCTTCTGGCACTCACCGCCGTGGGCAAGACACCCGAAAAAACAAAGAAAAACCGACAGGCTAAAAATCAACAGCTGGGAAAAATGCCGATGTGCCCGCGGCGAGGGGTCGTCAAGGCGGATGGGGTAACTTAAAGGTTACTCAAGAAATATAAACAAATATTTATTTGAATACAAATTAAATAGTAACAAAAGATATGTTTCAAGGCGAATTCACTTACCATTAATTCGTACATGTTGCAATTAATCAAACTCAATTTTAGACCATTTTTTTTCGATTTCAATTGGGAAATGTGACCAAATAATGATTTAATGGAATCGGGAATGGAAGGAAAATGTTATCCTTGCATTGACACAACGCCGAATTCAAGATCTTGAAAAAAAAAGAAGTTATTTTTGAGTTCTAAAGAAAAAAAAAATTCAACGCAGGCAATTTGAACTAGGCGAAGAAAAACAACGACCACAATATTAAAAACCCCTACCCGTAATAACATTTGTACAAAATCCAGACTAAAAAACCCTGCAAATTTGAAACCAAATGGCAGTTAAACAAACTACAAACAAGCGTAGTCTTCCAATACTGTCACAAAGCGAGTAACGAGACACCCAGAAAGAATAAAGATTCCAAGCCTTTTCTTCTTTTTCATTGCTCCAAAGAAGTCATTGAAAATAGTGTTGTCATGAAACTTTTATCTTTTGGGGTTCAATCAGAACCTAATTTTGTATCCCCTGACTAGAATTTCTAAAGGGGTGAGGCCGTTTTCGTACTATAAAGCTACTCTAGTCGCAAAAATATAAAGTTTTCCTTTTCTAATACTTAAAAATACCTCACGACATTCTTAAGAATATGGCAAAAGTGTGTAACAACTAAAGAGGTTTTGTTTTTTAACAACCGATCTTATCTTTTTTTTTCTTCTTGATCATTTTCTCGTGGGATCCAAACCACGTGGCATAACAGCTACCGCAAAGTGGAACCAAATCGAAACTCCATCCTACGACTAACCATACCCATCTGTAGATCAATTTCACTAAAAGTGAAAATATTTCCATTTGGGTAAACCTGAAGAGATCTTTTAGTGGCTTTAGTCTTTTGCCCCTGAATGGACCACATCTTTGCCCCCCCGCCCAGAAAAAAAAAATTACTATTCCACAATAGTGATTTCCATACGAAGAATTCTTCCCATGACACACGAATTGCTCCGGCAAAGCTCAGATGCGTCCACCATCCAAAACTAAAAAGCAGCAAAGAGAAATAGAGACATGCACTCAATGCAAACTGAAACAAAACACAGTTCAAGGCCTATTCAAAATAGGCCCAAAGTTTGCACAGCACATGCAGAGAGTACTGGAGCTCTGTGAGACCCCAGTCCGGTAGGGAGAGTTCATCGAGGTGGCTGGCCTGGAAGTGACCCTAGAGCAGGTAAATCACCTAATCATCATAACGAGCAATTCTGGTTCTTTGCAAGGGCGAGAAAATTAAATGGCATAAAAATATGGATACATTTTAGAGCCTTTTAAAGTGATTCGCTATTATTTGGTGCATATTTAAGTGGAGAGAGTTGGGGGATTTGCAAGATAGTTGGCAATGAACTCCTCTACTGACTAGTAGCCCTTCCTGTTACTAAAGCTCAGGCTATGAAGGCAAAACAGAATTTTGAAAGACTATAATTTTTGTGCGGTATTTATGAACAATTAGCATCCGACGCTCCGTCATATGTCCATAGTTTAACGTGGACTTGGAAACAAGGGATTGTTACAAAATACCTACTTATGCCTCTTAAGGAGCAGCTTTCTCTAGCTAGATCATTAGAACCCAAAGCGAGCTTTCTTTGATTTACTACTTCTAGCTTAAATTAGATCTAGGATGAAAAGGGAGATGAACATTTGGGTAAAATTAGTCTGTATTATACTGATAAAGGTGTAAATGTCGGTAAAAAGCCGGTTAGTTTCCAAAATTTTTCGGCCTAAATAATCGTCTTGCGGGGAGGAAACAGTTCCTCCCTGAGGATTTGGGCAGGTGTCGAGAATCCTTATAGCGTCTTCAAGCGTGTTAACCCAGCCGAATGACCCGGATAAAGGTCGCCTATCCGAAACATTTATTTTCTCCAAACATCGGGAATAAAACGGAGAAGTTCGGGCCGTCGGATAAGATAGGGGGCAACCGTTTCTGTGATAAAAGTTGTAGAGGAAAGAAACGTCACCGGGGGCGAGAATCTATGCTAGACTGAGGATATGGGCGATGTTTACGGGTGTTTGGCAAGTTGCGCTTTGCGGTGGTGGTGAACAAGCCATGAGTCAACTTTGAGTGTCTAATCGGCAGAGGACCACTTCATTGTAGCATTTGTGGAAGGAGGATACCCTGGATCCGAGATATGGCTTACTATTGTGGCACTTATTATATTGTAGGGTATCCCATCGGTTCTGGCAGATGGTAGAGTGGGAGGAAGCATGGGAGAAAGCACGAGGGAGGCCGGTTAGATTCGAGGCTTTCGCCTGCAGGGCAGCTGCTTGATTTCCCGCGATGCTAACGTGAGCCAAGATCCATGCAGAACGTGATTGCTTTCTGGCTGGAAGTGTGGAGGAAATGCACTTATTGCTGGGTAGAACAGACTATGAGGTGGGTGGGGTAGTATTGCTGGATCGCTATGAGGGTACATCCAGAGTTTGAGGAGATAACGCAGCAGCTGTCTGGAAAGGAGCCAAAAATGGCTATTAGCTGAGCTGTAAATCGATGCTGTCGGAGGCAGGGTTTTGTGCAGGGATGGTATTTACAGCGAAACCTCCTAGAATTCTATAATGCATAAGTAGCTCCTCCGATCTATTGGGGGAAAGAAAATTCTTAGTACCCACATGAACTACAAAAGTAGAATTTTCCGTGACTTCGTCTGCAATTCACAAATGGAATTCGTTATGTCTTGAAACAGGAGGATCTCGGAGCAGCAGAAGGCCCCAGAGGTGTTGGACCTTGGCCCACCAACTCCTGACCCACGTCTTGTGGATGTCCTTGATTGAACAAAGACTACGGGAGTCAACCACAAATGCAAAACCTGCTGTGGCGACCCACACTAGGCGAGCGTTATTAGACCGACGTCTCGGCTGTCTCCTGGAACACTTCACAATGGCTGGTCGTCTTGGACCACCTTACCATCAGCCCAACTCTGGCGTGCCAAGATAGTGCGCTGAGGAATACACCCCACCCCTCCCACTCTAGCATCTTTTGTGCAAGTTTCTCTCTATGCTCGACATATTCTTTTTAAGGGCAGGAACTAACGTCATCGCCGAAATCGACGGACAACTAACTAACTACTACTATGACAGCTGTCCCGGTGCCATTGGTAGCATTCGGGTATATTCTATTAAGTGATGGCATATAGTTTGAACGAGGTTCTTAATGTTGATATCGAGGTTAAAAAGTAGTTGGGGATCTTGGTAACGGGATAAAAAATGTTTACTTATGTGCACGTTTGAGCAAGCTTATACACGAATTAACAGATTTTTGCGAGGGTCTTAGGATATTTTAATAATTCCGACATTATGGAATAATTTATGATTATCGACAGTTTGCGGGGAAGGGGGGGGGGGGTTATTTCTTAATTGCTAGAGATGGGCCGTGCTTATAAAGCAAAAAAGCCAGCGTCTTCTAAGAATCCGTGATCAGTATCGATCAACGACCGATATATAAATGTAACTAAGGCAGGAATTTGTTAAGTGGAAAGCTAGTTTTAAAGGACCTTTAAAGCCCTTTCCATCTTGTTCAAATGTAATAAATTTCAAGGTTGGAGAGGAAAATACTATAATGTATTTAACTTTGTGAAGATGACGATTTTCAAAGTTTGGTCGATGCCAACGCAGGCACACAGCCCTGACTTGTCAGGACTCCAATCGAGATTGGTGATGGGTTGATTGGAAAAGATTTTATCATTAAGGGGTTTTAGTTCCCCCGCTACTCCCTGGATACTCTCGTCCTTAAGGGTTTCCGTTCGCTTGGAGGGGTAGACGTATTTCCATAAGTGGAGAGACCCATTGCCGCCGGAGGTAAGGAAGATGTCCCTATTTTGGGGCAAGTGACGAACGCACCACACAGTTGATTTATGGCACTTTTGGTCGATGGAGGCGTAACCCTTCTCCTTGTGGAGGGTTCGGAGGTCGAAGACTGAGATGCGAGACTCGAGGGTAGTCGCAACTAGCTTGTTCATGACGATGTCCTTGCGATCGAACTGGACGCAGCAGATTCCGTTCTTCAGGTTGGTCTCCCAGAGCGACGAGTTAGTTCGGAGGTCGAACAACTTCAAGTCTCCGTTGTCGAACCCAGCGCACACGCATCGATCTTCGACGGAGTGGGAGTTTCCGAACGAGACCGCCCAGCAGTCACGTTTCTCCGCCTTCTCGGCCGGTTCGATGCACACCACGGGTTTGTCTTTCTGGCGCGGATCCCACACTTTCACTGAGCCATCCCGACTTCCAGTGACAAGTTCGGGAGCTCCTGGAAACAGGGCAACTGAATATTATTGATGCGACCAAATACCCAAAGCGAGTGAAAAGAAAAAAAAAGGCACCGAGCGACCCTAGTTTTGAGACTCTTTCTTTCTCTTTAGGGGACATACTGTTTAATGTGGAATCTGAACCGGGGCTGTCCACAGCGTATGACACCTTCCTTGAAGTCGACACGAATCGTGACTCTATAAGGAAGACTTACTACACCTATCTTAACTTCGCTGTAATCGGAAACGGTGGTTGCACTCGGGTAGGCTCAAAGCGAGTTGAATTTCACTTTAAAATTGCTACTCACTGAAAAACCGATAACATTTGCTCCCTTAATGTGTACACAATGTCTTCTAAAGAGAGTTTAGAAAGCTGGACAGCATTATTATTTTGGAGACACCCTGTTGTGGGGAGGATCCACAATTCACATTAAATAGAGTAGCTCGTCTAAACAACCCCCAAACTACCGTTCCGACCCCTTTGTACTCTATCAAGCACAAGCCACCCATCATTCCCTTGACAGAAACTGGCCATACATAGCGATAGGATGTTACATGCTGTAGCAAATAGTCCAGTCAGGTTTCATCCTGAGAAATAGGCCATAACCACGCTCCCTCAATGCACTTCTATCATTTACCTCCTCCTCCGCCATCCCCTCTTTCAAACACTCCTTCACATAGCCCTTCAATACCACATTCTCACTCCAGTGCACTGAAGATGAAACCATAATACTTTCACCACTTTCTTGAATATTTTTTTTAGTCAAGCTCTTGTATTAACTCAGTAGCCTTGGAGACGTTCTTATTATTCACTTTGGTGGATTATTGATTCTTAGACAGAGGGATACTGGCCGAACAGCCACGAGCTCCTGAAAAAGGCTACGGTCGGCACCGGGCGCCACCACAAACTTTCCATTGAGTAGTGTTGTGTTTTATGGTATGGGTGGATCTGCTCCCACTTAGACAGACGTCTGGTAGCTCAGGAGGGCTGCGTGGGTGCCCACATCTGTCTGGCAGGCTGCACCCTGTCCTCGTGAAGCAAGGTAGCTTTAAATGCGTTTATGTCGGGGGGATGGGGGTATAGTTGTGTGTTGGCGAGCGCGCGAATGACTTCAGAGTGTATAATGATGCTGAATGTTGGCTTGGGGCGGGAAGGAAGTGATAGTTGACATCGCTTGGGTATAGTATCTAGAGCTGGGTATTGTTTTGGTGTGTGGTTGTGCTGCAATGTAGTAAAGATGTTATTAGTTTGTGCTGATTGCCAAGGATGAGAGGACGGCACTTGAGAAGTTCAGGTTGTGGAGGGAAGGGATGAATTCCATGGGCTGAGAGTGAATTTGGATAAAACAAAGATGATTTCAAGAGTGGGTGGTAGTAATGACATCATTGAGGTTATGTGGCCATGCGCAGTCTGTCACAGAGGGGTAGGGAATAACTATCATGTGTAATAGATGAGGTTTGTGGGTGCATAAAAGATGTAGTGGTATCAGAGGTAGGCTGCAGAATGATGGAGAGTTTCAGTGCACTGTGTATAGAGGAGAGAATTGTATTTGATGGTGTGTCACTTGAATACGTAGAGTTCTATCTGGGAGATATGATCAGTGCAAGGGGAGGTGCTGGGGCGAGTTCCGTGGCAACGGTTAGAAGTGGCTGGAAAAAGTTTAGAGCTTCTTCCTTTCTTGACGCTGAGAGGTTTTTCCTTCCGAGCTAAGGGACGTCTGTACGCTGCGTGCGTACTAAGTGTAATGTTGTATGGCTGTGAAGGAAGAGGACATCCAAATGCTCAAGCGTACTGAGATAAGAATGGTAAGATCGATGTGTGGAGCATCTCTGAATTTGAGGCTTGAAGGTGACAGAGTTGCGAACTCTGAATTAAGGGATAGAATGCATTAGTGTGGCAGTGAGAAGGGTGTTAGAAGTTTGGAGGTTGGGGGTGTAGCTGCCAGAGGGAGACCGAGGAAGACGTGGAATGAGGTCATACAGAGGCACCTCAGAGATTATGAGTTTGAATAGAGAAACGGCCAGATAGAGCAGCATGGAAAGCCGCCATTAGGTAAATAAGGCCGACACATGCAAGGATGTATGAAGCCATAAAAAATGATGATGATGTACATGGTGGGTGGGTGTGGTAGCTGTGCATCCAGTGATTATTTTAAGGGCTTTGTTCTGTAGTGTCTGTAGGGTGTCAAGCTCTCAGCTAGGTTGGGAGCCCATGCGGGACTTGCATATTCTATCATTGACACTATGTATTGTTTGTATACTGCGGTAGTAGTTTCTTTTTTTAAGTTTGATATGTGGTGTTTGAATGACATTGACGTGTTGTATGCTACATCGCTAATTTTTTTTGTATGTGTTGAATTTGGGCAATTTTGTAATGTACTTACTAACTTGCCAGTCATACAAATATTATAATCTTAACTACAAAGTCGTCCTAAAAGTTGGAAGTGGGAAATAGATAAAAATATCTAGACAACCATTGAAAATGAAAAGGTTAAGAATCGCTGTTCTAGACCCTAAAACAGTGATAAAAAATGACCTACCTTTGCCTACATTCAAGCCGGCGACGCCATCTATGGCGTTGATGATCTCCGCGTGCGCCTTGAAGGAGAACACAGGCTCATTTGTGTGAGTTATGTCGAATACTTCAAGGTTGCCGTCGAAATCGCCAGTAGCTATATGACGTTCCTCGAGTTTAGATGCGCCAAATGTGGCTAAAAAAAAGAAAAAAAGAATACAAATCTTCTATAGGGTAAGAAGATATTCTATTATTAATGGTGCCACCCATTCCTTTTTCCCCTTTAGAAGGGTCCCTCAACCGATTTGTTTACGTGGGTCTTTCCTGGTGAATGCTTACAGGGGTATGATCTGCAGTAATCAGAATAGTCTCTTACATGTCTACATTAAAATAACCAATAACGAGAAGCAAAAGAATGCATGCTCCAACGTCGGGGGAAAGCCAGCCTCATCCCAAAAGTCCGTCAGTCAGTCCAGAATGTTCGAATCTGACACCCGAGTACTCGGGACAAGCGAGAGCAAACCTGCTCACCCCGCTACTGGGAGAGGTAATGTGCACGAAGATCCCCCGAACTGGGACACTCAACGAGAATAGTCTGGGAGACAACGCAGTAAGATGCAGGGGAATGCGCCATCAAATGGTGTAGTATCCCGCGGGTATGGCTAATTTGAAGAAGACAGAAAGCGACCTGAAGCCGCCGAGGAATTGGGGGTACGTCCACGGAAAGAGTTGTAGTGCTAAGTCACGAGTTTAGATTGCTGTCGACCGTCTTCTATCCTTACTAGGCAGCCCAGATGGCTGACCTGATTCCTGGCATGTAGTCAGCGTAGGGAAGAGCGAAACGTTGGACTAGTCGGCCAGTCCTCGCAGACTATTTTGCGTGCACATTCTCCGAAATCCCAACATGTTCAGGAACCCAGATAAAGATCATCTCGACATTCGTGGCCTCACGGATACGGCGAACCAGGACATGAGGAGATTCCTAGGGTCCGAGAACACTCAGGGCGCTTTGTAGGTCGCTAAAGATCACAATCCGGTCTGTGAACCGAGCACGACGCGTTAACTCCCATACCGAGCGGTGTATTGCAGCTAGTTCAGCTGTGTGGTCAGACGCAACGCATGGTCTAGCGTGGCACGAAGTATGCTACACAAAGTTCGCTGTAGAAGCTTTGGGAACAGAGGCGTGGGGACAAATAGTCAAAGGTGGTACCCTCCAGTGGCGTCCTTGTCTGAGGCGTCACCAGTCTGAGAGCTACAACGAGCCTTCAAACGAGTTTCCTAGCCTTAAACCCAAAGGGCTTAAGTTATGACGCGTCTCTCGGCAGCATAGGCACTGCCGAGATGGGTTGCAGTTGCAGTGAGACTAAAGGAGACGCCTGGTCCACGCGTACAATACAATGTGTACGAAGGAGAGCAAGTGCCATCTCCACGTCATCGAGAAGTAGGCTGTTAATGGGAGACGTACGGAAAGCACGAATCGCCCATCTGGCGACTGTCACCAAGGGAATAAATCGCCCGAATTAAAAACAGCCTAGTACTAGGCTACATTAAAAGCACCCAAACAAAACAATACAAACAGTAAGCAAAAAAAAACACCCCCAAACCAAACAAAAGCAACTACAAAAGGCTCGCCTCGTTCAGGATTAAACCCTGAATGGCGACAGAAGTGCACCACCTTAGTTTTGGCCAAGGAAAATAGAAACCTGGGCGCTTCGGCTTAGATAGAGATGCGGTTCAATGCTTGTTGGAATCGACGCTCCAGAGTTATCATCTGGGCCGCACCAAAAGAGATCTCTAAAGGTCGTCTACGTAGAGCGTAGCGAGAACATCTTCCGGCAGCACAGAGGTGATATATACGAGTACCTTTGATGCTCAGGGCAAAGAGTGACACTTCTCTGCGGGAAACTCTCTTCCGGGCAGCGTGCAAAACGGCCAGTGGCGGAGGTAGAACACACACAAGGGTTACAAATGGCCGTAAAAGCAACTTGGATCGTAGGCAGGGAGGGGCCAGGAGCAAATGGGTGCCTTTTTAACTTGAGAAGCATAGGAAGTTCCAGGTTGCACAGGGCGCAATAGGACTAAATCCCTGGACTCTCTGAAAGAGTTGGTCCACAACCTGAACGGCCAGGACCTCCTTCTCGAAAAGAGACGAGCTACATTGCTTCAAGGAAGCAGGGTGCAGATCGTCACAACTCACACACTTGGCATTGCATAAAATGAATTTATCACGCGATGCCTTTGAGCAGTTTGCACAGAGATTTCGTGCTTAGCCGACTTGAGATGCGGTAGCGATACCAATCGGCATTCACAATCGAACATGACAAAGTAAAGGGATGGGTCTCCCCCCCCCGTTTTCCAATCACACATTCGACCTTGACTGCTTCTTGGTGATGTCTTCTAAGTAGTAGTCCACGAGATTCCCCCAATAAATTACCCCTTTCACAAAATTCATGGTAAAGTGTGGTGTTACCTGCAAAGGCGAACCATCAAGTGTCCGAAGAGCACTCATCATAGCCGCCTGGGCAAGGGGACCACCGCATTCACCAAAAAGGTCCTGTCTGAGAAACGGGAGATCTTCACCTTCGGTTCTCTACCTAGAACCTTACCTAGTGCCTAGTGCTGATGGAGCCTGTCTCCCTTGGACAACATGATCCGATCCATCGAATGAACAATCATGAAACACGTCAAGCTGGCAGGTTCGAAGACGCCAGGCAGGCTCTCGATGAGGGGACCCGATATCACCAAGGCTCCACTCATCTGCACCTTTCATCCTGGTCCAGGTCTGGGCGTCTACCCCCACCTCCGAGGGCGCCTCAGGGCAGGAGGTGCCAGTCATGTCCTGGTCACCTACCAAAACGGCAAAGGACTCATCCATCCCAGGAACCCCCTAGTCCTCAGGTTTCTTTTTTATGAGAGAATGGTGGAGATTGAGCCCGCTTTTCTTCACTCCTGGGAGAAGCCACTAGGCCCCAAATGTCAGAAATCCATGGCTGACAAGGAGGCACCAACCTGAGAGGAGGTGCTTCCTCTACCCCTGAGCATGTGCTACCTCAGGGGTGTCTCCTACTGAGTTTTTGCTCATCCTCTTGGAAGATCCTGCCTCATGGGATGGGGGTACCCTTTCCACCTCAGGAAGCTCCCTCTTACAAGGTTTTGTTGATCCTGACCAGGTACTAGCTAGGTCTCTGGCCTTTAGTTAAGTTCATTGGGGTCGGCGAGCCGAGTTCAAAGGAAAGAAAGGGGGGCAGGTATGCCAGTCCTCAACTAGGTCATTAGGTATAGAATGTTCAATGACAAAGGGAAGCACAGCACAACGGGTCCGACCAACCCTAGTCCCTCTAAGTGGATTCGCCCTCTCGAGCAGATGGGAGTGGCTCGTTGGGGAAGCCTACTCATCGTCTTCTAAGCAGTCCTGTGAGAGAGGGAAAGAGGGGCCAATGTGGGTACAGAAGTAGAGACGTCTGAGGGCGCTCCAAAGTTACGAGTTAAAGGAAAGCCTCCTTACCCATAGATATAGGAGAGGGAGAAAACACCTCTCTGCTGAATAAGCTCCTGAAATCAGAAAGCAAAGGGGGGGAGGGGGCAGTGCCACCACTTCATAAATGTAACTGCCTGAGGACGACTCCGCAGATGGCAAAGGGAAAACCCATTTGCAGCAAGCAGATGGTTGAAGAAGAGACCCTCCACCAGTCAGAGTGGTGCTGTCGTGGTTTGCTTCACCTACCCCAACACCTCGGTGAGTGAAGTCTTGCTGTTTGGTAAGTAGCTTGAAATTTTTAGAAAAATTTGCCAACACACATCTCAGAATTTGTGACCGAGATGAGAAAAGAGAAAAGGTTGGTTGGATATTTTATGCATCTAGCCATTCTCGCCTATCCAATCTCGTCTTTTCAGGTCTCCACCACAAGTGCATTAAAGGGTAGGTTTTTGCATCTGCACAGCAATGCATTCAAGCCAGAATTTGCCCAGTGTAGGGTGGATCTCGAAAAGCTGAAGCTCTCAAATGAGCAAAACGGGGAATTTCTTTACTAGGTCCTATGAGTAGTTAACAGGACGGTCAGGATCTGGATCTGCTGTGGCAGACCCAGAGTTTAGTTGGCCTGGCAGCCAACGAGCAGTAAAGCCCACTCGCCACAAGCAGTACAGCCTTATGCACCCGAGAACCCTGGCAGGGACGAGGTCAGCCGATTACATGCGGGGAAAGGGTTAAATGACCAGGACCCATCAAATCCGGGTCTCTTGCGCCGTGCAGGTATTGTTTATAGAGGTTCCAAAGCCTCCCTTATGAGAGGGGGTGAGGACAAAGTGCACTAACCTCTTCCTCACGCCCCCTCAGTGTTCAAGTCTACCCAGTGAAAGGGGTGGAGCGCTAATTTGCACTTAGCCTGGGAGTGTGTGCAGCTCCTTCAGGTACTAAGTGTAACAGGCTACACAAGGCACCCCTCTGCACAGTCCCTTCACCGAATAATGAAACCCACACAAAGATAAGAATGATAACCAATGCCATTAACCAGTGAATGTGGGTTAGGAACCCCTTCAGCAGTAGGAGCAGGTTGCACTATCCAGCCCTTGCAACATACACAAAGAGCCTCTGAGCAGATAGGGAAATATAAATAAAGATCAGAATGACAATCACTAGTGATCCTAAAGGTACCAATCATTATTGTGTGTGTGTGTGCATGTCTGGATGGTATGTGTGTTTTGACACCAACCATACAACCCTTTGTGGTTCCACACGAGTGTTATGTGGATAGGAATGCCCCCCCCCCCCACTTTCCCTAGGGGATAGTAGTACTCCCTCGGCAGGGTATAGGAACAGAGGAGTGGGTATGTTGTGCGAACCCAGCTTAGCCTCTTCTTTCTGACATTCTGTCTCCTTACCCTGCTTCCTCACTTTCCCTACAACCGCTCCCACAACTTTCTCTGATCGGCCTCTAATTTACATGTAATTTGTGAACTTTCCAATCCCCTTTCTTCCCCCATCATGGATTTCCTACCTTTCTTCCTAATAGCCTCTTTGGGATAATTAATCCCTGACTCAATTTAATAAATTCAACCTCGAATCCTCTGCAACACAGGGGCCTACTGCCTTGCAGCATTTTCCTTTTTAGGAAAACTCTGATTGTAAAACCCCTTGTTGCCTTGTAGGGTACAGGCTTTTTAGGCAAGGGCTAGGCCCTCAGCCAATACCTGGGGTGGGTGTCAGCAAGGACATGCGGCTCATGAAAATTTGCCACTGCAACCTATTTGGCGGGTCGAGGAGGGGATGGTGAGCAGGCCCTCTAGTCATAATGTGTATGGTTGGAGCTGGGGTCCTGGGAATTGTGTCAGAGGGTACGTGTTTTTTAGGATGCCACTTCCGCCCAAAGGTTGGGGGCCCAAACCTAGGAGTAGTGTCCTAGGAGGCTGCCCTGCCAGTGGGTAAAAAATGGCGGGATAGTTACATTCGCATGGACAGGTGTCCCTGTAGTTGTGCCGGCGGGATGCTCTTGAGGCCACTGATAAAACATTAGCGGGTTAAGGCTTGTGGGAATGGGACTCAGTCTCCTGGCTTTGGCTGTGTGCATGTGACAGGCTTATAACCTGTCCTTCCCTCCACTTATATTCTACCCTGAATGGAGATGTGGGGGCGGAGGTATTGGAGTATGAAGGAGGTCGTGCATGGAAGTTGTGGATTTGGCACTAGGAATGTGGAAGGCGAGCAAATTCTAGAATTTGGGGAAGCAATGGAATATGGTCATTTGTAACACCCTGTTCAGAAAAGAGAGAAGAAAACTGGTCACATATACATCTGGAGACAGCATTAGTCAGATAAGACTATTTTATTGTTAGAAGAAGAGAGAGAAAATTAGTGTAAGATGTTAAAGTGATACCCAGTGAAGAGTATGTACAGCAACCTAAATTACTGTTGTGTGACCATTGGTTAGGGAAATTGCAGGCCAGAAGGAGGGTGTGGAAGCTTAAAAATCAGGAAGTGAGGGAGGCTTTTTACGAGGAGTTCCGTAAACTATCGTCGGAGAATAGAGCGACTGACGGAAGTGTGAGTGAGCAGTATGGGAGACAAAGATAACCTTCTAAAAACCACTGAACAAGTTTGTAGATGGTCAAGATATTCACCAAGACACAAGGCGTCTTGGTGGTAGAATGAGGAAGTTGAGCCTGTAGTGAAAGAGAAAAGAAGATCGTTTATGGTATGGAAGCAGGGTGAGAGTAAGGAAGTATACTTGGCAGCGAAAAGAAGTGCAAGTCGGGAAGTGAATAGGGCTAAGTCAGAGGCCCAAAAACCTCTTCTTGAGAGCCTCAATGGTGCTGAGGGTAGGAAAAGGATGTTACAACTGGCTAGGCAGATGAAAAAGGATAATAGTGATATAGCGGGTGAACAGTGCATTAAAAATGATGGTAGAGTTGTGGTTGGGCAGGACAATATAAAAAAGGCTTGGAGGGAGCATTATAATCATTTATTAAATGTAGAATTTGACTGGGACAGGAGACTTGTGAATTTCACAGAACCTGTGGCCATCAATTAAGGACAAAATGGTGAGCAGAGCCATCAATCACATAGGTGTTTCTGAGATAAATGTTGAGATGTTGAAAGCCTCTTGAGATATTGATGTGAGATTGGTCACAAACCTTATAAATGCTGCCATATATGAATGTGCCGTACCAGAAGACTGGCTGAAGAATGTGATTGTGAATGTATAAGGTGAATGTGATGCACTAGAAAGGGGTAGCTACAGAGTCATAAAGCTCCTCGATTATGTTATGAAAGTTATGAAGCGTGTTCTATAAGAAATGATTAGGGAAAGGATAAACTTTGACGACATGCAGTTTGGGTTCATGACTGGAAAAGGAACCACGAATGCTATATTTATAGTTATACAACTCCAGGAGAAGTACAACGCTAGGAAAAGAGCGTTGTATTATATTTTTGTTGACCTGGAAGAGCCTTTTGATAGGGTACCAAGAGATGTGGTGAGTTGGGCAATGAGAAAGTTAGGGATCGAGGAGTGGTTGGTTAGGGTGGTTATGGCTATGTATGAAAGTTCAACAAACCAGGTGAGGATAAATGAAGAATTGAGTGATGACTTCTCTGTGAAGGTTGGTGTGCATCAGGGATCCGTTTGAGACCCTTGCTCTTTGTTATGGTCCTGGAAGTGCTGTCACAGAGTTGCCATTCGAGTTGTTGCATGCTGACGACCTAGTGCTGATTGCCGATGATGAGAGGACAACACTTTAGAAGTTCAGGTTGTGGAGGGAAGGGATGAATTCCATGGGGCTGAGAGTGAATTTGGATAAAACAAAGATGATTTCAAGAGTGGGTGGTGGTAATGACATCATTGAGGGTATGTGGCCATGTGCAGTCTGTCACAGAGGGGTAGGGAATAACTTTATCCTGTATAATGAATGTGCTTTGTGGGTGTATAAAAGATATAGTGGTATCAGGGGTAGGCTGCAGAATGATGGAGTTTCAGTGCCCTGTGTATAGAGAAGAGGATTGTATTTGATGGTGTGTCGCTTGAATGCATAGAGGAGTTCTGCTATCTGGAAGAAATGATCAGTGCTGGGGTGAGTTCTGTGGCAAGGGTTAGAAGTGGTTGGAAAAAGTTAAGAGAGCTGCTGCTTCTTGACACTGAGGGATTTTTTCCTTCCGAGCTAAGGGATGTCTGTACAGTGTGTGCGTATGAAGTACAATGTTGTATGGCCGTAAAACTTGGGCTGTGAAGGAAGAAGACATCCAAAGGCTCAATCGTACTGAGATGAGAATGGTGAGATGGATGTACGGTGCATATCTGAATTTGAGGCCTGGAGGTGACAGGGTTACGAACTGTGAATTAAGGGATAGATTGGGGATAAAATGCATTAGTGAGGCATTGAGAAGAGGCAGATTGAGGTGGTTTAGTCATGTAGAAAGGATGGAGGATAATAATTGGGGGAAGGGTGTTAGAAGTTTGGAGGTTGGGGATGTAGCTGCCAGAGGGAGGCAGAGGAAGATGTGAAATGGTCATACAGAAGGACCTTAGAGATATGAGTTTGAATAGAGAAACAGCCAGAGATCGAGTAGCATGGAAAGCCACCATTAGGTAAATAAGGCCGACACATGCAAGCATGTATGGAACCTTAAAAAAATGATGATGATGAATGATGATAGGATTGTCCAACTCATCACACAACAAAATTTTTGTCCTTGTTGGATTTGAACCTATGCCTCGATGTTAGAAATCTGACGCTCTATCCACTAGCCTAGCAAGAGATTCATTTAGGAGGTTCCCTAGATGGAATGATGTGTTGTGTGTGCAAAGGCCAGGGATAAAACCCAGTACTGGGCAGTGAAATCCAACACCTTATCCACTAAGTTAAAGGACAGAACATTGGTAAGGAGAGTTTTGCAAAATGTGTGGAAGATTGAGATCTCCTGTAGACAGTGGAGTTGGTAGGGTGCGCCACTACTTCAGATGACAAGTGTAAGTCTACCCCTGGTATCCCCATGTGTGGATAGGGGGATTAATAGAGAGTATAGATACTCAAGGGTAAGCATATACACTTGAGTGCTCTCATAGTGAAGTGAATAGTCGTTTATAACTCCTCAGAAGCAAATGATTTCTCTGGTCTGTCCGACCGCTTGGGAGACTAAGGGAGAAAGTCTTTGATCGTACACTGTAGGGCTTCCCCAACATTGCAAGTATGCAGGGTTGCGCCTTCTGTGAGACTGCCCTGAGGGACAAGGTTTGAGTGGAGGGAGGCTGTTGCATGCTGAGGGGAGAGGAAAAATTTCATAGCAACCCCCCCTCCCTACCCTGAGCTAGCGGTCCGTGCAACAACCAGGAAGAGGAAGTTCCATTGCAACTTAACCCCCACCTGGATTTCATCCAGGTAGAGGGGTATAAACTCAATGATAGCATCCAGATGGGGTGGTCGTGTCATATCCATTTGGAAATGACTGACCACTACATTTTCTCTTACACTACAGGGTGGCTAGAGTTTAAAAAGCACAGCCTTGAGTTTCTTCTCTGTTGTGGCAGAGTAAGAATACCCATTGTGCAGTAACCAGTGCACTTATTATAAAGTAACTAAATGCAACATGTGAAAAGTTGCTGAAAACAAGGGGACAAGAACCAGGTCATATAAATTCATTAAAAACCCCCATGATCAGATCAGGAGGCTGACTGCCATGAACTACCTCAAGGCAGCTCATTTTAAATGCCTTGTACAGTTTTTAAATCTTAATTCTCTAACCTCTTAATTATTATCATACTCTGACATTGATGCAATATCCATCACCCAGGAGGGCTGGGTGATGTCTACAGTGTGGCATGGCCAGAAGGACTCTAACATTGTAGGAAGGATTCAGAAGGGTGGATGTCAACAGGTTGAGATTGAAGCAGGGTGTTGTGTGAAAGTAACTCAATAGTGAAGTGAGTATGGATATATTTCTTGAAGCTGGGGTGGGCAAGGTGGGAGAGTCGACATTTTATCTCTAATGTAGTATAATTTAGGTGTTTTAATGTTTCTTTGTGGGAGTAGTTGTTCTGTCATGTAGTATAGTGGGTGGGTACTCTGGATATGTGGAGGCTGCAGTGTATGGATAGTATTTGTGTGCATATCATGTCAAGGTGATCCTTGATATTTTGGGGTTTCAGAGTGTAGTTGGCATGTGTGTGTAGTAGTGTTGCAGCCTATGATTATTTTTAAGGTTTTGTTTTGTGTTGTGTAGAGTGTTTAAGAATCTTTGAGTGAGGTTAGGTACTCAAGCAGAGCTAAAATAGTCATTTCATTACTGAGTGTAATATTGTTTATAAAAAACTGGGGTTGTGGTTTCTTTGTTTTGTCCAAGTATTGTGTGCATGAGTGATTTGAGGGTGTTAATTCTTGGGGTACATTTGTTTTTATGTTAGTGAAATGCTGTTTGAATGTCATTGATATATAACATCATTTTATGGATGACAGAAGCTGCAAAGGCCTATCAAAGGTCATCTGCATGTGTCAAAACCCTCCCATACACTGCATCCATAGAATTGTGTCAGATCATGCATCTATAATATCCAATTTAAACCATCCACAGGAATGCGTCAAAACCAAAAAGCATCACCATCAAGGCTGGTCAAAATCCAAATCATCCATAATATCCAATAAAAAACTGCATCCACATGAATGAGTCCAGAATACCCCCCCGAAGTTAACCCTCCCTCTCAATATAATCATCTCGTACGCATTTGAAAACATTCAAGTTTGGACACTCTACTGTCTCAGGTGGCAAACTATTCCAGTAATCTACCATTTTATTGGTAAAACAATATTCTTGAACATCCAACCTGCACCTCTGTTTTTTCATTTTTAAGTGGTGACCCCTAGTCCTATTACTACCTTCCAACTCAAATAACTTGGCAAAATCCAACTTATCCATCTCAGAACAGATTTTAAAAAGTTCAATTATATCTTCTTCCCTTACACAACTTCTTTCAATGCCAAGTATTTGGGGGTGTGCAGTATGAAGGTGGTGGTGTTAGCCAAGGTATATATTGGTGTACTCATGTATCACTGAAGAGGAGGGTAGCTGTGGACATGGTTAGGACTATTTTGAGATTTTTTTGTGGTGAACCAGGTATGTAGTGTGTTGAGGTAGGGTTGGAGGAGACTACTGTGTCTTTGCTTTTTTGGTGCATACAAGTGAATGCTGTCATCTGTCCATGAAACTGTGTATCTAGGATGAGTGAGTGTTGGGTATGTCATGCATATAAAGCTTAAAAAGTGTGGGGATAATGAAATTATTCATGTTTGATGTCTGGTCAGAAAATGCCACATGGGCATTTTGCCTGCCAAATATCTTAGTCATATCTTTGTGTTGTGCATGTTCCATATTTTGTTAGGTTGAGGTGGGAGATGGCATTGAAAGCTATTCCTGTGTCTAGTGTTCTGTGTGGTTGTGTTTAGTCAATACCATTAGAGATTCTTCATGTGAGGTCTGTAAGAAGAGGGGTTATTGAAAACATAACTATATAGGTTTTTTAATCAATCTGACACTCATTTTGAACACTTTTATATGTCAGTGGGGACCTACATTTTTAACTCTAGTATTTGTTTACAGACCAACAGCCTACTTGTGCCACGCATCTGGGATTGACATATTTACAACTGCAATTGAGTTCTAGATTTGGTAAATAATGTCATTAATTTGAAAGGTCACAATTTTTTTTTTAAAATTTAAAGCACAAATAGCAACAAGGTTGTATCACATGGAAAGTTCTAGAGATCTGAAAAGTGAAAATGTGCTGAAGAATGGCAAGAATGCAGAAGACACGTAACCCTTCCCAAATAGGGTCAGAAGGGGTGAACCATATCCCCCCCCCCCCCACACACACACACTCTTGGCCCTGACCAGAGATGAATGGAATTTTAAAAAATTTTAAGAGCTCATCTGGCAACTGCCTACTTGGGCATTAGTTGCATATTCAACATTGCCTAATATTAGGCATCTTTTAAAGAGGATGCTACCCCCCCCCCAAAAAAAAACCCCCATCAATAAAAATAAAACAGAAAAGAGGCAATAAGCAGGAAGCAAGTTCAGGCATTGGGGGGTGGTCCACCTCCCCCCAGCACAGGAATGTGCAACCTACTAAAATAACAAAAAACCCAACTAGTTAAATAAAGGCGAGAAGGCCAACCTCGCCCCAAAAGTCTATAAGTCCACCAGTCAATGTGCACAAACTTGTCCAGAGTACAAGGGACAGGCGGTAGTGACCCCGCTCATCCCGGCACTGGGACAGGTAATGTGCATGGAGATCGCTCAGACTGGACATCCAACAAGAATGTGCTGAACAATCTGGGGGACAACGCAGTTTTCACAGTAAGGCGCTGGAGAGCGCTCCATCGAATGGTGATGCATCACATGAGCGCGCCGGATTTGGAGACGACAGAAAGCAACCTAAAGCCATCGCAGAATTGGGGGATAGGTCCATGGGAATAGTCGCAGTGCAATGGCACATGACTTTAAGTTCCCTTTGACCGTCTCCCATCTTCTTTGCCAAGCAGCCCAAAGAGCTGCCCATATTCCTGCCATGTAGTTGGTGTGAGGAAGAGTGAAACACTGGTCCAGTCACAGAGTCCTCACAGACTCTGAGATGAATGGAAGAAAGCTGGTTGGTGACTACCCTGTGATATTAGCCAAGAAAGCCCAGTTAGTATCAATTTAGCTTGAGACTGCCAGGGCCATTCAAGCATGCTGCTCCTCCAGTTACCAAGTGTAATAACAGTCTACACAAGGTAACCCTAGCAGATTTGATAGGTCACAACTCATCAAATGTTAATTGGCAACTTACACATTGGTAAGGATGATTTAAAGTGTATTGATTATTCAAAAGTTTTTCCCACCACAATCTTACCTTTCTTTGCCTAATGGTTTGATGAAACTCTAAACTTTGTTTGTCCCTTTTAGAACAAAATATCTACAAAACAATTACATTTCTTAAGTATATGAACCATTAGTCTAGTTCAGATTCACAAATATTGCTTCGCTATCAAAGCTATAAATAAATAATGCATAATTTTCACAAAATAATACCGCATTAATGTGTAGTGCTCAGAATAAGACCGAATGTAGGATCTGAACCTATATGAATGGAGTTTCCCCTTGGCTATCACATTCACCACCTAATTAAAGTTTGAACAGCTGAACAAAGAAAAAAGAATGGGAAAGTGGAGTATAATAGGTGAATTGGTTAGGAGATCCACAAATTCTTTTGATTAGCTTTTACAATATACTGCAGGGGGAAGGGGATATGGCTAAAAGTAGGCAAATGAAGTAAAGCATTTACCACATTTCAATGCTTTTGGCCTTTCAATGTCTTTGATGAGTTGTAAGTCACCATCACAAAGTTCATACACCTGCCAAGAGAAATATCACATTAGTCATCAAAATTCAAATTGAGAAGCATCACATTAGTCATAAAAATTTCCAATGAGAAATATCAGTCATAAAACTGAGGCCATTTCTATCAGCACATTCTTGAAAAGAGAGGTTAAACATAACATAATTTAACAGATAATCAAAGCCACAAAAGCCTATCAGGCATCATCAAAATTGATCAACCAGACACTGTACCCAGGACCCAATATCTCTCTATAAACTGCAGCCAAAGGATTGTGTCCAGAATACTATCTCAAAAGATTAATTATGTAACAACAATAATATAATAAGTCTAATCTATACTTTTGTTTTCTAATTTTCAACCTTAGTTCTATTATCCTCCAGCTCCAAGAACTTGCCTATATCCAAATTTCTAATGAACATATTTATCACCCTCAGTCTATCGCCAAATTTGAAGTGGTTCAGGGAAGACATCATCTTTGTCCTCTCCTTTACAACAACTCTAGCAAGTTGATATCATGTCTCAAGTGTAAGTACCATGCCTGTATATACAGTACTCTAAATGTGGTTGACATATGATTTATAGAGTTTAAGAACAACCTCCTTAATTTTATAATATTGCTTTTAATGAAATACAACAGCACTACATTATTTTTTGACTTAAAAAACTAAAAGAAATTTAATGAACTATCTATTACTACGCCTAAGTCTTCCTCAACTTTCACTGAGTTCATTCAGCAAATGCCGGTCCATTTCATAGATAAATTCCATATCGTCACCTTATTAAAATAATTGCCTAAATCAGTTCTTCGGGATGTGGCACAACTTTTGATATACTTGCCCAACTCATTTGTTGAGTAGTAGAGAATTCACAGTAAACATTTTGTCTAAATCACAAGGAGACCTAAGTATTATTCCCAGCACTGCCTAAGTCAGTCTTGTGTCTTGGGCAAATAGACCATACTGCCTAAGTCCAACAATGTGATTTAGGCAATCTGACCTGACCTTTATTTCTATTACATTTTCTAAATTATCTCCTTTTAGACATTCTAACATTTTCTATAATTACTGAGTTGTAAACATCAGACACATGGTGAGCCATGAATGCATAGCTATCTAAATGTCAGTGTACAAAAGTTATCAATTTCAGGTGTGTTTTTCGTCTCTATCATGAAAGGTACAAGTGATGTACTAACCTCATATGCTGCAAATACACTAGTGGCTGGTGATCTGTTCCCACTAGAAAAATGGTCATAATGACTTGAGACAGAATCTTAATGCAGCCAACTCTCTTTCAATCATCGAATATGCACATTCTGCCACACTAAATGCCTTGGAAACATACGCAATTACTCGCTTCCTTTCAACCCCATTCACAACCTGATCTTGCATCAAACATCCAACCATCGAATGACCACTTGCATCCGTATACAGCATTCCTGCATTTGTTCCATACGCTGGATATGCAAGTTCCATATCTTTTGCAACTTCCACTTTTAACTTTTCAAATGCCACATTCATAGTCATTCCACTTAATTACAGTACTCTTCTTTTTCCCCAGTCCACACACTCAACGGTTTCATCACACCTGAACAATCTTTCATAAACTTTCTTCCAACTCAACTAAACAAAGAAATCCACGCAACTCTGTCACTGTGGTTTGCTAGTGAAGTTGAGTTTTGGGAACATAAGGTGAGTGTGGTTGGATTGTGTAAATCAGAGAAGTACGTGAACCTCCTGAATATTTGGTGCAACATCTGGTGAATGAATATCTGTGAAAGAATGGAAGACTAAAATGGTAGATGATATAGCTAGTGCTTTAGAGGGGAAGCAGTTAGTGTTAGTTGAACATGGAAGGGGAAAGCGTAAGAGTAAACGGATGAGAAAGGATGAATGGATGGAACAGTTCAGTGAGAGTGAGGTGGGAAAGTTTTCTGGATTTGTGCAAGATTTAGATGGAGTATATGATAGAACGTATAGTATTTGTAAGTTTCCTTTGAATGAGTGAGTCTATGCTTGAGAGTATAAATGGGATAAGTGTGCAATTGGAACAAGAGTTGATAAATGCTATGAAAGAATGGGAAGGTTTGATGGATAAAGTAGAGAGGTTAGTTGAGGATTTTAGTGAGATTGATCAGGGAATGTCAGATGTGTGTGTGGATGAAGTACATAGAGAAGGGGCCATGGATAGACATGATGAAGAGACATTACAACAGATCACAGAGACGGTTGATGGACCTGTGACTAGGAGGAGAGGCAGAGTGAAAGAGTATGACTGGGTGATGCCGAAAGCAATGTGAATGAATGAAATGGGTTTATGAAGATGGAGATTGAGACATGGTGAGGTGAGGCGAATTTAGCTTGGAGGGATGTAGTAGTTAGGTTATCCACCTCCCCTCCCTTATGTCTAATCCCTTTCTTCTTTTTCAGAATGTGTGTGGATCTTGTGAGACATCATCATTGCTTTGTGTGGGGACTCGATAGACCTCTATCATGCTCCCCCATTCATCTCAATTTTCTTTTTAGGTGGATTCTTTCAGCTAAACAATAAGTCTTTGTTCATTAAAAGTTCAAAAGCCAATAATTGTGACTGAGGAAGGAAGAGCTGCCTGGACAGAAAATAAGCGAGTGAAAATTGTATGAGAGGGGGTATGGTTGAATGTGTTAGGTGTAAAGATGGTTGAGTGTGGCAGTGAATCAGTGACTGAATGTGGCTTCTCTTTTCCACCTCTGTGGTACCGATAAATTGGTCAGCATCTGGCTTTTGGAGACGGCTAAAACCAATCCTGATCCTCGCACGTGTGCCTACCTTTTAGGGGGGATCTTCTTAAGTGTGGACCTTGGAGGGCACTTCCCAGTTTCCAAGGAGTAATTGGAGCAGCGCCTCACAGACTGCAACACAGCAGTGGGGACTAACAAGTGTCCAAGGTCCTTGAGACAGGACACTTCGCTGAATCCCGGACCTCACGTGTCCCTGTCAAAGGGGGCCCACCTTCCCTTACCCTTCCATTCATCCCCCTGTTCGGCCGGACATAACTAGTTTAAGAAGGGTGCACCCATTACTTCCAATACTTGGCACTTCCTGATTTGTGTCGGCTAAGGTTTTTGTAAGACTTTACTTGCAGTTTGGTGTTAGCCCCCTATATAGTCAAGTCAAATTGGCCAAGGTATTTTGTAAGGCCACCTAAAAATATATATCATCATCACTAACACTATAATTTAAGAAGGGTTTTTTTTTTGAGTATTTGAATAATAATTTCATCTTAGTTTGGTTATGACTTATGTTTTTTTATCAAAGTTATTTCTAATAATTCTTTTATAATATCCCCAAAACAAATGGTTAAGTTCAGTAAATATAAGTATCAAAATTTTGTGAATTTTTTAAAACCCAAAGAATTACAAATGGTGAACTTCAGAAAATTTATTTTTATATATCTCCATCTATAACTATATTTTAGCAACGTGATATTTTTAAAGGGGGGAAATTTATTTTAGAGTTCCTTTTTAAAATTGTTATAATTGGCGAAGTTCAGGAAATTTCTAAAAATTTAACCATGGCCGCTTTTTTTAAATTTAAAATTTGAATCTTAGTAGCGAAGCCATTGCCTGGTATATATATATTTTTTGTTTATAAATTGTAAATATTTTGGTGATTGTTTGCATTTTTATTATTTACTGGGATTGTGGTTGATTGCCATTATTTATTGTTATTAAATAAAATTAGAAAATAGACTCTCTCCTTGAACCATCGAGCGGAACTTGTTGGGGCGGTGGGAAGAATTGGTGAGGAAGTTGCAACCCTGCTGCCAAAACGTGTACAATTGCGTATAATGTGTAGAGAGGAGAAAATAGTGAAGGAAAAAGGATAAAGGATAGCACACATTAGGAAAGAAATGAGTGGGGGAAGGTTAATAGGCCCAGAAGCCCTCAGTGATTCTCATAAACTTTGTACTGATGCTTCCACCTTTGGTGTCCCTGAAAGAACTCTTATGTCATGGATAAGGTCAGCAGTTTCATCAAGCGACAGTCTGTCAGTAGCCAAAACACAAGCCAAACCAGGTCCCAAAAGCGGTACGTACACGTCATCTGTTTTTGACAGTTTTCAAATTTCATTACTCGTATAACTGAGGACAGTGTGTCAACTTTGTTTCATACCATAGTGCTATAATTCTCTTGTCTTTTCAGGAAAGTATGCAAAAGTGACTGATGCTGAGAATGAATTTCTCAGCCTGGTTGAAGTGCCTGCCTACTGTGGACTCACATTATTGCAGGAGCACGCCAACATACAAGGAGAAACATTTTTTGTATCCTGGGACCACAATTGCAAACCTTCATCGAGAATACAAAATGGAAGCTGAGAAAGGTGGGGTAAAAGCTGTGGAAATTTCTTACTTCACTAATAAATTCAATGAGGAAAACTTATCTTTCTTCATCCCCCGGAAAGATCGATGTGACGTATGTGAATCCTTCAAATATGGTAATATCAGCAGGGATGAATACAACAGACACATTAAATTAAAGGATGAAGCTCAAAAAGAGAAACACTTGATAAAGATTCTGCCTATACATGGCATCTACCATGTACTACAAAACAAAGCTTCCGGTACATAACTTCACTCTATTTAATCTGAAATTCAAGCGACTTGAAAAGTGAAATCTTTTCATATCTGCAGTACCATCACTTTGAAACTATAATTTTAGAGAACCTCAATTTACAAGAGCTTGTGATCTGGAATGATGGATGTGGATACCTGAACAGAAACGTGAAAGTTGCCAATGCCTATTCTGCTCTTGCCAGAAAACATGGCATCAGCATCATGCAGAAGTACCTTTTTGCAGGCCACACGCAAATGGAGTGCGACTCCATGCATAGCACTATTGAAAGAAAACTAGTAAATGATGTCTTCACAGAGTGAGATTATGCAGTACTCATTCAGTGTGCAAGGATCAAACAAACCCCATACATTGTCAGACAGATGAAGCACCAAGTGGTTCACAATCTGCGAGGTTTAAGGTACCTAAGTCATGGAACAGGGTGTGATTCAACATCTACTCAACATGAGAGATTCTGCCACACCGGATTCAAAATATGGAAGCTAAATGGATCCCATTGTTTTCATCAAGACTGCCTATAACCATGTGTAAATTCAACGACCTACAGTCCATGAAGACAGTTATGCCGGCTGACTGCTATAATTCTTTTGATACCTTGCCTCACGAGTAATGAATACTAACAGGAACTAGGTACTATAAGTCATAATTGTGAACAAAGACAAAGAAACAAGGTTTTGACAAGTATTTGACTAATTTCCCCTTTTCATTTGTTTAAGTTTATTTTTCAAAAATTAAGGTTACTTACTATACAGATAAATCAAATCATAACTGTGAAAAGATGCAAGGAAACAGTGTTTTGAGAATCATTTCATTAATTTTCCCTTTGTTTTCCTTTACTTTATTTTTCAGAAGGTCTGAAGTTCCCTTTATGAAGGTATACTTATTTGTTTCTAATAATTGTAGATATACTGGTGCTTAGCTAATTCATAATTTTCGGGATGAAAAGATACAAAGAAACAATGTTTTGAAAAGGATTTCATTATTTTTTTTCTGTAAATTTTCTTGAGTTTCTTTCTTAGGTCTGTGGGTCTGAATACCTTTATCAATGTCTAAGCATTTTTGGTTTTTAAGAAATTTATTGGTGCTATATTTTGTACTTTTCTCTGAATTTCTTATTCAAAATGTCTGAACTACTTTTTCAGAATGTGTACTTATCTTTTTTCCCTGTTTTGAACTAATTGGTACTTTACCATTTTGCCTAAGTCATATATAAACATTCCCAATTAAATTGCCTAGGTCAATTTACTTCATTTTATTTTAATGAATTAACACTTCCACATAAGAAAAGCATATAAATGTTTTTGTCTATCTATCAATAAGTTATAAAATGATTAGTGTGCTGATACCAAAATCAAGAAAATGAGTGTTTTTTGATTTCCCGAAAAGTTGAAAAAATGACTTAGGCAATTATTTTAATAAGGTGATGATATTATCCCTATCCATGTTAATGAATTGGCATTTTTTTATGGCTAAAAGTCAGATGAATGTATTCAAGATACTAATTTATTTAAATCACTGCATTTTAAAGTTACCTTCAATATCTTTTAATACAGTTGCCATTTACATTCAGCAAAAAGTGACATTTTGCTAATAACTACCTACCTAAGATCCTTTATATAAATTACAAAGAATAATGGCTCCAGAACTAATCACACTTATAACATCCCTCCAATATGACTTTGTGGTGGAGCGAATGTGAGTGTGTGTAAAAGGGCCATTCTCCCACCCCTTTTCTCAGTACCCTCTCCCTCCCTCTGTAAGAATGTGTGTGAATGGGAATGGGTTTGTTTTATTTTTGTTTATTTTATGTATAAAATGATTACCATGTTTTTCTTTCTTTCCAGGCGTCATATTCTGGAAAGATAGTAGCTAATTTTGAGATATCACTATAATTAAATTGTTGTATTATATTGTACTTTGCTTAAAATAAACTTTTATCAAAGCGTCATATTCTGGAAAGAGGTAAGCTAGTCGATAAATTTACTCGGGTAATGCCCACTTATTAGTTTCGCCATCCATGTATAAATAAATGGGTCATAAAAGGAGGATATATCTCTTCTACAGAGAGTGGAAGTGTGGAATGATAGCAAGAGGGGTTCTCTAGACGAGTGCTCTGCCCAGCCCTGAGACGGAGGGCTTTCGTGCCTCTCTAAGCACCTGAACCGCCATACCCGCCTTCGTTGACAATCCTGCCTCCTTCTAAGTTAGCCTACTACCACCCACCTCCGGCACACAAGTGATAGCGCGTGCCCCCTTTTCGTTCGGTTGTTGTGTTTTTTTTTGTTTTGTGTAGAATATAAGTAAATTGTTGTATTTCCCGGTTATAAAATTCTCTTTTGGTATCGTGTTTGGATTGGGGAATTTAGCCTCATTTTGAAGTGTGCACACTTCCCTAGGAAATATAAAATTGTTGTAAATATAAGCTGTAATTATCATTGTACTTTTTTTTGTAAGTAAAGGGACTGTATATACAATCCGTTTTATTCTCCCTCGATTTCTCACGTCCGGACAGTGTAGGAAGCGGGTTGGATCGATTATCGATTGGGATTAGAGATATATTTTCGGCCCGCTACAACTTCACTCCATCTCTCTATCTATATATACAGTGTTTGGGCTAAATTTCATGATTTGCATAAAATTAAATGCAATATCCCAGCCCAAAATAAATATTTTAAAAATTAAAAAAATATTAACTAGATTATGGTTTGGGAAACTGGCGCAAGTGTTCCTCACTGGGTCCTTGGGAAGATCGTCCAATACCTCCTTGATCTTGGTACTGCAGGCCAGGCAGTTTGTATATTTCTCAACCACACACAATAATCAATGTGATACAATTGGAAGAATTATGAGGCCAGAAAGTGGGGAGAGTAAAGTCATAGAAATTCTCCAACCACTTATGACTCTTCTGGATGTATGGCAGGGAGCTGAATCCTGCAACCACACATTGGCCTTGTAGCAGCAACTCTCTTCATCGAGCATTTGACCACAGTCTCCACATCTGTCTGAATTGAGCCTAAGACCCTGCTCAGAGATTTGGTGTGGCATATCATCTTCACCGGAGACACCCAAAGACCATCACAGTTTGGGGTAAATTTCTTCATGATACATTTAAATGTATGAAGGACATAAGGGAAAGTGAAAATATATGGAAGTTATAAAGCTGGGGTAGTCTAAAGAAGAGACTTCTTACAGTAGGCTGGACTGGAAGGGGTCTATTTTATTTTGGTTTTTTTCAAAGAGTTTAAGTTTGATTTAGGCATATCATGCCTGTCTTAATTTCTCCAGTATTATAACCCTCCCCCCTTTCTAGAACCTACACAATCTTCATAATTAAAATTGTGCGAATGTTGGATGTTGGGGTCAGAGCATGCAACCCTAAAGATATCACACCTAGCATAGTTTATTTAGTTGTCCAATGTAACAACAGATAAACACTTAGGAAAAGAATGGCTACTAGTGCTTTTGTCTTATATCACATTTCAATCCCCAAAGAACTGTGAAGGAGCAATTTTAATGAAGATAAAAGATAAAACAATAAACCTAAACACAAAAATGGAAAGAATTTATAAAAGGGATAAAACGCCACTTAGTGATAGAAATGTGAGGAGGAGGACAACCAAAGGAAGTCCTCTGATAAAATAAAGTGAAGTCGACCGTGGCATAAACGAAGAAATGGAAGATACGTACCAGCGCCAAGACTCACGACGGAGGGTCCTTTGGCAGATGGCACAAGCTCGGTTCCGATCGACCCTATTCGAGACGGTCGGGCTCCGCCTATGACGGGAATGGGACAACTGATAGGAAAAAATAGCCGACGTGCAACCCTTCGATCACCAGGAGATGGTGGAGCGCCTTGCAACAGGGCATCTCCGCGGAACGAAGCGCTCGGCAGCCTCTAAAATATGAGACCGCTGAATCTATGGTATCGAAGGAAACCCGGGAGGCATCGATAAAGGAAGCCTGCCAGAACCCAACCCAATTTGCTCGCCGCAGATCCCAACGAGGAGGGAGGGAAAGGCACGGGCCAGGAGGGCGGCCGAGAGTACTATCAGGAAGTGATCACTTCCGGAAAGGTCGTCCCGAATCGACCACCGGAAGTCGAGGAAACAGTTAGGCAAACATAAGGACAAGTCTACAGCACTAAACGAAAACGTTTGAACATGGTAAGAAGTAAAGTTGCTGGAATTTAAAAGACAAAGGGAATCGGATAATAGGGACTCAACCACTCCGCCCGAGGGATTATGGGCAGTATCACCCCAAGATAGGTGGCAAGCATTAAAATCACCAAGTAATAAAAATGGGGTAGGTAACTGACTTGTGAGCTTTAAAAGGTAAGACCTATTCAAACTAAAATAAGGGGGAATTTACACAGAACAACAGTTAAAAGCTTGGAAATAAAAACCTTCGCAGCAACAGCCTGCAAGGTAGTACGGACAGGAAGTGGTGCAGAGAATAGCGAAGAGGAAATTAAAAGTGAAGCACCACCATGAGACACGCCCCGGCTGGGGGGATGGAATTAAACACCCGCAAGTGCCGGGAAGGGGTGAGCCCAAGCTTATTTTCTTGTAAACAGACCCCCAAGGGCCGAACGATAGAAGACAAGAGCCGGAGTTCCTCCCACTCGGGGAGAACCCCTTCACAATTCCACTGTAGGATGACAGACATTACTGTCGTCTCGACACCAATGTCAGGATTCTAGTGACGGAAACCGTCGAAGGTTCCCGACTACCAGAAGGCCTAGAAGGGGCAAGTGACAAATTGCGATGAGCCGGGGACACACCCGGCACGGACTAGGCAGCTGAACGGCTGGAGGCGACAGCTGAGAGCCAGAGCAAACCCCCAACATGGAGGGCTTATGGCCCGGAAGGAAAGGGAGATGGAGCAGAGACGGACGAGAACTAAGATGCGAAGATGGAACAGAAGGCGGAATATGGACAGAGGGTGAGAAGGAAACAGGGTCAGAAGGTAAGGGGGGAATTGGATCAGATGAAGAGGAAGGAGAAGGGTCAAAGGGTGATTATTTTTTTTTAAGAGCTCATCTGGCGACTGCCTACTTGGGCATTAGTCGCCGTATTAAAAACTTGCATAGTAGTGGGCTACTTTAAAATCAAATTAAAAAAAAAACAGAAAACAACCCAAACCCAACACCAAAATTTTTTTAAAAAAGGGAAAAAGGAAGCGAGCAGTAAGCAAGCTCCTTCGTCGGGGAAAGGCCCCCCCTCCCCCGGCGCAGGAGCGTGCGACCTACAAGGGGAAAAAAAAGCCCCCCAAAAAACAAAACAAAAGAAAACAAAAAACCTGGTTAAATAATAGGGAGAAGGCCGGCCTCCCCCAAAAGTCAACAGGTCCACCAGTCAATGTGCACGCACTAGTCCGGAGTACAAGGGACAAGCGGTAGCGACCCACCCCCATCCCGGTACCAGGACAGGTAACGTGCGCGAAGATCACCCAGACTGGGACATTCAACAAGAATGTGCCGAACAGTCTGGGGGAACGACGCAGTCGTCACAATAGGGTGCAGGCGAGCGCTCCATCAAATAGCGATGCGTCACACGAGTGTGTCCGATTCGGAGACGACAGAAAGCGACGTGAAGCCGTCGCGGCATTGGGGGATAGGTACATGGGAACAGTCGCAGCGCAATTGCACGAAACTTTAAGTTCCCTTCGACCGTCTCCCATCTTCTTTGCCAAGCAGTCCGAAGAGCAGTCCGAAGAGCTGCCCGTATTCCTGCCATGTAGTCGGTGTGAGGAAGAGCGAAACGCTGGTCCGGTCGCAGAGTACTCGCGGACTCTTTGGCGCCTTCATCGGCACGCTCATTCCCCGCAATTCCTACATGTCCAGGAACCCAGCAGAAGATAATCTCGACATCTGCCCGGCTCGCCAAAAACCGTGGCGTCACGGATATCGCGAACCAGGGGATGGGGAGATTCCAATACCCCGAGAGCACTTAGGGCGCTTTGTGAGTCGCTATAAATGACAGAACAGTCTCCGAACCGGGTACGTGGCGTAATCTCCCGTACCGAGTGGTGTATTGCCACCAGCTCGACCGTGAAGACAGACGCAGCACCTGGCAGAGCCCCACTGACTTCAAACAGGAAATAAGGCGTGGAAGCCGACCCCCTCTTCGGACTTGGAGTCATCCGAATACACTGGCACGGTTCCAGCGTGACACGAGGTGTGCTCCAAAAAGGTCGAACGCAATACTCCCGGCGATGTACAAGCTTTGGGAGCAGAGGTGTGGCGACAAATAGCCAAATGTGGTACCCTCTAGGGTGGCGTCCTGGGCAGAACCAGGGGAGTCACCGGCCCGAGAGCTATACCTAGCTCTCGAAGAAATTTCCTGGCCCTAAACCCAAAGGGCTTAGGGTATGTCTGGAGTCTCTAGGCGGCATAAGCACCGTCGAGATCAGCTGCGGATGGAGTGAGAGCTGCTGGCGACTGAGGGAAGCACCGGGCTCGCGCGTATAGGCGAGCGTAGAGCGAGTGACATCTCCCCAGCATCGACCAACAGGCTCTCAATGAGGGAAGTGCGGAAGGCACCGGTCGCAAGGCGAAGGCCGGTGTGGTGGATCGAGTCCACCTTCCGCAAAAACGCTCGGCTGCGGATGCATAAAACTCGCATCCGTAATCGAGCTTCGAACGAACAAAGGATCGATAAAAAAGTAAGGCAGTAGCCCTATCAGCGCCCCAAGCGCTGAACGTCACGGAACGGAGAAAATCCATGTCGCGGGTACAAGAGACCCTAAGGCTGCGAATATGATCCTCCCAGGTGAGGCGTCGGTCAAATACAAGACTGAGGAAACGGTGCGATTCAACTACTTCCAGGCGCACCCCATTAAGAAACAAATCTGGGTCGGGGTTGAGCCGTGGTTGGTGGCAGAAGTGCACCACCTTAGTCTTGGCCAAAGAAAACCGAAACCTGTGCGCTTCGGCATAGCGAGAGACGCGGTTCAATGCCTGTTGGAGTCGACGCTCCAGAGTTGGCATCTGGGCCGCGCCAAAAGAGATCGAAAGGTCGTCCACGTAGAGCGTAGCGAGAACTTCCGGCAGCACCCAGGACATTGCAGGTCCCCATGGCAGCATCACCAGTCTTTTGTGGGGAGGCACAGGCCTTGACCCCGTCAAGGTTTAAGATTCTTGCCAGCAGGTCTTTTGAGGGAAGCGACCGAAGGGGCCTGGCTTCCCTCTCCCCCCTAAGGGGGTTTGCCCTACCGAGCCGCTTACACGAGGGGCGGTCGGCAATGGGCTGCCTGCTGGCTTTCTTGGCAGTCCCCTTAGAAAGAAAAGGAGGGACTGCCGCTGGAAATAGGGAGGTGCCGAAAGCACCTGCAGAGAAGGGGGTGAGGGGGAGTCCTCTACACCCGTAGGCGTAGGAGAGGAGTAAGCCTTCTCTCCGGTTAAAGAAGTATGGAGGGTCCCCTGCGCAAGCACAAGGGGGGGGGGGTACCTCCATTTTTTTGGTGGAGCTGCCCGAGGGCGGCTCCGTTGATGTTACAGGGGAAGTTGGGGGTTGGGTTAATTTTTATATTCATCATTGGGCATGGTGACCCTCTTTTTTACACAGGATGCAATAGCTCACCACCTCTCACAGTTGCCCGCACTGCAAGAGGTGCTTGCAGGCTCGGCAGAGCCAGGTGCCGCCATTTATGGCCACCCCTCCCGCCTGGTGACCTGGCAGCCCTTCAGCATGGTGGCTCCACCTTGGGCACGGTGTAAAATTGATAGTGTGTGAAGAGAAAAGGAAAAGGGATGTGAGGAATGTATGGGTGGAGATGAAGCAGGTTGTTAAAAAAACACCATTCCGAACCGGAGCTCAGGGGTTAGGGAATGTTGTCCACTCCCCCCTCAGCCCCGATCTGGGAAGGTTGGCTGAGAAGAAGGTCAGCATCTACCCTGTGAAATTACATGCTGACCAGAAAAAGTTCTGGGAGAGGTTGTATGAAAAGTGAGGAAACTGGGGGGAAACAAGTGTTTTGAAGGAAGGAGAAGAGGCTAAGCTGGGGTCAGACGGGGTGCTGAATCCCGTCAGCACGGCATCCAGGATGGCAAATCGCTGCACCCCTTACAGGGGGGAAGTCGGAGGGTGAGGAGGGAACAAGGGAGACAAAACTCAGTAAGAGACATAGAAGACTGTGCAGAGGTAAGGGGCAAGGAAGAAGGGGCCGGAGTAGGAGGCAAAGAAGGCGGAACTTCCGCCTGGACAATGACATCGGTGATGCCAATGAAGACATTAAAAGAGAAGATGCCTCAACAACTGACTCGGGGGGGCCAAACCAGCCTCATCAGAGGCAGCGCGCTTGGACTATGAACGCAACAGAGGGAGGAACCTAAGAGACCAATGACAAAGGAGAGGGTGCAACGGAGCAACTGCAAGGAGGGACCAAAGGCAGGGGAGAAGGAGCGACAGAGGGACTGCAAGTCAAAGGAGTGGGACGACTGGGAGGGGGACGCCGAGCTGCCACCGCACCCTATGGCAGGCCTCACGGAAGTCCAGCCTGAAGGAGTCCTAAAGAACCAGGACTTCCTTCTCAAAAAGGAATATGGGACAAGAATGTGAAGCCGTGCTATTGGAACCTCCACAATTGCCGCGACATTCATGATTACCACAAGAGGAGCGATGATACGCCAACGCGCAGGCCACACAGCAACGAGCCTGCTTACAATTGCTGCTCATATGGCCAAACTGGTGGCAATAAAATGTCTGGGGAGCTTGATATAATGGGACACGAAAATAACCAGCACAAACAAACTGGGGCAGATCTTGATGTTCAAAGGTAATGATGAGCATACTCGTAGGAACCTTAGCGGGACCAACATACTTAGAAACCCTATAAACGTCCGTAACCCTCTGGGGTGAAAGTTTATCCTTTAGTCTCAAAACATCATATTGCAATAATTCGGTGGAGCGAATCACTCCCTTAACAAACTTAAGGCGAGGGTGGGGCACAACTGAAACTGGGACCTCAGAAATGGAGGACAAATCCCTCATGGCACCACACTGCTCTCGCAAAGATACCTCAACCACTAAATCACCACTACCACAGGACCACATATGGCGGGGCACACCACAGCGGGACTCAAACTCCTCATTCAAATCAAACATTTCCAATTTAGAAAGCGGAGACCCGGAACTGGAATTCAGCACCAGGAAATGAGGAATATCAAAATCAGGATCTATCTCTTCTGCGAAGGGATCTAATAAGTGCAGAAAAGAGGACTTATTGACAGGCGTAGTACGAGGAGAATTTTTTATCATCACCCATATAAAGTAGAGTATAAAAGGGGGTGTGAACTCGCGTAGCGCAGTCACTGTCTACTGTCGAGACACCTACTCGGAGGGTAAACCCAGCAACCCCTGACCCAACCATCGTTTTTAAAATGGCCGGCCAACCTCAGAAATTTACTGGTTGGTAAAGCAAAGACCCCCACCAACCAACACAGGCAGGAGCAGCTAAAGGGTCGCGCCCTCTGATGGACAGCTCTGATACACCGAGGTCGACAAACAAACTTAGATGGAAGGACGATGCAGGGTGAAAGAGAATTGGTACAGAAGACGAAGTAGGGGTTAGCAGAAGGAGAAAAAGGATGCCAAGCTGGGTCCAGACAGGCCGCTGAGTTCCGTCAGCTGTATAATAATATAATTGCCCTTTACCAGGAGCTATGATTGGTATGGAAACCTCTATCAAGGTAAACTTCAGAAGTACAACAATAATTTTCAGGCCCACTTAAAGGTCCTTTTATACATGCAAAATTAACTGGTCTGGGGGTTGGTGACTATAAAGGAGTTGTACAAATGGAACTATTTTAAGACATGAAAAAGGATGCAAGAGAAAAAGTAGTGAAGTTGTTATTAGGGTTGACTTTGTGATCTATGTCATATGCTTGATCTAACCTAAACTCAAAGAAAAGCCAAAAAAAGTGTAAATTGGTAGTAAAATCTGTATAAAATATAGAAAACTAGTAGCTTGTGGTCTTCTATGTATTGAATTTGTTGTTTTAACCTGCTGTATTAACTTCTCCAGTATTCAATATTCAAGCATTAAAACATCACAAGCAGTCAGCAAATTATTATAAGATTGAAAATGAAAGTCATTGTATTACCCAAATGTCCTCTAATAAAGTGTTGGTTCTCTAGATATTATGCTTCGGAGGTTAAATTAAGGTTGTACATTTTATAGATAAGAGACTTAAATTGTTTGAAACTAAACATGGTCATTAACATATGCTGCATTTACCTGTAGTGCTCCTGTCCCTTTATGATGGCTTCCAAATGAGAGGACCTTAGCTGACTTTGGCATCCATTTCACATCAAAAGGAGTGTAATTCAAGGTCTTTTCAACATGAAGTATTATTTGAGGTTCATCCATGACCTCATAAATCCACTTATTTCATTTTAAATTAGAAATTGTCTGGAAGCAGTAATGAGAAAATGAGGCCAAGAATAAAATATCCTTAACTTAACTCTTTGAGGACACAGGAGGAAATTGTTTATTTTCCAAAGGAGGAGAAAAATATTTTGATTCCACATAGATAAATTAGGTAGATTCACATAAGTAGAAATCTATTGGCTTTTGGAGACAAAGAAAAAAAAATTGAGATAAATTACTTGATAATAAACTTTCCAAAATATGGCCTTTTTTAAAATTGACATGCATCAGGAAAAGGCAGCGGGGTAGGTTTGTTTTGCCATATATATATTGATGTATTATATCACACAACATACATCAGCAAGCAGGATTCTTTTACAAGTTCAGCATCATTTATACAGTACTCATTTATGTGAATGAGTGGTGCACACATTTTAAGCTACCAAAGCCTGTAATACTTCCTTGTATTATTTTAATAGTATCCTAGGAGTAATATTTTGATGGCAGAGAGAACATATAAAAAGGAGTCTGCATAAGGATAATCAATAGCCAATACAAAGCAGGTCCTGTTCCCATCACCCAGTTCAGTCCCACCTAGCATCCTCATCCATAAATATATCCAATTTATTCTTAAAACTGCAGCTTAAACCCATTGCTATGTGTTCTTTCCTGTTCACTAAAAAAAAACAACTTTCCTGTCTCCCCTATTATAACCTTTTACCCACTTGATGATTTCAATGAAGTCCTTTCAAACTCTTCTCCTTTCTAACCTAGGTAGATTCAGTCTCCAAAGCCTTTGAACATAAGGTAAGTTCCTCAACCCATGAATCATCTTAGTCATCCTTCTTTGTACAGGCTTAAGTAAATCATTATCCATCCTATAATATAGTGACCAAAATTAAACCACATAGTCAAGATGAGGTCTAATTAATGCTAGGTACAGTTTTAAAATGACATCAGCACTCCTCCCAATAGTTCTATTCCTAGCACTGCTTTCTAGACCGGAGGTCTGAATTTACCAGGGCACCAAAGTCTCTATGGCATTCTTACCTTTCTAAAGTCTCCCAATCAGTTTATAATTATTTAGTGGATTATACCTACTATACGAAGTGCACTACACTTGCTTATGTTAAATTCCATTAGCCATTTGTCTGCCCATTGAGTTAGTATGGTCAAATGATTTTGTGATACCTCGCATCAGCATTAGAGTCAGACCTTATAATCCTACCTAACTTAGTATCATTAGCAAACTTGCTCAAGTCGCTACTTATATCTAAGTCAAGATCATTAATAAATATAAATCAAGAACAACAATGGCTCCAACATCGGCTTGTGAGGAAACCCACTCAGACAGATTTAATCCCATCTATAACACAGGCCTGCATTTGAACATTTTTTTTATGTTCCTCAGGATTTCTTTGTGGTTTCTTAATGAATCAAACCTCCTGAGCTCAAAAATGAATGTATATTTGTTCAATCAGGTCAGATTTTCTCAGTACAGCATACACCATTTTCATTGAGATTACCTCATTTTTTTATGAATTAAAAAAAAAAAAACCTTTCTCTATCTAATAATGCATTATTACTGTTATATCATATAAACAGGAATACACGTATGTAAACTATAATTCTTTTAATAAACAAAAAATAAAAGAATGCAACATAATAAAGAAAATAATTATAATTTCGAAGAACAGACGCCCTTGACGATTTTCGTTTGTGCCTGTCATCTGGTGCATCACGCTTCAAACACCAACAGTAGTCAGCAAGCATGTTTCCGTTCCATTTACACTGGTACCTGGATTCCATTGTTTTTATGTCCTGGTGGAATCTTTGCCCCTGTTCTTTACTGTAATCCCCGCAGTTGTCGGGAAAATAATCCAGATGGGACTGTAAAAAGTGTATCTTTATAGACATTTGAGTTCTCAAATGTTTGAGACTTGTTAAGAGCTGATTGACCAGGGCAACATATTCTTCTGGGCTTCTTTTACTGCCTAGAAAATTGTTAACTAGAGCTTTAAAAGGTTTCAAGGCATCTTTTTCTATGTCCTTCATTGATGCATCAAATTGCTGATCAAGTTCCTGATTTGAAGTCCATCAAAAATTCCCCCATGGAGCTTAGCGTCACTGATTTGTGGAAATTTATGAAGAAGAAATTTAAAAGCTTGGCCTACTTTATTAAGGGTTTTGACATAATTTTTCATTATGCCAATCTTTATATGCAGTGGAGGGAGGAGTATTTTTTGAGGAGGCACTAAAGGTTCAGCTATCACATTGTTTGATCTAATTCTAAATGCTTCTCGTGGAGGCCAAACCTTCTTCTCATAGTGCATACTATCTGCACGACTGTCCCATAAACATAGGAAACAGGAATGCTTCGTGTAGCCTGTTTGCATCCCAAGCGTAAGAGACACTACGTGAAAAAAATTTAGCACAGTATGTAAATTCAGTGTAATATTTCTAAAAAGAAATTCAAAGTAATATTTCTTAAAACAATAAGAATATGAATATGTACTGAAAAATCCTGTATGCCGATGCATTAAATCATCATATTGAAACTAATTGGATATATGTACAATTTATTTTGAGTTTATTGAGTTGTGTTGTATACCTTCTCAATTAGGATAAGTTCCCCACTAACCCAATAGGATGCATTAACCTATAAGGACACATTTCAACAAAAAATATAACTCAAGCGTAAGAGACACTACCTGAAAAAAATTTAGCACAGTATGTAAATTCAGTGTAATATTTCTAACAACAAATTCAAAGTAATATTTCTTAAAACAATAAGAATATGAATATGTACTGAAAAATCCTGTATGCCGATGCATTAAATCATCATATTGGAACTAATTGGATATATGTACAACTTATTTTGAGTTTATTGAGTTGTGTTGTATACCTTCTCAATTAGGATAAGTTCCCCAATTAACCCAATAGGATGCATTAACCTATAAGGACACATTTCAACAAAAAATATAACTAAAAAATGACTCATGATTTCCAGATTTGCATTCTTGTAAAAGGTAAGTTGACCAAAAGGTGTATACAAGTATTAACAATTAAAAATGAAAATGTCAATATCAAAAAGCTTAGAAATGCCAAGTGTAAAATGATCTTACCTTTAAGTCACCACATATCCTCCAATTATAGCTAGAGTAATTTATTGCATCCAGCAATTTTTTCATATTTTCATAACTTTCAGTAAGTTGGATTGAATGGCCTATAGGAACGGAAGCTATCTTGTTACCAATATTCAGTAACACAGCTTTTAAACTTCTACTGGAGGAATCTATGAAGTCTCCATTCTAATGGGTTGTAGGGAATTCCAAGGGCCTCAACAAGTCGTTTAATATTGGCGCAGTATACTAAAGAGCTGGAAGAATGCTGTAAAAAATAGCTTCAAAACTCTTGTTCTCTATTTCTGTACCGCCCTAAATGTTGTTTCTTAAGCGAGAAGATTACTTTCACGAAGTCGAGAGCCAACAAGTTGTGTATTCGCCTTTGAAACCCCCAGATCCCTGGTCAGGTCATTTAACTGAACTTGAGTGAATGGTCTTGCGACCATATCATTTGTGGAAACCTGATAAGACTCAGATGTGTCATAATCTTGGTCAACTTCCATATTAATCTCTTCATGTACTTCTATATGTTCAGGGGAAGAAGGTATAGGAATTCCTGGGCCATGGGGCAGGGGTTTGATGGCAGAAGGAACATCCGGATATGCCACACTATGTTTATTCTTCTTATTTATACCTGTGGAAAATATAATTGCATATTACATAAAGGAATTGATTTGGAGTTGCAGATAGTACATAAATGCTTAGTAAAAGATATGTTCATGCTGAAGTGAACTATGTTAGTTTTTAATTTTATGCTAAGTCTTTGCATAATAATGACATTTTCAGGAGGCAGTATAATACAGAAAGCTTAAATACTTGATACAATGCTCACCTTTAAGATTGGTCATGCAAAAATAGCAGTCCATAGTGTGGTCCTTGCCATCTCTCCACACCATGGGAACACCAAAAGAGAGGGACTTCTGTTCACCCTGACTCCAGCGTCTTAAACTTATGTAGCATCCCTTGCAGCAGATATGCGGTGCAAAACTTTTATCTTGATCTCTTAGCCTTACTCCAAAATATGCATGATACAAAGATTTAATTACAGGAGGGATTGTACTTTGCTGCTCGGGAAAAGTCACTTTGCTGCAAACATAGCAAAATCTGTCGGAGCTATTCTTACATTTTCTGTTCATTTTTAACTCAACCACTATTATTATTATTCTTATTATTATAATGCTAAGCAATTTTTAACCTGCAAAATATAAACCTATTTGCATAATTACTTAAAATGTACACAAAATTTACTGCGAATAGAGCAGTGCAAAAACTATTGAAATTTGATGTAATATAGGAGATGTATAAACTATAAAATTATTATCACCCCCTGTATCGCAAAAACTGGAGGTGATAGAGAAAAACGGATGACAGATTCGGATTTAGGAGGTCAATTTTATTAAGAAACACTATAGAAAACCTAAGGTAGATTTTTGACGCAGACCAGTGTAATAAGCCTTTGCTGTTTGTTACATAACTAAATACACCTAAAAATACTTCCATGGATCCCATATGCTTTAACTTTATTCAAGTCTTAATTGTGGTATCCTGTCAAAAGACATTAAATTAGTGTAGTAAAGCTGTATTGAGATTCTTTAATCAACTTATGTTTCTATTAGTAATCCCTAATAGGTTCTATCATTTTCCTCACCAATGATGTCAAACTCACTGACAGTCAGGAGTTGGATACAATTATTTAATTGCCATTCTTAAATATAGGTATCACATTGGCTATTCTTCCATGCAATTGGTAACATACTAGTCACTCACGATTTTCTAAATAGGCATGCTAAGACTCCCTTAACTTCTTTACATTCATTCAAAATTCTATGAAAAATCTCATCGGGGGCAGGTGCTTTAAATTTAATAATCTATTTCTTTTGAGAGTATCTTTTTTGTAATTAAAATATCCTCTAATTTCTCCTCCTCAATACCCCTGAAGATCAAGCTCCCCTCAGGTACAAATAAAATATCGGATGCAGGCATGCCAAACATGCAGCACGTAGGTCGCATGTGGCCCTTGCACCTACACCTGTGGCCCACACGAAGGATAATGTAATTTGGTTATTTTAACAGCCAAAATTGCAGTTCTTATAATTTAAAATAGATAAACCCATTGGTCATAGAAAAATGGCCTGTTTTTCTTTATTCAGAAAGTTTTACACTTGGAAATAGTCTATCACCTTTTAGTTGATTTCAAAAGCACAAAAGAAATGTTTTTTTTTAAGGGGCTATCTGGCGAATGCGCACTTGGGCATAAGTCACCGAAAAACAAACAGCCTAGTTCTAGGCTACTTTAAAGTAAAAATTTGAAAACAAAACAGCGCTAAAAAGGGATGATGACAATTAGGAAGCAAGCTCTGGGGGTTGGGGGGAAGTACCCCTCCCCCCGGCGCAGGAGCGTGCAACCTACAAAGAAAACAACAAAACTTAGTTAAATGAAAGGGAGAAGGCTGGCCTCCCCCCAAAAGTCTATCAGTCCACGAGTCAAGGTGCACGCACTCGTCCCGAGTACAAGGGACAGGCGGTAGCGACCCTGCGATGTTTCACACGACTGTGTCCGATTCGGAGACGACAGAAAACAACCTGAAGCCGTCGCGGCATTGGGGGATAGGTCCATGGGAACAGTCGCGGCGCAATGGCACGCAACTTTAAGTTCCCTTCGACCGTCTCCCATCTTCTTTGCCAAGCAGTCCGAAGAGCTGCCCGTATTCCTGCCATGTAGTCGGTGTGAGGAAGAGCCAAACGCTGGTCCGGTCGCAGAGTAGTCACGGACTCTTTGACGGCCTCATTCCCCGCAATTCCTACATGTCCAGGGACCCAACAGAAGATAATCTCGACATCCGCCAGGCTCGCCAAAACCGTGGCGTCACGGATATCGCAAACCCGAGAGCACTCAGGGCGCTTTGTGAGTCGCTATAGATCACAATCCGGTATCCGAAGCGGGCACGTCGCGTAATCTCCCGTACCGAGTGGTGTATTGCTATCAGCTCGGCCGTGAAGACAGACGCAGCGCCTGGCAGAGCCCCGCTGACTTCAAACAGAGGGGATACGGCGTGGAAGCCGACCCCATCTTCGGACTTGGAGTCATCCGTATACACTGTCACGGTTCCAGCGTAAAACGAGGTGTGCTCCAAAAAAGTCGAACGCAATATTCCTGGCGCTGTACAAGCTTTGGGAGCAGAGGCGTGGCGACAAATAGCCAAATATGGTACCCTCTAGGGTGGCGTCCTGGGCAGAACCAGGGGAGTTACCGGCCCGAGAGCTATACCTACGGACGCGGGGTCCGAGATTGTGGTCCCATTCTCTTGGGGAACAGGAAGCGGGTCCTGCGAGAACTTACCCCGAATCCTTTTGACTCCCCTCCACACCTCTGCCAGAGGGGTCTCTCCGTTAAATGAAGACACGTATGCCCGCCAAGAAGAGCGGCGGGCGTGCTTCGAAATATACCGGAACCTAGCCCTAGCCAGACAAAATTCACCAACAGTGAAATTGTTCGGGCAGCGCTTATAGCGCATGTAGCAATAACGCTTCTGTTTGAGGGCCGTCTCACACTCGGCCGACCACCATGGGAGTAGTTGGCGTGCAAATCGGCCAGACGTTCTGGGAATAGTAGTCAGGCCAGCGGGGACGAGGTTGCCGGAAAAGAACTCAATGGCCTCATCTACCGACCTAAACTCCTCGACTGAGATAGAGAATTCAGTCATTTCCTGAAATGCAGGCCACCGCGCCCACACCAAGCACCACCGAGGTGGGCTCTCAGGCGGCAGTTGCCCTGAAAATGATATTTGGATGGGAAAGTGATCACTACCATGGAGGTCATCACCACCCCCCAATCAAAATCAGGCTGTGCATCCGAAGAGCACAAAGATAGATCAAGGCAAGAAAATTAAGTAGTTCTCGGGCAGTGATGCGTAAACTCATCCACATTTAGGACACCTATCTCAAGCTCTTCGATCAGATCGGCAAGGACTTGTCACCTGGGATTTATTGAGTAATCTCCCCAGAGAGGATGCCTGCCGTTCAGATCTCCAAGCAAGAGAAAGGGACTCAGCAACCGTGCCACAATGCGGCGGAAGTCCCCCGTGTTGAAGTAATCTGATGGTGGAATGTACGCAGAAATGATAGTATACCTCCTATCCAGGTGAAGCTGCACAGCTACTGGAGGAAAGGAGGTATCGAAAGTGAAAGGAAGAATGGAGACATCATGCTGGAGGTAAACCGCGCATCCCCCAGCCCGGCCATCTTGTGGTGGTGGGGTCGCAAGACCCTTATACTCTGGGAGGGTGGGTAGGGGGCACGCGCCTAGCATGGTGTCCGGCAGAAAAATAGCTAATGGGGAACTGGCCGTACGCTTCCTGGAGGCAGAAGCCTGGGCACTGTTTGCTGGACAAAGCACTGTCGCCTTCGAGGACTTATTGGGGGATGTTGGGCTCACCATGCAAGTCTTTTCCTCCCTCCGCCTCGAAACCTTAGGAGGGTGTTGCGGCTTCGGAGGCGGGGACGCCCTCTTTTTGAGGAACCACCGTCTCCAAGTCACTCAGCCCATCACTATGCATAGGTGAAGGAGCCGAAGCTCCTTTGTTGCTGTCCTCCTTTCAGAGGACAGCTTTAGGAACCCCGGAAGATGGCCTGGCAACCAACTTCAGGGGTGTGGCCTCCTGTGAGTCTAACGATTCTGTGGAGGCGTGTGGCCGTTTTGCCTTACAGGAAACAGTCCCGCTGGGAAAATTGGGGGGCTGGGTATGAACCCTTTTTGCCGCCAGCTTTGCCAGGGGAGCGCCCGGGTTGCATAGAACCAACAGAAGGGCTCCGAATGGTTGCGGAAAGAACCGTGCTCATTGGCCTGGATGGGCCAGGAGCAGAGGGTGCCTTTCTTACTATTGAGGCATAAGACGTCCCAGGCAGAGCCGGGCGCGCCAGGACAAAGTCCTTAGCCTCACGGAAGGAGAGTCGATCTTGGGCCTGTATGGCCAGCATTTCTTTCTCAACGAGATATGCACCACAATGCTTTGCAGAAGCGGGGTGCGGCTCTCCACAATTAACACATATGGCCACACACGAATTAGACTTATTGTGTGCGGCTTTGGAACAATTTACAAAGACTCCGGGTGACCCCGACTTTGCACATCTACATGAATGATTCGTATGGCTGAAGCTGTGACAGTAATAGCACCGCCGCGGTAGTGGCACGAATGCCTTTACGCGGTAGTGGTACCAACCAGCATGCACCAACTAAGGGATCTTGTCACAATCAAACATGATGAACAGTGTAGGGGTGGGTCTCGAAGCCCCTCCCTGTTTTCTCATCACATGTTCAACCTTGACCACCCCATGGTCAGCCAGCTCTAGGGTGAAGTCCTCAATGGAGTAGTCAACGATTTCCCTCGCATAAACTACTCCTTTCACAAAGTTCATGGTAGAGTGCAGTGTCACACTCACTGGGGTGCCATCAAGTGTCTAAAGAGCACTCATCTTGGCTGCCGCATTCGCCAGAAGACTCCCATCCGAGAAACGGGTCACCTTCAGCTCTCTACCAATTACCCTAGCTAATGCTCTCCTCTGATGGATCATAGTGCCCTTGGCCAACATGCTACCATCAGTGGAGCGAATAACGAGGAAGTGTTTAAAGCCAGTGGGCTCAAAAATGCCAGGTAGCCTCTGAATGAGGGGCCCCAATGTTATCGAGGCTCCACCCTGCACTCTTTTCGTCTTAGTCGGGGGCTCCGCACACAGGGGGGCAGAGGAGCCGGATGTGCCGATCTTGGCTTGGTCACTTACCAAAGTGGCAGCAGCCCCCGCGGATGGAGAGGAGCCCCGAGTCTTTTTCTTTTTTGGAGAGGAGGGTGGGGAATAAACCCGCTTCTCACCTCCGCAGGCAGGAGCCCCCAGGCCAGATGAACCGGCCTCAGCCAGCTCCTTCTCCGAAATGGAGAAGGTCCTGGCAGTCGTAGGGGCATCGGTCAGAGGACCTTACATAGGGGTGGATTCGAGTTCGGTGCTTAGCGCCGATCCTGGATTCCCCCCCATGGAAGGCCCTACCATCTGAGGCTGGGGTGCCTCAAGGACCATGTCTATCTCAGGGGGTGCCTCCAGTTGACCATCCCCCTCCGCGACATTGCAGGTCTCATTGGCATCATTGTCAATTGTCAGGTGGTGTGGGGAGGCACAGACCTTGACCCAGGCAAGGTTCAATATTCTGGCCAGCAGGTCTTTTGAGGGAAGTGACCAAAGGGGCCTGGCTTCCCTCTCCCCCTAAGGGGGTTTGCCCTACCGAGCCGCTTCATTGGGGAGCAGTCGGCTATGGGTTGCCTGTGGCTGTCTTGGCAGTCCCCTTGGAAAGAAAAGGGGGGACTGCCGCTGGAAAAAGGGAGGTGCCTGATAGCACCTCCATGAGAGGGGGTGAGGGAGAGTCCTCTACACCCATAGGTGAGGGAGAGTCCTCTACACCCATAGGTGAAGGAGAGGAGTAAGCCTTCTCTCCGGTTAGAGAAATATGGAGGGTCCCCTGTGCAGGCACAGTAGCCTGCACTGCAAGGGGTGCTTACAGGCCTGGCAGAGCCAGGTGCCGCCATTCAGGACCACCCCTCCCACCTGGTGGCCTGGCAGTCCATCGGCATGGCGGCTCCACCTTGGACACGGCGTAAAATTGATAGGGTGTGAAGAGGAAAGGAAAAGGGATGTGAGGAAGGTATGGGTGGGGATGAAGCAGGTTGTTAAAAACCAACCCCCCCAGACCAGAACTCATGGGTTAGAGAACATTGTCCCCTCCCCCCTCAGCCCCGATCCGGTACGGTTGGCTGAGTAGAAGGTCAGCATCTACTCTGTAACATTAGAGGCTGACCAGAGAAAGTTCTGGGAGAGGTTATATGAAAAGTGACACAGTAAGGGAGAAATGCAGGCTATCTGAGGAAGGAAGAGAGGCTAAGCTGGGGCCGGATGGAGTGCTGGATCCCGTGAGCACGGCGGCCAGGATGGCAAATCGCCGTGCCCCTGGGGGTTCTGGGGGCAACCAGGAAGGAGGCCTTGCTGCTGTCGCAAAACATGTAAACAGAAACAAGGATCAGATGTCTGCTACACCAGTGAGTAAGGCTGATAATTGTGGAATATGTAGTAAAGTAATAATTGCGGGTGATAAAGCTGTTTGTTGCAAAATTTGTAATGTATGGTACCATATCAAGTGTGGAAATGTATCTGATGAGGTGTACAAGTACATGGAGAGGGCTGGAAGGCAACTACAGTGGTATTGTTATCATTGTGAGAAGGGTTGTGTCAAGATTTACACTAAAATAAAGAAGTTGGAGAAAGAGAATGAGGAAATGCATCCGAAACATGCGAGTATGGAGGTCAAAATTGAACAAATTAAAGACTTAATTGAACAGATAAATAATAAAGATGATTTGTCCAATAGATTTGAAGCTCTTCAGGCTTTAAATCAGGCTATTAATAGGAAAGTTGAAGATATCAATGGAAGACTTGAGTCATTAGAAGTAGATGCTAATGCAAAAAATGATGTAGGGGTCAATATAGACCATAGGATTCAAATAATTGAAAAATTTGGAGTTTTTGTGGAGTTTGTTGATATTCTACCTTTGACTATTCCCAAGTTAAAACGAACCATCTGATGATCACTATTTCCCAATGCTTTCCCGACGGACAATTCCTGAACCAAGTAACACTTCAGTTTCGGGGCACACGGTAGGTGGCGCCATTTATAGGTTACAATTTTGGGCTACAATATATGTCTTATAATGTCAGAGGGTAGCGTCAGATGTGAACAATTACAGCGTTATATTTTTTGTATATACTGGGGGCTGCACCCCCCAGACCCCTCCCAATTGATTGAAACTCAGGATCATCACAGGGTGGTCCCTCTGCAATGATATCTTCCCCATGAGCAGTCCACATGAATTTACTGTTTCCCCCCCCCCCCCAACAGCTTTTTACTGACAGAAAAACCTAACCTAATGACAAACAATACTTACTTACTTATAGGTTTCTTGATTAGTTTATGCACCTCTAAATAATCTAAAAGTTTTTCGCGGTCATGCAATTAAACCCGAATTCAAATAACAAAGAAACACAACTAGAGCACAAAAAAAGCCATAATGAAACAGAAAAAAAGCTACGCGGGTTCTATTTATAGCTACGATGTTGCCAGTAAGCTGTTATTGTTCACTGCGAAACAAAAATAATGAAAACAAAAAACAAAACAATAAAAGATATCAAGAAACCTTACCCAACTTAGAAAAAAATATAAATGAGCAGAGGCGCAGATATTTAGTAAATAATACAGACTAAAAGTTACAAATCCCCAAAACAACAAAAAAATATAACGCTGTGATTGGTTGCATCTGAAGCTACTGTCTGATGTCATAAGATATATTGTAGCCTACTAACAGCGCCACCTACCATGCACCCCAAATCTGAAGTATTACTGATATTGGCACCCCTTGTTGGCATATTATCAAAGCATTCTATAAACTTACAACTTGCTCTATCCCTTCCTACCATATTTTCCCAGTCTACAGAATTTAAATTAAAGTCACTAAGAATAACTGGTAAACAAGAAAAGTTTATTCTTTTGCATGTATGTTTCGTTCATCCATGCATGCATATTCATGCGCGTTTAGTTAAATAAAAATGTTAGAACATTATTCTATAAACAATTTTATTATATACTGCTGTGCCCCCCTTTTATTGAAACTCAGGATTATCGTAGGGGGAGGGGGCCCCTGCAGTGTTTAAACAGCTCCCCGAGCAGTCCCCTTGAATTTACTCCAAAAAGGTGAAACATATTGGAACACGGACAAAATAGTTTACGTCCCATCGGTCTGGCTTTATTCTGGAAGGTTGTCTTACAGGAAGCTCCTGATTCTCATTGTAAGATTGGGATATAATACTGATTTGGGTGTGTAGTTTTTCTTGTATTTATTTAATACATCAATCACTGTGTAATAAATACATTAGTGATTAATACTTTTGGGGAAGATAACTGGCAGCAATTCTGAGCAAGAATTTTTTTTTGGTGAGTGTTAACTTTTTCCTCAGTAAATTTCTGAGAGTATGGCTGTTTGTATAGATGGTGAGAGAGTGCCGCTTGAAAGTAGTGTGTATGTGGTGTGTGATGCATGTGGAGTTGAAAGGAGAGTGAATGTAACTGAATGCTGTGTGTGTTTTCTGGAAGGGGAGGTTAGGAGGTTGAGTGGGGAATGTAAGAGGTTGAATGATTTGGTGTTTGAGGTGAGAAGAGATGCAAGTGTGCGATTGAAGGGTGAGATTAGTGCTAAGAGGGTGGAAGATAGGGCTAGGACTGGGAACAGTGTGGAAGTTGTGAGTGATGATGAATGGTGGGTGAAAATGGATAGGATAGATAAGTTAGGACAGATTAGATGTTTGAAAAGGAAGGACATAGAACCTGTTAGGTTAACTAACAGATTCAATGTCCTGAGAGAGGAAGAGAGTGAAAGTGATTTGCCTGGTGTGATTGTGGATGAAAGCAGGATGGGTGGTTAGTGTGACTAAGAGCAGGAGGGAGGGTAATGTTAGGCCAAGACAGAATAGGAGAATGACTGAGGTGCTAGTGATGGGTGACTCTCAGATTAGGTACTTAGATAGGAAGTTGAGTGATAGCAAGTGGAAGGGAATGAGAGTTTGTCTGCCGGGTGCTGGTGTAAGTGATGTTTGTGAGAGGTATGATAGGCTGGTTTCTGGGTGTGAGAGGGATGCAGTTATGATTACGCATGTGGGAGTGAATGATGTAAAGAAGGTGGGTACATGTGAGTTACGTGAGCAGTATAAAAGGTTAGTTGAAAGGATGAGTAAAAGCAGGGTAAAAGGTGTTGTTTCTGGTGTGCTTCCGAGATTGGATGTGGGGGTAGAATGGTTGTCGCGTGCAATGGGTTTGAATGAATTTGTGAAAGGACTGTGTGAGGAGTTAGGATTGGTGTTTGTAGATGTCTGGGGTGGGTTTTACGGGAATAGGAGGTTGTATGCGATGGATGGGCACCATCTTAGTCAGGCAGGTGTTGAGGTTTTATGGGGGAGGCTGGATGGTGTGATTAGGTCCTTATGGGTGGGAAACTAGAAGCTGTTAGAGGTAAGGGAATAACAGGAATAGAGGGCAGGTGTAGGAAATGGAAGGGATGCAGAGTTAGAGGAATAGCTAGGGGGTAGGGCATACTGATGCGTTATAGGGGGACTAATGCACAAGTGAATGAGCAGATAACTAGGAATAAAAAAGCACGATGCAATGAAGATGGGAATAATAAAAAAAACTTAAAAATATACTACACAAATGGTCGGAGTATAAGGAACAAGATAGATCTCTTAAGAGCATTAGCGAGTGAAGAGAATTTTAATATAATTGCGATAACAGAGTCATGGCTTGATTTGGCAGGTAATCACTTTAAACCTGAGGTTGAGATTGAGGGCTTTAACATGTTCCATACAGATAGGAATCTGAAGAGAGGAGTAGGGGTTATTATTTATATTAAAGATAATCTCCAGTGTTGTGTAAACAGTACAATTAAATTAGATGATAACACAGAGTCATTATGGCTAAATGTAAAGGAAGGTAAAAATAAGCTTGTCATAGGATTATTATACAGACCACCAAATCTTAGTAAGGAAGCTTCAAATCTTCTGTGGCAGGAGATAGAACGGGCATGTAGAAGTAAGCATGTGTGTATAATGGGCGATTTTAATTACAGAAATATAGACTGGGAAGCTCTTGTGGGTGATCAGGAGGCTGGGAAATTTTTGAATATTGTCCAAGATAATTTTCTGAGGCAGATTATTAACGAACCCACTAGAGGTAATAATATACTGGATTTAGTTCTGACAAATAGGGAAGAAATTATTAAGGATACTGAGATTGGAGGAAATTTGGGTAATAGTGACCATTGTGAAATTAGATTCAAGATGAAATGGAATGGTATTGATAGTAGCATGAACAATGTTAAAATTCCTGACTTTAGAAGAGCAAATTATAATGGGCTAAGGACTTACCTGGAGGCAGTTGTACAGAAACCAGGCAATCAAATCAATTCAGGAGTAGATTCAATGATATCAGTTAATGGAGACAATAATCACCAGGAGGAAGAGATTACAATTGAAGAGGAGTATGAAAGAATAATTGAGCAATTAATTACAGGTCAGATGATTAACATTCCATATAAGGAGATTAGGACTAAAAATAATGACCCAAAATGGATGACAGATAAAATTAAGCATTATATTGGCATTAAAAAGGGCATTTATAGGAAAATAAAAAATGGAGAGGATCACTTAAGGCAGAGATATAATGAACTAGCAGGAGATGTTAAAAAGTTAGTTAGAGTAGCAAGGAGAAATTATGAAATTAAAGTGGCAAATAGGGCAAAGGAAGATCCTAAAAGTTTTTATCAATTATACAAAACTAAGGTTAGAGATAAAATAGGCCCACTTATAGATTCCAATGGAGAATTAGTGAGTGATAGGGACTCAATGGCTTTTTTCTCTCAGTATTTACACAGGAGGATACTCTAAATATACCCGAGGTGTCAATGATCTTTCGGGGTAATGATGAAGAGAAATTAAAGGATATCTTGATCACAAAGGAGATAGTGACAAAGGAAATTGATAAAATCAAAAGTAGTAAAGCACCCGGTCCTGATAAGGTCTTTCCTAGAATTTTGAAAGAATGTAAGGATGTGTTAAGTGAGCCCCTAGCATGCATCTTTAGAAAATCATTGGAGAGTGGCCTTGTGCCAGTGGCATGGAAGAAAGCCAATGTGATACCTATATTTAAGAAAGGGGATAAAACAAATGTCTAATTACAGACCAGTAAGTTTGACATCAGTGGTAGGGAAAATGATGGAATCTATTATAGCAAGGAATATTAGAGATCACTTGGATAAGCATAAGTTGATAAAAGAATCACAGCATGGCTTTAGTAAGGGTAAATCCTGTCTGACTAATTTGCTGTCTTTTTATAGTAAGGTGTATGAAGCAGCAGATAATGATGAAAACTATGATATTTTATACTTGGACCTTAGTAAGGCTTTTGATCGAGTGCCACACTTACGGCTTCTGAGCAAAGTTAAAGCACACAGGATCGATGGCAGTATATTTAGGTGGATTCAGTCATGGCTTGGTGACAGACAGCAAAGAGTTAGTATAGATGGAGTTAAATCTGAGTGGGGGTGTGTTAGCAGTGGAGTTCCGCAAGGATCTGTTTTGGGTCCCTTGCTATTCTTAATTTATATTAATGATCTTGACATAGGTATAAGTAGTGACCTGAGTAAATTTGCTGATGATACTAAGCTAGGTAGGGCCATTAGGGCTGATTCTGATGCTGTTGTAATGCAGGAGGAATTGACCATTCTGTCCAATTGGGCCGAGAAATGGCAAATGAAGTTTAAAATAGACAAATGTACTGTACTTAGTATAGGTAGAAATAATCCATTGAATAGTTATAAATTAAATGGAAGAATTTTAGGGAGGACTGATTGTGAGAGGGACTTGGGTATTTTGGTAAGTTCAGACCTTCATCCTAGAAAGCAATGCCTAAATGCTAAGAATAAAGCTAATAAGATATTGGGATTCATTAGAAGGAGTGTAAGCAAAAAGAGTGCTGAAGTCATTCTAAAACTGTATCTGGCGCTAGTTAGGCCTCATCTAGACTATGCAGTACAATTTTGGTCACCATATTATAGGAAGGATATTGATTTGCTTGAGTCTGTGCAGAGAAGGATAACAAAGATGATTGGTGGGCTAAGGAACTTACCTTATGGTGAAAGGCTCAGAAAACTAAATCTACATACATTGGAAAGGAGAAGAGTCAGAGGGAAATTGATTGAAGTCTTCAAATGGGTAAAAGGATATAATAAAGGGGATCTGGGTAAGGTTCTTACACTTAGTGAACATGACAGGACACGTAGCAATGGGTTTAAGCTTGATAAGTATAGGTTTAGGAAGGAGATTGGGAGGAATTGGTTTACAAATCGTGTGGTAGATGAATGGAATAGGCTCACTAGACATGTGATAGAAGCCTCCTCTCTGGGTAGTTTTAAGAATAGATTAGATAAATATATGGATGAAGCTGCTAGATGGGACTGACTTTTTTTAATGTACATATGTATATATTTTTCTAAGGAGTGGGGAGATTATATTTTGCGGTTGCATGAATGGACATAATCCTCTGGATGCATTTTATGTATATTGTAGATTAGATCTGACAAACTCCTGTAAAGGGTGACAATGTTGATGACTTTTCTCTGGTAAGAAATCTTTTGTGTGTTGACTGGAACAGGAGCTGCTAAATAGTCTTGTTTATAGTACTCATGGGTCAGGGAAAGAAGTGTTTACTAACATTAGTGTGGATCGGAGGATGATAAAAGGACTAATAGGTGAGTTAGATACTACCAAGGCCTCTGGCCCTGATAATATTTATTCTAGGATACTTAAAGAAGGTGTAGAAAGTATCTCAATTGCTCTGGAGAAGTTATATACTAGGTCACTGGAATATGGAGAAATACCCGATGATTGGAAGAGAGCGAATGTAGTCCCCATTTTCAAGAAGGGTGGTAAAGAGGATCCAAATAACTTTAGACCGGTTAGCCTAACTCCTGTAGTCTGTAAAATTCTTGAGAAAATAGTTAAAAAAGGGATTTGCCAACATCTGGAGAGGGAGGGATTAATCAGCGATGCTCAGCATGGGTTTAGATCAGGTAGATCATGTTTGACTAACTTACTAGACTTTCTGGAGTTTGTAACAGATCAAGTAGATAAGGGAGAGAATGTAGATATAATTTACTTAAATTTTAGTAAAGCATTTGATAAGGTACCACATAGGAGACTAGTTCATAAATTAAAAATGATTGGGATATGTGGGGGTTTTCAAATTGGATAGCTGAGTGGCTGAAAGACAGGAAGCAAAGGGTAATGCTAAATGGTGTAAAGTCAGAGTGGAGGGATGTTATCAGTGGGGTTCCTCAGGGATCAGTTCTCGGTCCATTATTATTTGTCATCTATATAAACGATCTTGGGGATGCAGTTAATAATAAAGTGTCAATTTTTGCGGATGATACCAAATTAGCAGCTATAGTTAAAGATATTGATGATAATTTTAAAGTGCAGGGGGATTTAAATAAATTGTTATCCTGGGCACATAAGTGGCAAATGACTTTCAACCTTGAAAAGTGCAAAGTTATTAACATGGGAAAAGATAATAGAGAATTTAACTATGAAATGGATGGGCATTGGCTGAGCTCAGTAGAGGATGAGAAAGATCTAGGAGTAGTAATAGATAAGTCATTAAGGTTTTCTAAGCAGTGTATTGAAGCAAGAAATAGGGCAAATAGAGTGCTGGGTTTTATTAAGAGAAATGTCAGTTACAAAAGTAAGGAGGTTATTCTTAAACTCTATAACTCTTATGTTAGGCCACATAACATAACATAACATAATTACATGGATGACAAAAGCCACAAGGGCCTATCAAAGGTCATCCGCCTCCATCAAAACCCACCCACAAAAAGCACCATCACCAGGGGAAGACAAAATCAAAGTCTCCCACAATATAATATAACGGATGACAAAAGCCACAAGGGCTCATCATAGGTCATCCGAGTCAAGCGGCCTCTTTTTCAAGGCACCCAAACTCCCAGGAAAACTACATCCAGAGGATTGCATCCAGAAACAAGGGTATCACCAATCAAGGCTTGTCAAGAACTAAATCATGCAGCTATAGATATATACAAACAATATTAATATATACAAAACTTAGGAACCATCACAACCTTCCCTTCCCATAAACTCATTCAACCTACTCTTAAATACATTTAGATTTGGACTACCTACTACCCTCTGCGGCAATTTGTTCCAGAAGTCTACCACTCTATTGGTGAAAAAATATTTTCTTAAATCCAACCTACACCCTTGCTTTTTAATTTTCAAGTGGTGACCTCTAGTCCGATTTCCATCATCTAACTCATAAAACTTGCTAACATCCAATTTATCTATCCCGGAAAAATTTTTAAAGAGCTCAATCATATCCCCTATCACACACCTCCTTTCGAACGAGAACATATTTAATACCCTGTATACATCTAGAGTACTGTATACAGGCATGGTCCCCACATTTTAGACACGATATTAACCTTCTAGAGTCAGTGCAACGGAGGGCAACAAAGATTATTCCTTCCCTGAGGCACCTTGAATATGTAGATAGACTGAGGGTATTAAATATGTTCTCGTTCGAAAGGAGGTGTGTGAGAGGGGATATGATTGAGCTCTTTAAAAATTTTTCCGGGATAGATAAATTGGATGTTAGCAAGTTTTTTGAGTTAGATGATGGAAATCGGACTAGAGGTCACCATTTGAAAATTAAAAAGCAAGGGTGTAGGTTGGATTTAAGAAAATATTTTTTCACCAATAGAGTGGTAGACTTCTGGAACAAATTGCCGCAGAGGGTAGTAGGTAGTCCAAATCTAAATGTATTTAAGAGTAGGTTGGATGAGTTTATGGGAAGGGAAGGTTGTGATGGTTCCTAAGTTTTGTATATATCAATATTATTTGTATATATCTATAGCTGCATGATTTAGTTCTTGACAAGCCTTGATTGGTGATACCCTTGTTTCTGATACAATCCTCTGGATGTAGTTTTCCTGGGAGTTTGGGTGCCTTAAAAGAGGCCGTTTGACTCGGATGACCTATGATGAGCCCTTGTGGCTCTTGTCATCTGTTATATTATATTGTGGGGGACTTTGATTTTGTCTTCCCCTGGTGATGGTGCTTTTTGTGGGTGGGTTTTGAGGAGGCGGATGACCTTTGATAGGCCCTTGTGGCTTTTGTCATCTGTGTAATTATGTTATGTTATGTAGGCCATGAATGGTCTTTTGCAGTCTCCTTCTTTTCTTATGTTCTTATATGCCCTTTTCTTCTCTGAAAATTTTCTAGCTATCTCCTGATTCCACCATAATGGTTTCCTACTTTTGTTCCTAATAGCCTTCATTGGGATACATTGCTCTTGGACTACAATTATTATATGCTTGAAAGTATCCCACATCCCATAAGCATTTTTACCTCTGAATTCTACATCCCAGTCTACCAAATTTAGCAAGCTTTGAAGTTTTACATAATCTCCCTTATGAAAATTTGGAACTTTTACAGCATTCTCGGTTATTTTACCCTTCTCAATTCCCAAGTTAAAACGAACTATCTGATGATCACTATTTCCCAATGCTTCCCCAACAGTCAATTCTTGAACTAAATGATCACTGTTAGAAAGTACTAAATCTAATATATTTTTCCCCCTCATTAGCTCATTAACAAATTGATTCAAAAAATTATCCTCAAAGCATTCTATGAACCTGCCACTTGTTCTATCCCTATCATATTTTCCCAGTCCACATAGTTTAAGTTGAAGTCCCCAATAATAACTGCATCTATCACCCTAACATCTATCACAGTGACTCAACTTCTTGCTTTATAGAATTATTTGGATTTGAAGAAGTGCTATTTCTGATATAAACAATCAACTTGTCCTATCTCTCTTTGACTAATATTAGTACATATCATAACCCTGTAGTTCAAATTCAGTCACGTTGTCATTACCTTTATTTTTGTAATGACAAGAATAATTGAGCAATTAATTACAGGTCAGATGATTAACATTCCATATAAGGAGATTAGGACTAAAAATAATGACCCAAAATGGATGACAGATAAAATTAAGCATTATATTGGCATTAAAAAGGGAATTTATAGGAAAATAAAAAAAGGAGAGGATCACTTAAGGCAGAGATATAATGAACTAGCAAGAGATGTTAAAAAGTTAGTTAGAGTAGCAAGGAGAAATTATGAAATTAAAGTGGCAAATAGGGCAAAGGAAGATCCTAAAAGTTTTTATCAATTATACAAAACTAAGGTTAGAGATAAAATAGGCCCACTTATAGATTCCAATGGAGAATTAGTGAGTGATAGGGACTCAATGGCTGGAATGCTAAATGACTTTTTTCTCTCAGTATTTACACAGGAGGATACTCTAAATATACCCGAGGTGTCAATGATCTTTCGGGGTAGTGATGAAGAGAAATTAAAGGATATCTTGATCACAAAGGAGATAGTGACAAAGGAAATTGATAAAATCAAAAGTAGTAAAGCACCCGGTCCTGATGAGCTCTTTCCTAGAATTTTGAAAGAATGTAAGGATGTGTTAAGTGAGCCCCTAGCATGCATCTTTAGAAAATCATTGGAGAGTGGCATTGTGCCAGTGGCATGGAAGAAAGCCAATGTGATACCTATATTTAAGAAAGGGGATAAAACAAATGTCTAATTACAGACCAGTAAGTTTGACATCAGTGGTAGGGAAAATGATGGAATCTATTATAGCAAGGAATATTAGGGATCACTTGGATAAGCATAAGTTGATAAAAGAATCACAGCATGGCTTTAGTAAGGGTAAATCCTGCCTGACTAATTTGCTGTCTTTTTATAGTAAGGTGTATGAAGCAGCAGATAATGATGAAAACTATGATATTTTATACTTGGATTTTAGTAAGGCTTTTGATCGAGTGCCACACTTACGGCTTCTGAGCAAAGTTAAAGCACACAGGATCGATGGCAGTATATTTAGGTGGATTCAGTCATGGCTTGGTGACAGACAGCAAAGAGTTAGTATAGATGGAGTTAAATCTGAGTGGGGGTGTGTTAGCAGTGGAGTTCCGCAAGGATCTGTTTTGGGTCCCTTGCTATTCTTAATTTATATTAATGATCTTGACATAGGTATAAGTAGTGACCTGAGTAAATTTGCTGATGATACTAAGCTAGGTAGGGCCATTAGGGCTGATTCTGATGCTGTTGTAATTGACCATTCTGTCCAATTGGGCCGAGAAATGGCAAATAAAGTTTAAAATAGACAAATGTACTGAACTTAGTATAGGTAAAAATAATCCATTGAATAGTTATAAATTAAATGGAAGAATTTTAGGGAGGACCGATTGTGAGGGGGACTTGGGTATTTTGGTAATTTCAGACCTTCGTCCTAGAAAGCAATGCCTAAATGCTAAGAATAAAGCTAATAGGATATTGGGATTCATTAGGAGGAGTGTAAGGAAAAAGAGTGCTGAAGTCATTCTAAAACTGTATCTGGTGCTAGTTAGGCCTCATCTAGACTATGCGGTACAATTTTGGTCTCCATATTATAGGAAGGATATTGATTTGCTTGAGTCTGTGCAGAGAAGGATGACAAAGATGATTGGTGGGCTAAGGAACTTACCTTATGGTGAAAGGCTCAGAAAACTAAATCTACATACATTGGAAAGGAGAAGAGTCAGAGGGGAATTGATTGAAGTCTTCAAATGGGTAAAAGGATATAATAAAAGGGATCTGGGTAAGGTTCTTATACTTAGTGAACATGACAGGACACGTAGCAATGGGTTTAAGCTTGACAAGTATAAGTTTAGGAAGAAGATTGGGAGGAATTGGTTTACAAATCGTGTGGTAGATGAATGGAATAGGCTCACTAGACATGTGATAGAAGCCTCCTCTCTGGGTAGTTTTAAGAATAGATTAGATAAATATATGGATGAAGCTGCTAGATGGGACTGACTTTTTTTTTTTTTTGTACATATGTATATAATTTTCTAAGGAGTGGGGAGATTATATTTTGCGGTTGCATGAATGGACATAATCCTCTGGATGCATTTTATGTATATTGTAGATTAGATCTGACGAACTCCTTAAGGGTGACAATGTTGATGACTTTTCTCTGGTAAGAAATCTTTTGTGTGTTGACTGGAACAGGAGCTGCCAAGTGTAGGCCATGAATGGTCTTTTGCAGTCTCCTTCTTTTCTTATGTTCTTATGTATTGGTAAACAGAATTAGCGTAGATGGGTTTGAAGGAAGTCCTTTGCATTCTTTTTCTAATCTTGCCACTTCATCTTCTGTTCCCATGGTAACCATTTTTTGTTGATATAAGATTGGTTGATCTAGTCACCTAGTGAAACAATTGCCACCGGCTTACTTTTATGTTTATTTGTTTAAGGGTAAATATGTAGATTAGCGGCCCGGCCGAAAAAAAAATTGTGTGTAAATATTATCGTTCACTCGTGTTGGAATATTCATGCGCGTTTGAGTCCTTTTCAAATTATTATTCCATAAACAATTAGGATTATATACTGGGGGGCTGTGCCCCCCAGACCTCCCCCACCCAATTTAATGAAACTCAGGATCATCGTAGTGTAGTCTCCCCATTGTGTTTACCCCCACACGAGCCGTCAACTTAAATGTACTCTAAAAACGTGAAACATGTTGGAACACGGACGAAAAAGTACGCCCCAACGTTCGCGCCGATAATCTACATATTTACCGATCATATTACCTCTATATACAGATCGAAATCTTCTTCGTACGACACGGTTTGTAAAAAGGTGGTCTGGAGAGGCTCGTCGTAGTGGTACTTGAAACGTTGATTCGCCTAAAACTTGTCTAATCGTCTTTCGAAGGAGGCAACATTAGGAAGTTGTGATAACGCTATCTGGTGAGTTGTTCAATCAACAAGTTTCATTCCTTCACCAGTCGATCAAATATTCAGTTCATTTCCCTATTCATTGTTGTTTTGGTAAATATGTAGACGAGCGGCCCGGCCAATAAAACGTACTATTTTCGTCCGTGTTCCAAAATGTTTCACGTTTTGGGAGTACATTTAAGGGGACGGCTCGTGTGGGGGTAAACACAAGGGGGGGCACACTATGAATATCCTGAGTTTCATTAAATTGGTGGGGGTCTGGGGGGCACAGCCGCCCAGTATATAATCCTAATTGTTATAATGACCTGACGTTTACATAGGTGAATGCTTTAACTACATTATGTCAGCGTCTTTAATCGTTTTGCGAATTATAATATGGGTTGGGGAGGGGGTATGACGTCAGAAATGCTTGATTTCAATTTTTTGTTCCCACTTAATAGCTTTTTATTATCCTCATTCGGAGTCATTTTTATTTGTCAATATATTTTTTACTATTTCTATTACCTTCTTTTATACATTTAAATGTAATTAGCTAGATCATTTCAAGGAACTACTTGTTTTTTAGCAGTTTGGGTGTCAAACATTCCCCTTTTACGCAGTTTGAAAATGATCAATCATACGTCTTTTACGCAGTTTGAAAATGATCAATCATACGTCTTTTACGCAGTGTGAAAATGGTATCGAATTGTGAAGTTTGTCCGTCGTCTATTGCGGAATTATTAACCCTAGTTTCTGATAAAGATAAATTCAACACCTTTTTGGATGTTCATAATTTAGTGGTGAATTAAAAGCGAATGCGACATTTGTGGCCGAGCCTTAGATGTGAACCCTAACTTTGAATTTAGATGCTCGAAAATAAAACGTGATTCAAGTCAGCTAGATTTCGAATAGGACGCAGACGCGCAAAATAAATAGGCTTTCCTCTTCGCTATTTCGGAAGTATAACCACTGCAATTAGTACGGAAACAGCGTGTTTTGTTTGTTTTTTTCGGGCAATTTTGTGAAAAAAATGGCCTACGTAAACAACGTTTTCGGTTTGTTTACTTTCGGGCATTTTTTTAATACAAAAAATGGCGGCAGCTATCATTCGAAGAAAACTCAAACGCGCATGAATATTCAAACGGGTGAACGATAATATTTACACAAAAATATTTTTTCCGGCCGGGCCGCTCGTCTACATGTTTACCGTTGTTTTATTAAGTGATTTTAGACAGTTAATAAATTCACGATTTTATTTTTATAATAAATCACTGAAACTCAAAACTCTCGCTTGTTCGAAATAGACGATCATCAAATAGACCTCAGAAGAATCCATGACGACCCTAGAACAATTCAGTGATAAGTGGTCTGGTACAATTCATCTCAATCCTTACCGAACCGCGCCAAAAATCTGGTCACCCGCCGCAGTGATATTTTGTAAACATCCACAGCCATCAACACCATACTCTTGCAACAAGTAAGGCCCAGCTATTATCCAACATTCGCAAAAAACAATAAAACAACGATGGCACAACAACATATTCCCGATGTCCCACTTAAGTACATTCTCACTAGGTGAGTTTCAAACCAGTCGCCAGACCCCAGCATCGTGGCTCATTTAAGTTAAATTACTCTTTAGCTTAGAGAGGATAACAAGTGATCGACAGAATTTGCAATACTGGTTCGATCTATCTACAGCCTCTCCTTTCCCTCATGAGTATTTTTTTTTACAGGCCACCTGCGACTGTCACTAAGGGCATAATCCACCGCAATTGAAAGTTAGCCTAGTACTAGGCTACTTTAAAATTAAATTGACAAAAACAAAGCAGACAAAAGCCCGGATGGAGGCACGCGTCCTCCAGCGCAGGATGATGCGACCAACACCGAAGAGTCAAATAAAATGGAGAGGTTAGCCTCCTCCAATAAGTCCAATAGTTCACAAGCCTGTATGCATGAACTCTTTCCGAACACAAGGAAAAGCAGTAGCGACCCTGCTCATCTCAGTATCAGGACAGGTAAAGTGCGTGAAGATCAACCAGACTGTGCCTAACAGTCCAAGGGACAACGCAGTCGTCACATTAAGGTGCTGGCAAGAGCTCCTCAAGTGGCGGTGCGTCCCACGAGTGTTGAGCCAAATTTGAAGACGACAGAAAGCGACCTGAAGCCGTCGCGATATTGGGGGCGAAGTCCACGAGAACAATCGCGGCGCAATGACACAAAATTTTAAGCTCTCCTCGGTCATCTTCCATTTTCTTTGCTAGGGATCGTCGAGGGCTGCCCTGATTCCTGTCATGTAGTCGGGGGCAGAGTAAAACGCTGGTCTGGTCGCTAGATCTTTGCGAACTCTTTGGCGTCCTCATTCCTGGCACTTCCCACATGTCCAGGAACTCAGCAGAAGATAATCTCGACATTCACCCGGCTTGCTATAACCGTTGCGTCACGGACATCGCAAACCTGGTGGTGTGGAGATTCCAATGCCCGGTGGCACTCAGGGCGGTTTGTGAGTCGCTAAATATTGCAGTCCAGTCTCCGACCCAGGTACGACGCGTTAGCTCCTGTAAAGAGCGGTGTGTTGCAACCAGCTTGACCGTGAAGACAGACTCAGTGCCTGGTAGAGCCCCGCTGATTTCAAACAGAGGAGATACGGCGTGGAAGCCGAGCCACTCCTGGGACTTGGAGACATCTGGGTACACTTGCATGGATCCAGCATGACGAAATTGTGGTTAAAAAAGGTTGAACGCAATATGCCAGGCTCTTTGGAAGCTTTGGGAGTAGGGGCGTGGGCCTCCTAGTAAAAACTAGAGGCACCAACGGCTCGAGAGCTACACTGACCTCTCGAAGGAGTTTCCTAGCATTACACCTAAAGGGCTCAGGGTATGACTGGTGTCTCTCGGCGGCCTAGATGGAAAGGATAAGCTTATCATAAGATTATTATATACACCACCAAATCTTCGTAATGAAGCTTCGTGTCCTTTGTGGCAGGAAATAGAACGTGCATGTGGAAGTAAACATGTATATAATCGGTGGATAATATTTCATACAGATAGGAATAGGATGAAAGGAGAAGGGGTGATTATTTATATGAGAGATAATCTCCAGTGTAGTGAAAATACTACAATTAGAGCATATGCTTGCACAGAATGATTATGGCCAGATGATAAGGAGGGAAAGGATAAAATTGTCATAGTATTATTATATAAGGCACCAAATCTTAGTTAGGAAGCTTCGTGTCCAATGTGGCCGGAGATAGAACGCACGTGTAGAAGTAAACATGTGTGTATAATGGGTGATTTTAATTATAGAAATATAGACTGGGGAGCTTTTGTCGGTGATTAAGAGGCTAAAGAATTGATAATACTTCAGTTTAGGGGCGCTGTTTCTGGGCTACAATTTTGGCCTTATGACGTCACACGCCAAAAGGCGAAGCCCTTCATTCATTTCGAAAGTAATTAAAAATGTTAATTTTTTGGCGGAAATAACCTAAAGTAGGCGATACTATCGTCTTTATTATTTCGATAAACGTGCAGAGCCGATAGCACGTTTATCAAAATAACAAAGACGATAGCGACGCCTAATTTAGGCTATTGACGCCAAAAATTAAAAAAAATTTAGTTACTTTGGAAATAGATTTCAGCCGAAATCTTTCGGGACCAAGTTGGTTTATGTTTCGTTCAGACGCACAGAAACGATTTGTTAAAAAACAAAACAAAACGTGAGAACATTATTCTATAAACAATTAAGATTACATACTGGGGGGCTGTGCCCCCAGACCCCCTCCAATTAATTGAAATCTCAGGGTCATCGCAGGGGGATTCTTTTCACGAGCCGTAACTCGAAATTAGCCAAAAAAAGGTGAAACATATTGGAACATGGACGAAATATTATGTTGCCAGGACCAGGGAACAGTGGAGGCGAGCGCGTGACGCAGATCTTCAGGTTTACCCTATTTCCACCTTTCACTATTATAATTGAGCCACGTTTCTTTTAAATGAGACCACGATCTATAGAAAAGTCTATTAGAGTGACCGAGGAATTAACACAAGTCGTATTGAAGTAGAACTAACCATATTCACATCTATCGCGCTCTTTTAACTGCTCGGTTCCAGGGTTGTCAGTGTTTGAAATAAGGTTGAATTAAGGGTTGCCAGTGTGTGAAATTAATGGTTTAGTTTTACAAAAATAATTAAACGAAACATACAAAGTTTAATACATTAGTAATTATAAAAAAAATCAATGCATTACTAAATAATATAATTAAGTAGAAGTGCAGGCATTTACTAAATAATAAAGAAGAAAGGAAAAACAAAATAACAAAACAAATACAACGTTGTGATTGGCCCCCTTTGAAGCTACTGTCTGATGTCCCAAGGCCTAGATTGTAGCCCAGAAACAGCGCCTCCTATAGTACGCCCCTAAACTGAAGTATTACCGAAGAATTTTTTACTATGGTGCAGGATAATTTTCCTCGGTCATAAACCAACCCAAATAGGAAAGAAGGCATAAGTAGTTCAGAGATTGGGGAAATTTGGGAAATAGCGACCATTATGATATTCGATTTTAGTTAAAATGGAACGAGGTTATCAGTAGGATAAATAAAGTTAAAATTTAGACTTTAGAAAAGCAGATTATAGTGGTCTGAGGAAGTACCTGGAAACGGTTACTTAGGGACTAGTGAGTTAGGTCAGGTCAGGAAATGTATGCCAGGGGAGAAGTTAGGGCGAAATTAACCCCCAGGCAGAGAGCAATGGCGCTGTTCAAGAAAATGGGACAATGATTAAACAGTTAATTGTTGGAGATAATATGAACATTCCATATTGGGAGATTAGAACCAACACTCTCGACCCTAAATGGATGTCAGATAAAATTAAGCATTACATTAGCATTAAAGGGGGCATTTATAGAAAAAATACGGTCAGGGTAAAATAAAGCAGATATATAATGATCTAACTCAGGCTATTAAAATGTTAATTAGGGTGGCAAAAAGAAATTATGAAATAAATTACCAAATAATACAAAGTAAAACCCCAAAAGTTTCTTTCAATTATACAGAATTAAGACATAGATAAAATAGGCCCACTTAAAACTACAGATGGAGAGTTAGTGAATGATAGGGAACCTTGATCTTCAGGGGTAATGATGAGGAAAAATTAGAGGATATTTTAATTACAAAAGCGATAGTCTCAAAAGATATATAATCAAATTTAGTAAAGCACCGAGCCCTGATCAGGTTTTCCCTAGGATTTTGAAGGAAGGTAAATATGTGCTAAGTGAGCCCCTAGCATACCTATTTAGAAAATTGTTAGTTAGTAGTATTGTAGGTACCAACGGCATGGAAGAAAGCTAATGTGATATATATATATATATATATATATATATATATATATATATATATATATATATATATATATATATATATATATATATATTGAAGGGAGATAAACCATAATGTTTAATTACCGACCAGTGAGTATGACATCATTAGTGGGGAAAATGATAGAATCTATAATAGAGAAATCTATTAGGAATTACTTAGATAAACATAAGTTGATTACTGAATCTCAACACGGCTTTATAAAAAGGTGTATAATGCTATCGATAGATATTAGAATAACGATATTCTTAACTTGAATTTTAGTAAGGCCTCCAAGGGTGCCAAACTTACGCTTTTGAATAAAGTTAAAGAGCATGGGATCGATGGAAGGATTTTTAGGTGAATTTAGTGGTGGCTTAGTTACATTATAGCGCACGAGAAGTGCAGGCCAGCAGCTTAAAAGCTTCGTTTGAATGAGCCCTTTTTGAGACTCAGGATGGCCGAGTGGATTCACTGCTGGCTAACAGTGGTCCAGCAATGCGGGAAGCTGTTCGCAACTCGCCTACGCTATTATTTTTTCTTTGCCCCTTTTCCTACTCCTCACTACTACAATGGTGCCCAGACCAGGGAGGGGGGAGCGTTAGCCCTTGGATAACATTTCGAACTCTTTCATTTCTTCAAAATACGCTACGCTCCTAGGAGGGGGATTGCATAGTGTACGGGAAATTCAGGCGAGCGGCTAAAAAAAGCTTTGTTTGAATGTGTCTCTTTTGAGACTCAGGATGTCCAAGTGGATTCACCGCTGGCTAACAGTGGTCCAGCGACGCGGGAAGCTGTTCGCAACTCGCCTACGTTATTATTTTTTCTTTGCCCCCTTTTCCTACTTCCCTCTATCTACAACATACAGCAACGAACTTTGAAGATGTGATTAAACCTGAGTGGTAGAATGCTACCGTTGCGTTTGTAGCATCCAGATTGCAAGGTAAAGTATGCCTGTGTCCATGGGCGGATTGAGATCCTTAAAGGCCCTAAGCACTAAAATATTTTGGTGCCCCTATACATTTGTAATTCAAAATATAAACTAATAAACCATAAAATAAAGTTTTATTTATCGAAAATTCAAAATTAATCAAAACTTACAGTATGAAGGAAAATACTATATATATCTATATGGTTCCATTTTATTTATAATCGAATAATTTTCTCCTACTTTTTCCCCTTGCAAAAAGTCTGATCAGATCTACATAACCAATCTTGCATAACACATCTGCATCTATACATACTAGAGATAAGGAATCCAGCCTGTCTCTGCTGCATAATTATTCTGAGGGGGATTTTGAATATATTTACACCTTTAAAATGAACGCTCAGCTGAGCAAGTTGTGACCATTAATGTTTCACAATATACGGAAGGCAATTTCTACATTTGGAAAGGCATACTCAATATTGTCTTCTACAATTATTTTATAAAGTTTAGCATGACTGAATCTTGTTTATACATTTTCTGTTGCACTTAACTTATGGCACACATATAAGTGAAACTGCTGAAACTCACCTGAGAAATTACTGTTGAAGTAATCTGGGTAAGCATCAATCAGCTTTCGAAAGTACTGCGAATACCTTTCAATATAAGTAGAGGATGAAGTAATATTATATGGCATATCACTTAGAAAAGAAAATCTCTGTTATTTCTTTATATATATTTCCTATTCTTTTCATCTCAGTTGCAAGTTTGTTAACAATTGTGTAAAAGGTGGTGATACGAAATTTATCTCTTAAATCCAGATATACTCCTGGTGTATCTCCGTCATTGGATGCATTCTTTCTGATACGTTTGCGAGTTGTTGCTACCTTGTAATCAACATCTACTAACATTTCCTCATTTTATAGAACTTTGCTTACTCTGAAAATTCTGCAAAATCTGCAATATTATATGCTTCTCTTCTTGCGTCTCACTCTTGTGACTGGTCTTCGGTTATATATTCTAATGCTTCTAAAATTTCACTCTTCTCTGGAGTCACCCTGAGGCGACTCCCTCTTACTGGCGGTAGTCCCCGCTTTACTTTCCAAGAAAGCACGACAGCGGCCAATAAATGACCTCTCCCGGTGAGAGCGGCTCGATAGGCCAACACCTTTAGCGGGGCAAGGGATGACAGGGCCCGTCTTTCCCGACGGAGGCCGGCTGCCGGCCCAACACAAGACTAAAGGTACCTCGAAGGGGATCCGTGATGTATTGGGAGTGGGAAGTGGCCACATGGAGGCCCTTCCTGAGATGTACATGGTCCCTGAGGTGACCCAGCCCTAGACAGTAGGATCTTCCATGGGGTCGAACCCAGGGTCGGTGCCAAGCACAGAACCCGAATCCGCCCCTGAGAAAGCTTCTCCTCAGATGGCTCGGGCCCCCGAGCCCTTACAAGGAGAGGAGGGATCTCCTCCCCAGGCTGGTGCCCCTGTGACATCCAAGACCTCCATTTCAGAGAAGGATTTTGCTGAGGTCGGGCCATTTGGCCTAGTGGTCCCTGCCTTGGGGAGGCGGGGAGCAGATTCACCCCCCACCCTCCTCTCCTAAAAAGAAAAGAAACATAAAATAGACTAGGGGCTCCTTCCTCTACCTCCACGTCAGCCACGGGGACGGAGACGGAGCGGCTCGGGCCCCCAAGCCCTTACAAGGAGAGGAGGGATCTCCTCCCCAGGCTGGTGCCCCTGTGACATCCAAGACCTCCATTTCAGAGAAGGATTTTGCTGAGGTCGGGCCATTTGGCCTAGTGGTCCCTGCCTTGGGGAGGCGGGGAGCGGATTCATCCCCCACCCTCCTCTCCTAAAAAGAAAAGAAACAGAAAATAGACTAGGGGCTCCTTCCTCTCCCTCCGCGTCAGCCACGAAGACGGAGTGGTCTGGTGCCGTTTCGCTTAGCGACCAAGCTAAGATTGGTAAATCCATCCCGGTGCTTCCCCGATTATGGAGTCCCTGACTAAGACAAAAAGTGCAAGGACGCAGAGCAGAGCCTCGATTACCTCGGGGCCCTAATTCAGAGGCTACCTCGCGTTTTTGAGCCCGCTGGCCTCAAACCTTTCTAGTTATCCGCTCCACTAATGGCAGCATGTTGGCAAAGGGCAACATGTTCCATCAGATAAGAGCACTAGCTAGCCTGATTCGTAGAGAGCCGAAGGTGACCCATTTCTTGGACGGGATCCTTCTGGCGAATGCGTTGGTTCTCTCTAAGGCGGCCAATATTAGTGGTCTTGGACACTTGATGGCCTCCTGGTAAGTGTGACGGCGCACTCTACCATGAACTTTGTGAAAGGAGTAGTTTATGCGAGGAAACTCGTGGACTACTCTATAGATGACATCACATTAGAACTGGCTGACCAAGGAGCGTTCAAGGTCAAACGTGTGATGAGAAAGCAGGGATGGGCCTTGAGACCCACCCTTCACCTTCGTCACGTTCGACTGTGACAGGCTCACCGAATTGTTGCGTGCCGGTAGGTATCGCAACCGCGTGAATGAATTCGTGCCACTGCCGCAGAGGTTCTACTACTGCCACCGCTTTGGCCACAAGAATCGCTCCTGTAGACGTACAAAATTGGGGTTACCAGAAGTCTGTAAGTTGCTCCAAGGCCGCATATGATAAGGCCAATTCGTGTGTGACCAAGTGTGTCGATTGCGGAGAGCCGCCACCCGCTTCTTCGAAGCAATGTAGTGTGAATCTCCTTGAGAAGGAAATTATGACCGTTCAGGGCCCAGGATCGCCTCCCATTTCGCTAGGCTAAGGACTTGGTCCTGGCGCGCTAAGTGCTGCCTGGGACGTCTTATACCTCAACATTAAGAAAGACTCTCTCTGCTCCTGACCCTCCAAGCCTACGAGCACGGTCGTTTCTGCAACAATTCGGAACCCTTCTGCGAGTTCTACACACCCTTGGCGCTCCCCTGGTACAAGTGGTGCCACAAAGCGTTCGCACACAGCCCCGCCTAGAACCAGCGGTCACCCCGTTCCCCCCTTTCGCCCCACTCCCCCCTTCGCCCCCCCCGCGTGATCGTTTCCCGTAAGACGAAACGACTGCGCTCCTCCACTAAGTAGTTAGACTCACAGGAGTTAACTCCCCTCAAATGTCATGAGGCAATCTTCCGGTTTCCTAAAGCAGCCCCCCGAAAGGACAGCACTAACGGAGCTTCGGCTCCGAAGCAGCCGCCCCACCTGCTTAAGATTTCGAGGCGGAGGGAAGAAAAGACTCTCATGGTGAGCTTAACCTCCCTCGATAAGTCCTCGAAGGCGACAGCGCTTTCAGAGCATTCATTGTCCGGCAAACAGCGTCCGGAGATCTGTCTCCGGGAAGCGTACGGTCATTCTCGTGACGGTCTTTTCTTCGAAGAGGCTCTTGGATCTCCTCCGAGCTAGGCCTGGACGGCATATTCCTTCAATGGAATTACCGCGGACTCCTAGACAAATGGGAGAGGCTGCGGAGGCCAGTCTCCTCCCGTTTTCCCTTAGCTATCAATTTGCAGGAAACCACGATGGGCGCATGCCCCCTGCCCACCATCCCGGGGTATAAGGGTTTGCGACCCCACCCCTACGTGATGGGGTCGGGCAGGAGGATGCGCTATTTGCACCCGGCATGATGTCTCCGTTCTTCTCTTTGCTTTAAATACCTTTTTTTTCAGGCAGTAGCTGTGCAGCTGCACCTGGATAGGAGATATACTGTTATTTCTGCGTACATTCTACCGTCAGCTGACTTCGACGCCGGGGACTTCTGCTGCGTATGACACGATTGCCTAGAGCCCTTTCTCTTGCTCGTGGATATGAATGGTAGACACTCCTTCTTGGGAGGCGACATGATCAATCCCAAGGGTCAGGTCCCTGCCGACCTGATCGACGAGATGGATATAGGTGTCCTAAATGTAGATGAGATTACGCATCACTGCTCGAGGGCCGCTTCATTTTCCTGTCTCGATCTATCTTTGTTCTCTCCGGATGCACAGCCTGATTTTTTTTTTTGGGGGGGGGGTGGAGGGGAGTACTAGATGACCTCCATGGTAGTGATCACTTTCCCATTCGGATATCATTTTCTGAGCCGCTGCTGCCTGAGAGCCTGCCTAGTGGTGCCCCGCGCGGGTGCGGTGATCCGCATTTCAGGAAATGACTGGGTTCTCTGTCTCAGTGTGGAGTTTAGGTCGGTAGAGGAGGCCGTTTAGTTCTTTTAGGCGACATCATAGCCGTGGGCCTAACTACTATTTTGTGAACGTCTGGCCGTTTTGCACGCCTACCACTTTCTTGATGGGCAGCGGAGTGTAAGGCGGCCCTCAAAGAGAAGCACTATACCTACATGGGCTATAAGCGCAGTCCGAACGATTTCACTGTCGGTAAATTTCGTCGAGGTAGGGCTAGGTTCCAGTATGTTTCGAAGCCCGCCCGCCACTCTTCCTGGTGGGTTTATGTATCTTGACTTAAGGAAAGACTCCTCTAGCAGCAGAGTTGGCAAAACCCCCCAAATTTTGAAAAAGCCCAATAAAACCCGGGTTTTATTCTGGGTCTTTACAAAAAACAAATGCTACAAGCCATAGAAAAAGAATAGCTATCTCTATTTTTATATAATATTAATAATTAATTAGTTTAATAATTATATTATAGTAAGAATAGATCACAGTAACAGATCACTGATCGAGAATTTGGGGTACCCATGTCCCATGATAGCCATAACCTGTAGAAGGAGAGATGAATTATGAGTCAGTATCAGAGAAATAACCTTAATTTGATACATATTTGTTGAGATTATAAACATAAATATGAATTTTGAATAAAATAATGATAGGTAGCTTTCATTTCTTAAAAAAAAGTAATTTTGAAAAAAAAGCCCGGGTTTTATTCTAGTTTTTTTCAAATCTTGTTTTTTTTTTAAAAAGAACAAATGCTACATGCACTAGAATAACATAGAATAAGAATAGCTATCTCTTTTTTTATATTAATAATTACTTAGTTTAATAATTATATTATAGTAAGAACAGATCACTGATCGAGAATTGAAGGTACCCATGATAGCCATAACCTGTAGAAGGAGAGATGAATTATTATTAGTCAGTATCAGAGAAATAACCTTAATACGATACATATTTGTTGAAATTATAAACATAAATATGAATTTTGAATAAAATAATGGTAAGTAGCATTCATTTCTTGAAAAAAAAGTATAATTTAAAAAAAAACCCCAAATCCGGGTTGTATTCTGTTTTTTTTTAAATTTTGGGTTTTTCAAAAGACAAATGCTACAAGCATTTGTCCCACCATGTCTAGCAGAGGTGTGGAAACGAGTCAAAAAGCTTCGGGGCAAGTTCTGGCATGACCACCCTCCCGTTCTCCAGGAGAATGAGACCGCAATCTAGGACCCCGCGTCCCTGGCGGAATCCTTCGCGACCGCTTTCTCTGCATTCTCTAGTCGGGATGCTACTCTGCGAACATTCAATACGCTTCGTGATGTCGCGGAAGGCAATCGACTGGACTTTACCTTCAACCCTTCAACGACAGTTTTACATTAACTGAATTGCGTTCCGCTCTCACTCTGTGCGCGGACACCGCCCCTGGTTCAGACGATGTCCCGTACGCCATGCTTCGAGACATTGGTGAGCGAGACATGGCCTTTCTGTTAGATTTATTCAACAGGATATGGGTAGAGAGTATCCTCCCAGACTCCTGTTAAATCGTTACTGTGCTCGCTTCTCGAAAACCGGGGAGAAATTACTCTAGCCGGGCCGGTTTCCGCCCAATCTCTCTAACCTCTTGCGTGTGCAAATTGATGGAGAAATTGATAAATATTAGATTAACCTTTTTTTCTGGACAGCGGAGACCATCTGTCTTCTGCACAGTGCGGCTTCCGTAAGTTCCACTCCACGTCAGAATCTCTGCTCCGACCGGAAAATGCCGTCTGCAAGGTCTTCCTTCGTAGACAACACTACGCTACAGTGTTTTTCAATCTTGAGAAGGCATATGGTACCGCATGGTGATTTGGTATCTTTGAAACTTATGGGGGAGGGGGGTTTAAAAGGTTTAGTTTTGTTTGGAGTGATTGGGAAACTCTTTCAGGTGTACCAATTGAGTTTGCTCTGAATCCAAAGGTTACACGGAGAGTCCGCTTTTAGGCTGGGTTCCAGAAGCTGCTTTGGTTATCTCGGGGTTAAAGGAAAGGACTTGAAGAGAAAGCGACGATAAGTAGGCCTTCATTCTTGGATAGAGTCTACCTTATTAGGCGTATGCGAAATAAATCAAGCCCTATGCGGCCGTATGTAAGTTTTTACTAACGTTGAGGGTAGCTAAGGCTAAAACGACAGGACTTAAGACGAGGAGCGGACTTGTGACACTATTAATAATAACAGGACTAGGTAGAATGCTTCTACTTGAGTCTATTCGACCAAATTACTTAACTGGTTCCTCCATATAATATTCACGTTCCTTTATTTATAGTTCCCTTACTTAAGGGGGCGTGACCTCTTTTTTCCTTCTCTAGGCACGGGGCGGAGTTAATGATCGATTATATATTTGTTAGTCTCTTCATTGAACGTTGGGCGGCGTTACCAGAGGTGTGTGCGTTCCTACAGTAGTTGTACACATTTTCAGACCGGGATGGCAAACCTTATCATTAGATACGACAGTTTATTTTTCTTTTTACACTTTCACGAGAAACTCAACCGGTCAAAGCATATATCACTCTGTATTTGCTCGGCTCCCCTTGTTATCAAACACTTTGGTTCGCAGGAGAGTTACAGAATATCGAGGCGTGCGGACGTTTTTTTTTCTCTTTTATTAAAATAAACGGAGGCAGTGCATTGACCTTAACCGGATTTCCCAATAGAGGAATGATGAGTCTCTGGTAAACGTAACTCGTCTCCCAGAGCCCTTGAAGACGTCCAGCTTGTCGTTGTACTCCCTGGTGCCGCTAAAAGGATTTATAAAGTTCCCATTATACTCATTTATGAGGCTACATGGTGGAACCTATTATGCCTTGCAAAGCTCTCATGTCTTATTACGTACATGGCCGAAAACTATATTATTATTTTACAACGATGTTATATCTATTATTGTTGCACATTATTATTTTACATGGACGAACGCTATACATTTTATCTTACACACACACACACACACACATATATATATATATATATATATATATATATATATATATATATATATATATATATATATATATATATATATATATATATCTCATCACATAAGGAGTTATTCTTATTTATGCAAACTGCAATTTCTCTTTTATATAATCTGTACGTGCATAATTATAATTATTTGCCAACCTGTGACAAGCAAAATAGTGTTAGTATGGTACTTATATGTGAGGTTTCAATCCTGAACCTAATCTGTCTTGCAATGTGCTACAAAACCTGCGTGTGCGTAACACACTATCTCGCTTTCAATTGATTCTAAGCATATTGAGCAAACCCCCTCCCCCATTTTAAAATCAATATATACACAACTATGTACACTTAACTTTCCATAATTAATTTACTTGACTCGTACATTTTACTTCGGTCTAGCAAAACCGATATTCTTTTTGCATCACCGAACATTTACTGTTCACCTCTTTAAAAAAAAAAGCTGAATTTAGGGAGTTATATTGATTATCATTGGAACACTTTCTACGTTTGTTATTAATAAATTATTTTAAAACTGTACCCAAACGTATGGCATGAGTGTGTGTCTTCATCTTGCTCCAACCATTCCGATTGCTGCTTCTTCGAAAAGGGAAGGCCAATGATGATGAGGCTTGCAAAGACGGTTTCTTATTAGGCTCACGCTAGGCTTGATAGCGTCCTCGTTGGCGACTTCCGTATCCCCTCGTCATGTTTGGCGTCGGTTCAATGCGTCCATGTTCTTCTTCTTGTCCCCTCACTGTCCCGCCGAATGGGTCACCACGATGTGGAGTATTGAAGGTGACCAGTTTTGGTATTGGAGGGGTGACCGGACCGAGGGTCGAGGTGACAGACTCTTTATTTTCGATGGGGAATTCGCCAAACTCTTTCTTCTTCTTCTACTCCATCCTTCGAGTGGTCAACGGTCATGGAGGCTACCTTCTTAGAGAGGAGCATCACATAACCGGCGACAAGGCCTACCTCTTCAGGCCTATTTAATGTTTAGGCTAGAAGCAGGAAAACAGGACGCTAATAATAATAAATGGCTTCGGACCTTCCTTCGTAAACAGCACTATGCCAGATGTTTTTTGATCTTGAGAAGGCCTATGATTCTGCATGGCGATACGCTATCATGGAGACTCTACACGATGGGGTTAAGAGGACGCCTCCTCTTCTTTATATCTGAATTTTAGCGAGATCATCGATTCCGCGTACGGGTGTGGGGAGCCCTCTCCGGTCCAATGGAATCAACGGCATCCTTCGGTGCTCCCGGAAGATGTTCTCGCTACGCTCTACGAGGACGACCTTTCGATCTATTTTGGCTCGGCCCAGATGCCAACTCTGGAGCGTCGACTCCAACAGGCATTGAACCGCGCCTCTTACTATGCTAAGGCGCACAGGCTTCGGTTTTACTTAGCCAAGACTAAGGTGGTGCACTTCTGCCGCCATCCACGCCTCCAGCCTGGCCCAGACTTGCTTCTAAATGGAGGATCGCCTGAAAGTGGTGGACTCGTACCACTTCCTTAGTCTTGTAATTGGGAGGCTCATATTCGCAGCCTTAGGGTCTCTTGTACCCGCGCCATGGATATTCTTCGTTTCATGACTTTCCTAACATGGGGCGCTGATAAGGTTATGGCATTACTTTTTTATCGATCCTTTGTTCGTTCGAAGCTCGACTACGGGTGCGAGTTTTATGTATCCGCAGCCGACCATGTATTGCGGAAGGTGGACTCGATCAACCACACCCACCTTCGCCTGCCGAAAGGTGCCTTCCACACGTCCCCTATTGAGAGCATACTTGTCAATACTGGGGAGATACCACTCGCTCTGCGCCGTGCACAGTGCATTATTAGCCTGTACGTACTAACCCGGCGCCCCTCTTAATCGCCAACAGTTCTCACTGCATCCAAAGCTGATCTTGACGGTACTTATGCCGTCGAGAGACGCCAGTCGTACCCTAAGCCGTTTTCGTTTAGGGCTAGGAAACTCCTCCCAGAGCTCTGTATAGCTCTCAGGTCGGTGGTGTTCTGGTTCTGCCCAGGACACCACTCTGGAGGGTACCACCTTTGACTATTTGTCGCTATGCCTCTGCTCCCAAGGCTTCTAAAGCGCCGGTAGTATTGTGTTCTGCGTCTTTGGAGCACACTTCGTGTCACGCTGGAACCATGCTAGTGTATAGGGATGTTTCCAAGTCCCAAAAGGTGGTCGGTTTCGACGCCATATCGCCTTTTTGAAGTCAGCAGGGCTCTGCCAGGCGCTGATTCTTTCTTCACGGCAAAGCTGGTTGCACTATACCGCTCGGTACGACAGGTAACGCGACGTGCCCGGTTAGGAGACCGTATTGTGATATACAGCGACTCACAGAGCGCCCTGAGTACTCTCCGAGCATTGAAATCTCCGTATCCACTGGCTTGCGATATCCACGACGCCTCGCGGATGTCGAGATTATCTTCTGCTGTGTTCCTGGACATGTGGCAATTGCGGGGAATGAGCGCGCCGATGAGGGTGCCAAAGAGTCTGCGAGGACTGGGTGACTAGACCAGCGTTTTGCTCTTCCCCACACCGATTAAATGGCAGGAATATGAGTAGCTCTCCGGTCTGCTTAACAAAGAAGATGGGAGCCAGTCCTGAGAAACAAAGTTGCGTGCCATTGCGGCGCGACTGTTCCAATGGACTTATGCCACAATGCCGCGACGGCCTTAGGTTGCTTTCTGTCGTCTCCGAATTGGACACACTCGCGGGTCGAAATACCGTATGTTGGAGCGCTCGCCTGCAACTTATTGTGACGACTGCGTTGTCCCCCATACAGTGTTGCCAACTGTTACCGGAAAAGGGCTTAAAGTTGTTCAAAAGGGAAATAGCTAAAAAACTGGCGAAATTATATAATAATATATAATTCTTATTATATTCTATTTGTTTTAATTACCATTAATAATAGCATTTAATAACTAATTGCATCATCAATATCTTCAAATCCAAGCTCCGATGCAGAAAACACACTAATCTCTTCATTAACTTCTTCAGTCGAATAGCTTTGAAGAGTTCCAATTTTTTTACAACATTCAATGGAAGATCATATTTGTAGCAACATTTTCCGTGCATATTTGTCCATAATTGATTAAGAGAATACTATTCAGTGTAGAAACTTTCATTTTGTTTTAAAGTTCGGTTTTGATTACTCCCACCCGGCCCAAAGCCTGTTCGAAATCCGCATTAGAATGCGGGAGGGGAAGAATCATTAAAGCAAATTTTGATAGCTCTTCAAAAGGATTTCCTTCAGCAGAATCTTTGTAATTGTAAACTTCATCTCAGAATTCCACCGTGCTTAGTTCATTAGCTGTTAGTATTTTCCAAGGAACTGTATGTAATTGTCACCATGGAAAATCTATTTGGGCCAAAATTTCAGAATCGATATGAAATGTTTTACCAAAGGAATAATATCTTTATTGGATTCACGCATGACTTAATGTTTAGTTCTGACATACTTTTAAGAATTCTGTAATATATATATACCGGTGAGACGTGAGCGCAACTGGTCGATAAGCACTAACAAAAACGTTTACAACGTGAACGAATACTATTTCTTTCAATTTCTTCCCCAATTCTATTTATATCGTGTTCAAACTTGTAACCCAAATAAGAATTTAGGATTAGATGTTCTTCAAAATTAGATTTTTCATCTAGTTTAGTACCAGGACTCACTACCTTTGAACATAATGAATTAATCAGTTGATTTAAATCATTCATTATTTGTATAGGTCATATTTTTCACTTTCAAAGAGTTTATTTGTTTTACTAACTTGATCAAGAACTGGCTTTAAAAATGACAAACTGCAAACTGGAAGGAGTGACACACACACACTTTATCAGAACTAAATTTGGTATTTCATTTTTCAGTTTTGCGTATACGCCACTCTTCCGCCCAGGCATCACAGAAGCGTTATCTGTGCTGACACCAATCAGATTTTTTATATTTAAACCATTCTTGTTAAGAGATGGCTTAATTGCTTTGAAAATACTTTCAACACTGCATTCGTGCAGTTGAATCAAATCTAAGAAAGACACCGCTATGTCATATTTTTGAATTGAAGAAATATCTAATAATTATACCTAATATCTTTTTCGTTGAGATAGCATTGCTTTCATCTATGATCGAACTGAAACTTCCACCCCAACATTATTTACCAAATCTTCTCTAAAATGAGGAGCAAGAACTGTGGAGATGATAGCACAGCGCTTTGTTCGATGAAGTTTTAGATCCTTGCAATTTTTACTATCCGAAAACAGTGTTTTACACGAATTACTTAGATGATCCGAAAGAGATATAGCACCATGACAAACAATAAAAAGTGCAAGTGAAGATTCGGCTCGTTTATTGAAATTATTTTCTATTGTAACAAATTGAAAAATATTGTTTCTTTGGGCACTAAATGGTTTCTGAGCTTTTACATGTTTAGCAGTGTTCAAGTGTCTTTTAATGTCATATATTTTAGCTTTGATTATGCCCTTACAGTATTTGCATCGGTACTTTGCATTGTCACCGGCAATAACAGGTAGCCGTCATTCTTTAGATTTTTCCTGTAACAACTATTCACTTCGAAACTTTTGGCTATTTTTTCCCAATATTTAAAATGGTGTATAAGTTATACAGTATATAGATGTTCTGTGTTTCACGGTAGAAGCAATATTCAACATTCACAAGACATCATTCCTGAACCAGACCACAATAACCACGAAAATACTGAGTTTTGGCGTTATGGCCTACATAAGTTATTGGGGCGCTGCGCTGTTACCAATTGCTGGTTACCATTCTGACAATCTCAAGAGTCAAGAATCGAGATCTATCAGTAGAAGTAGCAGCGCTGGATTAAATTGTTATGTATGCGCTGGTTTGAACATGTCTTGACGAATACGGGATAAATTTTATTCTTGATTATAATAATTTTATTTCTCATATTTATTGCAGGGATGAGTTTTATCTTAATTATAATGGGGTTTCTCATATTTATTACAGGTCATCAGCCAAATGGAAACTTTTGAGAGCCAAATTTATAAAAAAACGGGCTAAGTGGGCATCATTGCCCCCACATTCTTGTTGAATGTCTCAGTCTGGGACACGCACGTTACCTGTCCCGGTACCAGAGCGAGCGGGGTCGCTACCTCTTGTCCCTAATACTCGGGACTGCTTTGTGCACACAGCCTTACGGACTATACTTCTTTTTGGAGGGAGTTGGCCTCCTCCACTTTATTTGACTGTTTGTTGTAAGGCGCATGTTCCTGCGCCGGGGGAAGGCGGGCCTACTCCCGACACCGGAGCCCTCTTCCTTCTTGCCTTTTTGCTTTATTTTTCTTTTTTTAGCCTTTGTCCTTTTTATCGTTCTTATTTGTTATTTACATATTGTTTTTTTTTAATACAGCCTAGTAGTAGGTTGTGTTGATTACGGCCACTTATGCCCAAGTAGGCAGTCGCCAGATGGTCTCCTAAAATAAAAAAAATGAATGAGCTGCACAGGGTACATAGATAGCAAACTTGTTGTTTCTTCAAGATTTAGTTGCGCCCCTTTCTAACGCCCAGACATGTTAGCAGCATTGTCATAAAACTGACCCCCACATTTTGAAAAATCTAGCCTACACCACTTCACGTAAATACTACAACACCTGGTTTGTCATTTTCTCACCATCTTTTAAATACTTAAGTACAACAATTAACTGATCGCTATTTGATAAATCTGGTGGTGAATCAAAGGAGAAACTAAAATAACCAGAAGATTTAACTTCGTCAAGAATGAACGCATGGATATGTTGTGCCATCAGTTGAATAAGTTCCTCGCAGGTGGTTTCTAGTCGCAGGCGACTCTACTTATCACTATGTCGGTCGATTGGTCCCTGCTTTGCTTTTTTTGTTTTGGTAATAACATTGTAACTATTCGGCCGATTCTAACGAAATTTGAAACCCTCATGTTGTTTAACATTCTGAGTGGGTTTTGACAGATGCGGATAACCTTTGATAGGCCCTTGTGGCTTTTGTCATCCGTGAAATTATGTTATTTTATATTATGTTATGAGTTACTACGCGTCACTTGCGCTGTTTCAAACGTGTACTAGACTTGTTCAAGACTTGGATAACTTCCCATCCCATACTTTATTTTGTAGGATAAACAAGACACAGGAGAGAACCCTTTATAAACAGAACTTATTAATTTTTCATTAAATTTTGAAAATGGCTATAAATTTAATTAATATAATCATTTAAATGTTAAATTTCTCTATAAAAAACTTCTGAAGTGCTCCTCCTTCCATCGATGCCCTAAGCACGTGCTTATTTCGCTTATAGGCTTAATCCACCACTGTCTGTGGAACCCAAATTGCAAGGGAAGGTAGGCCCAGCGAGAAACCTCACAAATGAGCAGTCGGTTGAATCTATGAAATCCTGAAATTGAGTACACGCCTTAATTACTGAGATAATATGCCATGTAATAAGTTATAGGGAGGTGTTGAAGTTGCCGGTGAATGTTATCCATTTATGTGGTGGTATAGGTTACCGGTTTGTGGGTACGTGATTGGTAATTATAAGGGCGTGTTTTGAAGAGTTCTCGTTGCTATTACGCTAGACGGGCGACGAGGACTATAGGTAGTGAGCCTACTTTACGCCTCTGTCGAAATGGTTCTGAATCCTTATAATTTCTCACTAGGGTTATGTGTTAGGCTGGGGTTACCGAAGGTGGCTCGGTAATAGGGGTAAGTAAAGGACTCGGAAAGGACGCGGCAAAAAAATATAACTTTATTCTTAAGTGGCCTACTAAAATGGGTAAGCCGAAACGGCTTGAGTTCTTTGCGGTCAATTTGTAGGCTTACTGTTTTACGTGAAGTATCGAGCCTAAAGGCTTCAGGACTTGGCGAGTAAACGGGATTCCATGATGCTACTAAAGGAATGAATTGAGTTAATGAATAAGTAATCTGAATGCTGAGAATGTTTCTCTCTCTCTCAATATATATATATATATATATATATATATATATATATATATATATATATATATATATATATATATATATATATATATATATATATATATATATATATATATCATCTTCAAGGGGCGTAACCTTAACTAGTCCGTAGGGCAGACCCAGTGATCTAGTTTGTTCGCTATTTTTACCCCTTGAGCCGAGTTTCCGACAGCTCTGTGTACCTCTTATGCCTACATATTTCCCATAGATTTAGATTTATTGCTTGTTTCAGGTCTCTGTGAAATTTCTCTGGTCAGAGCCTATATTTGTTCAGCTGCTGATAAATGATCCCAACACGCGTATGTTTGTTTGTGTGCGATCCTCGTATTTGTCCAGGTGGTCACCTTTGATATCTTTGTATTTTCGTGGGTTTCCGCGCGACTCTAAGGACCACTAGCCTCATATCTATTTGTACAGCTTAACATATATGTATATAGTGTATTTTTTAATTTTATTTGGTTCTTTATTTATTACAATTGCCATATTATTTCCTTAATTTACACACATAGCAATTTTTAGGATTCGATAAATGCACCGAGCGTCCATGTGGGGAGTTCCTCGCTGGGCCTATTAAATGCTACAATTTGGTGCCAGATTCCTACCCATTTTATAGAACGAGCCATACAAAGTAATGAACCAATGTAAAGTAAAGATAAATACTTTTATTACAATTGCACATTTATTAAGGGAAGCATGAGATAAGCAGGCAGATAGCTAGAGTTCCCACACGGTCACACAAACCTACGCACCCTAGGAAACAGCTGCAAGACGAAACGATTTAAATGATAGATAACAGGGGCAAACCGAGCAAATACATGGTGGTATTTGCTTTGACAGGTTAATATTGTCGAGGACCTGTGAAATGCAAACTGCCTTACTGATATTGAGTGTGGGCTCAACTTGGGAAAAATGTATATAGTTTCATTAAGCGCACACACTTTTTGTGACTTCGCACAACAGTCAACAAAGGAAGTAACGAACATATTTATGATCATTAGCTCTGCCCCGTGCCTAGATTAGAGAAAAGAGGTCACACCCCCTGGAAGTGAGGGATATATATATATATATATATATATATATATATATATATATAGTATTGTACAAATTAGTTCGGACAGTACCACATTTTGGGACTATTTCCTAATATGTCTTAATTTTGGCAACACTAATGAAGTTTTTTTTTGTTTTCCGTGCAAAATAGTGTACTGGTAACATCTGGCAACTGTTTTGTTGTGCCCTAGCTACACTAAGCTCGACAGTGCTACACTAGAGCTTGTCGTAGATGATTATTGCTGGGAGCGTGCTCCGTGGTGTACTTGGTTCTCCTGGAATATTCACCTTCCAATCATTATTAGATTATAAATCTATTATAGATATCGCACCCAAGAATTAATTTCTGAAGAAATTCAGGTAGCAAAGTCAACTGTTGGTGACAGTGTGAAAAGATCTGAAGACACTGGTGAGCATGTAGGGGTGCAGAGATGTATAAGAGAAAAACTTCCTTCCAAAAAACAAGAATATAAATAACCCATTAAATTACCCAGTCAAAACGGACTAAGCCGTGCCGTAACGGTAGAGTGCTTGCCTCGGGATACAAGACCCAAGATCGATCCCATACAGTCCACAAATTTTTACGAAGAAAATTCTCGAAGAAAACGGAGAATGCTTCAAGGACTAACTAATCCAGAAAGACCAAGAAATCGACTCAAGAGAAAACCGCGCTCAAAGAAAACGGAACTCAAGGAAATCGACTTTCAAGAGCTAACTCGTCTCAACTCATCAAGACCTCATCAAATCGTCAAGAAGCATAAAGAAGTCAACACGTCATCAGAATTGGAAGGACAAAACCTCTTCGCTGGGCATGCAAGTATACTGGATGGAAGGCAGCTGACTGGAAGAAAGTTATGTTTTCAGGCGAATCATATTTTGAAGTACATAGACATAGGTCAGTGTAGTAAGACGAAGCAAAGAAGAATCACTTCAGCCTGGACACATTCAACAGGCGCCAAAATACACACCAAAGAACATGTTTTGGGGCTGTTTGAGCGCCTAAAGGCCTAAGGCGGCTTGTTACTATTGAGGGAATGGTGAACAGCGTTAAATAAAAGGCAATCTTGCAGACTTGTAGCATGCGAGAAGTTCAGGCGAGCGGCTTAAATGCTTTGCTTGAATGAGTCTTTTGGGGGGACTCAGGATGGCCAAGTGGTTTAAGGGTCTCGCTAACGGCTGTCCAGCGACACGGGAAGCGCGTTCAAAATTCGTCTCGCTACTTTTCTTTCTTTATTTTTCTTTGCCCCCTCTTCCTACAAGAAGCCATCTACAATGGTGCCCAGACCCGGGAGGCCGGGGAGGGAGAACATTAGTCCTCGAATAACATTTCTAACGCCATTCTCCTCAATCCCTCAAAATACGCTCCGCTTCTAGGAGGGGGCCTGTGGAGAGTGCGAGAAGTTCAGGCGAGCGGCTTAAATGCTTTGCTTGAATGAGTCTTTTGGGGAGGACTCAAGATGGCTGGGTGGTTTAAGGCTCTCGCTGACGACTGTCCAGCGACGCGGGAAGCCCGTTCGAAACTCGTTTCTCTACTTTTCTTCCTTTATTTTTCTTTGCCTCCCTTTCATACAAGAAGCTATCTACAGACTCACTTGCTTCACACGATGCAGAAAGACTTTTCTGATGGAGGCGGCATTTTCCAGAAAGATCAGGCTCCGTGCCATACTTTCCAAAATAATGTTCACATTCTTCGAAAAAAGTGGACTTACTGTTATAGATTGTTCTGGGAATTCTCCTGACCTAAACCCCATCGAGAATCTATGGGATATAATTAAACGTAGAATCGAGAAAACAGACTGTTCGATGATGCAGAAGATGATTTGTGCTGTTATCAATCCGTGATACCATAACGAAGAACTGGCAGAAACGTGTTCAAATTTGGTTGAATCTATGCCAAAGCCAGTGAAGCAGGTTGTAAAAGCGAAGGGCGGTCATATTCCATATTAAATGTACCATTTATCTTATCATTGACGCATTCTTTTTAAATATAAACAACAATTATCAAATAATTGTATTATTTCACCACTGTCAAGACTAATTTACACACCCAGCAAACGCTAAACCGAGGGAGTTCTTAAAATCCCTCCCGCATACAATTTTAAGAACTCCCTTATTTTACCGTTTTCGGAGTCCTTTTCCTTGTTCCCCCAGGGGGGTATATTCTATCGATTGTGCCGTTTGCCCTGAGCAATACTTTGGGCAAACCAGTAAATCATTAAGTGTATGCTTAACCCAACACAAAGGCAATATTACAAGAGGTGAAAGTAATAGTGCTTTCTTTGTCCATTTATCTGAAAATAGTCACCCTATTAATTGGAATTCGGCTAAATTTATTTACAAATGTGATGACTTTGTTAAAAGAAATATTGTCAAATGCTCATTCATTAATTTCTCTCCTAATTTTAATATATCCCCCGGTCTCTTTAAGATTGCCCCAGTAATTAAAAGGCTGATTTGTAACGAAGTTGTCCATTTTAAGTCTTAGCCCTTTGATTTATTAAATTAGTTGTATAATTGCATGTGTATGTATGTACTTATAGCTTTGTGACCTAAATGTCTACAATCTTTTCTCACAGTTGAAACTTCCAGGAGGAAGACCTTATCTATATGTCTTTATCCTTGGGATAATATTACTCTATTCTGTGTCATCCCGCTGTACATGGGCGGGTCACCACTCTGTTGTATCTTATATATATATATATATATATATATATATATATATATATATATATATATATATATATATATATATATATATAATATATATATATATATATATATATATATATATATATATATATAAATATATATATATATATAAATATATAAATATATATATATATAAATATATATATATATATAAATATATATATATATAAATATATATATATATATATATATATATATATATATATATATATATATATATATATATATATATATATATATATATATATATATATATATATATATATATATATATATATATATATATATATATATATACATATATATATGTATATATATATATATATATATATATATATATATATATATATATATATACATATATATATATATACATATATATATGTATATATATATATATATATATATATACATATATATATATATATATATATATATATATATATATATATATATATATATATATATATATATATATATATATATATATATATATATATATATATATATATATATATATATATATATATATATATATATATATATATATATATATATATATATATATATATATATATACCACCTCTATTAAGTAATTCGTTACTCCTTGAGAATGAAGTGAACAAGTTCGAAAGTACTTGGAATCCGCCTTTCATTTAGATTCTTTGCATTTATTGCTCTATTCACCGCTACTCTGTGTTTCTACGGACTACAACATTATAAGAAAATAAGAAGACTAAGTTAAAGAGAAAGAATCAGTTAAGTCGTCTGTCAATATAGCTTACTTGCCATTTTGTTATTATTAGGGTCCTCTCGTCAATCCGCCCTTAGCCTCTAGCCTAGACATCAGATAGGCCCAAAGAAGAATGCCTTGTCACCGGTTATGAAGTCCTCCTTCTCCAAGGAGGTAGACTCTGTGACCGATGACCCCCTCGAAGGATGGAAAGAAAGACAACGGGCAGAGCAAGGAGAAACAAATTTCGCAACCCTAAGCCTACCGAGTCCTCCACCTAATAAAGCGTTTTGAATTCGCCTTTTGCGAATACTTATCTTGAGAAGAAGCCATTCGATCCCCTTACCCAGCCTACTTCATTAAAACCAAGGCAAGGATAGTATTTTCCCACAATTGGGGTCAGCTCCAAAGCAGCGCCGTTATCCGAAACACCCCAGCAGCGCTGCGTTAAGGTAAACAACATTTGAGAAGGTAACCAGAGGATTAAGCTACTACAAAATACCTTAACCCCATAGGTTTCTACTAGAGTCGATGTTGGAGCCATTGTTGTTCTTGATTTATATTAATGATCTTGACTTAGATATAAGTAACGACTTAAGCAAGTTTTCCTATGATACTATGTTAGCTAGGATTATAAGGTCTGACTCTGATGCTGAGGTCTTACAAGATGAATTAACAATACTATCCCAATGGACAGTGAAATGGCAAATGGAATTTACCATAAGCAAGTGCAGTGTATTTATTATAGGTTGGTGTAATCCACTAAATAATTATAAACTGAATGAAAGAGTTTTAAGAAGGTCCGAATGCGAAAGAGACTTAGGCATCCTGGTAAATTCTGACCTTCGACCTAGAAAGCATTGCATTATTGCTAGGAATAAAGATAATAGGGTATTATGGTTCATTGGGAGGAATGTAATAGGATTGCTGATGTGATTCTGAAACTGTACCTGGCATTAGTTAGGCCACATCTTGACTATGCGGTACCATTTTGGTCACCATATTATAGGATAAACATTAGTTTGCTGGATTCTGTGCAAAGAAGGATGACTAAGATGATTCATTGGTTGAGGAACTTACCTTTGTAGAAAATCTCGTTTGCAACCTCTGATTGTTTTAGGTTTTTGTTTCTGCTTATTCCAATAAGACTACGTTTTGTGTGTGAACACCAGTATTTTTATCTTAGTAAACTAAATTTAAGGTAAGTTACGATCTACTAAGATACCTTACAAATATTTACAATTCAAAAATAAGCACCTGCGTTTCGTTCAATCCCAATTCTTCTTCTTCTGCAAGCGCGCACCTTTCCTCATTCTCATTTATCGGTGGACCTTTGCTGGTACCACAATAAACTCGGTAAGAATGCTATAAAATGTAAACAGCCATGCCTTAATTTTCATTCTGATAATTCCCCTCCATTATCATCTTCATCACGTCCTATTGAATCCCCCACTTCATCCTCTACAGATTCTTTACTTCTAGTCATTTAAACTAGAAAGACAAGTGACTATGGGACCGATCACATCTGCCACCTCTACAATCCTTCAGGTTGGTCCACTTTTTTTTATTTTCGAACTATACGTTCCTGGTGGACACTAGTGCTTAATTCAGCGTCACTCCTGCCTCGTCTGGGGAGAAAACTGGGTTTCCCTATGATTTAGTTCTTAAAGATGTCAATTTAACCAATATTAGGACCTATGGGAGGTGCAACCAGTTAAACACGATTTGGTCGTGTATTCTCTCGTCCTCAACGTCTAGCATCAGGTAGACTCGGGGTAATGCGTTCTGGATGGTGGAATTTTCTGCCCTTCTTCGTCTACTTGGGCCTCCACTCCATGTCGTGTCGAAGTCTACACCTGGTGACTTCAGGGCAGTGAACAGGGCTTTAAACAGTCAAAAAAATCCCAACCGATACCTCTTGCCTTACATATCGGATTTCGCGTCTACTCTTGTCGGTTGCTCAATCTTTTCGCGTTTGGATCTTGTTCGTGTTTTCAACCAGATTCCCGTCCATCCTGATGACGTACAGAAAACGGTTATCACCACCCTCTTTGAATCATTTAGAATGGTTCGTTTGCTATATGGTTTTCACAACAGTGGTCAGACTTTCAAACGTTTCATAGTTTAGGTTCTGTGAGGTCTTTCTTTCGCTTTTTGACTTATAGATGAGCTACTCATAGCATCTTCGTCTTTAGACGAACATCTTTCTCATATTCGTCAGGTTATTTTTCTCGCATTAGAAAGTTCGGTATTGTCCTAAACACTTCTAAGTGTCTCTTCGGTGTCATGTTTCTGCATGCGAAATTCGGCCTCTCGAAAATAAAGTTTCAGCTATTAAGGACTTTCCGCAACCGCATAGATTCTGTGAGATGGTTAATATTTTACTACAGATTCATTCAATGCACGCCTTGAACGCTCTGATATCAAGGTCTATTCAGTTTTCTTCTGAGGAGTGTGAAGTATTTTCTCGCACTAAAGACACCAGTGATTCCGCTACTTACTTGGCTTATCCCTGTGCCGGAGCCCCTATTGACATTGCCTCATATGCATCCTCGACTCATGTTGGTGCAACCTTGCAGCACAAGGTAAATGACTCTTGGTAGCCTTTTGCTTTCTTTCTACTCGTTTTTCTGAATCTAAAAAGAGGTACAGTACGTTTTCACATGAGCTGCTCGAGATAGACCTCACAGTAAGCCACTTCCGCCTGTATTTGGAAGGGCGTGAATTCACCATATTCACTGACCACAAAACTTTGGTTAGCGCTCGTTCTGTTTGCAACATATCTTCTATGCACACTGCAGTTGATTCCCGTCATTTAGACTTCATTCTGCAGCTTACGAGCGACATTCGCTACAAGGAAAAGGAAAATAAGTACCCTAGAAGACCTTACGGTCCATTCAATGAGGGTACCTTTGGACTAGCTGTTAAGCGGTCACATCCTCGCTCATTTGCCTTACGTCCTCCCTAAACAACTACTTTTCAAGACTTTGTCTAGTTTTGACTTGAACTGGTCAACAAAATTGCTGTTGACAACCTCCATCGGAAGTGCGTTCCAGCTACCGCAGATATTGTACGTGAAAAATTTCCCACACAGATCGCGGTTGTAACGCTTCAGCTCAAGTTTAAAGCCCTGATTTCTTGTTCTGCTCTCATTAAGGCTGAAAATATCCCTGTAGTCAATATTGCCGAACCCTCTAAGTATTTTGAAAACTTCGATAAGCTGACCACGCAGTCTACGGTTTCCAACGAGAACAGATTTAATTCCCTTAATCTATCTTCATGACTTTTATGTCTGATAAAGGGAATCAGTTTGGTTGCCCTGGCTTGCACGCGTTCCAATCTCGTGATGTCCTTTCGAAATGAAGGACTCCAAAATTGTACGGCATACTCCAAGTGCGGTTGGACAAGTGAATTATACAGACAGAGTACTATTTCCTTGTTCTGATATCCAAACTGGCGCTTTATATAACCTAGCATCCTTTGGGCTTTCTTCTCCGCCTCAATACACTGCCTCGAGAACTTGAATTCACTAGTTATAGTTACACCCAAGTCCTTTTTAGTGTCGGTGGATTCAAGAGCAGTGCCCTTAAGGATATAATGAAATTGGGGGTTTCGGTGGCCGATATGCATTACTTTGCATTTGTTCACATTGAAAGGCATTTGCCACGTGTCCGACCACTCCCCAATCTTCCGAAGATCTTCCTGCAGCCGGGCAGTATTTCCTTCCTTTGCAACGTTCATACCAAGTTTGGTATCGTCGGCAAATTTGGAAATCTTCGCAACCATGTCACCGTCCATATCGTTGATGTAGATGATGAATAGTAGTAATCCCAGGACAGAACCTTGAGGAACACCGCTAGTAACGGGCACCCACTCAGAAGCATGTCCATTCAACACTACCCGTTGCCATTTGCCGTTTAGCCAGTTCTCTATCCAACTTGCTACATTTCCGTCTACGCCCAGCGAACGCACTTTCCTGGCTCTTCAAACGTCGTATAGGACGCTCTTTCTCGCATTTGGTCGATATCGGGCACATGACTCTCCTATCCCTCGTCCGTGAGCGGATATTGCGACGCCCGCGCCAACCTAGGACCAGGACATAGCCACGCAAGCGTTCGTGAATTTCCCCAGCTCGTTGTCAGAAAGATGAACATATCATACCATCCTTCCATGCCTACCCCACCCACCTTTCCTATACAGGTTGTCCTCGTCCCCATCGTCCCTCTCGCTTACCGTAGACAGGTTTTTGACCAAATTCACAGTATTTCTCACCCTGGTGTTTGAGCAACTTGCTAGCTTATAGCACATCACTTTGTGTGGCCATGTATTAACAACGACCTTGCTAAATGGACTCGCTCATGCTTGTCATGTCGCGTTTTGGCGATATTCACATCGATCTAGTTGGCCCTCTTCCTTATTCTAGGGGCTATACTTATCACTTGACGATGATCGTCAGGTTTACTCGATGGTCAGAGCCTCCACCGTCACTCAAGCCTTCGTCTCAGGTTGGATTACTCGATTTGGCGTCCATTTTACTATCATGAGTGATCGTGGGAGCAAATTCGAATCACATCAATGGCAAAATCTCATGTCAATGATAGGATCTTTTTGCATACGTACCGCCAGCTACCATTCTCAGAGTAACGGCGACATTGAGCGTCTACATCAAGTCAAAGGTAGTTTACGTTTCACTTTCTCAAGTATCACTTGGGTGAGAAAACTACCCTTAATCATGCTCACACTGTGCCCATCCTCTAAAGAAGATTTAAAATGCTCTGCGGCAGAATTAGTATATGCTACCTACCTCCGTCTTCCTGATCAATTATTTTCTTCTCCTGATCGACCTCTACCCTTTTCTCTCGACCCCGCTGCGTATATACACAACTTGGCACGGACGATGGTTGAAATCCGTTTCATCTTACCAAAGGTTCTTGCTTTTCAGAAACGCTATGTCCAAAAAGATATGAAAATTTGTTAGCAAGTTTTGTTCTGTTGCAACTCAACACGCGCCTCCTTGCAACCAGGAAGCCAAAGTTCTATGTTTTTCAGCATGTCACCAAGCAGCATACAGTTTCTTTGGGCTGCCTGAATCCAGCCTTATTGATGATGTTCACTTTGAACAGCCCATGTCCCCGTTGTCTCCTACTGTCGATAATGGTCCAGATATTCATGATAATGCGTATTTAATTCCTCCACGCTTTTTAAACTCTCTTGTTTCTACAAAAAATACCTCCGCCTCACCTTCCTCCACAGGAACCTTCATCGTTAAAGGTCGGCAACTAGAAGAAACCACGTCAGTGTTGGGCGCCTTATTTTTAGCGAACCAACCTCAAACTGCTCATGTTTCTTCATCTGCCGTTTCGGGAGAGCGGTCTACCCGAATAACTTTCGAACCAACCGTAAATGCCAGTGTCCTGCATGCTGGTGCAACGTTAGTGCCAGAATGCAATGTCGGTTCTTTGCCTTCACCTAGTTGAATTCAGCTTACTGGCACTCGTACCATGTCTGGTCGATTGTCGAGGAGACTTCGACGGTTCCTGCACTAAAAACTAGTTAAAAGCTTTCTTTTGGTAAAAATATGCACAACCTTCGGTGGGAGGCTATTTGTAGGAAATCTCCTTTGCTCCAAGTTAAATAAATTAAAATAAGTGTGGACATTTGTACAATATTAAACGGTTTAGTAGCGATACCAGCTGCAACAGGGCAGATTTTGCTCCGCTGCCTTGCGTCGAGCGCACAAAAGCCATTCCTGCCCAGAAATCGTATTGTGTGGTTGCTCTCTTTCTGTGCCTCAATAAATAAAAAAAATTATACGTCATATAGAAACAACAATCTTAAAAAGTTTGTACCAAATTTTTGTACAAGTGAGAGTATTATAGAATTGTCGATGAAAAATAAATACTTGTGTAATTTGATCGTCAGAAGTTATCCATTCTCTTTGTCCTTAGCCAAATGATTCTTAGAGCATAATGTAAACTCAGAAAATACAAGAGAAATTTTAATGTTTTTGAAAGGCACAAATTAAATATAGAAAGCCATAGTTTTTACCGTAATATCTGTAAATCTAACCACAAGCCTTCTTTTCTTTTCTAATCTTTTGGTGATGCTTGTAGTAATACCATTGGTCAAAAATACTTAATTTGAATTTTTTAAAATTATCTCTTGGTCAATATAATACATCTATTTTCGTAAAGTGTCGGTAATTCTCCCTAGGACAAGTTAAGCCATAATTCCATACGGTTAGCTCTCGGATGGGACATAGGCAACTGCTGTTCAGATATACAGCCGAGCTCATATTCGTCACTTTTTCATTTTGATAGTGATGCAAATGTCTTAGCTATCTAGGCCAGACTCGCCAAACATCGCTGCCAAGAAATTCTTAAAGGTTCCCAGGTGCGTTTGAAGGAACATCTTCATCGTATATCGACATAAGAACGAACATTGTAAGCGTATCACCACATTAACCAATTTGCTATATGGTACAGATCACAACGCCCTTTTGTAAGAAAGTACTTCGTCTTCTTTTTCTAAAGTAACTAATTCATTTTCTATTTCCGCGGTAACCTTTTATCTATATATCAAAATTGGTTGATTCAATCAATCAACTAATTTAATTTATTCACTAGCCATTTCACTCCATTGCCATTGTTATGTTTATCAAGTGATTTTAGTTAATAAATTCAATGTTTTATTTTTATATTACATCACTAAAACTCCAACGTCTAAATTATCCAGCTTATTCGACAAAGACGACCCTCACTTAAGCCTCAAAAGAAGTTACGAACACCTAGAACAATTCGGTGGTAAGTGATCTGATACAACTTCATCCCAATCTCTACTCATATATATATATATATATATATATATATATATATATATATATAGAAAGAGCAAATGCAAAGTCTGCGGGTGGGCCTTAATTGAGCTGTCCTGTCCTATCATTCACGTCCAATTTATTTATCTATCTTTCACACAGTTTTTTTTTAATTGTATTTGTCAACGTTCAAGATCTTCCAAAACTTCCAGTTATATTCATGATCGTTGAATTTTGTGTTTATACTTTAGTTTACTTAGTCCCCAACCAACATCTAACACTCTAAGTTTCACCTCCACCGTGCTAATCTGACTACACTTAAGCTGCTTACCATGACCATGCTACAGCCATTTTATTTAGTCAACGACCAACATATGTTCACTACTATTACCAATCGATGAACCATATTCTCCTGTTTCATTCATTTCTTTCTTCCTTCACATTACGCTCAGGATCGTCTGCGTGTTCACTGCTACCCCTATTTCTATTTGCGTCCAGCACACTTTTTCCTGTTTTAAGTCCCAAAATAGTTGGTAAACCAGATCCTCCCTTTCTCTCAGATCCCCCCCTCTTCATTCTTCCATTCCCAGAAGGGAACTTATTAAACATGATCTATCTTTCCATTGTATTGCCTTGCATATACCTATACCGTATGTTGTATTGTTGGTTATAAGGAGTATTTGGTTGGTTGTTATTTGGCTATTAGTAGTGAAGTGTAGGTATGGTCAGAATTCAGACTGCTTACAGATTTTATGTAAAAAAGATTAAGATAAACGGAGTAAATATGTATAGCATTTTAATGCAATATTTTGAACTTTTCCAAGATTATATTATTTTTGTATTTAATAGTGCATCTAATAGCAGAGTGTTCCTTTGCTTTTAAAATTGTTCCAGTTTGGGGGGTATAGGAAAAGAGGGGATTCAAAAAATAAAGAATAAAAGTCCGTGATTAAGTTGCAGATCACCCTCGTCGAGCGGCGTATTGACTGCTCCATATTGAGTAATTTTTTTAAAAAAAGAGGCATTCAAACGACGCTTTTAAACAGCTCGTTTGCACTTTTTGGTACGCTACAGGGGGTTGGATCTTTGTTGGAAAATACGCTTTGAATCAGTCTCATGACGACAAAAAGTACCCGAAAATTATTGTGGAAATAATATTTTTTGAGTAACCGGGTGAATTTAAGTTGACAGGTCTCATTAAAAGGGCCCAATTCAGATAAAATTATGCATCGAACATCCTTAGATAGAGAGAAATCTGGAAGTTTGGGGCAATAAACTTGTTTAAGAATCTGTTTACTTTATCAAAATGAATGGATGGAAAAGATTTTTTTCTAAATAATAAAAGAAAGTTTGAACTTTATATCCGTGTTAACGGAAAAAAATTAAGCTCAGGCTTGCAAACATGATCTTTCTATATACTGAAGTTGATATGAATACTTATTTGTTGAAAATTAGCAAGTGAAAAAGGGTAGGGCTCACATTTGTTCCTTTTCCACCGTACGCGGGATATTGTGATGAAGAGAATTAAAAGAAACAAAACAAAAACATTTCCACTTCGACTGCAATTTGTAAAACAGTGATTGAGTCATCAACGAAGCGCCTATAGAAAATTGGTCGAGAGCCAATTCTCAAAAAACGTCTCCGAAACATCCGATAAAGGACCGACATACTCGTAGGATTTCATGTTAACCTCATTAATCTGTTAAGCTTAAAAAATCATTAAAAAAACAACTTAAACGTATTTAATAAAATTACCTTGGAAAATTATGAAAAAAACCTGTTGAAAGAGTTAGTTTATATATTTTTTTACGGGTACATTCGTGAATAAAGATTTTACATAAAATGGGGGAAAAATACACTAAAAGTTCTTTCTAAAATGAAAAAGAATTGAAATTTGGTCGTTTAAGGAAGTTAGGATAAACTTTAAATATATTTGTCTAATTAATACATATGAATTGAATATCAGGCTAAAATGGATATCGTTATATGCTTATTTGGTAGAGCTTTGGTAGACATTACAACTTGACGAGACCAGATTCTATATTATTAAAGATTACTTACCCTAGTAGTTTCAGTAATTCTTCATCGTATTCCTTTAGAGCTTTAATTCATTAACACTAGAATGACAGAGCGATCATTTTGACCGCTATTTATTAAATATCAGCCGCATTTTTTATCGCAATTCGCTCAAATTTCTTGACTTTTATTTTTTTATATTCAAAATGACATTGTAAAAGTATAAAATTACAAGCCGCTGTTCTCTTCCTTAACAGGAAGAGCTTGGTTACACAGGCACCCCTGCGGGGGTGGTGGCCTACGGCCTTATTTGCTAATCTTAACCGCCTTTTTTATCCCCTTTATACTCTTTATTTTAACACCCTGAACACCCTTTTCTTTTTCTTCTTCTTCTTCCTCTTCTTCTTCTTCTTCTTCTTCTTCTTCTTCTTCTTCTTCTTCTTCTTCTTCTTCTTCTTCTGCCGTCATATATCGTCCTCCATCGCAAATAGAAAGAGAAGATGCTGCACTCTTTGATATGCTTTCATCTTGGGTTAGAAAAGGAACCACATTAGTCTGCGGCGATTTTAACTATCCAAACGTTAATTATAGTAACCTAACGTCAAATAAAGCTGGGGAGAGACTACTAAACTTTATTCTGGAGAATTTTCTCGTTCAAAAAGTGGAGGAACCAACTCGTGATAATAATATCCTCGATTTAATCATGGCGACTGACGAGTCACTGGTAGAAAATGTTTGTGTAGGAGAGCATTTAGCCTCGAGTGACCATAATGCGATTAGATTCGTGGTTAACACGTGTGTAGATGTAAAAATTAGTACACAGCTCATGCCATGTTTTGGTAGCTGTGATTTTGATACTTTTCGCGAAAGGATTAAGGATGTAGACTGGGGAATGCGCTTCGAGAATAGGTCGGTAGGAGAAATGTACACTGAGCTTCGGCGTACACTCCTTAGTGTAAATTTCGACTTAGTAAAGTATGTGCGCCGTAAGAGCGGGAAGTCGATGAGAGCGCCGTGGGTTAGCCCACTAATATTAAGCTTAATTAAGGACCGAAATAGAAAATTTCAAATACATAAGAACAACGAGTCATTTATAAGTCGGCAAAATTACATAGATTCTCGAAGAGAAGTTAAACGGGCGGTTAGAGATGCGAAGCGGAAATATGAAATAAAACTGGCGAAGGATTCAAAGAAGGAACCGAAACGGTTTTACGGCTATGTAAACAGTAGGAAACCCTTAAAAGGTTCAATAGGGCCGATTAAAGACAAAGATGGTCGTTTGACGGAAATTCCGGCGGAAATGTCTAAAATTTTAAATGAACATTTCACAAGCGTCTTTACTATTGAAGATTCGTCCCAATTAGGATCGTTAGTTGAAGAAGTAGATAATAGTGATATTTGCATATCCGATATAACGGTTAATGAAGTGGAAATTCTTAAATATATTAACCTGATGAAAAAGTCGAAATCACCCGGGCCCGATGGCGTTTACCCCACTCATTTAAAGGAACTTAAGAATGAGCTTGCGAAGCCGTTGCGTGCAATTTTCAATCGCTCATTAGAAGATGGCGTAGTCCCTGTAGACTTCAAGCGTGCAAACGTTACACCAATATTTAAGAATGGGAATAGATACGAAGCAACGAATTTTCGTCCTATTAGTCTAACTTCGGTAGTTGGAAAGCTTTTAGAATCGGTAATTAGAGATAGAATAGTGTGCCACCTCGAGGTAAATAATCTGATTAAAGATTCCCAACATGGGTTTAGGCGGGCGAGATCGTGCTTGACAAATTTGCTCGAATTCTTCCATAAAATGATTTGCGTTTACGACGAAAGCAAAGCTGTAGATGTAATCTATCTAGACTTTAAAAAGGCGTTTGACACCGTTCCGCACGAGAGATTATTAATGAAAGTTAAAGCAGTCGGTGTGAAGGGTAAGATATTAAATTGGATTAGAAATTGGCTGAAGGATCGTTCGCAGCGAGTAGTTATAAATGGTGAATGTTCAGATTGGGTCAACGTCAGTAGTGGAGTGCCACAAGGCTCCGTTCTTGGCCCATTATTGTTTCTAATATATATAAAGGATTTGGATAATGGCGTATTTAGTACGATTTCTAAATTTGCTGACGACACGAAGCTGGGCAACCGTGCCTATGTAAGATCGGATGTAGAAAAAATACAAAAGGACCTAAACTTGATTGTCAGATGGGCGGATAAGTGGCAAATGCAGTTTAATTTAAGTAAATGTAAGGTGATGCATTTGGGTTGCCATAATTTGAGGGTAGAGTATACCATGAAAGGCCAGGTCCTCGACGTAGTTAAATTGGAAAAAGACCTGGGAGTTTTAGTCTCGGATGACTTCAAAGTCACGAAACAATGCGCGGATGCATGTAAAAAAGCAAATCGTGTGCTGGGTTATATCGCGCGTAATTTCACGTTCAAATCCAAAGAGATAATTTTACCATTGTATAAATTACTTGTGCGTCCACTGCTCGAATATGCGGTTCAATTTTGGGCTCCATACTTAAACAAAGATATCGCGCAATTAGAAAGAGTGCAGCGTAGGGCTACAAAATTAATTCCCGAGCTGAGAAACAGGCCCTATGAGGAAAGACTCAGGGCATTAGATTTGCCATCTCTCGAAGGCAGAAGATTACGTGGCCAGCTAATTGAAGTATTTAAAATATTGAAAGGATTTTCAAACGTTGATTATAGGAATTTGTTCGAATTGGATCATAGGGGAAATACTCGGCAACACGGATTAAAATTAGTGAACAAGCGATTTAACACTAGTATAGCCCAAAACTATTTTACGTTTAAAATTACTCAAATTTGGAATAGGCTACCCACCCACGTAGTGGATAGTAGGTCGGTAAATATGTTTAAAAACCGTCTCGACGCGCACTTAAATAGTATAAATATAACGTAGTCTGAGCACAGTAAATAATAACGTCTTTGCAAAAGGAATTTGGAGCGGAGGAACGACGAGAGTAAAAATGATGACTAAAAATGATGCCAGCGATTTCTCTTGCATTTGTAGTTTAGATATCCATTTTCTTTTCCGCCTATCCTATAACTAGATTTTCACCACTAGCAGTCGAGGGCTGCGGAAGTTGAGAAGAAAAACTTTCTATCACCCTCCCCTAGGTTGAAGTAGTTAATATGCCTGACATTGTACACATGTAGATAAGTGTGTACAGTAGATTATATATTTAAAAAAAAAAAAAAAAAATATAGCATGTTAGAGATACACTCGTAGATAAGTGTGTATCGTAGTTTCGGATGTAGTGTAGCGGACTAGCCTCGAGCGGACCTTAGGGTCTTTGTTGGTCCTAGATTCTGTAGTTCTGTAGTTCTGTAGTTCTTCTTCTTCGGTCTGTGTCCTACAGCCTATCATGATTCTTTTTTTCTTTTCTCCATCTAAATTGCTATAATAATTTCCATGCCAAAATTTTAATAAATTTTCTGAACTTCACCATTTGTAATTCTTTTAGTTTTAAAAAAGTCACAAAAATTCGATACTTATATTTATTTCTGAACTTTACCATTTTATTTTTTTTTATATTATAAAGGAATTATTAGAAATAACTTTGATAAAAAAATTAAATCTACTTAGGTGACAACCGAACGAAAAGAAAAAATCTTATTCAAACCTTCAAAAAATCTCCTTCTTAAAATATAGGGTTATTACAAGAGTCAGGTAACGAGCGATAGAGTATACTATCTAGAAAGACTAAGCGTCAGATTGACCGCTGCATAATATAATCCTGTTTTAACGTGTTTATTTCATTACAGGGAGTGTGCTACAGTTAATAACTCAGAGCACGCTTGTTCCAACATGTTCTGACAAGATTTTTGTGTTTTCTTTATAAAATCCCTGCAATTACACGATTGGGTGAAGATGTCGTCCGATAGAAGGGAGACTCGTCTGACAGAGGAACGACTATAACAATTTCTTGTTGCCACACCTTACGATGAATCGGAAGGAGAATCTTTTGATAGTGATGAAGAACAATACATTCTTGAACACAATTTTTCATCAAGTTCAGGCGAAGAAAATGAAAACATTGCATCAATTACAGCAACGTAAGTGTGATGTGGTTATTTTATGATACTGTTGGAATGTCATTCGATATACCGTTCATAATAATATGTAGCTATTTACTTTATTATGTATATTATTATTATTGCTGTTTTTATTGTTATTATTATCATTATTATATTTATATTATTATTATCGTATGTTGCGATGATATATAGTATTTTGATAAAAACAAATCTGAACATAAATATGTGGGGAGATTTTTTGAAGTGCTTTTGTTACATATGTATTACTATAAATGACTAATGAATCCTTACCTATATATACAGATGATGAAGTAATTCTTGAGAGTAATACCACTGCAGATTAAGAAATAATGGAAGAAAATACATCAGATGAAGCTCCTACATCTGCACATGACAAAAATCTAAATACTCCAGATGGGACCCAGTGGATTGAAATCCCTACTGAAGGCTCCGATAGTATTGGAAGATACAGTGCACAGAATATTCTTACTGAAGTTCCCGGTCCTTCTGCATATGCCAAGAGACATGTTGTGTTGGGGAGCATGATGAGCGCATTTTCCTTATTCATTGATGATTTCATAATTCGAGAGATAATAAGATGTACAGAAGCAGTAGCTCGCAGCAAATTGAATGATGAATCATGAACCGTAAATAAGGAAGAAATATATCATATGCTGGTAATAGTCTACGCCAGAGGACTTATTGCTAAAAGACAACCACTTGCTTTTCTAAGGTCAAAGGTTTGAGGGACTCGTTTCTTCTCCATGACTAGGTCAAGATATAGATTTAAGCAACTTCCTTGATTTTTACGTTTTGATTTGAGATCCACCAGAAGTCAACGAATTCAATAAGATAAATTTGCTCTTTTTTCTACCATATGGAACAGATTTATTGAAAATTGCCAATCATGTTACAGACCTGGAGCAGATATAACTGTTGATCAACAGCTTTTCTCCACTAAGTCCAAAATCCCCTTCACCCAATATATGGCAAACAAACCGGATAAATTTGGAATCAAATTCTGGCTTGCTGTAAACTCAACGTCCCATTACTTGCTGAATGGATTTCCTTATCTGATAAAAAATGTTCATTGTCTCCCAAATCAAAGCTTATCGGAATATGTTTTGATGAAATTGGTAAGTCCTTTTCTAAGTAAAGGTCAAAATATCACATGTGATAACTTTTTTACTTCGGTGAAGCTTGCTAAGACATTGCAGTCCAGGACAACGAGAATCGTTGGAACGATGAATCGAATTCGGCGCTAAATACCAACAAGCATTAAAAATAAGAAACAACCATCACACTCATACATTATTTTTAAAAAAATTGTGACATGAAACTCACCGTGTAAGGAAAACCTTCTAAGAGTGTATTGATTCTAAGTACTGTGCACAAGACAGTGCATATTGACAGTGGTACAAAGAAGTTGCAAGAGTCTGTCACGTATTATAATAAAACAAAATCTGGCGTTGACCAGATGGCCAGAATGTACACCACTAAAGTGGCTTCTCGGCGTTAGCCATTTCAGGTCTTCATAACTTACTTGATCTTACCGTAATTCATTTAGTTACAATATACCGTGAAGTGGTTGGAACTTAAATAAGTCGACGAGATTACATTCTAAAACTCATAACAAAGCTACGAGCTTTTAACAAAAGTGTGGGTGAAGACATCAAAGACGAATGGACAGATGAAGAACTTTTGGAAGAACCAATAGAAGAACCAAGAACCAATAAGCGTAAAACTTGCAAATTAGCAAATGCATGAAGAATAAAACTAATGAAATATGGTACAAGTGCACGAAATGTGTGTGGTAAATGTACTGGAATAATACGCAAGCGAATAATTTGTAGAAATTGTTCATGATAGTGATACATTTAACAACTTAGTATTATATAAATACCTAAATACTTTTTGATAAATGTATTTATAAAATATAGTTGCATCAATTATTCTATATGATAAACATGAATGGGATTATTATTATGTTATTTTTCTCTGTGTCATACATATATGTAAGTAAATGGAAATATATTAATAATGTATTTTTATTTATCATTTATTGATACGTATTCCATACCATAATATAATTAAATATTTGCAACAGAAGGAAGTTAAACTGGAACTAATAAGAAAACATAATTCTTGTGATATGAATTCACCCAAAAATATGTGAAAAAACGAAGAAAATAAAGAAAAATAATTCCAGAAGTCAAAATGACCGCTCAGTCTTTCTAGGGATTGTGCACTTGGCCGTCCATCTACTGTTAAGTATTTTGGGTGAAGGAGTTATCGCGATGACTTTGCCGTATATAAACTTCGCGTTTCAGATTCGAACTCTTTTTTCTCTTCAATGCTAAACGGGTGTAGGAAAAAGGTAGATAAAAAAATAAAGAAGGAACGTAGCGTCCGTCGAATTGCAAAAAAGCTTCTTGCGTCGCTAGACCACTGTTGGCGAGCGGCGTATTGACTGCGCCATCGCAGGCTTAAAAAAACAACAACACTCAAATGAAGCTGTTAAACCGCCCGCTTGCGCTTTTCGGTACCCCTACATTGCTACAGTAAACCACATCCCATTATCTCGAAGACAATCCTTCCTAGGATATAGAGAAACACTGGTAGAAAAAGTTTATTGCTATTCACCCTATGTGATTCTATGTAGCTACATGGTCCACAAAAGTACTTTAGCTTTATTAAGAGTTAAGTGATAGATAACTATAGGCCGTAAAAGGCCCAAGTAAATTTATGTACTTTGATGCAAGGTACAATATAGAGCCAATATATGGAAGAGATAAAAGAGTAGAGGTATCGAATAATCATTTGTTTTTCTCTTATAAAGAAAAATACAACTTTCTATTTAATTAATTATAAAAGGCTTCTGGAGACAAAATTTATTTTAGATATTTCTATAATGGGAATTGTTTAATGAATAAATTTAATATTTCATCTAAAGTTACTGCTTTCTACGTCTACCAAAAAACTAAGTTTAAAGTTAAATAAAGTGCTGATATCTACTGGATAACTATACCTTGTTATAAGAGAAGTTGATAATAAGTTATATCTGTGCTATTACTGATTTTTGAAGACAACTACCAATATTTTTAATTAGAATTTCCAGACCAGGAAATCAACCTATTTTTGCATTTAGGTTCACTTTCATTTGTGGATTTATAAATAACAATATAATTTGTCTTACTTTGAGAAATGCTTATCATATAAGGCTTTTAAGTTATAATCCAATTGTATAAAAAAAGTGAGGGATTTTTGCATTTAAGACTTTGTATTTTTAATAAAATATCTTTCCAAAGAATTTATGGTGCAAAAATAAATGCTTTAACCACCTGAAAACTAACCTAACCATAGATTGATATGTTAAGGATTCGTTCCGTTGTCCTGTAATAAATGACAATGAAATTTAAATTACATACCGGAAAAACTAGAGGTTTTCCATCAAACTATATTTACAGTGGTTTGATATTTTAAACAATAAACTAATACTCTTAATTCTTAATTATAAAAATAATCTCGGTATTCTTTATAACATTTATTTAAGGTCTAATACACACTTTTCATCAAAGTAATATCTGAAAAATGATGCAGTTCGGAGTAAGTGCATTAGGGTACTACAGACCACAGCGTAGGCCCCCATTTAATGTTCAAGAGTAAATGGATGGTGCCATGAAGTAGGTTGGGGCGTGACGGACATATCAAGTTCAGGCAGTGACCACTTCTGTCCAGATTGCGAAAATTCCAAACAATGCTTAGCTTCTGCTATCCTAAAACTGGGAAGAGAGAGAGAAAAAAAAGTGTTGCTTGAAAGTTATCTAGACGACGCAGAGATCGCCGTCCTTGTCACATACCTTTTGCTTCTTGGCAGCGTATATTTACAATTATTTATGTTGACGCCTCATTCATTTTCAACGAGGAATTAACATGATAATCTCATTAATTTCAATAGATTTTGGCACAAGTTTGCCTGTTGTTTTGTGATCTCTACCCATAATTCTTTCCATTACACCTTATTGCTCATGATAGCTAATCAGTGATAGTGCATTAATATTTTAGATATTTGGTTTAGTGTATTGAAGACTATGTTGCGCAACTTACGATACAAGCGGTTACATTATTAAATATGGAGCGCTTGACTTTCATGAGCCTATATGGGTCGCATAAATGTTAAGATATAGTGATTTGTTACTTCCTTTAGGTTAGGCATTTAATTAAGCATTTAACCTTACAAAAATTAATAAAATAAGAACTCTTTCAGCCCCATAACGACCAAACGTCCCCAAATACTATTGTTTATAAATAAAAGTAAATTAATACCTAGACTATAATACCTTGTTATGGAAAATCACAGATACGTTTACTCAGACCCACTTACACACCAATACACTCATACACATCTACTAAAACCTTGTACTTCACTCGCATCTTTGTCTTTTAATTCAGTTTCACTAGGAAAATTCCGAAGTGACTAATCCTTAAAGTTAAATATATGATTTGAAAAACTATGCCAACATGATTAATCGATCTAATTTATCTACAATAGGTAATAAACTCTTGGAGAAATAGATTTGAAGCGATAACGTCGCAACGGTTTAGAAATATCTTAGTTTTTATAAATTGTACAAACTTGATTATTATGGGTTTGAAAAAAATATAGCCTCCACCAAGATTCGAACCACTTCCCTTCGTTTACACTCGGTTAGTAGATCAAATTTGACTTCAAAAGTATCCAGTATATATATATATATTGTATTGCTTTGTGATGTCAGTGCATTATATAGTAGCATTTCCTCTGTAATCCTTTGCCTCCCAGCTATCCTTCGTAATCCCTCGTTGTTGGTCGCCATTACGGAGTGGGGAGAGAATTGCGGGTTGGTCACAGATAGGCGGGTTTGCAGGTGCAGCAGAAGCCCGAGATATTGGTGTAGAGGGATCGGCGGACCCTCTTCTTGCTCCACATGCTGAACACGTCCTCCCCAGTGAGGGCGAGGTGTCTCGTCCCGACGTCCTCCTGCCAAAAACGAAGGGAGAATCACTCTCACGCTAAACTAATGAGGGCATTATCGTCCCTCGAATTTAAAGCGCAATAGCAGCGAAGCCGTGCCACACAGAAAGTAGGGGGATACCTGAAAAGAAAGGGATGAAGATAGAGGGAGTGAAAATGTGTGGATATATAACATCAGATCCTACCTCAAGTATTGTGGCCGGGAAGTCCCTCAAGTTCCCCCCACCATATTTGCGTATGATGATAGAAAAGGAAAATAAAGATGGTGGGCAGAAGTAGAAGGAGGTAAAGGAAGGAAGGAAGCAGGAAAGTGAAACTATACAACCCCAACCGATGCCAAAAAGGAGAGGACAACTAGGCCCCACCTCTTTTTTTCTGACCCGGCGCAATGGACGAAGGCTGTTCGTCAACTAGCCTGCATTATTAGCTGCCGTCCATGAAAAAAGGCAATAAGAAACACTTTAAAGATAGGGTCGAAAATGAACAAGAAGGATATGCTTAGAAGCAATAAAACCCAGTGAGTCTCAATATAGTTCGAGACTGCCAGGGGGGCGTGCTGCATATCAAAGTACCAGGTGTAACAGTCCATTTGGGGCACCTCCTTACGGGAGGTGGTGGAAGGATGCAACGGGGAGATTAGTGCAGTACATAAAGAATTAGAGATGGGGGGGGTGTAGTACAATACATAATGTGTGAGGACATCAGTATAATACATAGAGAATGAGTGATTCTGTGTTATTCAATATTAACCCCAAGTAGTCTCCTCTGTTGGCTGCTCGGGTTATACTTTCCTCACCTCCGTACTGAAATATTTGGACCAAGATGCTCTTGTTGGTTTGAGTATTTGTTTTTTGTAATGGCCAAGTTACTTGCAATGAATGAGTAATTACCGGGTGCCAAGGTGTACCGAATTTTCCAAGTTAATAATGCGCCTGCGCAGGAAATATCAAGACTTGGCTTGTTGAAAATCAAATTGGAAGGGGCATCCCTATAAAGATCAAAGTTGAATATTTAAGGTCACAACGAGAGCACCGGGTCCGAAATGGCTCGCCTACACCACTATCCAGTGGGAACCTCCACTCTTAGCCTGCAGCGGCGGCCTTCAGGGCAAGAGCATTCCTTCACGCAGAAACATTGGCGGAACTCCAATGCGCAACAGTGAAACACCAGACTAGTCACGCCCGTGGACTAACGCCAGGGTAGCCACGCCCATGGAAAAACGCCAGGGTAGTCACGCCCATGGACTAACGCAAGAGGAGCCACGCCCATGATATAACGCAAGGAAGCACACGCCCATGGACAAACCCCAGGTTAGCCACGCCCATGAACTAACACCAGAGTAGCTACGCCCATGGGCAAACGCGATGGTAGCCACGCCCATGGGAAAACACCAGGGTTGTCACGCCCATGGACTAACGCCAGGAAACCCACGCCCATGGTCAAATCCCAGGTTAGCGACGCCCATGGACAAACGCCAGATTAGCCACGCCCATCAACTAATACCACGAGACACAAAAAAATAAGCTTATGCTGGATGTACACTGTCGTGGTATACGGCCGAGTATGTATGTACGTTTGTTCCGTACATGAATAACTCCGTTCCTTTTTTCTCTCAGAGTGCTTTACTTTTATTTATCTTTTGTTTTGATTCTTTAACCAGTGAGGATTCGTAATATATATATATATATATATATATATATATATATATATATATATATATATATATATATATATATATATATATATATATATATACAATATGCAGCGTTTTGAGGATTTAATTAAACAACTAGGGCAAAAATATACTTTTAATTACATAAAAAAATGAAATATTAAAAATTAAAATCTACTAAGGCTATAATAAGAGGATCTAAATAAAAATAATACTACCAATGAGTACTACGCGATGGTTGACGCAAAAATTCACTTTAATACGGAATGTTAACTAAAGAACATAAATAATTGGAATCCTTTTACTTTTAAACTAAGTGGTAGTCGGGCATGGGATGACCTTGAACGAGAACCACGTTTATGGGATGAATCGATGGCGTGAGGCTGAATCGGACGCAGAGCTGTTCGTCTTGCTGAACGAAGGATAAGTTTGTTGGAGGTTATTCGGGATAACAGCTGACTTCGAGGTAAGTGGGGGAGCACTGGCGATGCTTCTTTACTTGACGATATAAGCGAGGGAATTGTGGATGCACGATTATTTCAATCCTTGGGTTACACTTGCGGGCTTCTTGATGATGAGACTTGACCAAGTGGTGAATCTTTTCTCGAGTGGAACTTTACATTAGTATTCCTCAATGGTGAGGGATATCTCTGCTTTATTCAAAAAACTGAGATAGGGGGGGTTTCTCTGCACGAGATGGGTATGGGAGTGATTCTCTATACCGATGGTCTACTCTTCGATGTGACCAAAAGGAACAGCCTCGGAAAGAAAAATTCCGCTCGGTTCTAGTTCTTCTTGATTTCCGGTTTGACTCTGGTACTCGTCTGCTCTTCTCTCCATCGCTACTTCCATTCTCCTCTTCTTTTCTTCAGATCAATCTATATATACTTCAATTATCGCTTGGGTGGGGTAGAGAGGAGATGAGTGCCCATCTTTAAGCCTCTCTCCTAGGGCATCACTTTTCAATGTGTGACCCTTAGTCCTTCTAGTCTCTTCTGGTTTATGTCGGAGAAAGTGAAATTTCGTCTATTTGGCGAAAATAGACTTAAACAATAGGAGAGGATAGTGAGCCTGTTCATAGATTTTTATTCTAAAGGCTATCACACCCTCCTTTGTTTATACTAACGGGCTACGAAATCTGCTGATGCTAATCCTTCTTTGCGAGCCATATCGAGGATTGTTTTGGGAGAGCGGGTCAAAGGGCAGGGGGTAGGGGGTTAAAGTATCAGCCCATATGCCACGTAACTGTTGACGCTGTGTAACCGAACTAGCGTCTGTTTGGTCCTCGCGATATTGATTTCCCCACATACATAAATGTGTCGATTTCTTGTTTAGCTGAAGATGTCGTTACCGAAGGGTTTTTTTCTCGATAAAGTAGTGGGATAGATCGGTATTGTTATAATTGCCTTAATCAAACCATATACAGTGGAGTAGATACCCTAAAAAAAATATTTTTAGATTGATTGCCACGCTAGAGGTGTGCCCTCCCGGCTGCAACCAGGCAGACGCGTTCCTTCTTGTCCCCAACACCCGTTCAAGCAATTCTCCCAGCCCCAGTAATGCCTGTACGAGACTTTGCGGCTGTCTATCTCTCTTCTACCAATTTTCACTTCTCTTTACACGCTTTCCTTACAAACATTCTCTATAGTTTTCGCTTTAAATTTTGAGGGCCCTCCCCCCTGAGTGTATGAATGTTGAAATGATGTCATATCTAACTTTGGAACTTGAAAATTTAAAAAAGGGAAATTAGCGAAACCTTCCTTAGCGCCATATTATTATTTCTCCATTTTGGGGGGAAGGAAGTCATGTGGGTTTGCTTTATTTTCTTAAAAAATCAATAAATAGAATAAATAAATAAATAAATAATACTAATAAATAAATAATACTTGCCAACGGAGAAGTAGTATGTTCAGCCTAGCAGCATAAAGGGAGGTTTGTGTCTTTGAGTATTATTTAAGGCAAATGTTAATTCTCCTGAACTTGGTATTTTATTGTTAATGGAAATCATTAATGTTTGATAATAAGGTCATCCGGAAATTTCGTGCCGCTTTAGAAAAAATAAAAAAATATTTGTAAGTCAATTTAATTAATTATATGATTCAAATTTTGATCTGCAACCTTTCATGTTTAGTTAGTTAAATAAAACAAACCCTGAAAGATTCTTTGGGAAAATATGAATTTCTATGCAAAATATTTTGAGCTAACGACACCTCTCTCGCTAATGGAGTGAGAAATGAGGACTAGGTGAGCCTAGTTAGGTCATCACTATTCTGTTTAACAAGTTCTAATTTGTTCGTTCCTATCATAATTAGATTATTTATTTCCAGTCATTTAGACTAACCTAGTCCTAGTCACTAAGTCTACTTACTCATCATTTGCCTCTCGTTACGGAGAGGTGCGTTGTCAGGTCAAAATAGGTTGTGGTAGTACGTCTTACCCTAGTGGAATATATTTGTAACTATATAATTGATGAAAGTGACGCAAATGTTTATTTTTCAAAGCGGAACGAACTTTCTGGATGACCTAATATAAATACAACGCGACTTATTAGGGAGTATAGAGGTTATTTGAATAAGAGAGAGCGAGTTTAAAAATGTCGTAGTGCATTAAAGACATAAGCGATCCAATAAGAAGCGGAAGTTTACGGCAGTCATATTGTTTGCCATTTATTTCTTTACAAAATGTTTGAATTACTAAAATTTAATTCCATATGAGACGAAATCATTGTAATAAAGAGGCTTTAATTCCGATATATGAGGCCAATGTTACTTTTGAAATAGGTTTAAGAAAAATAGAAAGCTTTTCATGGCGTTTTATTGCACCGATTGATTGAGCCATCAAAATAAAGCGATCCATTTTAATAAACATTCGCTTAAACTCATTTCTTATCACCAAAAATAGAAATAGAACTCAATTTTTGTTGTTTAAACAGTAAAAGCTGGTATTTTCTATTGTTACTGATGTTTTCTAGTCCACAGGAAATTTTGATTACGGTAAAAAGTAGTAAATTAGGTGCCTCGGTACCCTAGTGGTGTACCACAGGAATCAGTCCTGGGTACAATGCTGTTTATATTTCATTGACACACTTTGCTCATGTTTCTTCCCAATCTATGTATGTCCCTTTAAAACTCCAGCCCCCCCCCCCCTGCTGAATTTTCTGGCTTCTTCTCAACTTTTCTCTTTTCCTCCCCCGCACTAACTTTTTTTTATCTCTCCTGTTTCCCGTGGAATTAATCTCCCTCCTTTTTTCTTTGGTAAAGCATAGTTCTCCCCTAGAGCCATCCCACCTCCGTCTTTACCAATGTTCCTCCATCTTCCTTCTCCCTTGCCCCACTGATATTTTTAATACCTCTTCGTTTGAAATAATACAATCTGGCTTCAAACAGTGCCCGTTCCTCCTGGATCTTCTTACTTAACTGAACCAAAACAATCAGAAAAGACCTTGCAAGTCAGCCTTAAAACCAGGACCTCGCCAAATCATCTCTCCTACTTGTAACGAACCTCCTTCGTCGTCCAGCTAACGTTGGTCAGCCTTCTACTCTGGTACTTCCAGACCTCTCAGCATCATTTGACACTGTTGACCACATTGTTCTTCTTTACCGCCTCCCTCATTAATTGGATGTCCGGGAACTGCCCTTAACTGCTTCTGCTCGTACCTTCCATCTCGTACTCAATCTATTCACATTGGGCGGCGGGCGTAAGTCGGGTGTTCCGCAACGGTCAGTTATCCTTCAAACTCATGTTGTTAACTTCTATTATCCTCTCTCTGTGTTCTCCGTCATCTCAGTCGTATCCACTTCCACTTGCACCACAACAGTTTTGAGATTGCCATTCATGCCTTCAACACCTATTGCTTTGATTACTGCACCTCTTTTAATACTGAATCATGGGGATCTACTCTTTTTTAACTTCTCCAACTAGTTCGAAATTTTGCACTCCGTGATCTTCTCCGCCTGGCTCGTTTCTCTTGTGTAATTCCCCTGCTTCAGGCTCTGCAATGGCTGCCCATTCAATACCAGCTCACTTTTAAGGTCCTTCTTACATATAAGAACTTAAATGCCGCAGCTCCATCCTGTTATCGTCACTAATCCTATTTTACTCATTAGAACCCTACGCTCTGATTTTCCTGAAAAATAAAAACCCCTATCATTTACAGTGTACGGTGGGTAATTTGTCGTCGTTGGCAATCCTGAATTCCGCGCATGCGTGCTGTCTGATGTCGGTTCTCTCTTTTCGTATCACAATAGACTGAAGTGTGCACAGTTTGTGAAGAAAAAAAGACCATGGCTGAATTCGATCCTACCCCCAAATGGAAATGGCAAGCTGCTCTGCTTGGGATTCACGCCGAGCGCTCCAATGCGAAGATCTCCGAGTGCTTGGGTATCAATCTGAGGACGATGCAGATGATCAGGATCCTGTCTAAAAGCCTCCTGTCTAAGAATTCACAGTAAGAGAAGCTAATCTTAAAATGAGTAAGTGATTTACTCGCTAAAATTAGGTCAACATATGAACGCAGAAATCCTAGAGAGGGTTATCCATTAAACCTTGAAAACAAATCTCTCTCTCTCTCTCTCTCTTATATATATATATATATATATATATATATATATATATATATATATATATATATATATATATATATATATATATATATTAGTGTAGTTGGGTAGCAGTCTTTCTTGAATGCAAATTTTGTTACAGACCATGGTGTATTTCGCCTTAATTAATTTCCTTTGGCAACTTTCTCTTCTTCTAACTATCTTTTTTATTCCATTTTGTAGATGGTGGATCACTTGTCCAGTATTCATCTCTCTTTTAAATGAATGTGTGTTTGGTAAAAAACGAACTAAATTGCTAAGCTTTCGATCTTATTCGATCATCTTCAGAGCGTTGTGATATGTTCTTGCCTCCTTTACCGAAGTAATGAGTGGAGTGAGGATCTGGCAGAAAGTGAAAGAAGATTCAAGATTAGAATGTGGAGAGAATGATAGGATAGATAGAAAATATTGTGTAAAGAGTATGTGTTGATGGGATGATAATGAGTGTAGGATGAACGATGAGATGAGGATGATAATGATTTGTGCCAGGTTGCCTGGCTAATGCTTTTCTTTTCGTTTTGTTTTGCTTTTTGATGTGATTTTGAGTTTATTAGGTATAAAAAGTTAGCATTCCAACCTTTGTTTTCTTTTTGCTCAATCGAGTATCTTTATTTTTTTGTATTTATTAGTTTTTTGTGCTACTTTCGCATCTTTTTTTTCATTATTTTTATTATTATTAATATATATATATATATATATATATATATATATATATATATATATATATATATATATATATATATATATATTATTTGTTTATTAAATTTTAAGTGGTAATCTTCTTCGTTAATATCGGTAATTCTTTGACTCATCGGGTTTCTCATTTTGTTACTATAGTCGGTAGTTTTATTCGGTTTCACATTGATTTTGTTTGTTTAATCGGTTGTCTTATTCGGTTTCTCATATTGTTTGTATGGTCGGTTGTCTTCTTTGGTAATCTTGTTTTTTACTTATATATCGGGTTGACGCTGTTTAAGGTTTTTTTAAGGCTGCCGTTAATCGATTTTTGTAGTGTATTTTCCGGATTTCGTTTTCCGGTACTACTATTCGGTTAATTTCGTTCTGTGAAATTATGTTTTTTTTTTATATTATCCCACAGTTTCGTTGATCGTTTTTGTAATGTTAAATTTAAGGGTTCTAGTGCAGATCTTTGGTGGAGTTCCTCAGATGTTATGTCGTCCTGTCTTTTTGTGTAATAGTGATGAACCTTGTGGCTTGATTCTGAATGCATTGGACCTTTTTTAATTGTGTATTATTTATTGTATTCCTCGGTACTATTGGGTAAACGAGCTTGGGACGAACTAGGCCATGTATAATTTTCTTTTGTTTTTATTGCTTAGGTTTTTGTATCTGTACAGCGCCGACATGGTAATTTTCGTTTCGTTAATTCTCTGTGTTATGTGGCCGCTGTACCCTGTTGTTAATTTTAGACCGAGGACGGGTCCTTCCGTGGAGTATGGATATGCTTCTCCATCGACTCTTACTGCAGCTGTTTTCCATCTGTTTACGGGTATTATTTTGACTTTATCTTTGTTTGTTTTTATTTTGTTTCTTCTTTCGTAGTCATTGAGGTTTTTTATCTTCCTCGCTGTTTTTTGAGCTACATCTCGGGGGTTCTTCCTGTCGCTGGTGACTATTTGTGTGATGTCATCAGCTAGTTGGATGTACATCGCACATTCGTTGGATGGTTGTCGAAGGTCTCTGGTGTAAACAGTATACAGCGTCGGAGAGAGAAATCCTCCTTGGGGGACTTCCGTTTTCAGGTCGATATGGTCGCCTGTTTGGCCGTTTATTTGAAGGACGGCTTTTCTTCCATCCAGGTAGTTGCATAATGTTTTGCAAACATTTATTTGCAGGCTAAGGCTGCAGATATTGGCTTTAAAGGGTGGGCAACAACACCTTGTCGAAGGCTTTAGCAAAGTCACGGAGTACTATGTCTACTCTGTTGCCTCGCGCTGTTTTTGTGGCAATTTTTTCGGTTATAATTGCCAGCGCAGTATCCGTTCCTCGCTTGCTCCTGAACCCGTGTTGTTGTGGGTTGTACAGACTATCTTCCGTAAGGTGTTTAATTAACCTGTCATTTAGGAGTTTTTCTAGGACTTTACGCAGAAATTACAAGAGCGGTAGCTCAGCTTCGGTAGGAAGATCATCTTTGCCTTCTTAAAGGTTTGGAGAAAGTACTCAATATTAAGGCAGGCATTGAAAATCTTCACTATCGATTCATGCACATTTTCTGGAGCATTTATTAAGTGCGCGTTTGTTATCCTGCTTTCACCTGGTGCTTTTTGTTTGACAGATTTAATGATTGTTTTATATTCAACCATTGAGAAGGACATTCCCCCCCCCAAGGGGTGGTTTCTCTCTTTGTCGACGTGCCTGTATGGTGCAGTGCGATCTTGTTGTGCCTCTAAGGTTTGTAGGACTTCCTCTTCGTACACTATATCGTATTCTTGATTCTCCTCTGGTGTTATTGAGAATATTTTTTTCCAGTGATTTTGGAAGTACTCTTGGAGTTGTTCGTTATTTTGCACTTCCCTATCCTGTATTTTTAGTTTTATATTTTCCTTTGGTTGAGATCCTCGTAATTTTCTGTAGTCTCTCCAGAATTTCCTCAGATCTGCCTCGACATCCATTTTACTTATTATGTTATTCCAAACTTGGTTTGATTTTTCTTTAATAAGAGTATCTATCTGCCTTCTGATAGCAATTAGACTTCTGTATCTCTTCATATTAGTGCCCGTTTCTGTGATTTTTTTTATTAAGTTTTAAAATTATTCCATCATTTCCTTTATTTCGTGGTCTCATCTGGGAGCAGGTAGGGTTCTATATTCTATTATTTGGGTATGAATTCTGTCTGCTTCAATGATATTTTCGGTGATTAGTTTTAATTGGTTTTCTATTTCTTCTGTTCCTTGGTTGTTTAGGGGTCTAGTTTCTAGTGTACTTAAGTGCTCTTTGTAACCATTCCACTTTGTTCTGCTGATGGCTCTTTTTTGTGGAATTTTAATTTTAATGGGTGAAGTTGAAATGGACGTTATCATATTTCGATGATAGGATGGGGTTGCGGGGCCTGGGTCTGTGTGGTGATTTAGGTTGAAGTTTGGGTTTATCAGTACTATGTCAGGAGTTGTCGAGGTTTGGGCTGTTAAGTAAGTTGGGAAGTTTCGCCCTTCTCTGCTTAGCAGGTTCCTTTCTATTAATAATTGAAGGGTTTTTCCTGCTCCCTTTGGTTGGCTTGTGTAGCCTGCCTCTTGCATTGGGGTCTCCTGTTAATATGGTTAAGGCCTGACTACGAAAGAGTTTGAGGAATTTTGGAGTTGGCAAATACGAGCGTCTTGGGGGCTGATATGCACCAGCTATAACCAGATCTTCTGTGGTCATTTTTATTTTTATAGTCAGATACGATTCTTCTAAGTCCTTTACCTCTGTAAAATGGATTCCAATTTTTACGCCAATTGCTACACCATTGTACCTTGCTTGTGTGTAATTCATGGTAATAAATTTATAGTTTGGAATTCTTATAGTGTCGATCTCTGTGTTAGTCCATGTTCAGTTATAATAATTACGTCTGCGTCTTCTTTTCTTATTATGTTTGAGTATGATATTCTTTTTCCTTGCCAGTGTAAAGATTTTAATTTTTCGTTGGTGCGTATCCATTTTTATTTATTTGTTGTGGTCTCTTCCTGTCTTCGTTTTTATCCGGGCGAACTGGGAAACGAGTGCGTCCATTTCGTTTTTTCTTGAGTTCGCCATTTGAGATGTTTTGACTTAAGATGTTTTAACACGATTCACGGATGATATGTATCATGCTTTCCTTTAAAGCATTGCCAACCTCTGTCTCATCGGCGTCTGCCTCATATTCCCACTTGCACTTTCCTTTATCTAGTCTGTCCACGATTTCCTTTTGTTTGAGTTGTTTAGGTAACGGGTTAGCGTGAGAGCCGTAGATTTTTATGTTTAAATCTTGAGTATTCAGTTTTGGTTTCGGTTTTGAGCTTTCTGGGGTCGTCTTCGAGGTTTCTTCGTCGGTTGATTCTTCTTCAGAATCGGTATCCATTCCGGTCTTCTTCAGAATCGGTATCCATTCCGTTCTTCTTCAGAATTGGTATCCATTCCGGTCTTCTTCAGAATCGGTATCCATTCTGGCTTCATCTTCTTCCGGGCTCGTATTTTTCGGAGTCTCTTCTTGGGTCATGTTTATTCTGTATAGCTCGCTCGAAGGAGGGTTCTCCGGGAACTACATTTTTTTTAAAGTCCGTTATTTTCTAGCATGGTGTTCAATTCGTTTGCGTATGAGCCTGGCTTCGCAATGTTTACGAAGTGTGCGTGCATTATGCAGAGAATTAAATCTGGCCTCATGTTTCCCTCTATATTCACCGTTGTGGTTTGTGTTGGTGGTGTTGCGAGTTTTCCACTTGCAGTTGCTGCAGAGTAAGAAGTAGTTTCCCTTCTTTCTTTTTCTGCGCTTATTTCAAGTTTTTTCTTCCGTATGAGCTGCTTCTTTATTGGGCAAGATATAGCCTGTGTTCTGTGGGCATTTCCACAGTTTAAGCATTTCTTTACCGTGCTCCTGCATTGGTCCCACCTGTGGTCTTGGCTTGCGCATTCGGAGCATGCATTCCCTTTATAGTCGCAGTCTTTGGTCGGGTATTTGCCGAGGGCATAACATGTGAAGCATACTTGCACGTAGACAAATATCTCCCTCGAGATTTGGTCAGGTGAGATCTTAGTGTAGAAGGCAAGCAGTCCCCGTTCCGAGGCTTTTTTTGATATTTCTGTCGATCTAAATACTACTTTGAAGATGTGGTTATGCTCTTCTCCATTTTGCTTTTTAAATTTGATTATTTCCTCGATCTTTGCCCAATCCTGATGTTTTTCTAGTTCTTCCTTGATTTGATTTGGAGTATGCTCACCGACCCAGGGGTCGAGTCGTCTGCAGATCACAGATCTTTTCGTTTGTACGCCCAGAGGGTTGCGAGGTGCGAGTGCGATCTTTTCCAACTTTTTGGCTGCGTTTTCGGTTAAGAGGAGATCTAGGTCTTTTTCTGTGTCGCATAGCGCCACATAACCGTTGTGCTGGTCTTTTACTGCAAGGAGTATGACCCAAATATCAGCGTAGATGGTCCTTAGTGCCAATTCGCGAGTTGGTTTCTCCCGGCCATTAAGGATGCGAAGGAGGACCCTCTTCGCTCCTTCACGGCCGCCCATTTTGGCTCGTTCAAGCCTCCTTCATTGTGTTATTTTTCTTTTTTCTTCTTTGTACCTATTAATTTGCCTGATGAACTGAAAGTGGCGAAGATGATATTTATACCCAAGGCGGGAAAACCCCCAGATCAAGTGAGTGGAGTCATCCTTGAGAAGATAGCGAAAGCAAAGAGAGAAAAAATGAGGGTAGCATCGTGTGCCGGGACGTGTCCAAGGCATTCGACAAAGTATGGCAGAGGGTATACAACTCAAGATACTCAGATTAGGAATGAACAACAAGATCGAAAAGATTTTATGTGATCATGTAATGGAAAGACGTGCTTGTGTGGAGATAGGACAACATCAAGGTGAAATATTCGAGCTCGTTGCGGGTTTGCCCCAAGGCAGATGTCTGATCCGTCTCTCTATTCAATCTACACAGCAGATATACCACCACCAAAAATGAAGGCTGCTTGAACATCCAATTTGCCGACGACGTCACTCAAATTATAGTTTGCCCCTACAGGAACGGCCCAATGCAAGCTAGGATGACTGCAGAAGAGATAAGAAGCATTAATATATACTAAAAAAATGAAAAATTAAAACCAACAGGGATAAATTTAAAATGGTACCCGTGTACAGGAGGAGCATCTCAGATGTATACGTAGAAGGACAGCGCTACAGATACGACAAAAAATGTAAGGTGCTCGGACTAACCATTACGAAATCAGGTTATAAAAAGCACGTAACTGAGATGGTAAATCGAGAGAAGAGCGGCCTGGCATTACTGTACAAGTTAGTTAACCGAAGCATGAAAAACAAGAGAAAAATTTATCAAGCCATAGTACAGTCCACGATTATTTATCCAAACATCGCGATGTACACGATCTCGAGAAATAACCTATTAAGACTCCAAAAAGTCCAAAACAAAGCTATCTATTTAATAACAAACACCAGAATAGGAGAAAGAAAAAGACTACGAGACATGCACGGAAGGCAAGGATAAAGCCACTTAACAGAATAATTGCAAAAAGAGCAAGGAAAGTCTTAGAAAAGACACAGAATGAAGTAAGAGTTGAATTAACCCACTGAAGTGCCCAGAGAGAAGGATGGAGATTCCCAAGTTTCCCAAGGATAGATAAGGGAGGAGAAGAAGACGAAGAAGAAATCTACACCTGGAGAAAGAGAATAATACTCGACGACGATTAAGAGTAATTAATTAAGCGAAGCAAACCAGAGAATAGCATATAGTCAATTATAACTAGGATAAGAATAGGAAAGAATAGATAGAGGGATAGAAACCTACACCAGTGAATATTTACTAATAACGGTTTGGACGCCTCATACATACCAATACTACTTTCTAACTTTATCACGCTAGCTATCCTACCTAAAATGGACAGAGATAAGACTGACTTCCAGGCAACTAGCATCTCTTTGCAATCCTCTTACTTCCTTCAGCCTTCAGCATCTATTCGTTTTTTACTATCATATTCGCACACGGGATTCACAGTGATCCGTGGGACAGGGGTCACGATAAACTGTTATAGTTATAGTTAAAGACAAGCGACACATCGTGGTTCGGATTCCACGCTAAGCTGTAGGTCCCATGACTAACAAAGTCCACTTTTGTCTCCTACTATTTTCTTCGTTGTCCTATCCTAAAACCTTCTCCTTCCTCTCCCTCTCACTCCTAACCGCCGTACTCACAGTGCTTGGAGCCTACTTTGGCTCTAGACAATGTGAATATGGGGGTCTATAAAGGAGTACCGGGTCTCCCCCCTCCCTCCTTGGCCGCTCCATGAGGGCCAAGGGGGGCGGGAAAGGGTTGGAAGAGCTATTCTTTGTCTCCCACCTCTCTTTGCATTTCATTTTACTTATCTTCGTTTATTAATATGGCTTCTAAGATGTTCAGCCTAGCTTTATTAACCTTTTTTCTTTTAATAACGGTGTTGTCAACTAGCATATCTCTCGTTAGGTTAATGTTATGTGCACTCTCCATATGATTTTTAGGCCCTCCGCTTTGAAAATGCATGGCTAAACGTCTCGAAAGTGTAGTAATTGTCTTGCCAATTTATTTTGAGTTGTTATAAAGCTTACAGTCTTTATCGGAGCAGATGAACTCGTAAGCTATGAAGGTTGACTTGAGATTCGAGGAGTTTAGGCAGCTGTTGTTTTTTATCAGGAGATTGCTGGCTTTTGTTGTTTTATAATATATGATGAGTTGAATTTTATCCATTTGATTTTTAACCTTGATGTTACGGTTAATAATCTCCTTGATGTTTTTCTTCATCTATTTTATAGACCGTGGATATCTGATTTCTGTAATTCACTTTGATGTTGTTCACTGCGCCCTGATTATTTTTCGTTATACCCGTCTCTTTGAAGCGATTATTTAAAATTGATTAGAGTTATTTGTCAATTATGCTGTTTGAGAAACCGTTGTTCACGAGTGTTTGTTATACACGTGCTATCTTTTGGAGGAAAAGTTCCCACGTAGACCAGCATTTATAAGCTCGGCGGATGTATGAACCGATTACGCTTATTTTATACTTTTCTGGGCATTCACTCCCCGCATTGAGGTATCTTCCCATGTCCGTACCTTTTCTATGTACTTTAGTTATGTAGCTATCATTGATGTTTTGAACCTCAACGTCCAAGAAAGGGAATTTATTGCCCGTGCTCAATTCATAAGTAAATTTTAACACGGGGTTCTCTTCAAATTGCTGCTTGATGCTTATCAGATGTTCTTCGTTTTGGACGTTGATTAGATGTCGTCTACGTATCGGCAATATGTGTGTGGCTTATTTTTCATGATATACTACCCTCTACAAGACCGGCAGGACTAATATCATCCCTTGACATGGAAAGCCTGTTTACAAACGTGCCTATCGGTCAGACCACTGACATCATTATAAAAAAAAACGTGTACTACTATCCTACAATGTCTCCCCCAAATCTTGACCCAAACATCTTAGGGAGCATGTTATGTTCATGCACATCAGAGGCTCCGTTTAGGACACCAGACGGTAATGTATACACGCAAGTGGATGGAGTGGCTATGGGGTCACCCTTAGGGGCGACGTTCGCCAACTATTATATGGGTCAACTTGAAGAGAGATTATTCGACATAATTGAAAATAAGCCACACGCATATTGCCGATACGTAGACGGCATCTACATCAACGTCCAAAACGAAGAACATCTGATAAATATTAAGCAGCAATTTGAGGAGAACTCCGTGTTAACATTTACTTATGAATTGATCACGGGCAATAAACTCCCTTTCTTGGTTAATAAAGCTAGGCTAAAAATATTAGAAGCCATATTAAAAACGAAGATGAGCCGGCCATCAACAGTCAAGCGACAATCTGGAATCATTAAATCGGTAAAGGAAGCAAGAACATATCAAAACGCGCCGAAGATGATCGAATAAGATCAAAAGCTTAGCAATTTAGTTTGTTTTTTGCCAAACACATTCCTTTAAAAGAGAGATGAATACAGGACAAGTGATCCACCATTTACAAGATGTAATAAAAAAGATAGAAGAGAAAGTTTCCAAAGGAAATTAATTAAGGCGAAATATACCATGGTCTTCAACAAAATTTGCATATATATATATATATATATATATATATATATATATATATATATATATAATATATATATATATATATATCCAACACATCCCAAGAAAGAGAAAACAGAATAATTTTTCTTCGGAAATAGTTATTTCCTACTTCGAAAAATCCGAGCTGGGGTCGGATTCGAACTGTGCACACTGAGGCAGCGAGCAACCGCACGGTTCGAATCCCACCCCAGCTCGGATTTTTCGAAGTAAGAAATAACTATTTCCGAAGAAATATTATTCCGTTTTCTCAGTGACCATGTGGCAAACGAATCTGCTCCTAGAGGTAGTGGATGGGTTGGGAAACGCTTTTACCCCGAGATAGTGAGCAGGGAGAGCGTATCCAACATAGTTGCAAGTAGGAAGAGAGTTGAAGGAGAGCGAAAATATACAAGCTTCTGTAACTCATCCTAATTCTTCCGGAGTCTATAGTAGTTACATTGAAAGAAATTTTACCCTGGATCTACACTAGCGGCCATACTGATTGGTTTCCATCACAAAAATTACAGTAGCTTCAGACTAAATTATAGCAAGTAATGCATGATAAATTGCAGATATAAGATAAGTATGACTATAAGTTATATATGTTAGAATGGATGAAACTGCAAATTCCGTGTAAAAGAGCATTTTTATTCTATCCTTAATTTTCTTTAGTAGATGAGAAGGTTCAATGATATAAGTTGGTCAACAAATAATTTTCGGTTGTTACAATATATTAGTTATTGGTATGTAGACCTTTACTATCAATTACACACTGACATCTTCTGCCACACGAGCGCGCTAAGCTAACCAAAGGCATTTTTCTGGTGTTACTTTTCTCCATTACTCTTGTAATCTTCCTCAAAGTTCTTCGACGGTGCTTGGGTTTCTCTCCTTGCTTCTCTCCTTGGCATCTTCCGCAAATCCTCAATCGGATTAGGGTCTGGGCTCTGAGCAGGTCAGTCCGTGACACTTACTTCTTCCTGATCCAGGAAATTTATCACCAACTTTACCGTGTGGCAAGATTCATTATTCTGCATAAAAATGGCAGGTTGGGCAGAGGCAGCTCTCATATGGGACACAGAATTTGCTTGCAGAAGTAATTTATGCACTTGATCATTCACTCTTCCCTGCACGTGGACACTTTTGTTTGTTTGTGGTCCCCTCCCCCAACTGGGGTGAGGGGACCCTTCCTTTATTGTAAAATGATTACATTGAAAAATTAATGTGGGAAAGCTATATAAACATAAAATCCTCTATATAAAACAAGGTGGGAGAATGGGGTGGATCGGGGGATGTGCTTCTGGAAGTTCTTGTAGTCGACGCGCTGTTTAACTGCCATGCCGCGTCTCGTAGGCGGCTCCTTATATACCCCGAGCTGGTGTAACGGTCGGAATTGGAGTCGTACCGGCTATATTGATTTGTGAAACTTCGAGATGCGGCGTCAGCGGCGTTTTTAGATGATTTTACGTAGGCTATATTGAGAGATGACTTCCTGTATGACCTTGAAAAATCGCTTCTGGCTTGTTCCTACATTCTGTAAACTACCTCTAAGGGGAGTTTTCCTCGGTTCATGTTCCATATAGCGTCGATATTATCACTAAAGATTCGGGCGCGCGGAGTCAGGAACATGGAGATGGTCAAAACCGATTCCAGAGTGAAGATATTTAGGTCTCCTTCGTGGACCTAGAGAGCAATTGTTGCGCCTGTCATAGCGATACCGATGCCGGAGGGGGCGGCGTCGCAGTGTAAGATGAGAGGCGAGGCCCTTTTTCTGGTCCACTTCGTCCATTTATTATAGATTAATGGAAGGAGAAGTATAAGGTCTTCTGGTCTAGGTTCGTTGATTTGTTTAAAACAGACCTGTACCCAGATGAAAGGGAGTTTTGTAATGGGGCAGATAAAATTCACTAATCCCGCCATTCTTAACCATGTTTTTTTGTGGTGCCCAATTTATCATGAGGTGTTTTATTGCACCTCTTACTTTTTTACACAATTAACTGGTTAGGGCGGCACTTTGCACTTTTAGATTTATTTTAATTTCTAAATACACTAGGGATCTTCTTGGCACTAGTTCACACTTAGGGATGTTCACGTTGAAGGAACTGTCCAGTATCTTCTTTGCACATCTTCTTATTTGTGTTTTCTTTCCTATTAATAAGATGTCATCGAGATAGGTGTATTCAATGCAACCTGTAGAATCGGCCTATATTTTTATCATTGGTTCGATTGTTTGTTGGGTGGGGAAGGGATTGGTGCATTGTGTTCCGTTGTTTGATATTCTTCGGATGTTGAAGATAGGGAATGTTGGTCCAGGCCTAGTCTTCTTACTGCTCTTTGTACCCTGATCCTTTCCCGCCAGTTTAGACGGTTAACGACACCTTCGAGGAAGGTTTGCGCACGCACGAGTTCGCGTTGCATTCCTGCCTCGGCTTCCCGTACCCATGCGGAAAGTTGTTGCCCAGGATCCATATGCTGGTGGGGGTTGGGCTGGGTACCTGTAGGAAGAGTGCGAATAAGAAGTACTTGCCCAATTTCTCGGGCCGTGGAGTGCCGTGTCACTCAACTCAATTCCTGTAGTTACGGCTGCATGTTCCTGATTGTCCCGTATTGCGACGCCCCAGCCGTGCTGCCAGACTGTGTGAAAGAAGCGTAGTCGATTGTGGAGGTGTATAAACTCCTCGATGCTCAAAGATGACCTGAAACGAAATAGGGCTAATAATGCTGTTAGTTCCTCACGATCTCGTAGTTTGAATACGGAGGCGTTCAGGTTGGCCTTCAGGTTCTCAGTCACTTGTTCCCAACGAACTCTTCCAAAGTGGGTGGCTCGAGCAGGTCAGGGGTGGTACCCAAGGCTAATGACGATCGGCGGACCGATCTAGGGGACTCGGGCTGTTCCTCGTATGGCGGTGCAGTAAATGCTGCTGGTTTTGTGCCAGGTTGAGTTGCTGCTGATCTCCCAATGCGGGGGGAACCCCCCTTGGATTCACTTACATGATCTTTTGATGGCCCAACCGCCGAGGCACCCATTTCCTGGGTGTTGAAATGGGTCAGGGGATATCTTGTGCTTGTGTCCCCGTCGCCTAGGGATAGGAATCCTGATGATTCTTCCACCAAACTTGACGCTGCTCTTCACTTCACGCAGTTCACGAATAATCTTTCGCTAGGTCTTCGACGGGCGAACCTCCTGCCATATGAACCAAATAAATTGTACTTCGATTCATCGCTGTACATAGAACGCGCTTAGTGCCGAAGGATAATCTAGCTCTCTTGTTCTTAGGGCTGATCAATCGCTTGAGTTTTGATGTGCAAGATTTTAAAGGTCTTCCCGTCAGGCAGCGTGATACTGTCTTTTTGGAGACACTAATGCCCATAGTTTCATTTAATTCTCGGGAAATCCTGGCTGCTGTCTTGTATCGGTCCTTTTTGAAATAGGGACGATGGCTTAGTCATCTCTCTGAAATTTTCCTAGGGCTATCAGTAGAAATTCCACTAGTATATGAACCTGTGGTATCGTTACGTAATATAATATTATGTACGACACTAATGAGACGTTTAATCCTTTCAGCTATGCCCTGATAGAGAGATGATCCTCTTGACGTAGGTTAACAATTAGCTCGTAGATATAGGTAGGTGTAGTGTTTCCCTAGGCATGTTTGCTGCTCGAAACTTGATAAGGTAATGACTGAAAGTGCTAAGAATTCATGGAAGTAAATTATTACCCTAAATTATTTGGTTGTCTCAAAGATAGAAGTAATAGAATTACGCTGTCTGAATAATTTTAAGCACCATATTCTTGGAATAAAATTGCTCTTTTGCACGTTTCTTACAGTTTTATCTATCCTAACAGGTAAAATGTATATGTACAACTTATAGCCATGCTTATTTTATATCTCTAATTTACCATGCAGTACTTACCATTATTTGGTTTGAAGCTACTTTAAGTTTTGTGATGAAAGCCTAAGTGTATGAATCATTATGGCCACTAATGTATTTTGAAGGAGCTGACTTGGCCCTTTTTTATGAAAATGTCCTCATTAGAATGGCCATAGGCCGCTTGGAGGCACAACTTCGAGGACTATGTTTGCGGAACGCGACGTTAACGCTGTCGCCTTCGAGGTCTTACTAGAGAAGGTTACGTTCGGCATGCAGCCTCCCCTTTCACATTTTCCAAGGTTCCGACTAAGCTCACGTATATTTTCCCTCTGCCTTAGGAGTAAAATAAAGATAGAATACAAACCTGTTAACAGAGTTGGGTGATTTCTTAAAATCTATCTAAGCTCCCTACTTCGGATATTCAGTTCATAATCAGGTATCGAAGAAAGAAGAATCTTCTACTGCAACTTGTTTGGTTGGTGTCCACAGCACGAACAAGAATAACATCACTACAAAGATCACCCATAACATCTGCCTCACTTTCCGAACAATCGACAAATGAATTCGAATCGTCAAAACAATACTCTCATAGTGTAATTAACCATGAAACACTAACCATCAGTTCACTACACACCACTACTAACCATGTGTATATCATACCCGATTTGAAAAATAAATAAATAAATGTAAAGCTTTAATGGAATAGATATACATGAAGGCACTTCAAACTTTGAACTTTGACTTAACATTAAGAAAAAAAAAAGAAAAAAAATCAGATGGCTTCAATACTCTTCATACGACCTCCCAGGTCCTGTGAGTAACTGCTGAAAGGGGTACTGGTCCCGAGCTGCTGCGGCTTCTGTAGGGATGAGAGATGGAAAAAGGCACTATTTTGAGTTACCAAAGAAATGACTTTTTTCACAAAAATAATTATTTTGAACTGAAATGACTGCAGCAATTGACTATGTATTTGTTATGTACAAGTAAATAAAGTATTCAGGTGCATTTCTACCTACCTCAGCCTCATACACAGTTGCCACAGATGGTGTAGTATGTAGTGGTTGGGACACACAGCTCGTTGGCAGGTTTTTTGTCTGACTTCGAGGGACACACAACACAGCGCACCATGGCCTTCCCCATCTGTGTTACAAGTGGTCCAGGATCTTGTGAATGTCCAGCGGGGGTAGGCAGCTCAAGAACAGTGCATATGTGATTCTTGAGCTGCCTCGGCATAGTTTGACTTGTGAGCCAATGCACTGTCCAGGGTTTGATCAGTTCCATAGCTAAGACCTGCATAAATTGCTTCCTCTGAATGTGTATGCCACCTGTCTTCTGCATGTTTTCACCCTGAATGATCCAGGAGTTGATGACCACAGCATTCAGCAGGCCGAAGAACATGCAGAGTGGCCACCTCTTGGTCTTCTTGCCACATGAATATTGGCTACACATTTGGTCAAAAGTGTCCACTCCCACTTTCGTCCTGTTGTAGTCCTTAATGATGGTTGGCTTCCCACTGCTGGCCAAGGACTTATCTCCATGCATTGAAGACAGGAAGATGACAATTTTCTTTGCTGGAAGGAGTGTCAGGCACATACGACACCAGTGCCATGTCCTTCGTGAATATGAAGGCACTGGAACCTAATGTCCGTGTGGTCTTGTCCTTCATCTCTCCTAGTATCTCCAAATTGTTTCCCTTGACTGTCCTAATCAGCCACATCCCACAATTGTGCAGCAGATCCTGGATGAGGGGCACAGAGGTGAACCAATTGTTGGTTGTCACATTCCTGTTGGTATTGTAGTAGCGCTGTGACAGGTACTTGCTGGAGGAATAGCCAAGGTTTTGCCCGTCTCTCGGCCGTGTCCCCTGCTTCCCAAGATAGGGAATCCCTGACAGCATGAACTTGCTCTTGACATCATTTGCCATGACAATCTTGGTGCCGTACTTCGCTGGCTTATTTGGGATCTACATGCGAAAGGGACAGTTGCCTCCGAAGGCAGGCAACTGCTCGTCAACATTCAGAAACTCGTGTGGGCTATAGTGGGTGCCACAGGCCTCAATGAAAACATCCCACATTTTACTGATTGTAGCAAATTTGTCGGGTTCTCTTCGCTGTTCTCTAGTATTGGAGTCATCAAACCGTATGCCGTTGAGGAGGAAAATAAAGCGCCCCTCAGACATAACTGCCCTATAGAAATTAGCACCAGCTGTAAAACTCCAGACATCCTTAGTGGAGAGGTGGTTATCTCTCCTGTAGCCACTAAAGATGAGTACCCCGAACATGACACGTATCTCCTCACATGTTACGCAATGTACTGTGGCCTTCTGCTGCTTGTACTTTGCTGCATCAATGTATATGTTCTAGTTGATCCACTGCACAATTTCTCTGATGAGTTTATCCACAAAGAACAAGGCCGTAAACCTTGCAATATATTTCTTGCAGGAGTACGCCCTGATGCTGCTGAATATGGCATAGTGCTCCACACAAAGTCTTTATTAGTTTTAATGGTAGCTGTGTTGAAGTTTACAACCAGCTCATCAGGATTGGTTGCAGGTACACGGCGCGTCGTCCACGAGGAGCAGCAGGGGCAACAGCAGGTGGAGCAGCAGGGCCAGCAACAAGGACAGTAGCAGGTGGAGAAGCAGGGCCAGCAACAGGGGCACTAGCAGGTGGAGCAGCAGGGCCAGTAACAGGGGCAGTAGTAGGTGGGGCAGCAGGGCCTGCCACATGCAAGGTAGGGCTACCACGCACTACTTTCCTTCTTTTCTTTCTTGGTGGTCCATCATCCAAGTCACTATTGTCACTGCTGTCACTGTCACCCGGTTGTAGCACATAATCAGCATCAATGTCACTGTCACCCGGTTGTAGCACATCTTCAGCATCAATGTCACTCACTGTCATAAAAACTTTCACACACCACATTACCAGCCTCTTCATCAGAACTGTGCAATAAAATATTGTCTACTTTACTCTGTGCAATTGATTTCTTACGCAAAGCCATGGTCGATAAACATGTAATTTGAAAAGGTAAAAAATATTTGTAACACTGTTTACGCCGAGCACTAAAATAGTACGTAAACACTAACCCCGGGTAGGTACCACCCGACGTGCACAACACCCTGTATTACCACCCACGAGTATGCCGTACCCAAACGTAGGCCTACAGCATGGGGGAGTAGAAAGAGCAAGACCCATTAACCTTACCCTACACTGTCGAGCGGGCAACTGCAGGTACTGAGCACGTAGGCACCCTCGCAGCGCGGGAACCATACGCATTGACAATGACGTCGTTGCTCTGGATACTTCCTACCTATGGTTAGCGTTCTAGGGTTAACGTACATAAGCAGTCGATTCATAAGAGAGAAATCGTTGCTACACCAAGAAAAAATATTGAGACAATATGTGAATCTAGAGCATGTAGTTCTGCAAATGAATAACTCGCGGGAATAGTAGAACAGTGCACTCTAACTTCAGTGAAAAGAGAATTGAAACAATTACTCCTTCAAAGTCGGCAAAAAGAATACATATTTTCCTGGCAAACGAGTACGACTATCTCCATATTTATAATTCTTAACTCCCATGAAGGACCAAGAAGCATTAGAACCAATATCGAGTAAAGGTTCAACATATAAAAACGATACAGGAGAAGCGTTTGATACCCAATACCCAACCCTACAACAGCATCTTATGACGAGGTGGTCACCATATATATATATATATATATATATATATATAATATTGAGGGTAAACCCCAGAGCCATGAGAAACGGATGCGACATCTTTTAATTTCTCACTACGTTTCGAAAACTACAAGTTTTCACCTTCAGGCTAGAATAAGTTTACTAAAGTTAATACAAATGAAGAAGACATGAAAAGGCTAACAAAACACTGAATTATCTTAAAAGGTGACCAATTATAAGATATCACTAAAATGTATTATAAGTTAAAATTTTAAATATGTTTATTAAATTTAATACATTTGAAGAAAACATGAAAAGGCCAACAAGACATTGAGTATTTTAAAAGGTGACCAATTATAAAATATCACTAAAATATACTATAAGTTAAAATTTTAACTTATAGTAAATTTTATTGATATGTTAAAATTGGTTACATTTAAAATAATTTTTTTGTTGTAGCAGTGACTTTATCCCTGCTACAACTTTCACCTCCTTGCGGGGTTGACAACTGCCTAAACCTTGGCAAAAGTAAGACCACGACTCTGGTGGATGTTGTTACCTGTGGCATGAACTCCTGCATTTCTTTCAGCGTTGACTCAATTTCGTCGAGATCTTTTGCAATCGAGCAGATTTCCTCTTGCTGAAAATCGGGCTGCAGCGGCTTGCACAGAAGCAGCTGAGATATAATTCCTAATCCGCCCATCCCGGAGGGGCCCGGTTTGCTCTCTGCGGAGAAAATATTATGTCATTTTGAATAGCAAACTGAGCTCCAGGAGGTTAAAAAAAAAAGCATTAATGTGACATAACCTAACTTAATATAGGTTAGATTATTTTGATACTTATAAAAATATGCATTAGTTAGTAACTGCATTAAAAAACTAATTAAATATAATGCTATCTTAAATCACCTCAACCTTTCGCTTCTCTAGGGACGTGTAACCAATTTTGCCACTATCATTTTTCCTCTAAAATAATTGACTACTTTTATGTATGTATGCATTTATTTATTTATTATTAATAATTATTATTATTTATTACTATTTTTTCCTTGTAAGGCAATGTTAGGCGAATGTTTATATGTACAAAGCCTTTGACTAACGCGTTTATTATTCATTTATTTTCGACGGTAAAAATCATATTTTATTTTAGATAAATTGCCGTTGAATATTTTAGCTTTTGTCCCATTGTTATTCCCAAGTAATTCCCATTTATATTGTCTTCCAATGTTGTTAAAATTTTTTGTAGTTAATTACTATCTTAAGGAAATTGCTTAGCTTTTCATTGATCGATTCAATTTTATTAATAATCTAACATTATAATATTTTGACATAATCGACTATCTTGATTTCTTGGTTATTAACATCACCCTTGCTATTCCCAGTTAATTACTAATATTCTGAATTTTTTGAGACTCGTTAGAATCGATTTCTCGAGTGTCTTCGTCCTCTCATTTCTCCTGCCTAACCTCGGAATATATTTGACATTGCAAAATGGACTCACGCCTGAATCTTATACGAAAGCTCGTCTGGACCCCATTTCCTCTTCCTTTCTTGCATTTGGACGCTATTCACATCAATATTGTTGGAACTCTTCAGCACTCTCTTCGCTATAGTAATAATCTTTTGAATATCGATAGATCCTTTTAATCTTGGTTTAGAGGAGCTGATATTTAAGCGATGGCCAGTACTCGAGCCTTGGTACCAGGTCGGGTTTCGAGATGTAGTGTCCTCTCTATGACCATGGCCGATCGAGGGGGTTAAATAGAATCTCATTATAGCAATCGCTTGTGGGCTGTGACAAATCTGGTGGGGTACCCTGACTGCGGTCAAGTCCTTGTAGGTATAGTCGAAGTGATGTTTCCACCCAGAGATGGAGCCAAAAATTGAGATAATGCCACCAGCAATTTGATCTTCGAAGAATAATAGCAGGATGCTTCTGGTTCCAATTTGGCCCGGCTGGGAAGAGGACTAGACCAAGCGATGTAGAGGATGATAATAACTTCAGTTCTTGAATCTTTATTCTTTAATTCCTTCTTTTTTTATACAATTTTTATACGTCATATACAAACAGACAATCGCTCACTCTGCGTGAAACCTGAACATGACATAAAATTTCATATTACAATGAATAAGTAATTATTTTACATTGTTAACGTTATAATAATAGTAAAGCAAAAATAAATACATTTTTATAATCATATCTTACTTCGATTAGATCATACAAAAGATAAATTGGCTTTTAAATTCACAGATGTCAACACGAACCTGATCCATGTTCGTTTATTTAAATGAAACAACATATTCGTTATTTTATAATATTCGCATTTAACCATCTGACTATATGTACATATTTATTTATCTATGTTAAGATTGCAGGGCCTATTGCACAGTCTTACACATGTGTGTGTGTGAGCGTGCATGAACGCATGTAATTCCAAAGAAGATAGTTTGGATTACCCCTTGCATTGGGTTCTCCCTCCCCCTCTCTCTCTATGGCCCACCTTTTAGCGATCGAAGACTAACCAGATGGTTTATGGTTATACAATGGGGAAAGGGCAGTTAGTCTTCTTAGGCATCGAGACGAGACGCTTGGCGACACTCCCCACCTCGGTGTTTTATTGGTTTATTGTAGGCACAGGGAGTTACGCATTTTGGACCTCGCTTCCCTCGACTCCTTTCCCCCTAATCATGCCTCAATTCCACCCTTTTCCATTCCTTGAAAAAACCCTTGCAGGAGGAACACTATTCATCACAAGCTGGAGGAAGAAACAACTCGCTGAAGCCCGTATCTTCCGAAACTCCTGGTCTCTTGGCAGAACCGCTGCGAAGCTTGAAGAAGGAACCGTCTACACACAAAACTCTACAAACGCTGGGACTCAGCCGGATGGAAACTTATGAAGTGTGAGGCGCCGCGAACGACTCCTCCTCGTAAGTAAGGTCCTTGCCCGGGTTCTCTGGCCAAGGTAATTTTTTATACCCTCTTTCTCGCATTTGTTCTTCGAGTTCCCCCCGAATTCACATTAAACTCTCTCTCCCCTTTGCCCCTTCTCTCGCATAAGTTCTTTTAACCTTCGCTCCTTCAACTCTTAACCTTCTATCCATTTCGGAACCATGAAACTTCTCTCAAACTTCTCTCAAACTCTCAAACTACCCTTAAACTAAACTCTAACTAACGAGGGCATTCGGAACTAAACATCATTTCGAATAAGTTCTCTGGAGAGATCACTAAACTTTCCAAATCATTTGGACACTAATGTCTCTCTGCTTTCGGGGTAATAATTCTAACAATATTGAAAAGTATAGTGTTTATTTCCATTAGTTATTCTAAGGGAAATTTTGATTGATTTGGAGAAGTCGATCTTCCCAGAGATACCCTCGGTGGGTTACCTTTTGCTCAACCGAGCTTTTCCTTTTCTTTTCAAAAGCAAAATAGCCGAAAATTCTCAAGTTTCCATTTCGAATGAAATTGAATCCCACATCGAAGTCTTGGGCGTTGTTTAAACGTAAAGTCACCGTGATCTTTAATAAAATTAGCTCTGAGTTAGAAGAGGCGAAAGTCATTGCCCTCGATGCATTGCAAACTAAGAGAGCTACGGTCAAGTCCCACTTTGCTTCCCTGAATGATTTAGATAGTCAGATTTTAGAGGCTTGCGAATCCCTCTGCGCAGAGGATGGGGGGGGGGGCGAATCAATTGTAACATGAACTTTCCGCTCAGGTCGAATACGATCTTGATTTTAAATCTAAATTAAATGAGTTTTCGCTGAATAGGAAATCTCCTCTCCCTCAGACCTCCTCGTAGTCTAACGTTGAATTCTCGGATCTCAAAGATATTTTGAGCGACTTGGGCAAACCCGTAGTCCGAGAACTCCCCCGACCTGTATTACCATGCATCACCTTTCACGGTACGACAAATAAACTTAATTATCATTCCTTTATATCACAATTTGAAAACCTTTTAGGTTCGAGGAGTAACCTTTCTTATGTCACCAAACTTGCGTACTTAAAGGGGTATCAGAAAGATTACGCGTACTCCATAGTCAAGCATCTGGGAAGTACGGATGCCAATTACGGGGTTGCTTTGGAATTACTCAAAAGGGCATTCATCGACAAAAATGTGGTTATCGATTCCTATTTATCCAAGATCTTAAACTCCGAGATTATCCCCGACTTGAGTCTCCACAAACTATCAGTATTCCTCAATGAAATCCGGGCCATCTTGTACGAATTGAAAGGATTTGAGATTAATTTTTCAAGGAAGACAGCGCTGGAAATATCGTGATATCCCACGTAAATTATAGAAAATTACCCTCAAGCTTTAAGAAAGAGCTAAGGTTGACTACCAAGACTGACTATCATTACATAGTACAAATCTTAGACAAATTTAGCAGTATAATCAGAGGCCTCGAAAAGTGAGGCGCCTTTCGGGCCCCGGCAAAGAGAATTACATCCAAGGCAGTGCTAAACATAACTCTTCTCGACCTCCTGCTTTCAAAACTGTTTACAACTCTCAGTACCTATTCTCCAAGCCTTCAATATCTGTTTAAGCTTTTAAAACTAATATTTCGCCCCCTCCTGGCGGAAGGCGTCACTTTCAAAAAGCAAGTCTAAACCTAATCATAATATCAAAACTCAAACTTTGAATTCAATCCTCTCGCCAAACTTAAACTCAAACTCTCTCTTTTCTAAGTGTAAGTTGTGCTCCGTAACTCACAACATGGTTAATTGTTACATATACGAAACCCCTCTTATTAGCATTCAACGTTGCTTAAAACTAAGTATGTGTTATCGTTGTTCCTCCACGCGACATTCTCCAGAATCGTATCCAGTGATCAAACGCTTCCTCTCGTACCCGTGTAAGTTCTGCCAGGAGAAAACGCACATATCTGTTCTTTACTCCATCCCTTTCAAACGCGATGTAAATTTGTGACTAAATCTGGGGCAGATTATGACGAAGTAGCCAAAGATTCCCTTAGTTCAAGACTCCATTCAGATTTTCTATTTCCTACTCTGATCAGGTATCTTGGATTGGGGAGTACATTCTTTCCTGTGCGCTGCCTACTCGATCTAGCGAGCCAAAGGTCGTACATCTATGAATCCGTCGATTCCCAAATGGGAGCCAATCTGGAGGAATTACCCTCGTATTCGTGTACGATGCAAACATTCATCGAGTCAAAAATCACACGCATATGGGAATTGGAGGTGGTCTTTCGCTTTGGATCTCTCCAAATGTCGATCAAATTCTTGGTCGATTCCAATTTAAACTTGGATTTTACGATAAAAGGAGTCGAAGGTGCAATTCTAGTCTTGAAGGAAAAGGACATCCCACTAGCAGACGAGGCCTTTTCTCAACCCTTTGTTCAAAGGGGTAGAATAACGGGAATAGGGTGTCTGCTGGGGGTTGACGCCATACAAAATATGAAGTTCTCAAATAGGCGTTGCATTGGGGGAGCCTTTCTGGAGACAGAGAATGGCCGGATACTTTACAAAAGTATCTACTTAATAAGCGATACTTCGATAATATGGGGTCACTCACGGTACTCCTTTACCAAGGCCGCCATGCTTAAAAAAACAGCCATTGATTCTCAGTTGGTTGCAATTACCAATTCACGGGTGGGCTGGCCCGTTGGGGAGCACTTCACTCCAAATAACTACAAACACCCTCCATAACACTCAAAAGACTTGTACACGGATAATGGTAATTTCCTTCTAGATGGTAATCCGAAGGAGCCTGGCTCCACCGATTTCGAGAACAAGGTGGGGAACGAAGTGAGAAATGAGGTTAATTTGCCCCAAGGGCCTAATTTGCAACCGGAGGCTAAAGAAATTTTCGAACATAGAGTCAACTGTGCCCTTCGCCCGTCGCATTCTTATTTCCACCCTTTGAATTCCTCGGGTTAAAGGATGCCGATGCGGGATCGATAGACAAATCTAAAAGTGAACAGTTTAAAAGGTCGATAGAGCTTAGGAATAAAAGGTATTTCGTTGATTTGCCCTGGTTAAACGATGTACTTACCCAAGTTCCATCCAATTTCAAGATTCCCTTGGCAACGGTGAAACGTGTTAAAGAGAGTTTTAGAGAAACAGGGCCTAGATCAAGCATATAGCGAAGTGTTTCAAAACCAATTCAGAGGTTGGAATTTAGAAGAAATCGCGGTTGAACCCAAAGACTATCTCCCCTCTATAATTTGGTCCCCCATCGCCCTATAATAACAACTGCTCTTCAGACACCACGAAAATATGACTTGTGTTTAATTGCTCTCTGAAATGTGGTCAGACGCTTTCTCTAACCGAGGGTTCCTTCGGAGGAAAAAATTTACAACTTCTCTGTTTTCCCTTCTTTGTAAATTTCGTTCTAACAAATTTGTTCTACTTTTCGACATTAAACAAACCTTCCTTAAAATTCGATTGAAGTCAGAGAGTGACAAGAATCGTTTCTGCTTTTTTTGGCTTAAAGAAGGCAGACTCATTTCTTATAGATACAAATCGTTCGTGTTTGGTCTAACCTGCTTCCCCTTTGTGCTAAATTTCATATGAAAACCTCATTTCGAAGGCTTCCCTAATGACTCTTACACTAAAGTTTTTAATAATTCATTTTATGTCGATAATTTTGTGTATACTAATTCGGATGCTGACTTCCTCAAAGAAATGTACTTTCATGCTAATGTAAGGTTGGCTCAAAGGGGATTGAGCTCCGATCCTGGAATACAAATCTCGAACAGTTAAAAACCGTTTCGAAGCCGAGAAGACGTCCGAAAACCATAACAGCCGAGTCGAAAGAGTCTTGGGATACAATTATCAAGTAAACAGTGATCTAATGGGTTTAATGGGTTTAATTGATCCTAAATTCGATACAATCGTTAAAGCCAAGCGTAATGTCTTATCAATGGTTTCTCAATTGTTTGACTCCCTCGTATTATATCTTCCGGTTCTTATTCGTGGTAGGCTACTCATGAGAATGCTGTGGTCTCAGAAGTTGGATTGGGATAGTCCAATTTCTGGCCCCGATGTCGCTACATAGGAGAAACTTTGCACCGATTTGGTGAAGTTGATCGAAGTGAAAATTCAACGATATGCCGTTGAAGATGACGGTGAAGCAGAGCTTAAAATATTTTGCGATGCGAGCACGTCTTGCTACGGATTCTCAATATATTATGTTTTCCAAAATGGATCTAATTTAATCATGTCAAAGTCCAAGGTCTCCCCATTGTCTGAGAGAACATCACCCTCGCTCGAACTCATGAGTGTGGTTCTTGCTTTGAAGAACCTAACCTCTTTCATTGAGTCTTTTTTGCACCCCTTTAAATCCGTTGAAATACTGGTCAACGCTCAGATCGTCCTCTCTTGGCTCTTAAGAGATGTTCACAAATCAAAGAAGAACTCACTCGGAAATTTGAAACGCCCATTTCTTATAATTACGTTAACACATTGGAAAATCACGCTGACCTAATGACGTGGGGCGTCTCCCTTAAGGAATTTAACTCAAAATTAAGCCTTTGGCTCCGTGGACCGGCGTGGCTTACACTTCCCAGACTGCAGCGGGCCCAACCGGATTTAAAATGCTTGACGAAACAAAATAGAAATATCTTAGCCACCCCCATTACCATTCGTAAGGAAATTGAGCCTCTCTTTGACATTAAAAGGTTTTCGGATTTGAATAAATTATATAGAGTCACCCGTCTCGTGCTAAAATTCGTCTTCCTCCTTCAAAAAACCCCCAATGTTGATCTTAACTATGCATGTCGTTTGTATTGGCTTTCTCTCATGCAACTCAAAAGCTTTCCTGTAGAAACGACTTTTTTGAGGCCGATTCTAATCAAAGGGGAAATATAATAAAACCTCTCGTGAGAGATCTCGATCTTTTCCTGGACCGACACCGTCTAATCAGAAGCAAGGGTCGGATTTTAAAATCTATCTTTTACGGCTACGACGTCGTTAACCCCGTACTATTGGGAAAGAATCGCTATCTAACTCGTTTAATCATTCAAGACTTTCATTTGAAATGCAAGCATCTGGGGATTGACTCCACTCTCACACGCCTTAGGGGTGAAGGATTTTGGGTTACCTCCCCCCGTCAAACTATTAAAAGAATTAATTCTTAACGATTGCATTATCTGCAAGAAGTTCAATTCCTTTGCTTTTAAGCACCCTAAAATGACAAACTTCACAAAAGCTCAGATGGACCTAGTTAAACATTTCAAACACACCGGTGTCGACTTTACTGGACATTTTTTTAGTAAAGAATTTGAGCTGTTTCAAATTCTTATCTTTACCTGTTTGAACGTGAGAGCGTGACACATAGAAGTTGTACCCGATATGTCCACCTCTCAGTTCATTAAAGCTTTGTAACGGTTTTCAAATCTTTATGGGGTACCTGACTATATTTACAGCGATAATGCTAAGAGTTTCGTAAAAGGGGGTCATGTTCTCAACGACACCTTGGTGTGTAATGAATTCCAAACTCACTTACTTTCTAGTAACATCAAGCACCTTACCATCCTAGTTTATTCCGGGGGGATCGGCAATTATTGGAAAAGATTAATTCGTGTGATAAAATCATGCCTTTACAAAACCATGGGTCGAACCACTCTGGACTACTTTGACTTTCTCACTCTCATATCTTCGATTCAAAACCCCGTGAACGGGCGCCCTCTCACCTTCCGATCTTCAGAGATAAATCTTCTCCCTCTCACCCCAACTCCTTCCTTAAGCTGCATGATAATTCGAGTCTCACTTTCAAGGATTCAGACAAGAATGATCTAATTTGGACCCCGGACTCAAACACTCACGATCAACTCAACGCTTCCTTCCAACGCATATCTGAAAATTCGAAGCTTTCAGAAACAGTTGGTTTCATTCGTACCTTTTGAGTTTACGGGACCTAAGCAAAGATCTATCCCAATGTTCCTGGGCTAATCGAGTGAAGGTAGGGGATGGCTTCTCGCACAAAGCCCCTTAGAAGACGAGACCATTTTGGCAAATGGGGCGCGTCCTTGAATTTTTCCCAGGAGAAGATAACAAGGTCTGAATAGTTAAATCACAGAGAGGCAACGGTTATATCCTGCAGTACTCCATCAAACATCTGTATCTACTCGAACTGTCTGTCACCCATTCCGGATCCTCGGACTCGAACCTCTATTCGTCAACTGCATGTAACGAGCAGATACACGAACGATCCGACCTGATTCAAGGCGAACTCCACCGATTTCGCAATCTTCTTATACAAAACAAAAAGAAATTATATACACCTCTAGTTAGAACAAAGGTGCTGTACCCAGCAGTTCCACTCAACACAGCTTCAAGGACCAGAATGATTTGAATTTAGAGGGTTCGAAATCAGGCCCTACGTGTCATACTAATAAACGTGAAATGGGACGATGTTGTTTCGTCGAAGGAGCTTCATCGTAGAACAGGGTTGGAGATGATGAATCCCTTCTTTCATTCACGCAGCACTGCCATCTGAGACACCGTGGAGGCTACTCTCCCACTAGGCACTGTAGACGACATGTTCAGACTACAGGACCGGGAGAGATACAAGTCGTAGATGCCTCCCGCCAAAACGGTAGCCAGACCGGACATCTACAGGTGACCCTACGTCCAACTCGCATACTGACTATAAACTAATTTCTCTAAGTGTACCATCATAATCGTGAATCAAAATCTAACCGAAAGTGCTTAATGTACCGATTAAACCTTGTTTTAAAATTTATAACTCTAGATAATATAATTATTGGTTTTTTTTTTGTAATTTAACTACCATTCATCTTTATTCGTATGACTAAACTGGATGTGTTGTTCTATTCTAGTTGCATATAATCTTTTACTTTTTTGCGCCCTGAAAAATTTGTATTTTTCCTTCTAGCTCCAAATGTTAATTTGTAGTCATGTGTAAATTGTTAACGAAAAAGTGAGATAGGCCGATCCCCGGGCAAACTTTCTACCTCCTCCTGTATTTAAATTTAGTTACCTTTTCTCTCTTCCCTTTTTTCCCAATCCACGTAAGTGTGGAGGTGGTCCCTCATTTTATCACCTGCTTTCTACATGAATAAATAAATTCTTTTAGTTCTGACTCCACCATTATTCACCGATAAAGGAGGAAAGACACTCTGAAGATGATCGTATAGATCGAAAGCTCAGCAATGGAAAGTTTCCAAAAAAAATTAATAAAGGCGAAATATACTATGGTCTTTAACAAAATCTGCATACAAGAAGGTCTGCTACTTATGTAAACTAATATATATATATATATATATATATATATATATATATATATATATATACTCGTATATACATTAGTGTGATGTATATCAGTGAAAGATAATGGTAACCCACAATATTTGAATCAAGATTTTATTTATAACTATCGGACTAGTTTCGGCAAGATGCCATTTTCAACTAATAATGAAGAAACTAAGCAAGGAACACAGTATATATAAGGTAAGACACATCCTAAACAAAATGAAACAGCAGGAAACAATCTGGGAAAAAACTCGAGTGAATCTGGCGCGAATGACAAGCTAAACAAAATGAAATGGAACCGGAAACAATCTCCGAGACCCATTACATCTGGGGGTTTATAAATACGATTGGCGACTTTATTCGATATATATTTTAAAAATTTGTATTGCCCTTCAGATAAATTGAAATTACCAACTTTGTTGATGATGATGGATTCCGCAATTCTCCTCTCAATATAATTGTTTCATTTATAAATGATTCTTGCATGGTTAAAATAAATTCTATGGTCGTGCTTTTGCATGTGCGTAAAGAGACTTGAAGAGTTCGTAAACCTTCTGATATCAGCTAAATGTTCTTTCATACTCTTATTAAAGTGGCCCAACTCTCCGATGTATGTTAATTTGCAACTATAGCATGGTATGCTGTATACTACAGCATCGAGATTGATTGGACGCAGTCTAGTCAAGGATTTTCGAATGATATTAGAATATTTGAATGTAATATTTATCCTTTTTCCATTCGCATATGATTTTAAGGGGGGCCCAAGGCTGGAGCATATGGGAAACTAATACATTTTTTTATAATCGTCGCTTCGTGGTGTGGAGATGGCATAGAAGTTTTTCATGCTTTCGAATGGCATCTATTTATGAGGTGCATTGGGTATTTTAGTTCAATGAAATTGCAGATAAGATAATTTCATCCTGAAGGAAGATAGGGTCGCATGTTCTATAGGCTCGGAGAAAGAGGGAAGAAATAACAGATATCTTAACAGATTTGTCATGTAATGTTATGTTAAGATATCTGTTATTAAAAATGTACTTAACGCTGATTGGTTCATTTTATATAACTTAAGTTTTAGTAGGAAAAGTATATATAGAGCAGCATTTTGTCGCTGAAGACAGTTAGAATTAGAAAGAGTTATATCCTGTACATTACTTTAAGACAAGTCCACGCTCTCGTTGAATAAAGAAGTTGGTATCCAGCTCTAAATTTCCTTTCACCTTGGAGAAGATACGCTCACACTAACTACCCAGCCTACCAAACTACAAGGGAGAGAAATCCTTCTCATACCCCCATAAATGAGCCTAAAGAAAGTGTTCTTTGATGCAATAACCTTAGCAACTATTTCCTTGCATTTTAGGTCATTTTGGAGCAGAACCACATAATTCGATTCGATCAAAATATTTCCTAAAATTTTCACGAGAGTTTCCATCTCATCCTGGCTATAAACCTTGTAACTTTGATTGTTTCACTCCTTAAAACTTTTAAATTGTGATGAAGTTTTAAACGTAGGTGAACCGATACTCAAACAAGATATCCTAAACTTAATTTTTAAAACTGATGAAAAATTAGTAGAAAATTTATACCTGTGCTAAAAACTTGGGAATATCGATCACAACATAATTCTATTCGATAAAAAATTTTCATATAAATTTTCACGAGAGTTTTCATCTTATCCAGTGCTATAAACCTCGTAACTTTGATTGTTTTCCTCCTTTTTAAAACTTTTAAATTGTGATGAAGTTTAAACGTTGAGAATGCCCAGCAAATATATATATATATATATATATATATATATATATATATATATATATATATATATATATATATATATATATATATATATATATATATAATGATTTTCAGGGTTTATTTTTTACTGTAAATAACAAAATACTGCGTTATAAACCTAGAACTTCTAATAGATCAAACTAAGTGCTGTGAGTAAATAGTGGGGTTAAAAAATTATAAGGGAATGTAACCGACTATATAAAATTTTGAAAACCATCAATAGTGTCGATAATCGAGACTGATACCTTTATTGTCGTTGCCTTGTCAAACTCAAATAAAAACAGACAAAAGTAATTGCCGTAGGCGTCAAAATATAAGCAAAAACGATTTTATAGATACATAAGTAATCGTAAGACACAGAAAGTGCATTGATCCAATTTATGATGCCGACTGTTTTTATCTTCAGAAATACATATAACTCGCTTTCACTACAAAAAAAAGAAGTTTAAATATTGAAAACCAAATAAAAAGTAATTTATATGAGGGGGAAATAAAATTTTTCGAAGCACTGGGTCCCATGAAAAACTATCTGAACCCCTTTAAAGAATTAGGAAGCAAACTGTTAAAAACACTGCACAATTTTCAAAAAAGTCTATTAGTGGGAAAATAGTTCCTAAGGATTTGAAATCAATATAAAGAGTAATCATGGAAATTTCCGGTGCTTCTCTTTTACTTTAGGCGTTGGTAAACTCTTGGATTCTATTGTTAGAGAAAGGATTGTAGAATATCTTGATGTATATAACTTAAATGGCACACAACACGTCTTTCGACGCCCAGGTTCATGTTTAACTAGTTTATTTAATTTTTTTACGAAATGATTTCAACATTTGGCCAAGAAAAAGCTGTACGATCAAGTAAAGATAACTCCTCCCAAGACAAAAAGGAGAGATTAACTTTACTTGGTTAATTGAGGGAGGGATGACAGGAGGTATACGAGGTTATGACATTGTCATTTTAAAGCTACTGGAATAAGCATAAACTAAAAATTAAACGCATGCTAGAGAAATGCTAAATTCTCATCTACAGGAATTTATGTGGCTTGAAAGACATAAATACAATGATTTCAATGATTTTTGCGATACAATTGCCAGCCAATACCGTTTTAATTAAGTTATTAAAGTTTAATTTCTAGAGTTCTACAAAGTTTACATTTTTTAATTGTTTTAAAATAAACTTTCTAACAAAATAAATTTTTTAGAAGTAATTTATTTGATTTTATCCTTGGGAGTGATGATCTTTACTTGGTTAAATGGGAGAGACTATGTTTACTTGATCCAAAAAAGAATCTTAAAAAAGATAGTATCGCATGGAAGAGGGGACAACCTACGCAAACGGAATGAAGACTGCCTCTATTTTGTTTCATTCTATGGCCCAACCTAAGGTTATTTGGTCATGTTACAAGTTTATATACAATGATTTTTACGCATGATAGATATAACAATAAAGAGATGCTGTGCAAACGCCATAAAACAAAGCGAAACCTGTTAGAATTTATCTTTACAGTCTTTGGCATAATCTAAGGTTATTTTGTTCTGTGGGTTAGGTTAGATTATGGGGGGTTAGAGTATTTTGTGGCGGCTTGGTCTCGCGATTACCTTCGCCAATGTTGCTTAACCTTGACGCAGCGCTGTTGGAGTATTTCGGTTAACGGGCGCTGACCTTGCGCTGACTCAAATTGTGTGGAAATACTCCTCTTGCCTTGGTTTTAGTGGAGTAGGCTGGGTAAGAGGATTGAATGGATTCTTCTTAGGATAAGTACTTACGGAAAGCGGATCCAAAACTCTTTATTGAGCGGATGACTTGGTAGGATTAAGCAGAAAGAATTCGATGGAATTTGTGATTGGTATTTGTTGCAGGCCTACTAACGTATAAGCCTATTTTTGATTAGCCTTTCCGAATGCAGTACCGTCTGACCCCATCGACTCGCTTGGCGCTGCTGACTCTCTGACTAACTGATTGAATAATTGTGAGTCTCTCTGTGTGTGGAATGTTTCAACTCGTCCATTTATATTCCTCCCAATTAAGGGGGCGTGAGACTTCATTTTTCCTAATCTGGACGCAGGGCGGAGCTTAGGGTGTGAGAAGTATGTTCGCGTGTGCTTTGTTAAGACTGCTGGGCAGAGTTAAAAGGGTGTGGTATACGTGTTCATTGTGGTCATGCGTTTATTGCATTTGATCGTCTGATCGTGTCTTTATCAAACCGCATCCATAGCCAGTAATATGCCTGCTGATTTTATCATTTCGTAGGTTCACGTCAACTTTAACTGGTCAGATTAGATGCCACCCTAACTCTTTCCAGATGCCTTCATTATCTTGCGTCAAGACCTTTTCATCTCGCAGCTGTTTCTTCGTGTGTGTGTTTGTGTTTTCGCGTGAGAGCCTCCAAACTATTCGCTTGCCACATTGGTTCATTGCTTCTACATGGGATGTTATTTAGGTAGTTAATATATGTGCCCGATTTCAAGATTTCATAGGTCTAAGAGCGTGCTCACTTGTGAGGTGCCTCGTTGAGCCTACTTCACTTTGCAATTCGGGCGTCGCTACAAGGTTTTGCTTTTATGCTTGTGCGAAATGAGAGCCAGTTTCTTTTAATCTTGCATCTATGGTGTGAGCATCATGTTATAGAATTGAATATGACTCAAAAGTACCTAAAAAATGAGCCATTTGTTGTTTTCTAAAATTTTAGAATGAGTTCACACGTTGAATCATAAAAAAAAAAACATTCGACGAGGGAGAATCTGCAGAGTCCTCTCAAATGAGCGCTGGTCTCCTGACGTTTCACTATCTGTCTTGTAAAAGTCCTAAAAAGGACGTCGGGACGTTAGACCAAATCTTTGTCCATATGACGGTTAGTCTCTTAAAAGATCTGAATTTTGTGTACTAACCGGCAAGATCTGGGCAAGCGGGCAAACAGGCAAATAAGTAAGTAAGTCTAAAAACAGGCGCTCAAAAGACTACTGCTTAGATCGTTTAAATAGTCGAGGAGAGCTCGTGCTAATTTTAGCTAATGTTAAAATTATCTGTTCCTAAATTTCAATGCCCGACCGAGAATGTACCTAATTAAAATTAACCAAGCAAATAACGTCAAAGTAAATTCTAGATATCTCCTCATGTTTCATAATTTAAACGCCAGTTAAAGATTTCAAATGTTTCTCATTTTACTTGACAAAGTTACGTTATGCATGAGTAACTAATTAATTTTTTGTTAATTGACACTGGAATTTAGTAATATTGAGTTAATATATATAAAATTCATGTAAAAGACTATATATCATACTTTCAATATATTTAATAGAAATCGAGTAAAATTAACAAAAGAAAAGGTTACTTGTTGAATAGTGATGAGAAATAGGAGAAGCGGGGACATTTGGCAACCATACAAAAGATATAAATGAAATAATTAAATGTTTGTAAGATTAAAATATATAAAATTTTACTATAACAATGCAATGTATTTCTTTTCTTTTGTAATAAGTATATATCTGTGGTTAAATCAAAACAATGTACTGTAAATTATTTTCCCCAAACTTCTATTTTAATATTAAAAAAAACCCCTAAAAATTTCACCCCAATATCGAAGAAATATGTTAAATGAAGCTTATTAAATCTTTAAATTGCTTATGATCCACGATCCAACAATTGAAAAAGTGAATATATATATATATATATATATATATATATATATATATATATATATATATATATATATATATATATATATATATATAGAACCTTGTAGAAGAATTAAATTAAATAAAGTGAGATATGTTAGTATGTTCAATTTATATTTAATGTATTAAGCGGTCCTATATAATCTCTATTTATTTGAAGGCCCCAAATAGTGGCTCATTCTATGTTTTGGCAACCGATTAAATATATAAATTTATTATAAGTGGTTCTTAAAAGACCGCATTCATATATTCGAGCTGTTATGCGAAGGGAGATGAACTGCGTTTAAGGATGAATTCTGAATTCACCGCTACGATCGCTCACACACGGAAGAATTTACGCTTGGTAAAGCAGATGCGCAGAACTTTGGCAACGCGTTTCCATCTAGAAGATCTATAAGTCTGCTCTTCGAAAATAGAATAAAGATAATATTTTATTCATTTACAGGCAACTGAAAGAAGAAGACCATCAGTTGAACTTCACATAAATTTCATCTTATTCATCCTCATTTTCATTTATTGCCTCCTTCACCCTTTTCCTCTCCCACACCAAGAAATCCTACTTGGAAGGAGGTTCTTTAAAGAGAGATAATACATTTTAAAAGTTTAGTCATCACCATCATGGCTGCCTAATTCCCCCACCCCCAACCAGAACCTGGGTTCAATGGCTTGACTAATGGAAGCTGCCAATTTAACCTCGTCCGAACTATGCAGTGCAGTAGCAACTACATAATTGGGGACACGGGAGGAGGTAGGTTTGTGGATTAGCCCTCTGTCAGATTACTCGTGCCAGATGAGTCCCCGGACAATTGGTCGGGTTACAACCTCAGCAGGCAAGTTTAACCAATCTACCTGTAGGGGCACACCCAAGACCACTGAGGAACATGCAACTGTTTCAGTGTTTAGAGGAAGCCACCGCGGTTTTTAATTCCATCGAGGAGTCGGCTCCCTCGGTTACCGATAGTTGATTCCGCGCTAGCCAGTAAAAAGTCCGTCACATTTCATCCCTCGAGAGCAGTGTCATCATTTCAGGTTTTCCTTGAAGAAGGGGGGGGGAGGGGGCAAAGGTTTAGAACTTATCGTACGGGGGGGGAGTGGAGTGGCCGGCGAAGAGAGCCATATCAGCTGGTGGGATTTGTGCCTATTTTGGAGCATTTGAAGCCATGTAAGAGCAGTATTGAGTTGAATAAAACAGAAAGCAGGTGTGCCATACCCATCCACATCATATATATATATATATATATATATATATATATATATATATATATGTATATATATATATATATATATATATATATATATATATATATATATATATATATATATATATATATATATATATACATACTTATCTATAATAATCCCAAACAACTGTTATGATTAAATTCCAAGGAAAAAATACTGTACATGTGTGTCCATTTTAATTACCATCATCATTAATATACAAATATAGCAAATACTGACACAATAATGAGTGTCGAGGAATAGGTTACCTCCCAAGACAATACGTCTATATATAAATATATGTATCAATCGGTTGGGAGGAAAGAGATAAAAGCCACGAGAATAGGTATATATACAGTTATATATACATATATCCTATAATGTACGTACGCGTCCTTCGCTACGTACAAGTACGTTCACTTCGTAAGAGTAATCCGTTGATTACGAGGTATAAGAGTGCGATTTACTAGAGGGGCCGATAGCGTTTAATGAGTTTACCAAGTTGCAGTTCAAGCATATATTTAAAGAGTGAAAACCCCAAATATAATTTTAATAAGTCACTAGTTAATATATATATATATATATATATATATATATATATATATATATATATATATCTATACATACGGGAAATATAGGTAATGTAATAAGGACAATTCTAATAAAATATAGATTAATTGGCCATCGCGTAACGTTAATTACTCGTTAATCAGTTTTTAAATGGGATACTATTAATCAGCTATACAGAGGGAATATTTATATATCGGAAAGTGTGTCGATTAACGGAAGATAAAAACAAAGGTCGTTTTACCTTAAAGGGGTCATCTCGAGGAAGGGGGATCCTTTAGCGAGTCGGCGCGGGTAAATGGAGACGGACAATGGACGTGATTCTCGGCCGAATATCCTGACGGTGATAAGGATGAAGGATGGGGGGGGGGAGAGAAGACGAGTTCACGATCCTCCTTGAAGACGGACGATGGCTTTTCTGTTCCAGAGAAGTGCAGCCTCCAGAAATAGAGACTCTGACGCGAGTAATCCCGGCCAATCCTTCGGGGACGAAAACGATTCAAGGCTTGCTCTGAACAGAGTAAGCCTTCACAAAAGAAATGGATCTGACGGGTGAGATCCAACCTCGATGGTATAAGCGAATATCAGGGACTTGGGGAAACAGACACACAATCTGAACCGAAAGCGACGGGTTCTCAAAACTCAATCTTTCGATATTCCAAAACCCATGGTATTTATATGACGGCCATTTTTTTGGTTTCTCCTCGTTGGTAGACTCAGACGACTGGCTGACCACTTCCGGCGGCCAGCTGGATTATCGTTTGTCGCCTGACCCAAGTCGTAATGGCCTTTACGATATGGGCGGGAACTTTCGGCTAGCAGTTTTCCAACTACGGAGATTAGCGCTTCCTCGGCGAGGTAAAAGCTTTTAGCACGCCCAACTTAATTAACTGCACCTGTGAGGCGGCTGACGGATATTCATATTCTTTCTTCTTTTTTTTTCTCTTTGGATTCAGAGATTATTCCACGTGGAGTTATATTAGGAGATAGGGAGAGGGAAGGAATTCATGAAACAACGGAAGAGGGTATTTTTATTGGCGTCCCTTTCCCTTACATACCTCCCTTCCAAAGATGGCGTTTTTCCCGACACGAAGGGGAGGGAAAATGGGCATCTCGACCAAAACCCATCGGCATAAAAAAAAAGCTGACACAGCGGCCGTCAAGGTAAAGGATTTGCTCCGTTTGATCCCAGACGACGGATAAAACTTACACATACATTTAGGTTAAGGGATAATTAATTACCTAATTAAACTATATATAGTTTCATATAAAAACAATACCACAATTTAGAATAAGGAATCAATCAACCGGAGGGACAATCCAGGAAATAATAAAAAAAATCAATACTGACAACACGTATATAACAGCACTACACTAAAATACAGGCGTACGCACACACGCACAAAAATAAATTTTACATGGGCGAGCAACGAGCTCGAATATATACATGAACTTATAGGATGCATGGAGTTATATTTTGAGGAAGGAGGGTCATCTACTGGATTCCTACTAAGACTGTCTGCTACATAATTCGGTATTGATATTCCATCAATAGCAGACTTCAGCGCATAAGCTTTCCGTTTTAGCTTTTACAATTTCTTAAGTACGCCAGAGGACGGTGATCCGTTTCGATCACGAACTCCTGACCTATCAGATACATTTTAAACTTTCGGACACCAAAAACTATTGTCAGAACCTCAAGTTCTATTACTGCATAGTTTCTCTTGCACGGTAACATCTTCCGGCTTGCATAAGCGATAAAATAGCTATTCCCATCTTCTTCGTAATGCAGCAACACGCAACCGATGCCATCGTTGCTGGCATCCGTACGGATTCCAAACAATTTGTTCGGGTTCGGGAGCCGCAATATGGGGGAAGATTCTAACCTATCTTTCATCTGCTGGCAGTGGGAAATTGCTTTGGGGCTCCAAGCGAGGGACTCTGGGGAGTTTATCTTAAGGAGAGAGTTCAGTGGGGACGCTAACGCGGCAAAGTTGGGGACGAAGCGCCGGTAGAAGGAGGTTGAACCAAAGAAGGAACCTAGCTGCTTCTTATTACGGGGAACAGGCATATCTGAAATGGCCCTTACCTTTTCTTGCTGGGACGTTGTTTGATTTTTCCCAATGTGAAATCCAAGGTACTTGATAGTGTCGAAAGCAAAAGGACACTTGGAAGGAGCCATGGTCAGACCATGCTCTCAGAGCCTATTACAGAGAAAACGAAGGGAGATTAGATGTTCATCCCATGTGCGTGTAGCTACGTACACATTATCAAAATAGAATGACACATTGTTCAGACCATCTAAGATGCGGTGCATCATTTTGTTGTAATTACTACAAGCAGTGAATAAACCGAATGGGAGGCGCTTAAATTGCATAAGCCCTTTTTATGTAGGGGATGCAGCGTAAGCACTGAAATAAGCACTGAAAGAGAGTTTATAATTCTGAATATTGCTCTTCAAATTTTATTTCAGTAAATACAAAAGATCATCTTTCAGGACATAATTTGCTTTCCCATTCCTAACGATAAAGTTGAATCTCTTGATCAACAACTATCTTAAGGGTTGTCCACTGCACGAAGAGATCACTATTATCAATTTTAATTCCTTTAGATTTTAGAACTATGCATGTGCTTCCAACTGCGGCCAGGCTGGTAGATTGTTTAGCAACATCCAGGTAAAACAGTGAAACTCTTGCAGAAATGAAATCCATTGTCGTAGGTCAGGTAGATTTCACTGACCTTCGCTTGCCCGCACTGGATGCGGGGAGGGGGGATGATCCTTTTTAAGAATGGGGGATATTCGAGTGCGTGTATACCGTTGGCCGACTTAGAAAATAGATCAATTGCTTTTTAAGTGGTTCTGGGATTTAAACAAGAGAAACAAAAATAATATTTACTATTATACAAACTAATAACATAATTTAACAATAATTTATACACTATGGGAAAACTAATCGTTAAGCAAAGGAATTAATTTACAATGAAATGTTCGACACGAGCTATGAGTAGCACAATATTTACCCGAACGAAAACGGGAGGAGATTAGGGGGGTAAAGCTTCGTAGTCGGGAAATGTCACGCCTCTACGAAGGTAATCGAAAATACGGTAATAGGCTTACGATTTTCCAAGAAGGGGGAGGGGGCCTCGAGTGGTGGTTCGAGGAAGTATGCTTACAGGGCACGGAGCGAAGCGCGTATTCCAGAATGAGTCCTTACGTTCTTGACTCCCATAGTTCTGAACAACTGGTTTCTGGCCTGAGAGTCCTTAGAGTAACAGGAAGTCGCGTATGAAGGGGCGCGTGTGTCCTTAGGCTAGCTTTAATGAATCCTCGTGATTACTGGGGGATTCTTCGTGAGCAGTACCTGCCTCCTGGTTGAATACTAATTTGTTCGTTTCCGCGCTGGGAAATATATAAGGCTTCGCCGGAAGCGATTTTGTTTGCCGTCGGAAGTGGGTCCCACTCCGATTCAAGACACGGCGAGTAAAGGATTAGCGCCCTCTCGCTGATTTGGATTCACGGCTCAAGCTAGACTTGTCTCGCTTCGTTATCGCCTCGGAAGTTTACCAAATGATACCGGTTGAATATTCGTTCGTCCGTGAGATACCCCCTTAGGCTTCTTAGTCTGCGGAGTCTCTTTCTCTCCCTGACATCCATTTAGTGAGATATTGATAACACGTAGCATAGTAACTGTCTACATCTAGTCTAAATTGAGGTTCAAGTTCACGGGAAATGTCGCTTCTTTTAAGTACAGCAATGACATTGAGTGAAATAATTTTTTTGTTATCTCCGATTTGGATGCACTCAACAAGATCCTTCAAGCATGAAAGTACTTCAATTACGCTATTTGCTCTTTTTTCAATTTTCATTATCTTATTGCTAAGACCATATTGAAGTTTGTGTATAAGATTGAAATAATCTAAGAGAATTTTAGGGGGGCTTTTCATCTGAGTTAAAATATGATTTTAGTATCTCAAATAAGCTAAGAATTTGCTCAACTGCATTTTTTAGGGAGAACCAACGGATTTTTTAATGTGCAAGAACTGATGAATATTGAGCTCCAAGAAATACACAAAACTCTTTTACTCGTTCAGTTCGAACAGTATAAATACTGAAATAAGAAAACAACTTCATGACAATGACTTCAATATCAACAGACAGAGTGTCAGCTGTTGTTTGTCCAGCATTGAGAACTACATGAGCTGGACACCAAACTCTTTCCATAAAATTATTTATGCTTTCTTTTAACTTTGTGCATCCATTATTTTGACCTTTATACATGCACCCTCCAAAGTTTGTATTCATATTATTACCACCGAATGCAACACGCTTTTTCTTATCGATTTCTAAATCAGTAATAAATTTTAAGCAAAAGTTTGCGATTGTTTCTGATGTCTCATTGGGGAGAGAGTCTACTTTTAAAAGCTTTACCTGCAAACCCTTTTCACGCGTAAAATAGTGAACTATTAAGGGAAATATTTTTCTACATTGTGGTTACTTGCTTAAGTAGATATTCCATAAAATGGACACCCTTTTAGACCATTGACTACCTCAGCAATTGACTGTGGGGCTAATACATTTTTAAGAAGAGCAGCATCTTTTGATTTGGTATTTGAAAGTTTTTTCGCAATTTTCGAATCGGAAAATATTTCAGGTAATGATTTATATAAGCAGTCATTTGAGTTAAAGGAATGATGATGATATGTAGTATGGAAAGCAAATGTAACTTCAGCTGCAATTACAGTATCATCTTCATTCGAATTTTTCTTAATTGATATGTAGATGTAGAACTCAAACATCTCTTATGTCTAATTGTTTCTAAATGTTTTTTTTATATCAGTTTGCCCACCATTTTCAATACAAAATGAACAATTACACAATTCACAAAATTCTTCAGAAACAGTTTTACCTCTTTTAATAAAGCTCCATATTTCTAAAAATTATCCCGAAATTCACATTTTCTTTTCAGCATGTTGGGGTATAAATAAGGGCTTGCAAATTAAAACGAAATATTATTAAAATACACTTTAAATTACAAAGTACCAACTAATATAGCACGAAGAAAGCTCTGATTAACTGGTTATTAACTTATTTTCTAACTAACTGCACTTATTAGGCAGGCCGCGGAAATGACATTGACATGCTCTCAGGTCAGAACTCATTAGATAACTGCGACTGCCTTGGAGCCGGACTCGGAGGCCGCCAAGGCACCAGAGCAACTACAACGAGGCTGCATTGAAGCAAAATGAACGACGATCAAACACGTTCTGTACATAAACTGAAAAAGCAAATGACTGGACTCAAATGCGATTATTTATGCTGTAGTCTGTTCCCAGATGTTTATTTTCAGTAAAATGATTATGTGAAAAGTGTTATTAGGATAATATTTATGAAATAGTGGATATTTTTTATGGTTAAGAGGAATAATTCCGATAAACTGTTATTGATTGAACATTTTTCATAATTCCGGACATTTAAGCGTCCTACCAAAGTTGATTGAAGAGACAAGACAAAATCAGAACATGCCCTGAATTTTCAGGACGTCTGTCAACCCTATATATTTCGGTCCACTCAGTAATAGAGTTATTCAATATGAATAATCCAACCATACTGGTGGGGGACCTGAATGCCAGAACACCAGAATCGGGTTACCACACGATAAATAACTCGGCACGAAATCTTGAATTACTAATGGAAAGAAACATACTTAGAGAGAAGGCCCGGATTTCCCGACATATGTCACCGAAAGAACATCCACAAAAGCAGACATAATATTAACAACAGAAACTTTTCTTACAATATGCATATGGAACCAACTCCCATACCCTGGAATTCCCATACCATTGGAATTCTGGTGACTATCAACCAAAATTCAATGCAGGTCCCAATTAGGCCCCGAAAATCTCACAGGAGAGCAAATTGGGAGACATCTGCATCACTGTTGGAAAGTTACACGCAACCAGACCTAGACGGAAGAGTTAATCAAAAAACAAATAGAGAACATCAAACAAGCAGATGAAGTAAGCGTACCCAAGATAAGGTACAAAACTCTCTCGCATCCAAAATGGAGGGAAGAAATGAAAAGGAAAGCAAAAAGAATAAAGAAAAATATAAAGAAATAAGAGACGACGGAACAAACAGAAAAAGGAGGAAAAAATTAAAAAGAATGAAAAGAGAAATGATCTTCCTTATAGAAGAACAACATGAAGAAAAATGGAAGGAATTGACAAGGAAATTAGAAAACATCGAAAACCCAAGCGAAACTTGGAGGTTGATAAAAATAATAAAAGGACGACCACCAAGAAAACCGATAAAGATAAACGATCAAAATGAATACCTAAGAAACAGTGTAGAAATAGGAGAAAATTTTAGAGATAACTAGAGCAAAATTTACACCATAGAGGAAATGGATAATCAAAGATATGATAGAGAAACAGAAGAAATAGTCAACGGAAGCATAATGACGAATAGAGATAGGCTAACACCGTTAAAAAGAGTCGATATAAGCACGAACCAGCACTAGGAAATAGGAGCGACGGTCACACTGGAGGAGTTAAAAAGTGCTATCGGGTCCTTTAAAAAAAAGGCTCCCGGAAAGACTGAACTAAAAAAACGTAATTATGAGAAGGCTCCAGAAACTATAATAAAACACATTTCAGATATATTTAATGCATTTCTGAATATCGGAACCTTCCCAGAAGTTTTCAAGGTAGCGAAAAGGATCTTCTTGCCAAAACCAGGCAAACTGTCGAATCTGGTCTACAGCTACTGACCAATATCGTTCCTGAATTTTCTGGCAAAGGTATTTAGAAAAATATTGAACAGATGAGTCGTTGAACACCTAAAAGAAGCCGGAAAATTCAATGAACACCAATACGGCTTCAGAAAGGACAGAGATTCGAGCATGGCACTTGCAATAATAACCGAGGAAATTGCATCAGCCAAATCTGAAAAAAGTGTATGTGGACGTGGTACTCCGGGATGTCGAGAAGGCCTTCGACAAGGTATACTCCTTCAACTCGATCTCGGCATCAGGATGGAGAGAATAATAGCTGACTATATAACAAATAGGGCGGCATACATCAGCATTGAAGCCCACGAAGGCCCCATTTTCCAATTACAAATTGGGGGGTTGCATGAGCCCCACCTTATGCTTCATTTATACGGCCGACCTTCCGTCCCCGTTTACACCAGGCTGTATGAACATACAGTATACTGATGAATCATCAGCATACTGTATGTTCATACATCAGTGATGTTATCAGTCAGGTGAGTTCCTCACGTCCCACAAACCCCTGATGGCAAGCCAGGACGACAGTACGAGAAATAAGAAACATAAACGAGTTCGAAAGAAAATGGAAAATAAAAACTAATGTAAATAAATTCAAAATAATCCACATAATGCGATTTAAAAAGGCCTGGATAACCATCGACGGAACAGAATACGAATATACATCGGAAGGAAAATTGCTGGGCCTACAGATGGGTGAAAGAGGCTACCACGCACACGTAAAAGAAAGAATTGCCAAAGCCAAAATGGGACTAAGGTTATTATTCAGCCCGAAAAACCTCGACTAGAAAAGAAAAAACACTATACAATGCATTTGTAGAGTCGGTGATAGTCTATCACCCGATTCCTATTCACACAACAACAATATCCAACAAGAAAAAAATACAAAGAATACAAAATAAAGCGGCCTACTTAATCACGAACATCAGAGGGAGAGAAAGAAAAAGACTGAACGAAATAATCAACATGGCCGGTCTAGACCTGATCAAAAAAATAATAGAAAAACAGGCTAATGAAATTTGGCTAAATGTAGAAACTAGTAACACACTCATAATAGAAAAAGAAAACTATGAACGCCAAGCCTTCCCTTCAGCTTAGGCAAGAGGAAGGTCCAATAATCACGTAAAAATAAAAGCTGTGGTATAAACACAGCAAATAAGAAAAACTTAATGACAATCGAGCATAACCTTATACAAAGGCATGAATGATTGAAAAAATAACCACGGCATCAAAAGAAACTAAATAAAGAATTAGAAGTAAATCGAAACATAAACGGACTATAAATGTATACGTATTTACAGAAAACAAACCATAAATGACAAAGAATTAAAAGTAACTATACCTGAAAAATTACCCAACGCAAAAACCAAAATCACAACGGCAAATCAAAAGAAGAATTAGGAGAAGCCACTAGAAGAAACTGATACGAAATAAATTCAAAATAAGAAGAAAGAAGATCATCAAAATAAAAAGATCAGCCAGTATCCTAGAAATCCTGCTAAACTCACTACACAAAAACACTTTTCACCACACCTCGCCCCCCCCACACGCAACCTCCCTCATGCTATCTATCTACTCCTTCACTTCTCTTACCTTAAGGATGAATTCTTTTATTAAAAAAAGAAATATAAAGACGATTCCATACAATCCCGCCGAATAAAGAATATTGAATCTTGCTCCATTATTCCTTTTACCTCTGGTGTTGGAATCACGTGAAGGCTAAACTTAAATATTTTCTAATGTTTCATAATTAAAACGCCAGTTAAAATATTTCAAGTGTTTTTCATTTTACTTAACAAAGTTACGTTTAGAATCAATGAGTGAATATTCTTTTTCAATTAACACAGAGGGACCTGTACAAAGAACTTTGAAAATAAACGTAACACTGGAATTTACTAATTTTGAGTTAGTATATATGTGGTGCAAACAATATGTGCACGCACAAACCCATGAAGTAGTAATGTGTACACTCAGCTAATGTAAATAAACCTATGTGTGTCAAACGAAACAAAAAGAAACTCAAATGAAACATTTAAGATGTAATAAGATATTTTAGAACCTTTCCCATTTTTTATTTCACGAAAAGACCAAAATCGCGGTGAAAATGTAAACTGGGAATGGGACTAATTATTCTGTGGTTACAAAAGGGAACCTTAAAATGAGTTAACTCTATCATAACGACATTCAGTGAGCATCAAATTACAATCACAATATTATATTTCTATTTTGTTAAGGAAGGCGGAAAAAGCGTTTGACCAAATTTCACCGTTACAGTATATTTTCTCACGAGCGAAAAGGTTTTCAAAAGTATTGTATATGTATATACGAGGGGCGGTCAATAAGTCTTGCAATTCGGTTATAAGGAAACGAGATATAGGAAAAAGTGTTTTATTATTTTTCAATATAACTACCCTCGACTTCAATGCACTTGCGCCACTTGTCCCTGAGGCTTCGAATTCCCGGCAACCAGAAATCTCCCGACTGCTGTTGAATCCACTCCTGGAAGGCGAGCTGGACATCTTCATTATCCCCAAACCAGCGTCCACGCAGTACAGCCTTGAGCTGGCGGAATTAAAAGTAGTCGCTAGGGGCCAGATCTGAACTGTATGGGGGATGGTTGAGCTCCTCGAATTCGCACTCGCGCAGGGCAGCTTGTGCAACTCTGGCCTTGTGGACTTTGACGACGTTGAAGTCGATCATGGGGCGTGAGGTTTCTACGGACCCAAGGGGCAGAGACCTTGGTCATGGCCAAATTGTCGTGGATGATGTTAATAACACTTCCATGTGATATTCCAAGTTCTCGCTCGATTTCTTCGACCTTCACCCGTCGATTTTCGAGGATCATCCTCTCCACACGGGCCACATTGTCCTCGTTGGTCACGTCTGACGGGTGTCCTGGACGGGGGTCATCTTCAAAGGACTCACGACCATGGCGGACCTCCCTATTCCAGCGAGAAATGGTTGCATAGGAAGGGGTGTTATTGGTGTACACTGCAACCATGCGTTCATGGATCTCTTTTGCATTCTTGCCTTCCTTGGTCAAAAATTTGATCATGCGCGGTGCTCAACCTTCTCCATTGTTGAAAAATTTGTGACTTACGATCTGCGATCATCTACTGCTTCTTAAATAGACGAGGCAGGAGCGTGCGGCTGCAGGTCCTGACTTGTTATAACTTGTCCTAACACCCCCACAAACAGCCATCCCCCTTCCTCTGTTTTGCCCTAACGATTCGCAAAACTTATTGACCGCCCCTCGTATATATCTGTATGTTTGTAAATGTGTCCAAGTATTAAACGAGCAAATCGAGGAGGAAACAAATGATTTGAGACAAATCATTCATTCGAGAGAAATCTTTTTCGAGGAGCAGTTTCATATATCGCTCGGGTCTTACCAATTAAGTCATTTACTCCGCATAAGGAGATAGCTTTCACGCAATTGATCTTACATCAAGACGAGTCTTATTCATTCATCGTACCAAAACAACGAACATTAAGAGAGTTGTATTTAAGCATCATCAAAGATAAGTTCGTGAAATCGATAATCAAACAAATTCGAACTCCTCCTCCATTTGCTACCCAAAGTCACTAAATAAATAGAACCGCAGTCTTTTTGTTTTCATCACCATTTTGCTCGAAGGCAAAATCATATCAGAATTTCTACTCATCGCCCAGCCAAAAATATTCCTCCATTACCTTTTGGAGTCAAGTAATAATTTCTCGGAACGTTTATCGTATCACCCAAATCCGGTTTAACGATCAACGTTTCGCAACAATCTTATGGGAAGAGCAATAGCAAAGAGGATCACAAAACGAGGTGGAATATAAATATATCAAGGTGATCCTCTCATCATCTAACCATCCATACCTCACAACAAAACCCCATTAAAGCACCCCTCCCCACATATATAAAATTAGTGTAAATTTCTATAGATAATAATTTCAATCTAATTTCCTCAATGTATTTAATGTAAATCGAGTTGAATTGAGAATAAAAATAGATAATGTTTTCTTGAGCTTTTGAAATAGAACAAATTGTTACATTTGTCAACCATACAAGGGAGGGTGGGGAGACTTAAAGGAAATAATTAGTATTATATGTTCGTACCATGAGATCTCTGATTAAAATATAAAAATTTTTACTATAACAATGCAAGGGATTTCTGTTGCTATTGTAATAGGTATATATATATCGCTGTGGTTAAATCAAAACAATGTGTTGTAAATAAATCTCTAAAAAACTTACAATTACGAGTATATTTAAAAAAACCCTAAAATCCTAGAAGAGAAAATATTAAATCAAATTTATTAAATCTTTAAATTGCTTACGATCCACCGATCCACCAATTTAAAGATTAAATAAATATGTAAAACTTTGTAAAAGAATTAAATAAAATAAAGTGAGATATGTTAGTATGTTGAATTAATAGTAAATGTATTAAGCGGTCATATATAAACTTTTGTTATTTAGAGAGATATAAAGGGAATTATTCTTTTGCCAGATTTGAAATACAAATGATAAGTATTGTGAAGGGAGCACTGTTTACAAATTGTAAATACCTCTTGTTTTAGATTATAATTAAAATTAAATAGCTTAGTTATATTTCTCCAAATTGTCGTGATTCTCTTAATCACTTGCTTACATTACCACTAACTAGATAGTTTTTATTTCAATTGCCGGAATATGAAGAAACCTTAAACAAATTTCTAAAAAGAAACGAAAGAGTGGAATATAGTAATTTTTGGTAAATGAATATAAAATTCATGTAGAAGTCTATAGATAGTACTTTCAATTTTATATTTTAAATATATAAAATATAAATAGGGCTTAATTGATGAAAACAAAGTGCATTTATAGGTTAGGTCGCTTAGATAAGAGAATCGGTGACCTTTTGCAGCAATACAAGGCCTAAGAGATGCAAGTCTTTCTTTTGTCTGTCTGTAAAGAAAATATTTTATTAATTCCTTGCTCATTATTATTATTATGTAGCAATTATAAGATTTAATAGTTATGTAATAATTGATAAAATATGTTAATGTAAGTTGAGAGAGCCAATTTTATGTTATGGGAACCGATTAAATATATAAATGTATCTATGTATTCGAGCTGTTATGTAAAAAGGGAAATGGACTACGTCTAAAGAATGAATTCTTTTATCCAGAAACCAGGCAATGGCTTCGTCACTCACTAAGATTAAAATTTAAAATCTAAAAAAAGCAGCCATGGTTAAATTTTTAACAATTTTCTGAACTTAGCCAATTATAATAATTTTAAGAAGAAACTAAAAGTTCTCCCTTTCAAAATATTACGTTGCTAAAATATAGATATCATAAAAGAATTATTAGAAATAACTTTGATAAAAAAAACATAAGTAATAACCAAACTATAATGAAATTATTATTCAAATACTAAAAAAATTCGCCTTCTTAAATTATAGAGTTAGCCAGGCAATGGATTCGCCACTCCCCCTACGGGGGAAGCTCGCGCTTCGCTACTAAGATTAAAATTTAAAATCTGAAAAAAAGCTGCAAATTATAATAATTTATAACGGAACTCTAAACTATTTGCCCCTTTTCAAAAAACCACGTTTCTAAAATATAGTTATAGATAAAATAAAAAAGCAGCCTTACTTAAATTTTAATAAATCTTCTGAACTTCAGCAATTGTAATTCATTTTCTTTTAAAACATTATAAAGCATTGGATAATCACATTTATTTTTCTGAACTAAACTATTTTGTTTTTACAAACTTCCAAGAAATTCTTAGAAATTACCTTTATAAAAATTTAAAATATATTTAAGTCATAACCAAACTGAGATGAAATTATTATTCAAATACTAAAAAAAACCCCGTTCTTAAATTATATAGTTAGTGATGATGAGGATAATCTGAAGACGAGTCCAAGGTCCCGCAGAATAAAGAATATTGAATCCAGCTCCAAGATTCTTTTTACTTTTTGAAGAAATCTCTGATCACCAATTTACCAGGCCTATTAAGCAAGAAGAGATCTGTCTACTTGTGAATACAAGGCATTCACTGAGGAAGCAACTAAGCAGCCAGCTAGCCGAATCAAGAAACCAATTTGGCTGCCCCAAGAATGATACCGAAATTCGGTGACAAATCACCCCTTGTTAATCACATCACTCTCGAAGAGGCTTACCTCAGTCTACCCCTGGCTACCTCCTATACATCTAGTAAGTGCCAGAAAAATACATAGTTTAGTATGTCTTAAGTATGGTAAAAAAACGAATATTTACGAAAATTGTATTTTATTATGATTCTTTTTAATCTTAATGAGGCTCAGTATCAGCTTTGTTTGTGGTTAGTAAATTCAAACAAAAATAATTCCTAAACCTTAAGACAATCACATAGGCAAATTTGAGTTACCCTCAAAGGAAGGAATTATATTTTCGTTTTCTATCTAATTGCAAGAAAACTCATCTCTTAAAAGGGAAATTCCGTTATTTGTATGTGAAGCTACTCTCCGAAATGTGCTCATTGTTTTCAAACTGGGGTCTTTTATGCATTTAGTGCCTTGGGATCTCAAACCGGAATTTAATATGACTTTGAGCCTCGAGGAATGCTGAAGCATAAATCCGTGTTATGAATTGTCTTTTGTGAAGCTCCGAAATAATATAACTCGGGTTAAATGGTAATTTATAAGTGCGGTTACACAGGAAATATATTTCTTTACAAAACGATGAAAAAAAAGTATGTGGGGGAAAAGGAGAAAGAAAATGACGCTTCACGTGGTTATAATACAAAAAGAGTTATGTTGTAAGCAAAGATGTCTGGTTACTTAAACTATATTATGTGCCTCAGCCATTTCCTCTGTATTATATAGTATATAAAGGTTTATCGCTGTCCTATTGTCCGCTCTTATTTTAGAACATAATTTTACTATTATTTTGACGTTCTTATACAAAATGAAGAATAACCTTGGGGATATTATTTCGGTAACAATCACTTAAAAACAAATTTAATTACCCATCCATATATTATTATGTTCTAGTTAGTTATGAATGTATTAATAATCTTTTTCTTCTTTTTCAGAGAAAATATGGCAGATGAAAGTCCATTTACACTTGAAGAGCGTCTTGTGACTAGTACGTGGGTACATGAGCGAAACAATACTGGTGACACCCTGGATACAATAAGATATATATATATATATATATATATATATATATATATATATATATATATATATATATATATATTGTTGAAAAGCATTATATATTTAGACTTAATTAATTTTCTTCGGAAACTTTCTATTTTGCTTATTATCTTCTTCGTTCATCTTGTAGATAAAAATAGACAAGAATAAGAAGGAGGTTATGAAATTTTAATTCTTTAAAAATACGTCATTTTTGGGGGGGGGGCACCCGATATATATATATATATATATATATATATATATATATATATATATATATACATAAATCTACATATATATATATATATATATATATATATATATATATATATATATATATATATATATATATATATATATATATATATATATATATATATATATTTGTAGATTTATGTAGGAGTTTTTTTATGAATGTTTTATTAAAGAACAGGTCTAGTTGAACCTTGATTAGCTTCTTTCTTTGCTTTTCTAATTTCCTTATTATTCTTTTTTCGTTTTGCGAAAAGTTATAGATAAGTGTTCCGATATTCATGGTTTATTTTTAGCTCGCTGAGCTTTCGGTCACGTTTGACCATCTTCGGAGCGAATTAATTTTACACTGGTTAAACATTTAAAGCCATTACATTTATATACTAAAGATAGTTTAGATAATGAAAAGAAGGGGGGAATGTGGTTGACAGGAAGTAGTTAGAAAAGGTACATTTGGGAATGGAATTTCCGTCATTATTGACCGTTAATCCGTAAAGAGTTTTAAGGTTCGCTGGGTGGCGGTCAACTGGGCATTAATCTTCGGTTCTTCTTCGTGGATTAGGATCCCTTCCAGGATATGAAGGCGTGTGCGGTCACTTCTCCTTTTGATAATGGTGTTTTGTACTGAAATTTCTCATGTTAGTTGAATTCCATGTTGCATGTAGTGGTTCTTGATGGTGCCGTTTTGCAGATGGATGGTGAGTCTACGAGATAGGCATGTGGTTGTCATTCCAATGTATTTATTTGAATCATGAAGCTTGCAATCTTCAGGCGGACAGGTGAATTCATAAATTACATTGGAAGTTTTCAATTCTTTTTTCGTACTTGTGTCGTTGATAATGAGGGGATTACTTATTTTTTTGATTTTATAATATATTGTGACTTGTAGCGTTTCTTCTGGATTTGTTCATTTTGTAGTTTGGCGTATAATATTCTTGATTGTTCTTTCGTCGATTTTATACGATTCACTCATTTGGTTCATATAGAAGATATTTATTGGGTGTTTCTTATTGTCTTAATTTTTATTATTGTTGTTTTCATGTAAGTTTTACAGGAATGTATTTGTTTTTTTGTCCACATAGTGTTGGAGAAACCATTATTGATGAAGACTAGCTTTATTCCTTGAATTTCGTTATGGAACAATGCCCATGACGAACTGCATTTGTATGCACGTCTAATGTATGTTCTTATGACACTTTTTTATATCTTTCTGGACATTCGCCATCTCCATTGAGACAATTCCCAAAATTTATTGGTTTAGTATATACCTGGGTTGTGTATTTATTTTCACTTGCTGTCACTTCAATATCAAGGAACGGCAATTTTTCGTTAGAATTGAGTTCATACGTAAATTTTAGTACAGAGTGCTCTTCCATTCTAGTCTTTTCAGTTGATTTTCATCTTTAATTACAAGATATATATATATCGTCAACGAAGCGGCAAGCTTCATAATTCAAATAAATACATTGGAATGACAACCACATCCCTATCTCGTAGACTCACCATGCATTATCAAAAGGAGAAGTGACTGCACACGCCTTCATATCCTGGAAGCGATCCTAATCCACGAAGATAAACCGAAGATTAATGCCCAGTTGACCGCCACCCAGTGAACCTTAAAACTCTTTACGGATTAACGGTCAATAATGACCGAAATCCCATTCCCAAATGTACCTTTTCTAACTACTTTATGTCAACCATATTCCCCCTTCTTTTTATTATCTAAATTATCTTTAGTATATAAATGTAATGGCTTTAAATGTTTACTCAGTGTAAAATTAATTCGCTCCGAAGATGGTCAAACGTGACCGAAAGCTCAGCTAGCGAAAAAAGAATAATAATAAAGAAATCAGAAAAACCAAGAAAGAAGCTAATCAAGGTTCAACTAGACCTGTTCTTTAATAAACCATGCACACATATATATATATATATATATATATATATATATATATATATATATATATATATATATATATATATATATATATTGTCAGAAAGAGAAGGCTACCCCCGTCGCCTAGAACCCAACTTCTAGCCGTGGCGCCTGAGAAAGGTACACCTACACGCCCAGAAAACCACAAGGGAGCACCGAGAATTTCACGCAACTGCGTGATCTGTGTTGGGTTCCTTTTTCCCACGTCCCAACACCTGATCAGCTCCAGACCTATGGCGTCTAGGACTTTCGCCGAGAATAAACCCCCTCTTCCTGGCGCGCCAAGTCTAATGAGATCCCCGTCTCTTTTTTGAGGCCTCCTGCAACCTGCTTCCACCGAGGCAGTATAAAGACTTAGGGAAAAGCTTTAAGGAATTAGTACTATACAACCCCATCTTGGTTACCAGCCACGTACAAAGTCGTACGCCCTGCCCCTCCTCTTAACGGCTCCAGCTACGAACGTAGCGCGTTGCCTTTCTACCGGGGCTCGCTAGTACCTAAAGCCAGAGTTCCCGACTGACAGACGATAGACACGGACAGGCATCTATCACTCGGGTATCGACTTCGTTTTCGTCTGGAATACTCCCTCATTCATTTCTCGGCGAGGTTAAAGGAATTCTAAAAGTGAAACTTTGCAGCAGCCCGCTTATTCGTCGTATCCAAAGCCTCCAGTTGATTGGGATTTACGTGAGTTTCCCCGTCATTTGCACTCCCCTTTTCCCTGGGAGCAATCACCGTGCATACTCTCTCGGACTCTCGTCCCCGTCGAGTCATTTGCACCCCCCCTCCTCGTTTGATACCTCCGGGTCTCATCTATTTATTGTCATTTATTTAATTTTGCTAATATTTTCTTTGTATATAGTAAAGTTTCTTTAAACGCAGAACCTCTAAGAATTGATTATTTAGGCCAGCCGCACTCGATTTTTATTATTTAACCCTCGCACTGGGATCTATATCCCAATTTCTGGCGTGCTTCCTTCCCCCGTCACCGTAGAGTCAATCCTCGGCTAGCATCGACGTTCGACTCTACGATATATATATATATATATATATATATATATATATATATATATATATATATATATATATATATATATACATATATATATATATATATATATATATATATATATATATATATATATATATATATATATATATATATATATATATATATATATGCAACAAAGCCCACAAGGAAAATTAATACGAGGATTCCAAGTACTTTCGAAAGTACTTGGAATCCTCGTATTAATTCTCGCTGTGGGCTTTGTTGCATTTATTGCTTATTTACGCGATACTTTGTGAGTTTTCCACGCACACACACACACACACAGATATATATATATTGATCCATGTACACAAAAGTTGTTCACACTCATATACACTTCCTTTCTTACATTTAGGTATTGCTTAACAACAATGTAAGCTTCATTCATCTCGTCTTAAACTCCGTTGGCACAAGAACCCTCTAACTATTTTCCATTGATTCTTGACTGGTAACACCAATGATTCTGCCCTCCAACTTCGGTATATTTCTCCCTCGACTGCTCTGTCAAATTCTTTGGATACACGATCTCCCTCTCTCTCTCTTTCTCTCTCTCTCTCTCTTTCTTAGGTCGCCCTCAACTTCTCTGCACATATTAATAAGAGACATTATGCTCATGGGATCAGATCAGCATTACATCACTTCGTTTAACATTTATTCCCTCCAATGAAAAAGGGATCTAGGCTCACGAACTTCAGCCCTTCATTTTCTAAAACTTCAACTTTAGAAATAAAGTTATATTTTTATCAAGTCGCTTATAAAAATGCAAATACGAACTTATTTGGTCGGACATCCTAAGAAAGAACTGACTTCTCTCGCTAATTCTTTGGGTTTTAAAAAATTCGCAAAATTTCGATACTTATATATATTTCTGAACTTCACCATTTTATTTTTTGATATTATAAAAGAATTATTTGAGATAACTTTGATAAAAAACATAAGTCATAACCAAACTAAGATGAAATTATTATTCAAATACATATATTTATATATATATATATATATATATATATATATATATATATATATATATATATATATATATATATATAAGTATATATATATATATATATATATATATATATATATATATATATATATATATATATATATACATATATATATATATATATATATATATATATATATATATATATGTATATATATGTAAATATATATATAGATATATATATAGATATATATATATATATATATATATATATATATATATATATATATATATATATATATATATATATATATATATATATATATATATATATATATATATGTATAACTGAATCACGAAAATAAGGAACGTGAGGAATTTATGAATAACGTTACAGCCACGAGGAAAATGAAACAACGGAGAACTGCGAGGCCTTTCGACTAATGGTCCTTTACTAAGCAGTCTGCTTAGTAAAGGACCATTAGTCGAAAGGCCTCGCAGTTCTCCGTTGTTTCATTTTCCTCGTGGCTGTAACGTTATTCATATATATATATATATATATATATATATATATATATATATATATATATATATATATATACATATATATATATATATACACCAGGCAATGGCTTCACCACTACCCCCTGCGGGAAAAGCTTGCGCTTCGTTATTAAGATTAAAATTTTAAATTTAAAAAAAAGCAGCCATGGTTAAATTTTTAGCAATTTTCTGAACTTCGCCTATTATAATAATTTTAAAAACGAACTCTAAACTAAATTTCCCCCATTTTAAAATATCACGTTGCTAAAATATAGAGTTATAGAATAGAAGATATATAAAAATATATTTCTGAACTTCACCATTTTGTTTTTTGATATTACAAAATAATTATTAGAAATAACTTTGATAAAAAACATAAGTCATAGCCAAACTAAGATGAAATTATTATTCAAATACTCAAAAAAATCCCCTTCTTAAATTATAGAGTTAGTGATGATATAGAAGGCAAGCGATCGTTGGAAATGCGCCCTGTAAACACGAATATATATATATATATATATATATATATATATATATATATATATATATATATATATATATATATATATATATATATATATATATATCGCGCGATGTTATCTATAATACTATATTTTAGGAATGAAATCTTTTTGAACAGTTTGAATTTTAATTTGTTAGTCACCGAAGGATATTTGAAACTTTTATCCAAATTCTTTCTAAAATTTTCTTTACAGTTCGAAAAACAGGTGGCAGGGCTGCCTTTCCGTAATTTTGAAGCGTTTATTTGTGGTAATCGGATTATGTAATAGGTAGGCTACTGGCACCAAATTGCAGGATTCAATAGGTCCAGAGAAAACCTCCACAAAATGGACGCGTGTTAGTCTTACTAAATCTCAGCAACTCCACACATAAAATGATATTTCTAAAATTGGAATAAGGAAACAAGAATGTATAGATTAATTTGCATCTATGACTTTGAATACAAAAAATAAGTAATATATATATATATATATATATATATATATATATATATATATATATATTTTATATATATATATATATATATATATATATATATATATATATATATATATATATATATATATATATATATATATATATATATATATATATATATATATATATATATATATATATATATATATATATATATATATATATATAGAAGGCAAGTGATCGTTGGAAGTGCACGCTGGACATACGAATGTACGAACGCGCGAAAGGTCAGAAGCACCTGTGTCAATAAGACAACGCATAAACAAACAATTCGCGTCCCAGAATATATTTATTAAAAGACGAGAGTCTACGAAGAACCTGGGTAAATACACCCGTTGACCAAAGGGAATTGTATCATAAAGCTGCGACAAGCTTTTCCTGTTATATAGATAAAATCTTGGGATATGTAAGTAATTCGACATACACAGCTTTCGGTATCTCCGCCTCAGGGGTGGAGAACAATGAACTCAACAACTGAAGCTCGTTCCACAGCTGATTCTAGGCCACGATCTAGAAAATAAGCATATATATAGTCGGAACAGCTTAATTAGAATGATTATTGCATTATTATGATTATTAGATTACTGTTGTTGGAAGATTATGTCGTTCACGTTCCCCCTTTTAAATTCACCAACTCTATAATTTAAGAAATGGATTTTTTTAAGTATTTGAATAATAATTTCATCTTAGTTTGGTTATGACTTATGTTTTTATCAAAGTTATTTCTAATAATTCTAAATATAATATCAAAAAACAGAATGGTGAGGTTCAGAAATAAATATAAGTATCGAAATTTTGTGAATTTTAGCAACGTGGTATTTTGAAAGGAGGGGGGGGGGGAATTTAGTTTAGAGTTCCTTTTTAAAATTATTATAATTGGCGAAGTTCAGAAAATTTATAAAAATTCAACCATGGCTGCTTTTTTTAGATTTTAAATTTTAATCTAAGTAGCGAAACACAAGCTCCTCCCGTAGTGGGGGGAGTGGTGAAGCCATTGCCTGGTGTGTAATATATTTTGAAGGCCTCGTAAAAGAGGTACACTTTGATCCTAATCGTGCCATAGAAATCTTTTTAGACCATGGCGTGATTCGCGATTGTGGTTCTTAGTGTAAAGCATTTCCATCGGAAATGCCCCTACAAAGTGGGGCGAGATAAAAAAAAGTTTGGGAGGTCGGAAGCGAAAATGGGTCAGAATTGAGATTGAATCCAGATCTGTTGGATTCGGATTCGAAATTAGTTTATCAACTCATAGGTTAGCTTATTTCTTCTTATAGTATTTTATGTTGTTACTTCACATATGATCTTCCTTTTTGGTAGTCTGAAGCCAAAATACGCCAAAATCGAGTTTGAATCCGAATTCGACGGATAATTCGACGGATCCACATTCAAACTCTGTTTTGCCCCATTTCAACTTCCGAGGCAGTAACCAGATAGAGCATATTTGGACAAATCACACAAAATACGACAAAAAAGTAATATAATATATTTAAAAAGTAATTACGATTGAGTAAGTAATTACTATATTTTGTTTCTAAATTATTATCTATTTCCGGATCACATTTTTTGCTCTTTTGGAAACACTCCTGAGCACTATATCCACTAACGCTCCACTCAGGCAAGGCTTGACAGAATTTTTGAGGTTCAGTGCCCCAAGCACGGATCAAAGTCCACATCAAGACTGGGCACAAATTGAAATTGGTATAGAGTTAGGAAACATAAAAGAAAGACATGAGAAAGTTTCTAAATTTGTGAGAAAGGGAAAAATGTTTATTTGGAAAATTGCCAGATCATAATTATTGGGCAAGACATGAGAGAGTAGAGTGTTACAAAGGTTTGACGCGCAAGGACATAATAATCAGGCATCCCCCTCCTCTGACTTCCCATCGGCCACACAATAAAAATGCAAATCAGCGGCCTGTCGAGCATTGCGCGTTCGAGCTTGTGGTGGTTGGTGGTGGTGGCGATGGGGGGGGGAGGTAGTAGACTAAAGTAATCGTTGAAGAAGAGTGAAAGTAAACCAACATTGTGGCAAAAGACAAGAGGGGTGGGGTGGGGGAGGCAAGTTTGGAGGTTATTCTGAGCAGTCTATAAGACAAAAAGCTTTTGACTCAACTCTGTCAAGTAAGGATAGAGTTAGAAGCACCATAAATTGGAAAGCATTACTCCATACAAGGATGAAAATATCCATTGTAGAAACGAAATAACTGCTCAGTTTCTTAGAGGTAGATTAGGCTATTACTGTGAGGTTAGGTTTCAAAGACAAAGTGGACGTTACAGTAACACCAAGTAAGTTCATTGGCTCAAGAAAACCGTAAAAGAAGAGATGAGAGTTGTGTAGAGTTCTTGATAAAGAGATGTGTAAAAAATTGTGTCTTGAAGGCATTAAAATTAACAACATTTTCAATACCCCATTAATAAATCCTGTCTAAGTCTACTGAGGCCGCTATAACCAGACCAAAATTATAAAGAGTGAGTGGAAAATGAACAGAATTCATCCTATTTTGCCACGACACCGCTGCAGTTTGTTTTTGTTTCTAAATTAGGGTCTATCTCGCAACTGCTAAATCAAAACAACCAAAAAAAACAACCCAAAAGAACAAACACAAAGCCAAAAGACAAAAAATAAACAAACCAAAAATAAAATAAGAAGCAAAAAAGCAAGAAAAAAGGGAAGCTCTTAACCAACACCTAAGAGAGTCAAGTAAATTGGAGGAGGCCAGCCTACTCTAAGAAGTTAAATAGTCCAAATATCTGTGTATATGAATCGCCACTAGTGGATCCACCGAAGGGCTGAGGGTTTTCGCTTCAAATAGGTCTTGGTCGGAGCAACATATTCTCAAAGACTGTCCTTAGAGAATGTGTTCCACAATTTGGATGATGTAGGAGAATAGCATAATGCGCCCACGTTTCCCCTACCTCCCTTCCGGGCGGGCCTATTATAAAACCTTTCCCTTTCGGCCCGATATCTGATGGTCTCCCACCGGAAGAAACCACCGGCCATTTCATCTAACCACCGAGTTCCTTCCTCGACTGGTTATCGATAATAGGAGCCCATCTTGGCTTCCGTTGGTTCCTGGAAGTTTGCAAAGGACGAAATGGAAGAGATTATCAAGTCTCTCTCACCTAAAGAAGGACGCTTGATATCAAATCTACTTCCGGAGCAATGTGAACCTCTCCCGAGTTTCGATTATAAAAGATGAATTCTTTTAACCCTCAGTAGTAGAGCTTGCATAGCGTCTGGCTGGGCAGGAATTGCCATCTATCTCGGTGTAGTGGTAAATCGTCGAAGCACCAAGTCTTCAAAGAGGAGATCGGTCTCAGTTAGGGAGGCTCCTTTACCCGTTGGTCTGCAAGTCAGTGCGGACCCAAGCTCGTACTTACGTGTCAGAGCCGAAGCTACTAACAGCTTCACTCTGGTTCCCCAAGCGATAAAACTACGTCTCGGCTATTCTCCGTGACCATACTCGTTAATAAGGCACTTCGCCCCCCCCTCACAGAGGCACCCAAAATTCCTCGAAGTTCACGAGTGTGGGTCCCTCTTTAACAAGAAGCTCCCGTCACCGCCTTCTTCCAGCAGAATCGTGACCAAATTGTGGGATCAGGTCGGTCCCTGGAGAACCTACCTCATCGTCTCCACCCCTTATATAACCACCTTCACTCACCAACGCCACCCGAACATTAGGTTCCAAGGTAACCCTTTCCTTTCACATTCCCCAACTTCACCGAGAAGCTTACCAATATTACAAGTGTATAGGGATTTACATTGTGAATAGTTATTTACAAGCCAAGTGAAATATCCGAGCTTCACTTATTGATTTATCTCTTAAAGCACATTATTTGTATATATATATATATATATATATATATATATATATATATATATATATATATATTTTCTTGTTTAGTGTTCATTAAAACTTTATTTTCATATTGTTGTGTATCTAACTTCCTTTTGGTCGCTTGCTGGCAAAGTTCATTCCAATCCCTCCGTAGCCAACCTCTAAGCACTCTGAGTCAATAAACCCATTCAGGGCACGGACCGAACGAAGTATAAGGAGTAGTACGACGACGACTCCGCATTCGAGATAATAGGATATATATATATATATATATATATATATATATATATATATATATATATATATATATATATATATATATATATATATATATATATATATATATATATATATATATATATATATATATATATATATATATATATATATAAGAGTCGGGGAAAACTTCAACCACCCCTCGGCCTATTCCTCTACAGATGTGTTCACCACAAGGGCATGTAGCCCTTGTAGTGAGTTCCAATTTAACAAGATTATCCCTTGTTTTACCTCCAGAATTAAAAAATATGGATGAATGTTGTGTTGAGTCATCAGCATATAAGTGCATCAGATTATTTGTAGAGGAGAAGAAATCATTGCTAAAAGGAAAAAAAAGTTTAAGAGACAGGAAAGAGCCTCGAGGGACACCTCTGTTGATGGGAAAAAAGATGGGAAACTGTTTCGTTAACGACCACGGAGATAGATATTCTGAAGAGGAAGCTAGAAATCAAGGAGAATACTAAAGGAGGGAAGCCAAAAGAGGGAAGCTTCGAGATGAGACCCCTATGTCACACCTTGTCAAAAGACTTGGAACTTTCAAGGGCAACTACACATGACTTTCCAACATCTTTCAAGGATAATGACCAGACATTAGTGAGATACAAATGGATATCACCAGTGAATCTTGCTTACGGTGGCCATACTGGTGATCAGCTAGGAGACTGTAACTTACAAAGTATTTAAGTATATGGGAATTAAGGAGGAAATCAAAGAATTTGGAAATAGTAGATGTCAAATCAATTGAACTAGGATTATAAGCAGCAGGGGAGTCATCCTTTATAGGGATTGGGTGTATCAAGGCATTTTCCTAAAGAGGGAAATGTTTTGGTTTTAAACAAAAAAGTTATAGACGAGCAAGCACAGGTGCAAGTTCAGAAGCACACTCTTTTCATGCCAGTGGATGGATGACATCAGAATCTTAAGCTTTGTTTGTGCTAAGAAAAAGGAGGTCTTTTCGGACGGACCTAATATATATGACAGGAAACGGCATATGATTAATAAGATGAGCCTTAGGGAGAGAGGGAATGTTATAGTCATCTAGAATGAAGTTAGAGGAGAAAAGAGAACTAAAGAGAGAAGTTGCTTTGTCAACATGCTTTGTTGGAATGTAGGAGTGAGGGAAAGGTAGAGCGACATGAATCGTTAGAGATGTTTTTAAAAAAAGACCAGAACCTGTGGTAACGAGAATAAAAAAATCATTGTCACACGGATAACGTGTGGCGGCAATTATAGGCATTGGTAATAGCCAAATGGGAGCCAGGAGAGGGAGAATTTGCTAAGCCCGATATGTCTGATGATCCCTTGACAAAATGGACCCAGAACACGAGGGGGTGAACCACAGGTTTGATGATGAAGATGTCTTGGAGGAAGGAGGGCTAAATGACTCCATTCCGGCGAGAACGACCTCTGTTGTGTTTGAGGGAAACAGAAACATCACCACACAAGAGACAGTAATTTTCCCAAGTAAAGTTAGGAAAGAGGTTACTTAAGCTCTCCCAGTCAGCTCTGTTTAGGTGCCCATATTTACGCTAGGAAGGGACTGATGGAAGGAGATGTGCCATTATTGGGGGATTCAGGGACTGATGGAAGGAGATGTGCCATTATTGGGGGATTCAGGGACTGATGGAAGGAGATGTGCCATTATTGGGGGATTCAAGTCAAGAAACGGAAGAATTAGCAGAGTAATCCATCAATATAAGTGGTCCACACAGTCTCTCTACAAATTCAAAATGTATCACTGATACAATTGATAAAATAATTTCTTTTTTGAAATGATTATAAGGGATAGTCAGAGTTTTAAAAGACATTACATATATTTTCTCTGTTTCAGATAAAACAGCCCAGATGTTTAAATAAATGGGTGCTTGAAACTAAAATGATACACCTTAAGAAAAAATACAAAACTTAACCTGAGTTATTGAAAAGAAATCATCTATTAGATTTTCCCATAAGTAATGCGGCAGTTTTTTTTGTTTATCATTATTTTATGCATATAAATCAAACAACTCTTTAAAGTTATTTATATTTAAATAAGTACTAATTAATTAATTTAATAAGTAATATAATTTTCACCAGTTTCTACCACGTTTCCATCTTAAAACTAACTTCAATACCATGTTTCTAAAATTGCTTGATTGATTTAAAAGAGTTCTTTAAGGTTGTTTCAACCTCTTATGTTGTTAACGTATTCATTCTTGTCAGGTTAATCGCTAAACTCATGAAAACAGGAATCTGTTGGGTGTTAACTCGTGTGAGTACGGGGGGATGACTTATTATTTCCTGAAAATACATAAATCACCTTATTTGCCACACAATTGCATAGACACGGAAGATTAAACACGCCAATCAATGATTCATTGATACGTCATTGTGAATTGGAGCAACGCTTCGCATACAATATCTTCATCTGTGTGTCTATCTCTCGGTCTTTCATTCTATCGGTTTTGTATGTCTGTCTTTCTGTATATTTGCTTGTCTCTCTGTTTGTTTGTCCCATCTCTCACTCTCTCCACTGATACCCGTGGAAGAAACACTCACTTCGTGGGTTGAGAGGACTGTGATTTCGTTCTTTGCCATTCATTCATTCAGTTATTAAGCGAGGACTCTATTATTCTCATTCACGCTCGTTCTTTCCCTATCACCCTTATCATCATCTGAAACCAGATAAACCAGTGCGATCCTAGCTTCCGCTCAATTTGTAATCGAATTTATGATCAAAGTCTTTGGTGTCAGTCACCAAAATCGCCATCGTACGGTGACCACAGTAACCGAGAAAACAAGTTCAGAGGCAACAATATAGGCTATTTTACGTTCGCACTTACCTTGATTAGTGGCGAAGAACACGAGGGAATGGAAAGATAAAGGCATCAACGTGAATCAGGACTTAATCTATAATAATAGTAGTGGAGGCACTCGTGACGTCACGAGGAAATACCTTGGTAAGACAACTCCATCTATCGTCCTATGATAGCTCGTCCCGAGGTTTGTGAGTAATAAACCATGTCTTGGGCTGCGATTTAGTCTAGTGCAACCAAGGTCTTTCGCTATGATTAAAGTTGAGGTATAGTAGGTATGTCTGAAGACCGGAGCCCACGTTAAAATGTACATTCTGCTTTCATGGTAATGATTGAAGGGTAATTAACGGATTAAATACTCTTTCACACTTTCTGGACATGCGAACAACCCATCTATTTTCCATCTGCCTGTCCACTCGTCCCTTTAGAAAACCCAAGAGAACGGGGTTCATTTCATATGCACGGCTGATTCATGTGTTATCTATCCGGCAGCATCCAAACGCGTGCCATCTCCGTCATCTCATGGTATCCGCATCTCACTTCTATATTTGCTCACGTCTACCAAGATCCTTTGGTTCACTTTTTTCCTCAGATGCTATGTGATTCTGCTACATTTTTTGCTCTTCACCTACTGCGTCGTCAAGTTGCCTATATTCCTACAACTGCGTAGCACGTGAAGCTTTTTCACGACCATGTGCTCACATTAAGTGGTTCTTTCTTCACATCCATCAATACGACATACAACGCAAACTTCAATACACTGTCTAATCCACCGTTGTCTGTTACCAATTTATGACACATAATGCTGGTATGAATGACAGGGACAATATCAAGGAAAAATATCCTGCTTAATCGCATAAAAAAACGAACAACGTGGCCTCTATTTACATCATTCTGATTCCAACACGAGCGCTACTGCAGCAACACAGAGCACGACTGGTACGTCCCATGAGCTCTAGAGTTCTAGAACAGTTCGCCATTGAAAGAGAGGTTGCTCCAAGTTTGTCGTCGCGGTTTTCTTCTCCCCTTCGCCCGTTTTCCTGAAACTCCTAACCGAAATATCTGTTTCTACTCAGGTTGGATTTTATATTTGTTTTGTTTTTTAATTCCAATCTCTTACTTTCTTCCTTTCCATCTCTTTTATCGCCTATTAAACACTTTAATCCGTTAATGAAATATTAAGGAAATAAAGGCCTTTTATTATGTTTTATTCAGCTCATAATTTATTACTGCATTCGGAAGCGAGAAGAATTGGTTGAAAAATGGACTTCGAAGTTAAGAAAGAAAAGCAATAATATTAAAGAAAAGAGAAACCAAGGAGATTTGTATTTACTCCCAGAAGGCCGAGTGATCTTTGCTGCCACGAAACTTTGAGTGTTTTGTCAGTGAACTTTATTAGATTTTGTTGGTAATTAATATTGACGTATTGTATGCAATAAACATTACTTTGGGGGAGATTCCAACTCTATCTGCCATTTGATTAATCTATTATTATTTTAAGTAACTATTTTGGGCGGAAAAAACTTTAGAAATATAATAGAATCTAGATAAAATTTATTTTTAATTAAGGACCTTTTGCCTTAGCGAAATATTCTACGGCAAATCATTGTTTTAGATTAGAAACCAGAGTTATTGTTTTGGAAATAAGTTTTGTCAATTAAATCTATCTATTAAAAAAGAAGAATCAAGGGTACATCTGGGCACTAAATAATCTTGCATTCTTGCAATTTCAACATGCCCATTCAAATACAACCCCCTATTGCCATAGAATGTCGCCCTTTCCCACAGAATACCAAATCCCCCATCTGATTATCAATAAACTCTTTATAAGTTTTCAGTGAGGTACTTTTATACACTTCTACTTAAAGTATTATTATATAAAGCTTTAAAATATTTTAAAACACACACTAGTGGACCTACTGGGAACCGAAAATCTCCTCCTTAAAATGTATTTATATGAAATGATCGAAAACGTACACTTGGTCGTTAGAGAGCTAAAGAGTAGAACCATTTACGAGGAGACTCATTATAAATGCATTTTTCTATTTGAGATAGTACATATTTACAAAGCCATAAATTAATTGCTGGTTAAAAAAAACGACATTTAACCAAGGTATGAATCCAAGTAGAGATGAATATAAATAGGGACAAACAATTTATGTAATACTAAAATAAAGAGGCGATGAGAATAGAATAAAAGAAGTCAACGATCAAGTTTCTTAAAACATTCATAAACAATACAAATTTAATTGGACTATGACACTCCCCTAAAAATATGAATTTATTGAACTCCGATGCCATCTGAAGAATTGGAATCTATTAGACTTCGACCCCCCTTGAAGAATAGGAATTTATTGGACTTCGATGCCCTTTCAAGAATAGGAATTTATTGGACTTCAATCCCTTCTGAAGAATAGGAATTTTTTGAACTTCGACCCCACTTGAATAATAGCAACCTATTGGAGTTCGATCCTACTTGAAGAATAGGAATTTATTGGAGTTTGATCACCCTTGAAAAATAGGAATTTTTTTACTTCGATTCTCAGTAAAAAATAGGAAACTATTGCGCCTTGATCCCCCTGAAGAATATGAATTTATTGGACTTTGATTCCAACCTGAAGAATAAGAGTTTTTCGACTTCAATCCCAAGAAGAAATGGAATTTAGTGGACTTCAAATCTGCCCTTCCCGAGAATAGTAATTTATTAGAATTTGATCTCCTTGAGAGAGGAATTTATTAGATTTCGAGCTGCTAAGGAAGAATAGGAACTTATTGGACTTCGGTCCCTCCTGAATAATAGGAATTTGTTGGACGCCGATCCGCCTAAAGAATATGAGCTTATTGGACTTCAAGGGGAACTAAAGGATAAAAATTAATTGTACTTCGGCTCCTGAAGAAGAGGGGGTTATGGCACTTCGAACCAAACTGAAGAATGAAAATTTTTGGACTACGATCCCATAAAGAAATGGACGTTATTGAAATTTGATCCGCAAGAACAATAGGAATTTATTGGAATTCGGTTCCGTGAAGAATAGTAGTTTAGTGGACTTCGAGACACACTGAAGATTCGGAATTTATTTGGAATTCGATCCCCCTGAAAAATAGTAGTTTATTAGACTTTAATACTTCTGAGGAATACGAGTTTATTGGACTTCGATCCTCCTAAGAATAGGAATTTATTGGACGTTGATATCCCCGAAAAATAGAGATTTATTGGAATTTGATCCACTGAAGAATAGAAATTATCGGACTTTGATCTCCCTAAGGAATAGGAGTTTATTGGATTTCGTTTCTATGGAAGAATATAAATTTATTGATCATCGATCCCCATGACTAATAGAAGTTTATAAGACTTCAAGACCCATCGAAGAATCGAAATTTATTGGCCTTCAATCCTCCTGGAGAATAAGAATTTGTTTTATTTCGATCCCCCTGAAGAGTTAGAATTTATTGGAATTCGAGCCAGACTGAAGAACATGAATTTATTGGATTCGATCTCCCTGAAGAATAGGAGTTTTTGGACTTTGATACTCCTGAAGAATAAGAATTTAATTTACTTCTACCCCCCTGAAGAGTAGGAATTTATCGAACTTCAACCATACTTAGATAATTAGAACTTATTGTACTTTGATCCTCCTTGAAGAATAGGAACATATTGGATTTCGATCCTCCTAGAAGAATAGGAATTTATCGGAGTTTGATCACTCCTGAATTATAGGAATTTCTTGGACTTTGATCATCCCTGTAAACTTGGAATTTATTTGATTTCTATTCTCAGGGAAAATAGGAAACTATTGTGCCTCAATTTCCCTAAAGAATAGGAATTTATTGGAATTCGATTCCAACCTGAAGAATAGTAATTTTTCGACTTCAATTTTGAGAAGAATCGGAATTTATTAGGCTTCAACTCTGCCCCCCCCCCCTTAGGATTTTTTTTAATTCAATCCCCCTGAGAAATAGTAATTCATTAGATTTCGAGCTCCTAATGAAGAATAGAACCTTATTGCATTTCGATTCCTCCCGAATAAGAGGAAATTATTGGACGTAGATCCGCCTAAAGAATATGAGTTTATTGGATTTCAAGCGGAACCGAAGGATATAAATTTATTGTACTTTGGCTCCTGAAGAAGAGGGGTTTATTGGACTTCGAAACAAATTGAAGAATCATAATTAAGGGACTTCGATCCCATAACGAAGTAAAGTTTATTGGACCTAGATCCCCAAGAAGAATATGAATTTATTGGACTTCGATCCCCCGAAGAATATGAGTATATTGGACTTCGAGCGCAAATGAAGGATAGCAATTTATTGTTATTCGATCCCTGAATAATTTAGGTTTATTGGACTTCAAGCCAAACTGAAGAATCGGAACTTTTGGACATCGCTCTCCTAAAGAGATAGAGTATATTGGATTTGTATATCCCAAAAGAATATGAATTTATTGGACTTCGATCCCATGAAGAATAGGAGTTTATTAGACTTCGAGCCACATTAATGATTCAGAATTTATTGAAACTCGATACCTTTTGAGGAATAGTAGTTTATTGGAAGTCAATTCCACTAAAGAATATGAATTGATTAGACTTCAAGCGCAATTGAAGGATAAGAATATATTGTACTTCGGCTCCTGAAGAATAGGATTTTATTGGAATATAAGCCAAACTGAAGTATCGGAATTTTTGGACTTCGATCCACTAAAGAAATGGAGTTTATTGGACTTTGATCCAGAAGAATAATATGAATTTATTAGGCTTCGATCCCCCGAAGAATCAAAGTTTATTGGAATTCGAGTCACACTGAAGATTCGGAATTTATTGGAATTTGATCTCCCTGAAAATTAGTAGTTTATTGCACTTCGATCCCTCTGAAGAATGAGAGTTTATTGGACTTCGATCCTCCGAAGAATAGTGATTTATTGGACATCGGTACCCCGAAGAATAGGACTTTATTGGAATTTGATCTCCTAAAGAATATAAATTATTTGATATCGATCCCCCTAAAGAATAGGAATTATTTGATCTCGATCCCCCTAAAGAATAGGAGTTTATTGGACTTCGTTTTCCCCCGAGGAATAGAAATTTATTGAAAGTAGATCCCCATGAATAACAGAAGTTTATAAAACTTCATTATCACCATGTATAAAAAAACCTTCTGTAGCTAGGTAATATATTATCACAGGGGGATTAAAAGAGAGTGGCAATACTCATGAAGTTGTTAGTAACACCTCCATATTCGCCTATACACACCGTACTCGAGGGACGAGTGACGTCACTAGGAGTGTTTATAAGACTTTTCTATAAGAAGTGAATAATGAGGAAAAGTCCTTTTAAAATTAGTTGAATGTTAACGGTAATCTCTGCAAGTATTATCAATAAATTGATTCATTTAACATTTATTTTTTATTTATTTCATATTCTTTTGACTATCTCCGCGCTCCCCTCTGATTCCCCCCTGATCCCCCTTCTCTCTCTCCTCACCCCCTCTTTCTCATGCTTTATCTTTTATGTGACAACTTTAATCATCTTGAAAGTCAATAGCAGATGGAAGGTCATCAGAATCGAAGGATGCAAAGACAAATCAAACTGGAGGGGGTAAATAAACAGAAGGGATCTTAACCCTAACTTACAGAGAAGATGCAAGCAGTAATTTCCCTCCTTCCAAAACAGAAACAACTCAACAGCAATTGAAGAAAAAAAACGCAAAACATAACTAAACAAACAAGAAAACAAACAAATATTGATTATTTGCACCGTGAAGAATGTCAACTTCGCACAGATGAACCAAATTTTGAAATAAAACAATTGTGCTGATTTTTTATTTCTCATTTTCTTTTTTGTGTATTCTTCTTTGGTTCTTATTTTTATTTTATTTTGAAGTTGTCCGTAAATGTAATGATGACTTACTTAGAGCTATGTTTAGTGAGCAGATATTTAGAAGGAATCTGTTAATGGTCAGTTTAATGAGCTGAGATATACAATAAATTAGTTAAAGCTCCGTGTAGAGGTTAGCCAAAGAGAGGTCAGAGTTGCAAACATTCCCAGACATAGTCTGGCCATATCACCTTAGTTCATGGCCCCCAGAACGTTTAATCATTTTGAAACCCTTTCGGGCGACCCCCTTCCTCCATTGTGGTCGGCGATCATCCCCCAGTGGAAAGTCGAAAACGAGAACTATCACCCCTCCCCCTCCTAGCCGCTGTGAGATGCCCGTGACTTGAGGCTGTTTACACGGTACATTCCAAGTCTCCCATGGGACGCCAGGTGTCCTACGTCTCTCTCCCTAACCTCAACCATCGTAGAAACCCGCCGTATTTATGCGAGCGACTCCATTCATTGCAAGCGAGAGTTTCTTCCGACGTCCATCCGTCACGTTCCCCGTTGGTTCGCCGTGTCGACGCCTGTGATCCCTTGAAGGGATTTTACCTTCGTAATCTCTCTGGTCAGAGACGGATTACTCTCCTTCGTTATTACCAATTCGAAGGGCTAACAGGGATCCACTCTCCGCTTATTCCCTCCACTCTTCAAGGTCCGTGTACCTTAACCTCACCCGTGAAACAAAAGCAAGGAAGTCTGAGAAGTCCTTCCGTGCAGATTCCAATCTGGTCGCCGAACCGACACTAGTACCTGCAGCGACCTCTCTCTCTCCCCCTTCGTCATTCCCATTTGGAGGACAACTTGGAATCTGATCTACGCTCATCTTCCGCTCTCCCTTTCCCCCCGAGGCTTCATCGAATTCACCGCCGCAGAGGTAAAACTGAGGTCCCAGTCCCGTGATTTTTCCTCCATTTAATTCACTCCCCGAAAATCCCCGTAATTCCCCGCATTTAATTAATATTATCTCAACCCGCGTTTAATAACGGTCTTTCAAGTGAGTGTTACAATTCCCGGGCTATTCCAATTTATTCCTTGCCTGCCGCCTGTATTAACCGCTGGTCACTTACTCATTATTATATTACATAGTTTGCTTAGTTGTCGTGACCAATAATAATTCTATTATATACTTGTATATTAAAGATTATTTTTGTAAGAGGTTTTTCTTTCATTAACTCCTGAGCTAAAACGGCAATCTTGATTCCACCCTTTTATTGGCCAACCTTGGATTAACGCTCTAGAATATAAATTGGTCACAAGCCCTTAGCCGGGACTTGCCGGCCTTGTTGAATACCCGTGGGCCCGACCCTGTATAGAGCGTGACACCACCGTGTCGTTCCTCGACACTCCGTTTAATGAGCAGAATTGTACATTGAATGAGTTAAAGCTCCGTTTAATGAGCAGAATTATACAATGAATTAGATAAAGTTCTGTTTAATGAGCAGAAGTGTATAATAAATTAGTCAAAGACCCATTTAATTAGCCAAAGGGCCCCCCACAAATTAGTTAAAGCTCCATTTAATGTTCAGAGGTACACAATGAATTAGTTAAAACTCCGTTTAATGAGCAAAGATGTGCAATGAATTAGACAAGCCTCCATTTAATAAAGGGGGGGTGTACAATCAATTAGGCAAGGCAACGTTTAATGAGCAGAGATATAAACTGAATTAGTTATTGCTCCGTTTAATGACAAGAGGTGTACAATGCATTAGTTAAGAAATCCGTTTAATGAGCAGAGGTGTACAATCAATTGACTAAAGCTCCGTCTAATGAGCAGAGGAGTACATTAATTAGATACAGCTCCGTTAATAAATAGAGATGTACAATGAATTAGTTAAAACTACATTTATTGAGCAGAGATGTGCAATGAATTAGACAAAGTTCCGTTTAATAAGCAAAAGGGTACAATGAATTAGTTAAAGCTCAATTTATTAAGCAGAATTGTACACGGAATTAGTTATTGCTCCGTTTAATGAGCAAAGATGTGTACAAAGAATTTGTTAAAGCTTAATTTAATGAGCAGAATTGTACAATAAATTAGTTAAATCTCCGTTTAATGAGCGGAGTTATACAATAAATTTGTTATAGCTACGTTTAATGAGCAGAGGTCTACAATAAATTAGTCAAAGTTCCTTTATTGAGGACATGTATACAATGAATTAGTTAAAGATCTGTTAAATCAACATATGCGTACAATAAATTAGTCAAAGCTCCGTTTAATAAGCCGAAGAGCACAATTAATTAGTTAAAGCTCTGTCTAATGAGCAGACGTGGACAGTGAACAAGCTAAAGCTCTGTTAACCCTTTCACTTTGGGTGGAATTTATATGTTCCATCAAAATATTTAGTTTTCTAATTGGATCATGTATGTAATATTTTGAATATTTAAAAGCTCTATTTGTCTAACACGGCTTTTTAAAACCTGTCAGGCATAAGATTCTGTCATATGACATCAACATCTTCTTTAACAGACGCCATTTTAGTTGTTTACCTTTGATAATAGAGTTGTCTCCTTCAATGTTAGCTTTATTTCAGGTAAGTTTCAATTTAAATTTTGCTTGCTTTATTCCATTTCTGTATGTATTCCATAAAAAACAATTATTTTTAACCACTTTTTATCTAATGGTGTACCTCCAATTGAAGATGTAAAAGTTACATGTGAAGTAAATAGAAATACATCATGTTTTGAAGTCCTTAGAAACTCTTCCCAAAAGGTTTGACCAATTTTATTGCACAATGCACTAATGAAAGAATTTCCATTGAAAATTAGTCCAAACCAGAAAAAACGATATAATTTACTAATAGCGGTGAAACTTTGGTTTTCCTTGGATGCATATTAATTTTGGGCATCAATTCACTACTAGATCTTGTTTCATACTGGTCTACCCATAAGACACTGGGAAATGAGGCCATATATACAGCAACACCAAAAGATAGAACTGTATAGATAATGTCCAGATTATATTTCAATCCACTTGAAAAGCCAAGATCAAACCGTTGATCAAATCGTACAACTCATGACAATTCGTTTTTAGTTGTTGGGTCTCAATTAGCGACTACACTGAAGGGCATATCGGCCGACATATAAAGCTATTCTAATCATTGTAAAAAAGATAAAAACGGAGAAAGAACTAATGAACCAAAAATCTCGCAAAACAAACAAAGCCCGACAAAGACAAATCCTAGAGAGAATGAAACGCTCAGGTGCTAAAGAGAGACCCGGTCCCACAGGGGACCGAGCGTGCACTCGAAAACCCCTCAGCTGGGAGCAATCTTTCAATTCATATTTAAAACAAATGAGATACTAATCCTAGTGAACCTCTGCAACAAATCGATACTGGTGATGAAACATCGGTCTACTACTGTAACCTCCGAAGACAAACAACAATCAAAGCAATAGTTACAATGGTTTAAATGACCCCCACCAAAGGAGGTTCTGAGGTCAAAACAGCAAGAATTTCGATGGGAATTTAGATCGCATCCAAACTAAAGCCAGATGGTTCGGGTACGAACGAAATGGTGAGTACTTGCTCTTTCTGTTTCCGATCCGAACCAAGGAAGCAAATTTGGTTGCTGAGTTTCCGCATTTTTATAGGATTTCCAAAAGGTTGGAGCCATCCGAATCCATTTTCTATAATTTGAAGAAATATCAAAGGAATCCATTTCCAATCACACGCAGAGGGAAAACAATGGCGAAAAGGTGAACAAATTCCAAAGACTAATATTCACAAGAAAGGATGAAAAAATTGGAAACAAGTTGGAAACGTGTTACTAGTAAAATGGAGTTCATACAGAAAATATAAAAGAAAATTGAAAAAAACAGAAAATAGCAAAAAGCAAAAAAAAGAAAATAGCAAACATGTAAAATCGAAATAATAAAAAATAGGAAAAATAAAAATACACAATTATAAAATAAAGAAAATAGCCTTTTATTCTTTATATTTTTATTAATTATTAATTTAAGGGCACACTTTGGATGTTTTTTGTATAGCTCGACCACTCTAAAGAGGAGAAAACTAGAGGTGCTCAACATTAGAAAGGAGCGCATTTTCTATTGGAGAGGCTCCCATTCCACCATCTTCGACTGGTGAAGGGTTTCCATTTTACTCCCTCTCTCTGTGGATATGGTCCCCCCTATTTTATTTCAGGGCACCCTTCAAAACTCTGGTGATGTTGAAAGAATTTCTACCTCTCCTACAACACTGGGCAAACAAGCTTCCTTCTGCATTCTTCACTCTGTGCTCCACTCCCGAGTGGTGCCATTTTGGTGCGGAGGTAGCCTTACTTATGATCTCTCAGGCGCCCTTCCGCAAGAACAAGATAGCGAGGAGGAGGTTTGCTTACTCTCACAGGCAGCCGGTAGCATTTAGTCATTTTACTAGGAAAACAATGAATACCTGAAACACGGTATGCATAACCTTCTAAGTCCACGACGTGTAAATCTCATAGGGGCGGCGCGCCGGTTCCAGAGAGGATGACATTTGGTGCCTGTGCGTCGGCACCAGAGACTTTCGATCATATTAGAGTTGTGCCAGCGTTAGCTGGTCCCCAACAAGGACTCAAATTCCGGTAAATCCAGCACGAAATACTTAATGCCTTGATGGAGAGCATCTCGCTATGAAGGCCCCATCTCACTGAGGTGAAATGGTCTAACACAACTGGAATAACGCGCCTAGTTCTTCAGAGTCGGGATATTTATGGGCGCTGGATCAAGACCTGTAGAAAGGCCCCGTCAGGCGCGATCCAAATACTGAGCAGAAACCTCTCGGGGCAGCGAGTCGCCTCCGAAGAAAAAGAGAAGTAAACAAAAAGGCAATGGCGCTTACTCTTCTAGGGCTCGAGTACAGGCGGGTACATTCTCATTATGGTGTGTAACCAGGCAGAATCGAACCTTTCGGGCATAAGAGCCTCATCGGAATGGAGGTAGTGGTTAAACCCCATCCTTCGACCCACAAATATAAATAAGACCAAAGAGAGCGGAACCTAGGAGACATCGGAGCTACTCATGGAGAAGCCGTCGAGGGTCTTAGAGCCTACCAGCTTCAAGCTCTTTTTCATCATTCGCACGACTGATTGGGCAAAGTTGTCCGAATGATACATGACCCGTCAGCGCAAGGGACTAATCGCCTCGGAGCCTCATCGAAATGGAGAAGGTAGTTAAACCTCATCCTCTGACCCACAAATATAAATAAGACCAAAGAGAGCGGAACCTAGGAGACATCGGAGCTACTCATGGAGAAGCCTACCGGCGGCTTCAAGCTCTTTCTTATCCTTCGCACGACTGATTGGCCAAAGTTGTCCGAATGATACATGACCCATCAGCGTAAGGGCCTAATCGCGTTCTTTGGTAGGAAAACAAGTATACAGTTACTCGGAGGGCAGCCTCTTGGTTAAAGTGGTCAGTCCTACTCAACGTGCCAAACTGAGTGGTACCCGGATACTCAATAGTAAACCTGTGCGACTTAATCCAACACATGAACATAAACTTTGATAAAGGTGTATTGCATGACAGAGAACTGGTAAACTATTCTGTTGAGGATATTACTTTACAGCTGGCAGATCAAGGGGCATTCATGGTCGAGTGAGTGTAGAGTGTAGACTTCCCCCGCTTTTAGTCAGTTTCGATCTATAATAGACGCAGAGGTACCCGGCGTCACTCGAGACAAAAGAAAATACACGCACAAATAAAGAAAGAAGTCATGTTTCAATTTCCTACTAATTTTAGTGAGCCAAATTCTTAATTCTACGTACAGACACACCAAAGTATTTTCAGTATGAGCTCCCAATCCTACTAATCAATGCTACAAAACCTGGATGACAATGTTTTTAGTTTTACCTTGAGAGGGCATAGACATACAGCTTACTTTTGCTTCTGACTCGTGAACAACTAACATACAATTGACCATTAGAAAAACAATTTTCTGCCAACTGGAAACTTGTCACAGAATGTCTCTCCTTGTGCTTTGTTGATTGATATGACAAAGCTCACGTGAATGAGAAACTGTAATCTTCAGAATGTGAATGGGATATCAAATCCTGATGGAATGAGGAGTATCCTTGGTATGATTACATCTTCTCCCTTTCCACATCCAGTGGGGATAGTCGCTTCAATCACATGTGGCATTAACTTTTTTACAGCAAGCCGTGTGCCACTGCAAGTTATGGGTCGCTATAAATTACGGTGGTAGACCAGGAGGTTCCAGAGAATTTAAGAACTCTGTTGGATAGTTGACAACTTCAGCTGGATCAGGAACAGTGTCTACTGACTTGCAGATTTGAGAACTTCCTGGGAGGAACTGCAGCAATCATTCATTGATCTTTTGAGAGTGTTGTTTTACGGAGCTAGTATTGCCATTTCACACAGCCAAATTTTAGTGTTTGTAATTTCTCTGGAGATTTGGGAATACTTTGCTCTTAAGATCATCAACAGTGTTGACAACTGTAGAGACGGTTTTGATAGTCATTTCTCCAGCAGCATCAACAGGCACCTTTCCATCACCAAGAGTTAGGATGTCTTGGTCAAATTAAGATGAAAGATGATATCCAAATAGTTGGGCTCTCATATTAGTCTTGAGAGTGAGTTTTCTAACGTGGTGCCAAAGTGATGATGATTTCAAGCAAGCACGTACTTCACCACCTCTGGTTCCTTTTGGGATTACAGGGAATAATTGCCTGAAATCTCCTGAGAGTAAGAGAGTTTAGCACCCATTGGATCTATGCTGTCCCTGATATACAAGGTTCTGTGTAGTGCCTCTAATGCTCCTTTGTGTGCTATTTTGCATTCATCCCAGACTATGAATGTGCATCGTTTGAGTACTTTAGTCATCCCTAACTTTCAGTGATGTTAGAAACTGGTTTGTCAGCTGTGGCCTCCATGAAGCAATATTGCTGCGATACCAGATGATGTGACAGCCAAAGCAATGTCTTTATGCTATTGAACTTTGGCTAGAAGAAGCTTTGTGACAAGTCTTTCCAGTGACATCAGGATTATCTAAGAAAAACATACCCCTTTTGCGAAGGGTAACACTTTCCATATTGGCACTGTACGCCGCCTTTTGCTCTAGAAGAAGTTTTTACACATTGTCTTCGACATATCTTGCGAGGCCACTGATGTCATAAGATGTTTATCAGAAGATTTCTGTGAGTAAGCTATTTCCAGTCGTTCTGTGGGTTTGCGGAAGTCCATATCAGGGAATCTCATTTCCACCCATAGAAACAATCTTATCTACAATGACAATCAATGCGCTGTTGTAGATTTCATCCCTGTAGTCTATTTACATACCAGAGTGCTGGAATTGAGCTTGGTGCATGAAATTTTAGGCAAAGTCATCTCTGTACTTCAACCACAGTGTAGCAGGATCACTGAGCTCGCAGGTTTGGAGCATGACAGTAAAGAGTGACCTCAGATTTCTTGGTGTTTGGGGGACTACTGCTTCTGCCAATGTTGTATCCCCCTGAGCATCATCTTCTAGCAGCCCCCTGTGAAGGCAATCTTCTCTGTTGTTGCACAAACCTGTCCACTTACAGTCCTCAGATTGCTGAATTTTTTTTTAAGGGGCTATCTGGTGATTGCCTACTTGGGCATAAGTCGCCGCAAACAAACAGCCTAGTTCTAGGCTACTTTAAAATAAAAATTTGAACAGAAAACAACAATAAAAAGAAATAACAATAGGAAGCAAGCTACGGCGTCGGGGGGAGGTCCCCCTCCACCCGGTGTAGGAGCGTGTGACCTAGAAAGAAAAAAATAATAATAACGATAACAAAAACAACAACAAAACCTAGTTAAATAAAAGGGAGAAGGCCGGCCTCCCATAAAAGTCAACAAGTACACCAGTCAATGTGCACGCACTCGTCCCGAGTACAAAGGACAGGCGGTAGTAACCCCGCCCATCCAAGTACCAGGACAGGTAACGTGCGCGAAGATCACCCAGACTAGGACATTCGACAAGAATGTGCTGAACAGTCTGGGGGACGACGCAGTCGTCAGAATAGGGCGCAGGCGAGCGCTCCATCAAATAGCGATGCGTCGCACGAGTGTGCCTGATTCGAAGACGACAGAAATCAACCTGAAGCCGTCGCGGCATTGGGGGATAGGTCGATGGGAACAGTCGCCGCGCAATGGCACGCAACCTTAAGTTCCCTTCGACCGTCTCCCATCTTCTTTGCCAAACAGTCCGAAGAGCTGCCCGTATTCCTGCCATGTAGTCGGTGTGAGGAATAGCGAAACGATGGTCCAGTCGCAGAGTCCTCACGGACTCTTTGGTGCCCTCATCGGCACGCTCATTCCTTCCAATTCTTACATGTTCAGGAACCCAGCAGAAGATAATCTAGACATCTGCCCGGCTTGCCAAAACCGTGGCGTCACGGATATCGCAAACCAGGGGATGCGGAGATTCCAATGCCCCGAGAGTACTCAGGGCGCTTTGTGAGTGGCTATAGATCACAATCCGGTCTTCGAACCGGGCACGTCACGTAATCTCCCGTGCCGAGTGGTGTATTGCCACCAGCTCGGCCGTGAAGACAGATGCAGCGCCTGGCAGAGCCCCTCTGACTTCAAACAGAGGGAATACGGCGTGGAAGCCGACTCCCTCTTCGGACTTGGAGCTATCCGTATACCCTGGCACGGTTCCAGCGTGACACAAGGTGTGCTCCAAAAAGGTTAAACGCAATACTCCGGGCGCTGTACAAGCTTTGGGAGCAGAAGCGTGGCAAAAAATAGCCAAATGTGGTACCCCCCAAGGGTGGCATCCTGGGCAGAACCAGGGGCGCCATCGGCCCGAGAGCTATACCTAGCTCTCGAAGGAGTTTCCTGGCCCTAGACCCAAAGGGCTTAGGGTACGACTAGCGTCGCTCGGCGGCATAGGCATCGTCGAGATCATCTGCGAATGCAGTGAGAGCTGTTGGCGACTGAGGGAGGCGCCGGGCTCGCACGTACAGGCGAGTAATGCACTGCACGCGGCATAAAGCGAGTGGCATCTCTCCAGCATCGACCAACAGGCTCTCAATGGGGGAAGTGCGGAAGGCACCGGTCGCAAGGCGAAGGTCGGTGTGGTGGATCGAGTCCACCTTCCGCAATAAACGCTCGGCTGCGGATGCATAAAACTCGCATCCGTAGTCGAGCTTCAAACGAACAAAGGATCGATAAAAAGTAAGGAAGCTCTATCAGCACCCCAAGCGCTGAACGTCACGGAACGGAGAATATCCATGGAGCGGGTACAAGAGACCCTAATGCTGCGAATATCAGCCTCCCAGGTAAGGCGTCGGTTGAATACAAGACCAAGGAAACAGTGCAATTCAACCACTTCCAGGTGTACCCCATTAAGAAACAAGCCTGGGTTGGGGTGGAGCCGTGGATGGCGGCAGAAGTGCACCACCTTAGCCAAGGAAAACCGAAAACTGTGCTCTTCGGCATAGTGAGAGACGCGGTTCAATGCTTGTTGGAGTCGACGCTCCAGAGTTGGCATCTGGGCCGCGCTAAAAGAGATCGAAAGGTCGTCCACGTAGAGCGTAGCGAGAACATCTTTCGGCAGCACCGAGGTGATGCCGTTGATGCTCAGGGCAAAAAGTGTGACACTGAGGACACTTCCCTGAGGGACACCCTCTTCCTGCTCCTTTGGGCCGGAGAGGGCTCCCCCCACCCGTACGCGGAATCGACGATCTCGCAAAAATTCAGATATAAACATTGGGAGGCGCCCCTTCGCCCCCATCGTGTGGAGAGTCTCCATGATACCGTATCGCTATGCGGTATCATAGGCCTTCTCCAGATCGAAAAACACCGTGGCGTAGTGCTGTCTACGAAGGAAGGCCTCGCAGACGGCATTTTCTAGTCGGAGCAGATCATATGACGTGGATTGGAACTTGCGGAAGCCGCACTGTGCAGAAGGCAGATGGCCTCCGCTGTCCAGGAAAAAGGCTAATCTAACATTTACCAATTGCTCCATCAACTTGCACACGCAAGAGTTTAAAGAGATTGGGCGGAAACCGGTCGGAGTAGAGTGATCTCTCCCTGGTTTGCGAAAGGCAAGCACAGTAGTGATTCGCCAGGAATCTGGGAGAAGAACCTCCACCCAGATCCTGTTAAACAAATCTAACAGAAAGGCCATGCCTCGTTCACCCAGGTGTCGAAGCATGGCGTACGGGACATCGTCCGGACCATGGGCGGTGTCCGAGCACGTAGCAAGAGCGGAGCGCAACTCACTCACAGTAAACCTGTCGTTGAAGGGTTCTCCGCCTCTGGAGGTAAAGTCCAGCCAGTGGCCTTCCGCGACATCACGACTACATTGAATGCTGGCAGAGCAGCATCCCGGCTAGATAATGCGGAAAAAGCGGTCGCGAAGGATTCCGCCACGGACGCGGGGTCCAAGATTGCGGTCCAATTCTCCTGGAGAACAGGAGGGGGCGTCCTGCGAGAACATTCCCCGAATCCATTTGACTTGCTTCCACACCTCTGCTAAAGGGGTCTTCCCGTTAAGGGAAGACACGTATGCCCGCCAAAAAGAGTGGCGGGCGTGCTTCGAAATATACCGGAACCTAGCCCTAGCCCGACGAAATTCACCGACAGCGAAATCGTTTGAGCGGCGCTTATAGCGTATGTAGGCATAACGCTTCTGTTTGAAGGCTGAGCATCGGAAGAGCACAAAGATAGGTCAAGGCAAGAAAAGGCGGTTCTCGGGCAGTAAAGCGTAAACTCATCCACGTTTAGGACACCCATCTCAAGCTCTTCAATCAGATGGGCAAGGACTTGTCCCCTGGGATTTATGGAGTAATCTCTCCAGAGAGGATGCCTGCCGCTCAGATCTCCAAGCAAGAGAAAGGGCCTCGGAAACCGCGCCACGACGCGGCGGAAGTCCCACGCGTCGAAGTTAGCTGACGGTAAAATATGCGCAGAAATGATATTATACCTCCTATCCAGATGAAGCTGCACAGCCACTGCTTGAAAGGAGTTATCTAAAGAGAAAGGAAGAACGGAGACATCATGCTGGGTGTAAACCACGCATCCCCCAGCCAGGCCATCCCGGGGTGGTGGGGTCGCAAGACCCTTATACCCTGGGAGGGCGAGCAGGGAGCACGCGCCTAGCATGGTCTTCTGCAGAAAAATATCTAACGGTGAACGGGACGAGACGAGCCCATGCAGCTCCTCCCAGTTGGCCCGGAGTCCAGGGCAATTCCATTGAGGGAATATGCCCTCTAGACCTAACTTGGAGGAGATGCGGGATTCCCTCTTAGAACAGAAAAACCTTACGGGAATGGCCGTACGCTTCCCGGAGGAAGAACCCCGGGCGCTGTTGTCCGGACAAAGCGCTGAACGCGCTGTCACCTTCAAGGACTTATTAAGGGATGTTGGGCTCACCATGCGAGTCTTTTCCTCCCTCCGCATCGAAACCTTTCGTGGGACAGTTTTAGGAACCCCGGAAGTTGGCCTGGCGACTAAGTTCAGGCGTGTTGCCTCCTGTGAGTCTAACGACTTGGTGGAGGCGCGTGGCCGTTTCGCCTCACAGGAAACAGACACGCTGGGGGAAGAGGGGGGAGCCCTGGTTTTAGCCGGGGCTAGGTATGAACCCTTTTTGAAGCCAGCTTTACCAAGGGAGCGCCTGGGTTGAGTAGAGCCCGGAGAAGGGCTCCGAATGGGCGCGGAAACAAGTGTGCTCGTTGGCCTGGATGGGCCAGGAGCAGAGGGTGCCTTTCTAACTATTGAGGCATATGAAGTTCCAGTCAGAGACGGGCGCGCCATGACCAAGTCCTTAGCTTTGCGGAGTGAGAGTCGATCCTGGGCTTAAACGGCTAGGATTTCTTTCTCAAGGAGATATGCACCACATTGCTTCGAAGAAGCAGGGTGCGGCTCTCTGCAATTGACACACTTGGCAACGCACGATTTATACTATCGTGTGCAGCCTTGGAGTAATTTACACAGACTTCGGGTGACCCCGAATTTGCCCGTATACACGAACGATTCGCATGGCTAAAGCGGTGACAGTAATACCACCGCCGCCGCAGTGGCACGAATACCTTCACGCGGTAGCGGTACCAACCGGCACGCACTAACTCAGGGAGCTTGTCACAGTCAAACGTGACGAAGAGTGTAGGGGTGGGTCTCGATGCCCCTCCCTGTTTTCTCATCACACGTTTGACCTTGACCGCCCCATGGTCGGCCAGCTCTAGGGTGATGTCCTCAATGGAGTAGTCAACGAGTTCCCTCGCATAAACTACTCCTTTCACAAAGTTCATGGTAGAGTGCGGCGTCACACTCACCGGGGTGCCATGAAGTGTCCGAAGAGCACTTATCTTGGCCGCCTCGGCGGGATTCGCCGCATTTGCCAAAAGGCTCCCGTCCGAGAAACGGGTCACCTTCGGTTCTCTACCAATTGCACTAGCTAATCCTCTCCTCTGATGGATCATGTTGCCCTTGGACAACATGGTGCCATCAGTGGAGCGAATAACGAGGAAGCGTTTGAAGCCAGCGGGCTCAGAAACGCCAGGGAACCTCTGAATGAGGGGCCCCAATGTTATCGAGGATCCGCCCTGTGCACTTTTGGTCTTAGTCGGGGGCTCCGGACCCGATGGGGCAGAGAGGTCGGATGTGCCGATCTTGGCTTGGTCACCTACCAAAGTGGCAGCAGACCCATCCGTCCCCGCAGCCGCCGCGGATGGAGAGGAACCCTAAGTCCTTTTAGTCTTTTTCTTCTTTTTTTAGGAGAGGAGGGTGGGGAATGAACCCGCTTCTCACCTCTGCCGGCAGAAGCCCCTAGGCCAGATGCACCGGCCTCAACAAGGTCCTTCTTCTAAATGGAGAAGGTCCTGGTGGTCGCAGGGGCACCGGTTAGAGGAGATCCCTTCCCTCCTTGTACTGCCTCGGAACCCCTAGCCATTTGAGGAGGACCTTGCATAGGGGTGGATTCGGGTTCGGTGCTTTGCGCCGAGCCCAGATTCTCCCCCATGGAAGGACCTACCGTCTGAGGCTGGGTTTCCTCAAGGACCATATCTATCTCAGGTGGGGCCTCCAATTGGCCATCGTCCCGAAGGCATCGCAGGTCCCGTTGGTATCATTGTCTCTAGTCGTGTGTGGGGAGGCACAGTCCTTGATCCCGGTAAGGTTTAATATTCTTTCCAGCAGGTCTTTTGAGGGAAGTGACCAAAGGGGTCTGGCTTCATTCCCTCCCCTAAGGGGGTTTGCCCTACCGAGCCGCTTTAATGAGGAGCGGTCGGCTATAGGCTGCCTGCTGGCTTTCTTGGAAGTCCCCTTGGAAAGAAAAGGAGTGACTGCCGCTGGAAGCAGGGAGGTGTCCGAAAGCACCTCCAGAGAAGGGGGTGAGAGGGATTCCCCTACACCCATAGACGTAGGAGAGGAGTAAGCCTCCTCTCCGGTCAAAGAAATATGGAGGGTTCCCTGTGCAAGCAGAGGGGAGGGGAGCTCCATTTTTTCTGTGGAGCTTCCCGAGGGTGGCTCCGTTGATGATATAGGGGCAATTAAGGGGAGTTTTTGATTATTATCATCATTGGGCATGGTGACCCTAAATTTTCTACGGGACCCAATAGTTTATCACCTCTCACAGTTGCCTGCACTGCAAGAGGTGCTTACAGGCCTGGCAGAGCCAGGTGCCGCCATTCAGGACCACCCCTCCCACCTGGTGGCCTAGCAGTCCATTGGCATGGCGGCTCCACCTTAGACACGGCGTAAAAGGATAGATTGTAAAGAGGAAAGGAAAAGGGATGTGAGGAAGGTATGGGTGGGGATGAAGCAGGTTGTTAAAAACCAACCACCCAAGACCGGAGCTCAGGGGTTTGGGAACATTGTCCCCTCCCCCTTCAGCCCCGATTCGGGATGGTTGGCTGAAAAGAAGGTCAGCATCTACCCTATGAAATTAGAGGCTGACCAGAGAAAGTTGTGGGAGAGGTTGTATAAAAAGCGACGAAGTAGGGGAGAAATACAAGCTATCTGAAGGAAGAAGGAGAGGCTAAGCTGGGGCCGGACGGAGCGCTGGATCATGTCAGCACGGCGGCCAGGATGGCAAATCGCCGCGCCCTTTACGGAGCAGATTGCTGAAAGATGTAGGTCCTCGGACTTTATGCAGGAGCAGGTGCAAGTAGCAACGCTCATGCTAACTGGAGTGAACAGTGTAGACCCTTCCAAGAGCACTCTAAAATTTAATACCTGAGTGGCCTTCAACATCTGTAACTTGTTTTCGCCTCTTCCACCGTTTATTATTTTGTCCCAGGTGTAGCAAGATGGCACCTGGCAGTACAACAATGTTTGTGTAAAAGCATCCTCTCTACAAAGTTGGAAAAATGCTGTGAGTGTTGTGTCCTTTGGTGTCTCTGCTTGCTGAGCAGCATTTTGTTCGGTGAAGTAAATTCTCTGGCCATTTTCAAAGTGGCTTTGGAAAGCCAAACATGGGTGCATAAGATCACTTGTTGACATATTTGCAAACATATTTTATGTATGTACTTCACAGAATTGCAAAATTCAACATTAATATGGGCATTGAATATCTTTGACAGCAGAAGACAATATGCAACAATCCATCTCTTGTAAATTTCGTGGTCACCAATTTTTTCTGTGAATCCACCATCTTCTGGTTTTCACCTTCTATAAGATAGGTATCCATCATCTTGGGCAAACCGGTAAATCATCAAGTGTACGCTTGAAGCAACATAAATACAATATTAGGAGGGGTGAAAGCAATAGTGCTTTCTTTGTCCATTTATCTGAAAATAGTCAGCCTATCAATTCGATTTCGGCTAAATTTATTTACAAATCTGATAAATTTGTTTAGAGAAATATTATCGAATGCTCATTCATTAATTCCTCGCCTAATTTTAATATATCCCGCGGTCTCTTTAAACTAGACCCTGTAATTAAAAGGCTCATTTATAACGAAATTGTTCATTTTAAATCTTAGCCCTTTGATTTATTTATTTAGTTATGTTTCTCTTGTTTATTTTATATATTCATAATTGCGTGTGTATGTACTTAGTTTTGTGGCCTAAACGTCTACATTCTTTGCTCAAGGTTGGAATCTCCGGAAGTAGACTTTATCTATTTGTTTTTATACTTCATATCCGGTATCTAAACCCGTCTTTGATAATATTTTTATATTCTGTGTCCTTTCATTGTATATGGGCGGGGCATCACTAGGTTGTTTCATATATATATATATATATATATATATATATATATATATATATACCACCTTTGTAAAATTATTCGTTATTGTTTGAGAATGAACTAAACAAGTTCGAAAGTACTTGGAATTCGCCTTTCATTTTCCTGTGGGATATTTTGCATTTATTTCTCTACTCACGCGCTACTTTGTGATCTTTTCATATATATATGTAGCAGAATAGGTCGAAGGGCAACCACGTGCCCTTTTGTACCCACGTGGACCCGAGATCACTGCATGGAGCTTTGAAAGCACGGCTAAACCAGGGCGAGGGTGCAGCCCACACCGTTTATCACACCCCAGCTGTATTTGCTTAGGGACCGATTTCATCGTCTCCCATTGCCGCCTTTCAGCCAACATTCCTGCCTTTCCGTCATAGATCGAAGTTCGTCGAACATTCTACGCTAACTTTATATCAATTTCCCCAACCCTGAATGAGTCACTGACTTTTCCTCGAAATCGCACGTGCGTGTGGAGGCGGCAGTCAAGCCATCTAAAGACACTTTGCCGAGCGTCTATATAGTCCTTCAACTCGGTTTAGTAAGCAGTATTAATAGACTTCCCATCTACCACCACGAACGAGCTGAAGGACGCTCCCCCCCGGCGATCGGAGGCAACGACGATTTCCATTCGAGGACGAAGGCTAAATCGAAATCCGTGAACTCTGCCATAATCAATCGGCGAGTATCTGACGAGGATTCCCATCTCCGAAGGCCATCTAGGTGTGCTCCCTCATCTGAAGCGTGAGGTAACCCGACTTCCCCCATCACAGTCATCGTAGCCCGACTGGCCCTTCCTTGCAACGAGTACGTAAGCAATTGCAACCGTTGCCGCCTGCAGATTGATGTAGAATCTGGCTTACCCAATCGATCCATTCTATGTGTGTGCGCCCCGGTTTAAAATCCCCTTTTTAATCACTGGCCTGAACCCAACCACTTTGAGACCCTAATTAACCCACCTGTATCTCGCGTAGACATTTAGCTCTGTCTGTGCGACCATTCCCTTTAAACCCAATATCTGTGTATATTTAATTATTATTTTGTTGCTAAAAAAGATATATTTTTATAATTTTCTTTATTTTGCAACCCTAACGTGTACCAGCTACCTGTTAATCATTGGCCAACTTGCACTCTGAAATATTTATTTTAAAAAGGACCCCGTAAAGTTAATAATAAACCATTCCCACTGGACTCATAACAATTTCCACATTCACTCCTAACGGTCTTCAACCAACTTCAGCCCCAAAGTACCAACGTATATATATATATATATATATATATATATATATATATATATATATATATATATATATATATATATATATATATATATATATATATATATATATATATATATATATATATATATATATATATATATATATATATATATATATATATATATATATATATATATATATATATATAGTCTGGCCATTCCACGACAATATATATACAAACAGACTTTCCGAAATATACATATATTAAATAGGCTCTCTGTATCGCTGCATTTGGTCGAGTATCTTTACCGCGTGAAGACATTCGTACTGTTACCACGAGGGAATTATCATTGCCACTGCTTCATCTACACAATTAAATCTCGTATCTGTACTTAGTCGGGTCAGTCCTAAATCTGCGCAAACTGCTCTAAGGCCGTTTAGGAAGGAGATTGGGAGGAATTGGTTTACAAATCGTGTGGTAGATGAATGGAATAGGCTCACTAGGCATGTGATAGAAGCCTTCTCTCTGGGTAGTTTTATGAATAGATTAGATAAATATATGGATGAAGCTGCTAGATGGGACTGGCTTTTTTTATGTGCATATGTATATATTTTTCTAAGGAGTGGGGAGATTATATTTTGCGGTTGCATGAATGGACATAATCCTCTGGATGCATTTTATGTATATTGTAGATTAGATCTGACGAACTCCTGTAAAGGGTGACAATGTTGATGACTTTTCTCTGGTAAGAAATCTTTTGTGTGTTGACTGGAACAGGAGCTGCCAAGTGTAGGCCATGAATGGTCTTTTTCGCAGTCTCCTTCTTTTCTTATGTTCTTCTTATGTTCTTATGATAAAGATGTTTTGAATAAGGCCAAGGCCAGGTGTATGAATTGTGGCACACAGTACCCTGCCTACTCTAAGCATTCAGATTTGTATTTGTTTGAAAAGATCTTGGCCATCCAGACTGCAGTAAAAATTTCATTCAGAGAGCAAAAGAAATTGGGCAGGTCGCCGTCTGTGCGACCAGGCATTTCATACGTATCTAAAGTTGAAAAAGCCAACTCCGACCCTGGGCCTTCCATGTATACACTCGTAGGAGTTTCAGCGTGGATTAGGAACACTTCTGTGGGATAAACCTCACTCAAGCACCTCCCTATTCGGCTATTAGCGTGAAGGGCACAAACCCTGCTCTGCTTTGAGATGCTTCTTTTTCTACAAACGCAGTGAGATTCACTGCAGTTAGTGTGTGCTCTCTTGAAAAGCAGCCTGATTGTGCTCCGTTTGTGATTCAGTAGATGAAGACTCTCAAAATCCAGGACGCAGTCTGTATAAGTCTTCTTCCTTTAAATCGTTCTTCAGAGAATATCGTCAGCATCTCGCAAAACTAGGGAGTCCCTAAAAGGCAAAGAGGAGTTCTCCTTCTGCTCCATTGTAAACTGTATCCCTGGAAAGACAGTTGATGTGGTTGTTGAAGTCAAGAAGTTTCTCCGGGTACAAAACCCCAAATATGTCGTATACGTACCTTACCTACATGGTGGGGGTGTGAGGTCCAGTGAAGAAGATTAAAACAGACTGGGTCCTAGACTTCGAGAGCCTTTATCCACTGAACAACAAACAGTGCACTATCAGGTCGCTTTTCAAGAGAGCCCACACTCACTGCAGTGATGCTCAACTGCGTTTGGAGAAAGATAAACGTTTCAAGGCAACGTTTATGGCCAACCATTACCCGGAAAAATTTGACAACGCTACGAGAAGATCACCAACATGACAACCTTGACGATGGAGCTGTCCTGACAATGTTCTTTAATACTTATCTGCCTAAGATCCCAAGATCACGCCAAGGCTTCTCCACCCGTTCGGCATTGAGGTCGACTACAAGCCTTCGAACAATTTGCGCAACCATTTCACAAGGACAGGATTATTGACCAGAAGTCGGAAGTGGTATACAAACCACGTATCTTACCATAACACACTCTAACGTAACTTATTTTAAAGTAAGCTCTCTCAACGTAGCGTTTCTTAACATTAATTATTTTCTGAAAATCGTCTTAACATATATAGACCTAGCCTAACTTGACGTAACCTAAATTAACGCAACATAACTTAACCTGACTCAATGCAGCCATATTTAAAGCAACCAACTCAAATTACCTCAACCTAGTTTAACGTGATCTAACTTTAATTAAGCAACTTAACGTATAATAACCCGACGTAGCCTGACTTAACGCAACTAACCTAAAGAAACTTAACTTAATACACTGTGGATGGAAATAAAAAAAAATAGCGCTGTCTCAAATTCTTGCCTATTTTGAGTTCTGGAAAAGACAACCTCCAAACTCATCGCAGTGATCCATGACACTGACTTAGTTAGTGTTCATTGTTTCTAGAATTATGTTGGCAATACCATTATTTGTATATGTTCGACATTTTTGAGGTGGAAATAGTTACTTGTCTCATATATATATATATATATATATATATATATATATATATATATATATATATATATATATATATATATATGACATGAATAATTCAAAGTAGCACGTGGGGTTCGCAATAAATGCAATATTGCGCAGGGAAAATGAAAAGGTGCTTCCAAGTACTTTGGAACTTTATTTAGTTCATTCTCAAGGATAATTACAAGAGAAAATAATATAATAAGGGTATATATAAGCTAGTAAAAGATAAAGGACCGCCTCTAAGACAAGAAATCACCAATGAGGAACTAGGAGAGGGATGGGTAAATTCACATTAAGATTTAGCTCCTGCTATGCCTTTTAATGTTAAAAAACATTTTGGTTTTACCCTTCTCTATTTGTTTCATTGACCTTCCCCGTTTTTTTTTAAAAAAATAACATTTCAGTTGCTTTCAAATACGAGTCAACTATAAAAAAACATTATGGTTCATAATAATTGTAATATTAGGGGAGTCTATTCGGTTGAATGTTCTGGTTGCCCAAGTTAATATTTTGGACAGACAGGAAAGCAATTATCTGTCCGTATTAATCAGCATAAATATAATGTTAGGAGAGCTGTAAATAATAGTGCCTTTTTTGTGCTTATGTCCGAAAATAACCACTTAATTAATTGGAATTCAGCAAAATTAAATTTTAGCTCAAATGATTCAATTAAAAGAAACCTTGTTGAATATTCATGTATAAGCCAATTTGATAACTTTAACATTTCTCCTGGCCTTTTTAAAATTGATGTTATCAAAAAACTCATTCTTAAAGAAATTAGTTTTGACTTATGTTCCTAATTTTTTGGGGCAATTTTCATTTTTATGGGCACCCGATTTGTCAATTTAATTATTGCATTGAATTTGTAGTAACATTATTTTATTTCTCTTCCTCTCTCCTTGTCCCTGTCCCTTTCGTTCCAATTTAGTCTCGTGTCTCTCCTAATCTTCCTCTTTAGACTATCGCTTTATCCGTTAATCATCTTAACCCTTTTGGCTCTGTTCTTGACTCTTTCTTACCTCTCGGTTTGACCTTGCTACCAGTTATAGCTAAATCTTAGTGTGAATTTACCCATCCCTCTCCTACTTCCTGATTAGTGCTTTTTTGGTCTTAGAGGCGGTCCTTTATGAGGGGCGGTGAATAAGTTTTGCGAATCGTTAGGGCAAAACAGAGGAAGGGGGATGGCTGTTTGTTGGGGTGTTAGGACTAATTATGACAAGTCAGGACCTGCAGCCGCACGTTCCTGCTTCGTCTATTTAAGAAGCAGTAGCTGATCGCAGATCGTCAGTCACAAATTTTTCAACGATGGAGAAGGTTGAGCACCGCGCAGTGATCAAATTTTTGACTAAGGAAGGCAAGAATGCAAAAGAGATCCATGAACGCATGGTTGCAGTCTACACCCACACCGTCCATTCCTATGCAGCCATTGCTCGCTGGAATAGGGAGTTCCACCATAGTCGTGAGTCCCTTGAACCTTGAAGATGACGCCCGTCAGACGTGATCGACGAGGAAAATGTGGCCCGTGTGGAGAGGATGATCCTCCAAAATCGACGGGTGAAGGTCAAAGAAATCGAGCGAGAACTTGGAATATCACATGGAAGTGTTATCAACATCATCCACGACAATTTTGCCATGACCCAGGTCTCTGCACGTTGGGTCCCTAGAAACCTCACGTCTCATGATCGACTTCAACGTCGTCAAAGTTTGGAGGAGCTGCTGCTCCTGTACAACCAAGCGTCGGCGGGATTCGAGTCATGCATAGTGACAGGTGATGAAACGTGGGTTCATCACTGGGATCCCGAGACCAAGCTAGAAAGCATGGCCTGGAAGCACAGAGGCTCTCCGACCCCCATCAAATTCCGGCCTCAACCCTCAGCTTGGAAGATCATGGCTACCATCTTCTAGCATTCTGAGGGAGTGTTGATGGTGGACTATGCGCCACGTGGAAGGAGCATTACAGGCCAATATTAGGCCCAGGAACTAGCTGGGTTGAAGAAGTGCATCCGTCAGAAGTGGCGCGGCAAGTTGACACGCAGTCTCCTGCTTCTTTACGACAATGCCCCTGTCCACAAGGCTAGAGTTGCACAATCTGCCCTGCGCAAGTGCGGATTCGAGGAGCTTAACCACCCCCCGTACAGTCCAGATCTGGTCCCTAGCGACTAATTTTTATTCCGCCAGCTCAAGGCTGCACTGCGTGCACGCCAGTTTGGGGACGATGAAGATGTCCAGCTCGCTGTCCAGGAGTGGATTGAACAGCAGTCGGGAGATTTCTGGTTGTCAGGAATTCGAATCCTTAGGACCAAGTGGCGCAAGTGCATTAAAGTCGAGGGTATTTATATTGGAAAATAATAAAACACTTTTCCTCATATCTCGTTTCCTTATATCCGAATTGTAAAACTTATTGACCGCCCATCGTATCTTTTACTAGCTTATATATACCCTTATTATATTATTTTCTCTTGTAGCTATCCTTAAGAATGAACTGAATAAAGTTCCAAAGTACTTGGAAGCAACTTTTCATTTTTCCCTGCGGGACATTGCATTCATATATTTATATACATATAGGTGATGGAGTCGTTCCTTGGGAACCTTATTCGTAGCAGGAATATGAAGACATATGCCATGGTTACGAACATTTAATTTTCCGGACGTTTTGGTCATTAACGATGACCATCATCAGCAAATTATGTTTAGAGAAATTGGACATCCAGTTTGGCCTTTTTTCTGTATTTTTCTTTTTAGGATAGGAGGGTGGGGAATGAACCCGCTTCTACCCTCCGCCGGCAGGAGCCCCCAGGCCAGATGCACCGGCCTCAACAAGGTCCTCCTTCGAGATGGAGAAGGTCTGGCAGTCGCAGGGGCAGCGGTAGGAGGAGATCCCTTCCCTCCTTGTACTGCCTTGGAAAACCGGGCCGTTTGAGCAGGACCTTGCATAGGGGCGGACTCGGGTTCGGTGCTTGGCGCCGAGCCCGGATTCAGTCCCATGGAAGGTCCTACCGTCTGAAGCTGGGTTGTCTCAAGGACCATGTCTATCTCAGGAAGGGGGAGCTCCAGTTGGCTATCCCTCCAGGAGATCACAGGTCCCATTGACTGCGCTGTCACAAGTCGAGTCTGGGGAGACGCAGGCCTTGACCCCGGCAAGGTTCAATATTCTCGACAGCAGGTGTTTTGAGGGAAGCGACCGATGGGGCCTGGCTTTCCTCTCCCCCCTAAGGGGGTTTACCCTACCAAGCCGCTTCAATGGGGAGCGGTAGGCTATGGGCTGCCAGGTGGCTTTCTTGTCAGTCCCCTTGAAGAGTAAAGGGCGGACTGCCGCTTTGAAGAGGGAGGTGCCCGAAAGCACCTCCAGACAAGGCAGTGAGGGGAGTCCCCTACACCCGTAGGCGAAGGAGAGGAGTAAATCTCCTCTTCGGTTAAAGAGATTTGTAGGGTCTTCTGCGAGAGCACAGGGGGGGGGGGCAACCTCAATTTTTTTGTGGAGCTGCCCGAGGGCGGATCCGACGATGGAAAAGGGAAAATTGAGGGGAGATTTTTTTTTGGTATCATCATTGGGCATGGTGACCCTATTTTTTTACGGGAAGCAATCGCTCATCACCCCTCGTAGTAGCTCGCCCTGCAAGGGATGTGTATAGGACTGGAAGATCCAGGTGCCGCCATTCAAGGCCTGTCCTCCCGCCTAGTGGCCTGGCAGTCCCTCAGTATGGTGGCTCCACCTTGGACATGACGTAAAATGTATAGTGTTTGAAAATAGAAAGGAAGAGGAGGTGAGGAAGATGTGGGTGGGGATAAAGCAGGTTATTTAAAAACCCACCATCCCACCTGGAGCTCAGGGGTGAGGGATCATTGTCGTCTCTCCCTTCAGCCCTGATCCGGGATAGTTGGCTGAGAAGAAGGTCGGCATCTACCCTGAAAAAATAGAGGACGACTAGAGAAAGTTGTGGAAGAGGTTGTAGGGGAACTGAGGAAGTAGGGGAGAAATACAGGCTGTCTGAAAGAAGAAGTGGCTAAGCTGGGACTGAACGGAGCGCTGAGTTTCGTCAGCACGGCGGCCAGGAAGACAACTCGCCGCACCCCTTACAAGGCCCCCCTTAGATAACAAGACCTAACTTTTATATTTAGCAAGATAAATATTAAAGTTATTTCAATCTGACCAATTTTGGCTTGACGAGGTAGAGTTGCAGACGTTTGCTCTTTCTCAGATTGGAATCAACTTTGTGTTGGTTTCATAGTCTTTATTGTTTGTTAGTTGGTCGTATTAATTAGTTTAAGGGAAAATATTTGCTGGAATTTGAAGCACCACCCCACCGTGAGATCTAAGAGAGTACAGAGTGCCAACTCCTACAACAGTCCAAATAGAGTTTATTTTCATGTTGGCCCCATGATGGAGATACATTTTAATTAGACTTGGTGCAGCCAGCGACCGCTTGCAGCCCCATGATGATGATACATGGCAAAGATCACGCCATTGTGTCTTATTTAGTTGGTTGAAGAGTCGAATCATTGTATTTTGAATTTCAATTAAATTATTTAAAAGAATTAGAAAGGCAGTTAGAGGCAGAATATTTCTGCCTTTATCCCAACGATGGAAAATTCAAGGCTCATTAAATTTCTTCCATAGTTAATTTTAATCATCTTTTACTGCTTTTTGGTATCGCACTAAACATGACTCCACCAGGCGACGATATCGTTTCTATTTTTGTTTCTGATTCAATAGGCATTATTAAACATTGCAATCAATTTAGAACCAATGTATTGCATTCTTCTTGCTCCTCACAACGGAGAAGTTTTATTGACTGTAATCTCAAACGCGATGCTACCCTTGGTGGCCTTCACCAGAAGAGATCATATCTAAAATTATAAACCTTGCAATCTCCAACTTGGGATTTGTTTATTTCAATGCTAAATTATTGATTAATTTTTATTAAGTTTATTCCTCTCATCTTATTTTTTCGTAAATAAACCACAAAAAAGATGGAGTTTCAATTTTCCATATAGAAAAACAACTTCACGTTACCTTGTTATAAATATACATAAATAACTTGGTCGTCGCAGTATTGAAATTTAAGTTCAGGTAAAAAAAAAAATAAATCGAACAAGTACAACTTTATGTTTACATACGAAATTGAATACGCGGTGGATTAAGAAGATTTATTTCGTCATTTCGTTTTATTCACAGAATAAAACGGTGTTTTTAGGAGAAACACAAAAATATATAAATTGAAACTTTAATTAAAGTTGAGTAAAATGTACATAGTTTTTCAAAATAAATATATATTTTCAAAACTTTAAAAATACTTTTATGGACACGAGATTAGGCATATAAATTTGGGTTAATCTGAAATATTCAATAAGTTCTGGGAATGGTCCTTATTGTAATCAAAAAATTATTCCGATTACTTGCATAATTTTGAATTTTAAAGTCATTTAAAACATGAGAAAACAAACGAGGGCAACTGAACTCGAAAGCTATTAAAATAAGCTGAGACAGAAATAGGACAACTTTAGTGAAAATGAAAATATTTGGATTTGACATAGCTCGAGAAGATGAACAAGGAAGTGGCAAGTTAATTGAAGTGAGAAATGACTTTATTAACCGAGAAAAAAAGTGGTAAAGTTAGTGCAAGTGGAAACATGTTAAAAGGACATGGCTCAAATCACTGAAAAAGTGGCAAATTAGTGGATGTGAGACAAAGTTTGAGTAGCTGAAAAATGAAAATGCTAATATTGGTAAAGTTAGTAGAAGTGAGAACGTATGAAGGAATATATCACGAGTAAATAAGTGGGGCTGTGAAATTTGAGAGGCTCCCGAACAGCCTAAACCTGATCATGGAGGACTACATTTGTTTATTTTTGTAAGGATGACGTGGAGTTCAATACAATATAACACTCGACCTACTTTGTCGTAATCTATGCCCACAACCATTTGCCCCAAAGTGGCTTACACTCCGGGGTAATAAGGAGTCGTCGCAGGAAAGTTCAGAGGAGCAGTCTACTCGATGGAGTTGCCTCCAGTGAGTGTCCAATTCGGAGACGACAAAAAATGACTAGATAATGTCGAGGCATCGGGGGATATGTCTACGAGAATCTTCAAGGCACAATGGCACACAACTTTAAATTCCACCTCGTCGTTTCCCATCTTATTTGACATGTAGCTCTCTAAAGTCTGACAACCATGCGATGTAGTCAGCCTAGGGAAGAGCAAAACTCCGGTTCGGTTGCTTAGTCTTGTAGAGTCTGGGCCTACCACCATCATGCTCGTTTTCCGCATCCACCCTCAACATGTGTAGGGTTGAACCATCTGTATCACTGGTCCGAGAGTTACATCAAACTCTCAAGGAGATTCCTAACCATGGACCTGGAAGGTTTAGGATATTATTGGCATCGCTCCTTGGGCATTATCACCGTCAAGATTGTCTGCGGACGAAAGGAAGGTAGATGGTAGGACGCTTAGAAGCGCGCTGTGGATGACGTAAAGAGAACGGTAACTTCCTTGTCTAGACAAGAAGGCTATCTATGGTGGTAGTGCTAAAGACATAAATCTCCAAACGAAAACCAGTATGGTAGATCGAATACACCATCCGCAATAGATGTTTGTGGCGAAGGAATACATCTCCAAGTAATCCATTTCCTGTTAAAAAGTTGTAAGGTAATTTGGTCACTAACTTCATCTTGACCAAAAGCTGTACAAATCCTTCAGGTCGCGTCTGTGGCTGTCTTTCCAAGACTTAAATAAGAAACTCTCTTAGAGCCGTTTTTAATGCAGCCATATTGTCTACCCTTGTTGCTGCTGAGACCAGCATTTTCCTGTGGTTATTTGGTAGGGAATAATAACTCAGTTTAAGGCGCTTGTAACCCACGGATCATTTACATCTGAACTTTGGTAGAAAATAATTAATATTCTTTTATTGTTAATATATATATATATATATATATATATATATATATATATATATATATATATAAAGTGTAGACACTCAAACGATTAAATGATTTAAGTAATAAAAAAATAGCATCAAAAGCACCCACACATTTTTGGATGTCTAAACGCATAAGAACTAGTAAAATATTAGAATATTTAGCAATAATATAAGAATTTTTATGTATAAGTACTAGTATAGTTAGAGCTAATATAAGAATCAATATAAGCACTGGCATAAATAATTCTATTATATGAATGAACATAAATGCTAGTATAAGCAATAGTTGATTTACTAGTATAAGTAATACAAGAATAAGAAATAGCATAAGAATTAGCATTAATTATAGTGTAATAATTAGTATAAATACTATTGTTAACATAAGTATTATTATAGATACACTAATATATTAATTGTACATCGGTAATAGTTTAAATAGTACTTGTAAAAGAGTTAGTATGAGTAGCAGCATTATTAGTATCATAAGTATTAGTAACTCCAATGTTAATGAATCTGGGGTAATGACTATCTTAAACCTCATTTGAAGAGATAAGTCCTTAAAATGAATCTAATTAATCTGCCAGGATTAGAAGAGGATTTTAATCCTAATCTTATTTCAGATTTTTCGATGAAAGCCAAAATTTGAAATGGAATTATGATTAAAATTTCAGTAAGGACTCTTTGAAAAGGAAAAAAAGGCGTAAATACGATTTCCAATTTCTTTTTTCCTCTCTGGAACATTTTTTCACAAACGAAGCGCACACACAGCGATAGTAGACAGGCAGAATGAAAAAAATTTGCAGCCTATGTGCAACTAAAGCAGCGTGCAGATGAAGTGGATTTATGCGTCATGATAGGGCTGGGGTTTGTGATGAAGACACAAAAAGGCTACTCGTGCTAAAGTCTGACACTTACGTCGGCCAAGTCCTCACTGTGTGCAGGTTATGTGAAGCTTAGACAACATAAGCTACGTTCGGTTCAGCCCACAATACTCGCTGTGTTTGCCTCTAAGAGACAGACAAAGAAGTAAAAGAAACAACCAGACCATCATAAAGAATCGTAATCCGCCAAGAACCGCACCAGTCTGGTGGACGCTGTCATTGCATGGATACGGCCTCCGTCCAAAAGATAAGTGTCTAATCGGAGAAGTGCAACACTTGTAGCAAATTGGGTCATTTGGTCTGTGTCTGCCACTACAAGAAGGCAGCACAAAAAAACAGGTAGGCAACAAAATCTAAACAATGTGTGATCATTTGTTAGCGCCACACCTGGTGCCATCCTGGCAAACATGCAACACTATCCACGCCTATGCTGTTGAATCACTGTCGCTCGTCGGGCCTCCGTGAGCTACTATCAAGTGACAGGTAAATGCAGGAGCAGTTGCAACGTGCAACCTGTATTCCTGACACGACTATGATGGGTCAGGATATGTTTGAGGCGTTAGTTATGATAGCTTCTAACCTAGAAGCGTCTCATGAATTTATGGCAAATGACTGACGGTACTCTAATGGAGTATAAGGTGCTAAGAATGGCGATGAAGCCATGATGTACGGCGACATCACGAACCAAGGGTGGACCAATGAGTTGGACCATCTACCCCAACCTCTTCTGTCATGGTGCAAAATTCCACTCCTAACAGAGTGCGAAAGTGGAGATAGAGAGAATGATGAAGTCAGACGTAGACACCCTGCTTCACTCACTCCCACCACACTTGCAACCATTGCGCTCAACACGATGTTACACAACCAGCTCGCTTTCTCGCGCTCCCCGGCTCCTACCGCATCACCTGAAGATGTGAAGAGGATTTTATTCGGCAAGAGTTCCATGACTTCCTAATGAATAAGAAAGACCTTCGTCAGGGCACAACATTGAAGGAATTTCATGTACCCCAATGCGTATACACATGGGGAAGACTCCAAGCCCGGCGCAGTGTACACGCTTTGTGTAATCCCCCTCGCCTGGTAAGACGATAACAGGACAGAGTTCGATGGCATAGTGGCCAGGACAGAGCGTCATCGTACCAGTCGAGGATGAGCCATAGTCGTGGCGCCACCCATTCGTGACAGTTGGCATATCAAAATGGGGTGTAAGAAGAACGGTAGACTTCACCGAACTCAATATAGTTAGTATAAAAATGAGTGTCCACCTTCACACTGATTTGGCACGCCTTGTGGACGCTCTTCATCTCCACAAAGCAAGGGACTGTATCCAATAGACCAATACATTGTGAAGGTTGCTATTCATTTCTATACTAACCGCATACCATTAGTGTGAATGGTGCAGTTTGCCTAACCAAACTCAATAGCCAGCTTATCGACTCAGCCCAGCCCTCTCTAAGGACCCATTTTTCCATACGTTGTGTAGACCAGGGGGGCACGGTACTTCACGACGCTCGAAGTGTTCTACGGATACTGGCAGAACCAAATGGAGGAGAAGAACCAAAATTTTAGATAGGATTGTGGGTCATCTATACGAGATAGCCATATATATGTATATTGGTATTTAACTTGATTAATAATGTACGTAAATAAGTTAAATCTAAGTTCTATAGTGAGTTAATTCAGAAAGGGACGCAGTTTTAATTTTAAAACACCTCAAAGTTTCGAAGAAATGTGTAGAAAGGTAAGAGAATGCTTAAGTGGCAAGATCTCATTCTTCCTCAATAACAATCGATCATTTGTTCTAATCTCTATTACACATTGCAATTCTAATCTGCTTAAGTAAAAACTGACGTGTCACTGTTAAGACTAGTGCAATGTATGACACCCAAAATAATTCCCTGGCTTATCTATGAACCATATTAAGAAAGAATTCGATTCTTTGACATATTATCACATAAAAGTAGTCCATTGCGTGGAAAATTGATTGACGTGCTTAAAATACTAAAATTATTTTGCAATTATGAAGTGTATATCAGATAATATGTTCAAAATCGACTTAAATATATTTTCAAATATAATTATTACAAAATACGAAGCATAAATGAGAGCGTTCACTGAACGAGCAAGGAGAGAAATGAGGAAAATCAATGGAAAAAAAGATGCGAGTGATTTAGCCCCTAAAAAATCATGTTTTTTTCACTGGATTCCAATCACCTCGAGCAGTTAAGGGGCTTGGGGAAAATAGAATTTTTCTATTCTTCCCTTTTGTGAACGTGTATTCGAGGAAGTCAAGTGGATTTAGGTTAAATTTGATTTAAACTGCCTGAATAATTACGGAACCTGTAGATAATTGTGTACTATTGTCCTAGATCTTGTTAAAAGGAGAATAATATATTTTTATATACATGTAAATAGGTGTGTATCAACAGGTTTCGAAGAAACAGTTAAAGGGATGTAATTGCAAGATATCTGATTTTGTTTGTCTACGATAATGTTATATATATATATATATATATATATATATATATATATATATATATATATATATATATATATATATGCGGTGGTCTTTGGGGGTGCGAACATAGAATTTAAATTGATAAAATGTGTTCACTTCTTCATTGGTCCCGTTAGCTAAGTCGGTAGAGCACCGGTCTAGATAACCAGATGTTGATGTTTGAGTCCTTGCCGAGGTGCCGTGTTTTTTTCTGTTTGATTTTCTCTTTGATCTTTGCTCTCTTGTTTATGTGTATCAATTCCACGCATCTCCTTTATCAAGCGGTTTAAGCTATCATATTTTGATTTAAAATAAAAACTAGATAAATATAACTTATAATAGTATTAGTGAGATCTTACTAATACTTTTTGCATGTGTTTTAATTCTTATTAATAGCACTAGGGTGCATTGTATCTCGTTTAGCATCAAATGCGAAAATTTTGAACCATGCTATATAAGTTGGCCATGTTGCTCTAAATTATTGTTCAAACTAAACTTTTTAAGAGTTATTTTTTGTTTATTAATTTTTAATCAAAAACACTGAAAAAATTAAATTAACATTTTTCTATAACTTTGGAAAATTGTAATAATTAGAAAATATTTCAATCTGTTTTATTATATTCAAAGCAATGCCTCTAAATTACAATTTTAGAAATACTTTTGTAATCATCAAAAGTACTCAGTAGTTTGAGTTTTAATTAAGCATTCAAACGATACTAAATCTCATAATTTTCTAGACAGATGTAAGCATTAATTTTTTTTCTAACCAATTTTAAGTTGAATTGTGTATTAATATTAATTCCTGTATGTGCATTTATTTAAAAGTAGGATAATAACAATAAATATATTTTAATAGTTTTGTGAGTGTTATAACAATGTTTTATTGTTTTATTGTTCTCCATCTCCGACTTTAATCATACTTTAATTAAATGAAATATTGCGAATAAAAACACTTTATTACCGACCAGAAATAATAACCTTTATTTAAATTTCATTCAACATTTCATATATAATAATTGCAAGCAAATCATAATGAAGGCTATCTAATTTACATGGCAAATTGAGCAATACAAGACAAATTAACATAGCAAATTTTAATATCAAGTGAAAAAGAAGTTATAAGTTAATGAAACTTTAGTATCACTCCCCGTAGACCTAATGCATAGTTGATAAAAAACAGAGTTTAATGCTGATCCAATAATCACCCATTTTAATGGATATAACTAATTGTAAATTGCTGTTAAATGGAGGAATTTAATCTTATAGGATGAAAACATATTTAATCTGAGAAACAAAAGGAATTTTAGAGTAACAATTTGTCTCCTTCGGTAAAATGGTTAAATAAGATTCGAGGTTGAATCATTAAACAAAATAATGACGGGATTAAATTACATCGGAAAACTCTACGAATGGCGCAATTAACTTGTAAGAGTTCGTTGTATGCCAATAATTTGAGGCTAATAATATAAAATACCAGGCAATCAACATCCATAATACAAAGACTAAATGTGCTTTGAGAAGGACTTAAGTTCTTATTAGTCTTTAATTTCTGCAACTAAAACTAACTACCATATCATTTTTTATTAAACTATATAATACCCATAGTTTAATATGAAATAATGGTATAATATTGGATTAATTGAGAAAATAAGGCTCAATATATATATATATATATATATATCTGCAGGAAAAGGAGAGCAAGTATTGAATATAACATATATTGCCAACGTTTCGGGCTCTGGAACAATCTTCTAGCCCGAAACGTTGTCAATATATGTTATATTCAGTACTTGCACTTGCTCTCCTTTTCCTGCTGAAGATGCGGCTTGCTAGAAACAGAAACATACAGGTAAAGGGTGTTCCAATAACTTGGACCGATTTTAAATGTGAGTTCAGTTTAAGCATCTAATGATTTTTTTTTCGTTTTCTTTCAAATTTAACAACTTCAGTCTTTGGCAATTAACAATCAAACAATGTGTTAAAGTTATCGAAGCCTATTACGAAAATGGAGGTTCAAACAGAAACTCATTTCTGGCACTTCGCCACTATTTTGGTCAACATAATCGACCAACCGAGAGTGCAATTGGGAAAATTGTTCGTAAATTCAAACAAACAGGATCGGTTGCAGATATGAAAACGCCATTGCGTGCTCGTTTACGCCATTCAGCTGAAAACGTTGCTGCAGTGCACGAGAATGTGACTGAAGATCCAGACACCTCTATTCGTCATCGCGTGCAGGAATTGAACCGCTCCACAACAAAGTTACATCGAATTTTGACAAAAGATTTGTCTCTAGATGCTTACAAAATTCAATTGACACAAAAACTGAAGACTGCTGACCATTTGCAATGCCGTACATTCGTCAATTGGGTGCACGAGCAAAGACAAGCCGATGATGATTTTTCCTCCAAAAGTCATCTTTAGTGATGAGGCCCATTTTCATCTTGGTGGATTCGTTAATAAGCAGAATTGTCGCATTTGGGCTGATGAAAATCCCAGGAAGATTGTTGAAAAGCCACTGCATCAACAAAAGGTCACTGTTTGGTGTGCATTTTTTTTGCTAGCGGAATCATTGGGCCGTATTTCTTCAAAAATGATGCCGGGAATTCTGTTACGGTGACAGGCGAGCGATACCGTGCCATGATAACCAACTTTTTATGGCCTGAATTAAATCCTATGATGTCCAAGATTTGTAATTTCAACAAGGCGGCGCCACATGCCACACAACCAATGCAACAATGGCTTTATTGAATGAGAAGTTCCCAGGTCGCACCATCTCTCAAAACAGCGAGGTCAATTGGCCACCAAGATCGTGTGACTTGAAGCCTTTAGATTTCTTCCTTTCGGGTCATCTCAAAGTAAGGTCTATGCCAACATGCCAACCACAATTTAACAGCTCAAGGATGAGATAATAAGGCATATTGGTGAGATCGAGAAGCAACTATGCAGAAACATCATCAAATATTTTGACCATCGAGTGGAGGTGTACCGCCGAAGCTTTGGCAGACATTTAGGCAATATTATTTTTCATACATAATTGCCATGACTCAAATAACATGATCCAATAGTGAAATCAATAAATTTTCACAAATAACACTGTTTTATTTACTGCTAACTTCCATCCGTCTTAATGCAACACCCTTATATATATATATATATATATATATATATATATATATATATATATATATATAAATATACAGATAATGTGTTTGTCTCGATCATGCAGTCGAATTAGGTGACGAAGTTATAAGTCGAGATGGTTCATGACAGTAAAACGTGACCTAACCTGTGCTCGAATCTATTGAATATATATATATATATATATATATATATATATATATATATATATATATATATATATATATATATATATATATATATATCCGAATTTGATGGATCATATACATATGTTTATACAGCCGGAGGTATATATGTATACATCTGTTGAATTTAAAGAATGAGATATTTTAAATTAAAATTTATGTCCAATAAATCTTTATCGGTTTCTTTTGCAAACTTTCAAGTTCATTAGAACTTTCTACAAGAAACTATGTAATTGAATTTTGTGTACAGGTGGCGTTTTTCGACATAGAATTGTTAGCTCTCATTTTTTCGACATTTATTTAGAATGCGTAAAATCAAAGAAGAAAGTGAACACAATGGAAGGCGATTAATTGCATTTAGAAACGCAAGGAAGTCTACGTGAACAAAAGAATCCCGCGGGCATCAGTTTAGCCAATCATACACAAGAATATGGTAATATACAACAGTGTTAAGAAGTGGAAGGTAGCCAAAATTATCACTGATGAAATAGATAAAATTGTAAGGATGGTCAAAATTGACTCGGACATCAATAAAAAACAAATATTTGAATGTTTAACTATCCGCCTTTTGAATTAATGTTTTAGAGACAATAATGAAGATATTCCTATACTAAAATGACTTCTTCGGCTACCTAGCTAAGAAGGAGCCAAATCTTAGAAAAATATATGTTGCTACAAGGCTTGTGATTGCAGAATATATGTTGCTACAAGGCTTGTGATTTCAGAATATATTTTGCTGCAAGGCTTGTGATTGTAGAATATATGTTTAGCGGAAAGCTGGAAAGAGAACCGCAATGCACCATACTAACTTTATAATACACCATGAGGAAGCATAATGTTATGAACACTTTACTATTAATAGTAAATGAAGCTCTCTTTGCTAACATCGAGAAAACTATTTGGTAGATAGTTATACTTTCACCAATTGATGATCTAAATGTGTGTACTTTGTATTTAAGGAATAATCTGAAGATTGCCAAATGTATGTCTTATAATGAAAATCACAAATTCAGAGGCACATTACACATATGCGGCTGGGAATAAAGAAAGCGTGTATCTTAAAGAAACTCAAAGGATAATGAGGAGGTGTAGATGTTATGCTACAAGTTAAAAAAAAGAGTGAAAATATTATTTCTTCTGTGTAGTTAAACCAATGATCTTTGTTCAATTTTTAATGTAGCTAACAAATAATTCCGGAGGTCAGAACAATTTAGATTTGATTTATATAATAGCCTTGAAATGAACAAAGAGGTTAATCACTATTAATCGAGTAAGTCAATAAAAAGCCTAAACCTATACAAGCTACGTCTATCTCATACTTTTGCTTTTACTTATTAATAAAAATAACCTCAATATGTAGTCACATACATAATGATGTATTACATGAATGTTAGCTTTATTACAAAGATTTGTATCATAGTAAATATTTTATTTCATGTATCTTGATTGAAGAGCACACGACCATCTAGCTTCCAATTAAAGATTATGGGAATTCATCTTAATACGAGTAATGAACGTGCAGTAAAAGCCGGTCAGTTTGATGTATGTCGCTGAGTTCCTGCATAAAACATGTACCTGCCTGCCTTCGCCAAAATTACCATTCAAACTTTCGCGCAACTTTCAGCAATTTTATTGTAACCGACAAACCACATCATTCACCTCATTGACTGCTTTGATGGCGGCAATTTTAAGCCCTACCCGAACAAAATAAATTGGATGATATTTTATATTCGAACAAAAAAGAATCTAAAAATCATTCGATGAATGCCTGCAATCGGGACGCAGGAGATATTTAATCTCAAACCTTGATGCGAAGAATAAACTACCGAGATTTAGAAGTATACATGGAAAAATATTAAATATTACAAGATCTTAGAGCTCAAAATATAATGTCAAGAATAAACCACTGGTTTTTCTGATTACAAATGGAGAAATATCAGCTATTACTGGATCTTGAATCTTAAAATAGGAAAAGATGAAGTCTTTAATTTTTTAAATGAAATGTGTTGAAGGTATTTTATTTATCAAGGGTGGCCAAACTTGTTTAATGGCTGCGCTATGTCCGATTAAGTTCAGATGCTCGTCAAGGGCAGCAAGAAAGATTTAAACTCTGTCGTGGTATTGGGAGGACCGAGTGATGGCAGGATGTTCGTCCGTATCGATTGTTTACGTACTACACTGTGATTAACGTTATATCTCTCTAAGAGTGCTATGTATTTATGATTATTCTTATCTTGATTATTGACTTCTTTAAACTTTGAGGGTTCCTTGTGCCGTACTTAGCGATTCAAGGATAGAATAAAAAAAAATGTTTAAACAAACTAAAACTTTAATTAAAACAAAATAAAATTAAACATGAACCAAAGAAATAATACACACTAAATACACAGAAATGACTACAATCAATTTTAAGTAAGGCTTTCTAAATTTACCTCCTTAAAATTATAGTGAAGGTTGAGCCACCGCTCCCTACAATAAAAAAAAATGCTAACTGTCTCTACTGGAGTTTAAGTACCTTTATCCCTCTTGCGACGGGTTTTAGTCTGACCTTGAACTCAATGAGCTACGTAACCTCAGGAATCTTGTTGTTTTTGTTGAAGCTTGCCGCTCGTCCTTATGGCTGGTGGCAGATTAAATAGAGTTAAAGCCGCTGACGACTTTAGCGAGCATGGCAGAGGGTATAGGATGGGGGGAGCCACACGCCTTCGACAGGAAATGATATCACTACTGGATTGTAAACGAATGTTCCTTTCTCCTCTCGGATTACTCTGGAGAATAATTTGCACTGGCTAGCGGTGAGCCAGGCGGGAATCCTTTGACTCAGGAGAGTGCTGGGGGAGTTCACTCGGGCGTCTTACTCTAGAGCAAGTAATATCTCTGTGCTTTGGGTTGCACCAGGATAGGAAGGGGGGCGGGGGGTTCTCGGATGAAAGTAAGTTGAACTTGATTCTTAAATCAAGTTAACTTAAAGTTTGGTGTGACTACCAGGATCTAGCTCAAGAATGAGCTTCTTCTTCTTAGTTCTGGTATTCCTCCATGGTGAGGACTATCTCGGTGCTTTGTGCTACACCAGGACAGGGGGTGGGGGGTTCTCTGACGAGAATAAGTTGAACTTGGACAAGTTAACTTAAAGTTCGGTTTGATAACCAGGGACTAGCTCGAGGATGAGCTGCTTCTTAGTCAATTCTCTTGATAGCCCGGCCTCTTGCCGAGGGCTCGTAGCCTTGCTGACTCACGTATTCTACCTCGTTTTTCCCAAGTTTTTAGTATATATACATCGTTACCCCACTGGGGTAGGGGTAGGAGGGGGGGGGGGCGTCTTACCTCTTGTCCTGATAGACCTTCGGGCTTGAGGGAGACTCGTCTCCAACTTCGCACTTGAGGTGAAATGGAATTCCCGTTCTTAGGGGAGATCTTGCAGTTTTAACCGTTCTGCTTTTCATCGGGTCGAGGGGCGAAGTCGCTGTGGTTACGAATTTGAACCGTGGCTTCTACACGACCAGCCTGTTTGTGGTCGACGTCCCGTGTCTCAATTGAGAGATGAGGGAGAGGGCCGATCCCCTTACAAACTCGTTTTTAATCTTAAATACATATTTTGCTACAATAATTTCAATTAAATCTTGATGAAAACATGCATGCCATTAAACCTATCCTTATATTTATTTTTTTAAATGGTAATTTATATTAGTGTCAGCTAACCAGCAATGAACGCAACCACCTTATGCGTTAAACTATTGCGTTGGTGAGCTTTTCGACACTGCATTGAACGCATTGAGGGACGCTCCTCATCCACACTAAAGCAAGTGACAACATCCAACAGACCGATCCAACATCCATAACTACCCGGTCCTGGCTTTCGCTTGGCTTTCTCGCTTTCCCAATTGACAACCTGGCTTTCTCACATGGCTTCCTGGATTTCTCACTTGCCTTTCTGGTTTTCTCCTCGAAGGTTGCATTAACCAAGTTCTCTGACCGATTTGATATTCATCATAATTTTGAAGTGGTAGTTTGATTTGACTGTGAACTATTATCTATTTGTGCGAAAAATACATTTGTGTTTAGTAATTGTTCCTTGTTCGGAACATAAATGTGTTTTCTGCTGTTTGGGATAGTAGTAGAAGGTGTGTAGTGTCAGGAAGTTTACTTAGGCTTAGAGTAGGCAGTGGAGTGGGTGTTTCACGCGCATTTGGGATATATGATATATGAAAGTGAAATTATTGTGTAATAGTATGGGAATAGTGTTTTTGGATACATAGAGTAAGTATTTTGGAGGGGTTGATTTACATGCAATGGGTGGGTTGCACTTGAGTCGCAAGGGTGTGAAAGTGTAAGTGACTCTCTCAAGGGGAGAATACGTATAGGCTGTCATGGTAAGTAGGAGTGAGGGCATTCCGATAAATTTAGAGAGTAGCAGACGTGGAAATGGGAAGAGGACTAGGAAGGTAGAGTGTAGCAATGATGACCATAGAGAACGATACATTGAAGAGATACTACACCAGGGGTTCTCAACCTGGGGGGAATTCCAGGGTTGCAGGGGGGGGGGGAGGGATTGGAACCACAGATTGGCAGATTCTAACTGTTGGAATATTAATATTTGTATTGACTTCGAGCTCCCCAGAGCGGCACAAAACGCAGTATGCATCGGTTACCTGCTGTAAGCACGAATATCCCCTCAATAAAGCAAAGCTGCTGCACCCCTGCCTACCTCCACTCCCGCAGATGATGCGTGACTCATGCTTGCAGTTCTGAGCAGAACCGGTGCTCAGAACCGATGCTAGGTTTTTTCTCTGCTAGCTCCTGTGTACTTTGCGACTTTTAGTGAGTATTTTGTTTGTTTCACACTCACATTGGTGACTGTGCTTCTCTCTTTTTTGTGGTGTATAAAGGGGCATTTCCACCAAGGGGACTCGCACAAAGGCCAGTGGGGATGGTGTTAATTTGAACAAAAGAGACTATGAAAAAAAGCCAGTTTCAGCCAGTCTCCTGTTTGCGAAAACAAGAACTGTGGAGAAATGCATCAGAAAGTGTGATCCCCGACTACTCAAACCATCATTGTTTTGGGGACTAAAGACTAGCTAATCGATGATATATTCCAAATTGAAACATATATTATATGATAAATATGTATATATACAATTATTCTAGACCTTAGAAGACTGGATTATAGTGTTCTGAGGAGCTACGTGGAGACGGTTGTTCGGAAACTAATAAGCTAGGTCAGGTCACAAAATGTGAGGTCTCTGAGAGCAGTATGGGGGAAAGATAAACCTCGAGTATAAAGGATTAGTGTAGATCAGGAATATGAGACAATGATTAAGCAGTTAATTGCCAGACAGAATATGAACATTCTATATTGGGAAATTAGAACCAAGGTTGTCGAACCTAAATGGCTGTCAATTAAAATAAACGATTATATGACATTAAAAGGGGCATTTATAGAAAAAAATGGCGAAGCTCAAATAAGGCAGAGATATAATGATTTAACTCAGGACATTAAAAAGTTAATTAGGGAATCAAAGAGAAATTATGAAATAAATTACCATAATACAGAGTAAGATCCCAAAGCTTTCTTTCAATTATACAGAACTAAGACTAGAAATAAAATAGGCCCACTTAAAACTAAAGAAGGAGGTTTAGTGAGTGATAGTGATGCAACTGCTAGGATGTTAAACAAGTATTTTCCTCCAGTATTTATACTTGAGGATATTCTAATTGTACCTGAGCGGGCCTTGATCTTCAGTGGGATTGAAGACGAGAAATTAGATTTTATTTTATACAAGGGAGACAGTCTCAAAAGAAATAAAGATAATTTAATTTAGTAAAGTACAGGGGCCTGATGAGGTTTTTCATAGAATTTTGAATGAACGTAAAGATGTGCTAAGTGAGCCCTTAACATGACTATCTAGAAAATCGTTGGAGAGTAGTATTGTACCAACAGCATGGAAGAAAGCTAATGTGATATGTGAGGGAATCGATACCCACCCCCCTTCACAGGCGAGCCACGGGACGTTGACCACAATATCCTGGCCGTGTAGACGCCACGGTTTAAACTCTTAACCACTTCGCTCTCACCCCTCCTCCAGGTTAGAAGCTAAACGACCTTCCGAGACCACAGAAGGTAATAATCAGCTCATGTCGGACTGGAGACCCTAACATCGGTTTAAAACTGCAAGATTTCCCCTAAGAGCGGGTATTTAATTTCAACTCAGAGGCGAAATTAGAGAAGTGTCACCCGAAATCCAGAAGGTCCCACCGGGCCATCTGTACAACACCCTGAGAAAACCCGTTGGAGGAGGAATCTTTATGCGGTCTGTCCACAAATCCCCTCCCCTTCTTACCCCTACCCCAGTGGGGTGACGACGTATAAACACCAAAAACTTGGGAAAAACGAGGTAGAATACGTGAGTCAGCAAGGCTAAGAAGTCCCCGGCAAGAGCCCGGGCTACCAAGAGAAGGGACTAAGAAGCAGCTCATCCTCGAGCTAATTCCTGGTAATCACACCGAACTTTAAGTTAACTTGTCCAAGTTCAACTTATTCTCGTCCGAAACCCCCCTCCCTTATCCTGGTGTAGCCCCAAGCACCAAGATAGTCCTGGCCCTTGAGGAATACTGGAACCGAGAAGAAAAAGCAACTCATCCTCGAGCTAGTTCCCAGGGGTCACACTAAACTTTAAGTTAACTTGATTTAAGAATCAAGTTCAACTTACTCTCATCAGAGAACCCCCCCCCCCTCTTATCTTAGTGTAAACAAAAGCACCGAGATAGTCCTCACCATTGAGGAACACCAGAACTAAGAAGAAGAAGCTCATCCTCGAGCCCGTTCCCGGTGGTCACACCGAACTTTAAGTAAACTTGATTTAAGCTTCAAGTTCAACTTACTCTCGTCAGAGAACTTCCCCACTATACTGGTGGCAGCCCAAAGCACCGAGATAGTCCTTGCCTTTTAGGAATACCAGAATTAAGAAGAAGCTCTTCCTCGAGCTAGTTCCCGGTGGTCACACCGAACTTTAAGTTAACTTGATTTAAGAATCAAGTTCAACTTACTCTCATCAGAGAAACCCTCCTACCCTGGTGCAGCCTAAAGCACATAGATAGTCCTCGCTCTTGAGGAAGACCCCCGAGTGCACTCCCTCCAGCACTCCCCTGAGTCAAAGTAGTCAAGTCTTGGCTCATCGCTAGCCAGTGCGAATGATTCCCCAGATTAATCCCAAGAGAAGAAAGGAACATTCTTTCACTACCCCGTGGTGATATCATTTCCTGCCGAAGGCGTGTGGCCTCCCCATCTGCCATGCTCGCCAAAGTTCTTTGTGGCTTTAACGCTATTTCGTCCCCACCAACCATCTTGACGAGCGGCACGCGTCTCCCAGACAATAACATTCCTGAAGTAACGTAACTCATTGCGTTCAAGGTCAGACTCAAACCCGTTTCAAGAGGAATTTACAAAGGTATTTAAATTCCGGTATCCGTCCGGTAAAGGCAGTTAGCATTTTTTTATATTGAAGTGAGTGGTGGGTTAACCATCACTATAATGTCAAGTAGGTCAAGTTGGAAAGCCTTACTTAAAATTATTGAAGTCCTTACTGTGTATTTACTGCGTAATATTTCTTTGGTTCATGTTTATTTTTGGGGGGGTGTTTTAATTCAAGTTTTAGTTTGTTTTAACAAATTTTTATTCCATCCTCGAAACACTAGGTATGGCACAAGGAACCCTCAATGTTTAAAGAAGTTAATAATCAAGATAATAATAATCACCTATATAGTACTCTTATAGAGATATAATTTTAATCACAGAGTTTTTTTTTGTGTAGTACATAAACAACCCATATGTACGATCCATTTCCATTCATCGGTCCTTCCTATACCACGACATAAATATTTGGTGTGAGGTGTGGAGTGCTTCCGATACTACGACATGATACCTATATTTAAGAAGGCAGCTAAACAATTATCTCCAATTACCGGGTAGTGAGTTTGATATCTGTGGTGAGAAAAATGATGGAATGAGTGATAGCGAAATATATTATGGTTCACCTAGATAAACATAATTTGATTAAGGAATCTCAACACAGCTTTACTAAGAGCAAATCGTGTTTAACTAATATACTGTCTTTTCATAGAAAGGTGTATGATGCTGCCGAAAGAGATGAGAATTACGATATTGTTTATTTGGATTTTAGTTAGGCGTTTGCCAGGGTGCCACACTTCCGACCTTTGAATAAGGTTAAAACGCATGGGATCGATATATTATCCTTAGGTGGATTAAGTCGTAGCTTAGTGACAGAAAGCAAAGAGTTAGCATAGATGGATTAAATCTTATTGATGGAATGTTACCAGAAGGGTTCATCAGGGGTAAGTGTTGGGGCCGTCCTTGTTCTTGATTTATATTAAGGATCTTGACTTAGGTATAAGTAGCGACCTGAGCAAGTTTGCCGATGATACTAAGTTAGGTAGGAGTATAAGATCTGACTCTGATGCTGAGATATTACAAGGTGAATTGACTATACTATCCCAATGGGCAGAGAATTTAACATAAGCAAGTGTAGTTTACTTAGTATAGGTAGGTGCAATCCACTGAATAATTATATAAAATGAACGCGAGAGTTTTAGGAATGTTAGAATGCGAAAGAGTCATAAGTGTCGTAGTAAGTTCAGAGCTCCGGGATTGAAAGCAGTGTATAAGTGCAATGAATGGAGTTTATTGGGAGCAGTGTAATTAATAATAGTGCTGATGTCATTTTGACTGTTCCTGCCATTATTTGGGCCTCATCTTGAACATACGGTGCAATTTTGGTCACCATATATATATAGGAACGATATTGTTTGTTTTGGTTGAGTCTGTGTATAGAAGGATGACTAAGATGATTTATGGGCCTAGGAGTTTACCTTATGGTGTAAGGTTTAGAAGAATAAATTTACATACGTTAGAAAGGAGAAGGGTTTGGGGAAACTTGATTGAAGGGGTCAAATGTTATAATAGGTGAGACAGTTAGGTTCCTATTTTTATTGAGCAGGATGGGACACGTAGCAATGGGTTTAAGCTGGACAAGTTTAGGTTTAGGAAATAGATTGGATGAAGTTGGTTTACAAATCTTGAGCTAGATGAATGGAATAGACTCACTCGTCATGTGATAGAAGCGTTCTCCTTGCGGAGTTTTAAGAATAACTTAGATAGATTTATGGATCAGGGTGCTAGGTAGGACTGAACTGGTGGATGGGTACAGGAGCTGCCTCGTATAGGCTATTGATTCGCCTTTTGAAAGCTTCTTCTTTTCTTTTTTTCTTATGTTCTTAATTCTTTTAGCATTCACTCGTGTTCTTTCATAACACGGGGTGCGCGTGTCACCTACTCGTGGATTATGATATATGAGTGAATGTAAAAATATCTGATTAAAACAGTTAATTTTTAATGAGCTTAGAATGGTTTATTGGATACAGTCTCTTGCTTAGCGTAGTTAGGAGCGTCCTCCTACCTGCAAGATGCAGTATTAAGGATGCTTAACATCATCGCTATAGTAATCACATGCCCATATAAAGTGTGTGAAAAACACTTATACCCCATGACAGAAAGATTTAGTGTAAATGGTCAATTGACACATTTATTTTATGGATTTTAGGATTAGTCTATCTGATAAACTCACTTGCTTGAAGTGTATGAAGATCGTTCCCAAGTTGGATCCAATGCGATCTCATGATGTTAAGTGTTGCTATAGCAACCGCATAATAGAGCTCGGGTAAAGGAAGAAGTGATTAAATCTGGAAACGGATCAAGATCCGAATGCAGATTATGGATAACTTATTCACTCTTTTTATCATTGAGAAATGGGGTATTTTGGGACATTGAAAGCTCTATGTGTGCTTTCTAGCTCATACTAGTTTCAGTAATCACAAAGCATAAATCCAGCTAACATAATTCTACGAGTTACATGGAAGGTTAAAGAATCGCACGTATTCTCAAGCCACACTTTGGTCTAATCTGATACAGACTAAAGGAGCGATTAGACTAGTTCTTCGAGGGGGCTAGAAGCTGTGGTCGCGCAACTCTCCTGTATCTGCTCCTGGTCCACTCGAAATCGGAAGTAATTTAGTTGTTACTCACTCTTAATTATAATGAATAATGTCAAAAGCCACCCTTAGGGGGATGCTTTTACCTATTCTTTTTCCTGCTGATTCAGGGGCATTGGACGAAAAGGAACGATAGAGAAACAACGAGAGTAATTTCGCTGGCCAAAAAGACTGAAGTGGGGATGGAGTTGTTCATTGAAGAGTAAATTGCGTAATCCATCCCGTGCATCGTGGAAGATATCCTCATATCGAATAATGAAATGCACATAAAAGGAGAATGACAATTGTTGGCAAGATTAAAGGCACCAGGGGCGGGGCGGGTAGTGTTCCGCTTTGATACCAACTAGTGATCATATAACACGTCATGCCCCAGGGGAAGGCATCCGTTTTGGGGGGATAGGGAGAAACTGAGACTGCTGAAGCTTCAGGGGGCGGAAAATCCAGAAAAAAGAATAATAAAAAGTATGAGTGAAGACAAGAAAAAATATTACTCAAAATTTACAAAACTTTTCATAATTTCTACAATTTCCTCTATTTTTTCAAAAATGCTCCAAATTTCTCAAATTCTTCTTCAATTGATTTGTCTCAACGGAAACAATAAACGTGGCCCCATTAAAAAAGAAGAATAATGAGTTCGTTACCTGTTATGAGCTATTAAAGCTCCCAACATAAAAGACGGTAAACACCCCATAAGAAATAATGAAAAAGGCATTCTAAGCTCTTCCCATATTGACAACGACCTCTTCAAGTAAAGCATTCGGAATCCTCGTTTACTTTTTTCCTGCCTGATGATTTAGTATCAATGTGGTTATTTGGCCTTTCGGAAGCTTTTAATTATAATATACGTATATACACGACTGATGATAAAGGAGGCAAAGGCGAGAAGTATTGGAAAGTCCTTTTCTATGTGAGAGAATGGCGACCTTCGTTAATCTTTTCATTTAAAGGTAGCGGGTAACCTTTATTTCTCTCTATTTTACTTCGAATCAAAAATGCTAAAAATATTTTTACGGACTTACGTTTGTGTAAAAAGTCTAGGATTGACCAAATAGGAGGGGGGGGGGGGGTCCACGCCAAAATTGAATTCAAGTGGAAAGATGGTGTCATATCCACTTAGAACTTAGAAATGATGACCACTCTACAATTCCTTTTCTCTTTCTAGCACTACAGAATGGCTAAGGCTTATAAATCTGGGAAACCCTAAGATCCCCTGCAGACGAAGACAAAAAAGAGAAATAACAGAAATAGAGAAGATCAAGGTAGAAGAAGAATTACAGAATTCCCCATCTCCCAAGTCCTTAAGATCCCATTAAAGCAAATTTAAGAAAAGAAAAGATGGGAAGAGATCCTAGTGCAAAGAAGTAAAAAAATATAAAGGGATAGGAATCAAGTATCAGTTAGACAAGGTAGACCTTTTTAATTTAGGAATATTGATATTGAAAAGATTTGATTACCCGAAGGGAGGGATGGCCTCAATATAAGACTAAATGACATTATATAACGCTCACACTAAATGGCTCAATTTGAGTTACTTGACTGACTCATTTTGAGTCAAATGAGTCGGAGTCGTTCAATGATATCTAATGTTCTTAACCCCATTCTTATATACCGCATCTGCAGAGAACCCCCCCCCCCCTCCCGGATTTTTTGGTGGCGTGAGTTGACATTTCCTTATGGGAATCTTTAGATTACTCTTTTTAAGGAAATTATTATCACTTTGGAAATCGCTGCCTTAATTCATTAAATGTTATCTCCTTTTGTCGTAACAAGGAACAAAGTGGATAGAATTGTGGCACCGTGTCAACAAAACCAACATAAATGTGCCAAACGAAGAGTCAACATCGAATGTATCGTTATGATTTCAAGAAAGGCTCCGAGGTGAAATGCTTGTCTAGACAAAAACTTGTCCAAAATTCATGTATAGAAAGTCCCGTTTGAAATTTTTGTGTAAATAAAGTCCTTGTCTGAAATTAATTTCTAGGCAAATTCTATCTAAGGATATTGTCTAGGTAAAGTTTTTTTCTAAAATTCGTGTGTATAGAATATCTTGGCTGAAATTCTTGTCTATACAGCTTCATTTTCAGAAATTTCTATCTAGACAAACTACCTACTAAACCTTTTGTCTAGACAAAGATTATCGTAAATTCTATTATCCAGACAAAGTAGTACAAAAAGGACGCCTAGAGTGGATGGGTCTGTAAAACCATACTCGGATGTGAAACTATTATAACTATTTCTTATTTAACTTTACACTTGAACACTTAATGCAATCGAACTTACTACCCCCAAACAACATCATAAATGAGCCCCACCTCTAATAAACCAATTAGAAAATCATTACATCAAACACAGAGTAATCCTATCTCAACTTAGGTCAGGACACTCCACTACACTCCAACATTACAAACATAGAATAAACCCTGCCTCGACACCAAACTGCACCAGATGAAACCAAAACCCAGACAACATCAACCATCTAATCATAGACTGCCTAAATTTTACACAACCTCGCACCACACACACTCATATCCTCTCTTAGGAGCCTGTGAACCCACCCAGGAAGCTTGGCAACTTTCCTAACAGCCATCCACCTTGTAGAAAAGAGATAGGGTGGGGGGGGGGGAATTAAGTTTCTTAACATAGTACTCTTTGACACGTGTGATCCACTGCAATGCACTTTCACCCGAATGTCTTACCGTAGTAGTGTGTCATGTCGATGGGAAGCGCTTGGATGAGTCTTTTGCATTTGCGAAGTTCCCTAGAAAGCAGCTGAGTGCAGCTGAAGAGATGAACGAAGTTCTGATTGTCCACTGGAATACCTTCGGCCACGTCACTGAAATAAATGAATCACAATATACTCTAGGTGAAAGAGGTCATAATTCAGGAATCGGCAAACCTTTTGGTCTTGCGTGTCAATTCCATTAAAAAAATTTCTGGTCTTGAGTGCCAAGCAACTATAAGTCGATATGCCCAAAATATACGGTAAATATTGCGTTAAAAGAAATATATTAAATTTTATCATTAGAAAATATGCAATTTTAATATATGTACTTGTTTAATGTGATCATGGCCTTGCTTAAAGGAGAGGAAAAATCTTTTCACTTGCCAAGGATAGAAGACTCGCGTGCAAAGTTTGGCACGCGTGCCAGGGTTTGCAGACGGCTGGGTTATATGGAAGGGGAAATGATATGGTAAAGAAAAGATGCCAGATTATACTTAGAATAGAATTTTCCTGCTCTCATGGTATGGCAGGGTATTTTAGCTTTAACACATGCGGAGTGAATGAAACCACCTTAACCTTTCCTTTCACATTTTACCGAGATATTACAATTTTATTGAATGTTATGAAGAAAAGATACACTTTATGAAGACGTTCAAAAAGGCCTTCTAGGTGCTTGAAAGATCACCCCAACAGTTCTCTCTTCCAAAATCCGCTACGCCGTTCCTAATCTATTGCGGATTTGTTGTAGAAGGCGATAATAATGATAACAATACTAAGAAAAACAATATTTATATTTATTTTTCTATAGCGCTATTCAAGGCTGTGTTTCCTCACATAACAATCGCGCTCACCAACTAAGAGAAGCCTTTATAAAAGGGGCAGGCGGGGTTCAAGGCCGACTTGAAGGCACTAAGTGAGGGAGGGTAGGATAAAGAAGCAGGAAATTTTGTGGAAAATTTCAGAAATAGTATCATCTTGCATTGTTCTTCATAAGCTTGATTCAACTTATGAGTTGACTTTAACATATTAGATGCATTATATATTACAATACATAAGATCTGTTATTTTTTAATTTGAAAATCTTGAAAAAATTTCATGAAATTTTGAGGAAATTCAAGCTTTGGTATCATTTATTCCTAATGTCCGAGTTAGCGGATAGATCTGGTATTTATAGCAAAATAATTCAGTTGTGACGTCTTCATGCATCCATTTTAATAAATATAAAGCGTCCTTTTAAACTCCTGTCAAGTTTTTCCTTCTTACATTTAGCTTCAATACTTCCACTCTCTAGCCACCCCTAGTTTTCTAGCTATTTCTCCATTTAATCCTAAAAAGGTTGTAAGAAAAATGAAACTGGTATACTATTCTTCCATAGTCATTTCAATGGTATGGTGCTTGAATTTTTCTGTGGTCATTGTAACATTAACTTTGATGGAAACAATTTAAATATTAATGCTTGAATCTTATTAATTATCATTCTGATTAACATCTTTTAAAATTTCCGTATGAAAACGCCGCGTTTCTTTAAAAGTTCGCTGCTCTTTAAGCAGAATTTCTTTTCCAGAACCCTTGACAGCTTTAAAGTTGGCTTCCCATTTATTGTCGGTGTTTTCTTTTAATCTGCACTGATACACACAATGTCTCTCATCTTCTATGAAGTATTAAAAACAGCACATTTAGTGTATTTTCTTTTTAACATTGCGGTGGAATCTATTTTCACATACAATTTGTAGAAATTTAAACCATATTATCATTTATTAAAGAATTAACTTAAATTTACTTTAGATCAAATATCTGGAATGATTAAAAGTAAAATACTGAGTATCCGCGAAATATTTTAATCAAATTGTTTTCAGAAATTGCAGAATATGTGCATATAAGAAACATATGGAACGTGATTTGAACAGGTTTGCTCACGTCTTTAGGTTTTCTTAAGTACACGTCTATTACAGCAATGGGTATCTACGTTCATATTGTATCGGCCACACTAGGGGATGCTCCTTATTCTACGCCAATCAACTGACGGTATCCACTCTGGGATTGACTCCACCAATGCACAAAAAAAAGACTCCATCACCTCGAACATCGACTCCACCAACCCTCAAAACAACGAATCCACCAACACACAAAACGACTCCACCAACCCTCAACTCCATCAACTCCAACATCGACTCCACCAACCTTCAAAACAACAACTCCGACACCGACTCCACAGCTCTGGTCTTTTTACGCTTAATATTGCAGTAACGAACTCCCTTTTCATCAACAACAATAACTCTGCCCAGAAACTTCTCGCGGAAATTTCCAACCAAAAGAAATGGAGCTATATTCAAATCATCTCCTTTACACTGTTCATGTGTTGTGTCCAAATACAATTTTTGTAGACTTTTATCTGTTTATAAGAAGTTAAAGACGGTTTCCTCACTGAAATTATTGCCATCTTCCGAGTCTCCCGTGCACGATTAGAGTCTACATGACTCCTACGAGCAGCTAAATAAATAGGAGTATGGCATCCTCTACCATCGGGGTCTTAGTGTAAGATTGCTTGAACGGAATTCTTTGAGCGAATGCTGACAGTTGCGAATATGTAACACATTTCACTTGCTGCCATCGCTAAAGAAGGTTTTGAACAAACGGCCAAGCATTTGTCATTGGCAGCTTAAAATGCCAGGGCATTGCTAACTCTAAATGCCTAGGCTCTGTTAGCTGGCAATATTCTAGGCATTGGTAACTTAAAAAAATTGCCTAGACATTGCTATCTTTAAAAGTTCTAGGCATTGCTAGCTTAAAACGGTTTGGGCATTGCTGGCTATATAAAGGCCATGACATTGCTAGCATAAAAGGCACAGGCATTGCTAGTTTATTAAAAGCCTAGGCATTGAAGGCTTATAAAGTTCGCACAAGTGCTGAAAAGTAAGTATTCGAACCCTTTTTTTTGATGGGGGGGCTCTTTGAGGCAACTTCTGCCCACCTTCAAGGGTAAGGCCCACAAGGGGGCTTGGCGTTTAGCATGGGAAGCAATAATGCAGGTGACATCTGCAGAATTACATGCCTTCCCGTTTCCATCGTCAGCAGGTAGATTCGCGGCTATCTACCACACATTCCTTCTTTCTTTATCTTCGCCAATTTCTTTACAGATCTCTCCTTCCTTCTAGTGTGGGGGGAGGGTCTCGTTTGGTTTCCGCCTTTTTGGTTTTAAGTAACAGGAATACAATTCAGTAATTCCTCCTTAAATCCAAGTCAGTAATTCAGTAATTTATCTTTGTATCCAATTCAGTAATTCAGTAATTTCTCTTTGTATCCAATTCAGTAATTCTTCCTTGCATCCAATTCAGTAATTCATCGCTGAATCCAATTCATTAATTCTTATTGAAATCACTATGCATCAATTTTCATGCTTGACACCCCAACCCGATTTTATTTCAAATTAATACAGCTCAGAAAATTCATTTTGTCCTCATTTTCACACTGCAAATGAGTGTTGCTCTGGCTGAGCTAACATGGAGCACGATAGGACTTAAACAGACACACTGAAAATCGATTGGATTGAATGAAAACAGGACGTCACATTCACGCATTGATGAGAACAGGATATAATCCATCGTACATAGTCACATATGCGCAGGAACAATGGTATTTAATGGTATTAAGCAGTATTTAATCACCCATCCATTAAACGAAATCTACAGCTGGGACGCATTGATTTTCGCCAAATAAGTCGGAAGTGAATAATTAGCAGGAAATGATAGGAATGATGAAATTGAATCACGTATTGCCATATTAGCGTAATATGCCTTTAGAAAGATGACTATGTTCTAGTGTGTAGCAGATGTCAATTTTGGAAGGCTCCTACAAAGTTCGTAAAATTCCCTTGGCATTTTCTCCATTTAAGAGCTTATCCACCTCGCATTAAATTCATGTGTGTATGACACTCCAATACCTTAGCCAAACTCTATGTTGCACCAGTACAGTTTTTCCCAACCCATCATACTTCCTGTCTGAATTAGCCAAACAGTGTCGCTCACTTTTTGCCACGACACTTCAGCAAAGGTCAGTTCCAACCAATGTTCCTGTAAACTATTATTTATCGAATGCCCAGAGTTTCCAGGATGTAATTTCCCCTTATTTATTTTAATTCCAGTCACCCATGTATTTATACATTCCAATTTGATCATCATCACACATTCAATCAAAATGTAAATTATTGCCAGTCAATTCACCCATTCTAAATTTCGTTTGTAAACCAATAATAACATCAATAATTCATTTTTGTACTTATTTCAAATTCAATTGCTATTCTCAACTCTGAAATCTACCTACGATTTAGCATTGGCAGCTCATATATATATATACATATATATATATATATATATATATATATATATATATATATATATATATATATATATATATATATATAAATATATACACATTAATCATCACTAACTATAATTTAAAAAGGAGATTTTTTTAATATTTGAATAATAATTTCATCTTAGTTTGGCTATGACTTATGTTTTTTATCAAAGTTATTTCTAATAATTCTTTTATAATATCAAAAAACAAAAAGGTGAATTTCAAAAATAAATATAAGTATCGAAATGCTGTGAATTTTTTTAAAACCCAAAGAATTACAAATGGTGAGGTTCAGAAAATTTATTTTTATATATCTTTTATAGCTATATTTTAGCAACGGGATATTTTGAAAGGGGATAAATTTAGTTTAGAGTTCCTTTTAAAAATTATTATAATTGACGAAGTTCAGAAAATTTATAAAAATTTAACCATGGCTGCTTTTTTTTAGATTTTAAATTTTAATTTTAGTAGCGAAGCCATTGCCTGGTATATTATATTAATACCATGCAATGGTTTCGCCACTCTCCACTCCGTAGGGAGCTTGCGCTTCGATACTAAGATTAAAATTAAAAATCTAAAAAAAAAGTCATAAGCAAACTAAGATGAAATTATTATTCAAATACTCAAAAATATTCCCTTCTTAAATTATAGAGTTAGTGATTCACAATTTATTTTATATTTATAGAAATATTTAACCGATATCATATCTCAAAAACCAAATTTATTTTTGTGACGCTGCATTTTGATTTTCCCTTTTAGCATATTTTCATTTTAAAACGAGTCATTGTTTAGTGAACAGAATCCTACGAACTTCAATTTAACTGTCTCAATTTAAATCAGGTTAGGGACTCAGAGTTATCTCACCTAGGCAAATGTACGCCTTAACCTGCTTTAAGTGGTATAAGTTGATTTAAGCTATTTTAATCAGCGAAGACAAAGAAAGGCATTAAATGAACGGATCTTTATGTAGGACGCGTAGGAAAATGAACACTTAATGAAACATCCGTCGCAGTTTATTTTATCAGGTGGAAAGGAAAGTTCTGTACGACTTTCAAGCCAAGAGTCGTATATAAGATTGGTTGAATTCTATCTCTACCTGTTGTTTATTGTTGTCATCAGAAGTAGTATACTTCTCTTTTTACATTATCAAAATATTATTCACGTAAACACTTTCAATTTGATGTTTTATCCAATTAAAGAACTAAAGAACACTTCATGTTGCATGAGTATCATACACGGATCAGCGTAAATACAGCAGCAAATTCCATCTTGATTATCCTTATGGTGTTGAGACAATATATGTATGAAAGAAAATTGTAAGAGGTGTTTTTTTCCGTTTCAGAAATAGGCATTTGGGTCTAACAGACCAACCAAGAGAGAGTCGTCCAAATAGACTCGATTTAGCGATACTTACGATGATTGTTGTGGCTCATGCTGCCAAATGATATTCAAATGTTACCCATAAATTCCAATCATATATAACTCGTACGATTTCCAAACAAAATTTACCCTACGTATCGGCCGATGATAATTATCCTATACTTTGTACGATATATATTTCAACCAATCCAGATCCTTGTCTGACGTATTTTAAACCGACCAATCAACATCAACCTACCTCGCCCACAATGTTCGCTGACAAATATAGTCCACTCGTGTTCTCGTTATCGTCAGACAAAGTCCCCTTGAGTTTATAATTCGAGCAATTAATCTGTGGCCAAAACTATTCCCAAGTCCATCCATACATTAAATATATCATATATCCTGTAAATTATATAGACCAAATCTTATATGTAAGATATCTAATATTTCTAACTCAAATTTATATAAATATTTATTCGAATATATAATTACTCTAAACCTACATTTATATTCGATCAAATTCATTATTCTCATTCTGTGTATTTCCCATTTTCTCCTTGCTCTTTGTTTGACTTCTATATCTTTCTCGTTAATTTATAAATAAATATAGAAATATTCCACTCTTAGTTTTCCCTGAAATTGCCGGTTGCCTATTCTCTTTTTACTCTATTAGAATTTAAAACGTGGCTCCTCTATTCTCATTCCTCATTCTTATGTGAATATCTCGGCTTAACATTCCCATCAACCAAAGTATATATATATATATATATATATATATATATATATATATATATATATATATATATATATATATATATATATACATATATATCATCCATCCATCTCTCCATATATACATATAAGCTGCTTTAAGGGAAATGGGAAAGTTTCAAAGGTTGGAAAATGGATCCCACACAACCAGCTGCGGATAATTGCCAACAACGTGTCTTTTTATTGTGTCATTTATATGTACAGGACAAGTCCAAGTGATTTATTGTGCAGGATCATCACTGAAAATGAGTAATGGGTTCTTTAACACAATGTTAATCTGTCAATGAATTAGTCGAGGAGATAGATCTGCTCAGCAACCGAGAGGACATCTCCACTCAACGATGATCCTGTTTAGTGTATGGTAGGTTATGCAAGGAATCATTCATTATGAACTTTTAAACAATAAATCAAATAATCGCAACTGTGGTTAATTAATTGTTAACAACTTCTGCACTTGAAAACAACTTTTAACAAAAATAACAAAAACATACTAAATGAAAAAATATGGTTTTGTGGACATCACAGTTACTATTTGTGTAAAAATTTACAGAATCATTTTGATGGACTTTGACTAACATCATATGACGAAGTCGAAGACAAGTTACTCTCCTGTTTAACATTAAAATCTAAGGAATTTTATGAACGTGGTATCTATATGTATCTATAGGTTTGTTGACAGATGGCATAAATTTATTTAAAGCAAAAGGACACCTATTGATGATTAAATACATCCATAAATACAACTATTTTGATTTGCAAAATCCATGTTAAAATCAGACAGGACTTTCGTTTCACCCTGATATAATTATTGTATTTTTAGGAAATAATTGTTATTTTGTGTCTCCCAAAAAGAAAAGCTTATTAAATGTTAATAAAACCACTGTGTAGGAGCATAATATTAAGTGGTTTTATTAACATTTACTCTTAAAGTCTATTAAATACAGAAGTCGTTTAAATGTAAAAAGTGAACCTATTTTTTTACCCTTTACCGCACCTTCGCAATTTTATGTTCACCTGAATTCAAAGGCCTAAATTTGACTTATTTGATAAAATTTATTATGTATACCCAAATGGACGATTTGGTGCATCTCAAGACCATAATGTAGATACACACCTTAGTTGCCAACTCGTATTTATTGTATTTCCATAGAGAGCTTTAAAAACAATATAACTCGATGAGGATTTATGGTGTGGTATTTATTTAAGTTTAGAGTAAACCAACGAGGGTATTTCCCGCTGAAAGCTTCTAAAAAGAGATCTGTAAAGAAAGTGGTAAAGTTGGGGGAGGGAAAATGTGTGGAAGATATATAATCGAAGATTAAATTCAAGGGTTGGAGCCGTGAGAGCCCGCAATCCACCAGATGCGGATTGCAGTATGATTACCCATGCTGCACCTGACATCCCCTAAAATGGAAGTAAATGGTACCTTACGGTGACCACACACATGGTAATAGCCACCCATATTAGCCCGAACATATATCAACCACCTCAACTATTAAATACTGTGGGGAGACTCACCCCCCTCCCCTTCTCAATCTATAAAATGCCTCAGTTTGGTGTGCACGAACTCGTTCCTGTACCAGGATAAGTAGCGCGCGCAATCCTCCAGCATGAGACATTCAACACAAAATATGTTTGTAGGTGACCCTAAATACTTAATTGGATACTCTTGTAAGTGTTCAATGAAAACAAGAATACTATTAAAAAAAAACAACGTGAGAATCTCCGCCAAAACGTTTTTACCTAAATGTTCGTAAATAAATTAATGACGTTAGAGGAAGTAAAAATGAAAGGTACGTTAATTTCTTATCTGCGAAATTATTGCTTCAAATTAGAAATTAGGATGTAAACCAAACAAATTACTAATGATTATGGTTTAAATAGCATTCGGGTTAATTAGTGGTTTATAATTCTTAGCATTGTGTTAAGTGGTTGTAATAATTCAACTAGTGCTGATAACGTGTTATGAACTCGTCCGAGAGAGAAAATGTGAGGCAAATCGAGACGGTTAAATAATGGAGCGTGACAATTTGTGAGTCAGTTGGATTCTAATGTCAGGGGGGGGGGGATTGTCGGCTTATCGTTGTAATTAGGTGGTAAATAGATGATATTAGTAATCCCATTGTTTGGATGTTTCAAGATAGGTGGAAGTAAGAGACCTTGACGGTTAATATTATCCTTTGGGAAGCAAAGACTTTCGTTGGACTGTAGGATATTATTATAAAACGTTGTTGTACCGAGAACCAAGAATTTGATTTATTTCTATTGAAGTTAATTGAGAACTTACTATGAGTTTTACTACAAACCTGCACTTTTGTAGGTTTTTTTTTTCATTTCTCAGTGGAATTCTAAAGTATAACGTAACAACCGAACCATATGTCTCTTGAGCGTATGGCAACCACCATGAAAATGAATGCAATTAAGGCACCATCCGGTGGTTGATCACACCTGATGTACCTTAACTTCACTGTATACGGAAACCCTGTTTTCTCTAAGAGAGGCTGTAGGTCGAATATTGATTTAATATTTATAATTTTGTGCCAGGGGGTTTTCAACCTTTTGAGAGAAAGATAAATAGAGAGAGGGAAAGCGCGAGAGAGATGAAAGAGCGTTGGCATCTTCTGAGAGAGAATAATACCAACGGGAACTTTTAAAATCGCTATTTTTGCGTTAAGAAAACACATTAATAGCACGGCTATTTAAAAGACAACTATCTTTTGCACAAGGACCGTTTTTGAGGAAAAGGAAGACATGAAATATCATTGTGCTTCTCTCCTCAGGTTGAGCCACGAGCGACGCAAGTAATCCTTGCATCACCTCAGTAATTTCCTGAATGAAAAGATACTTTTTAAGGTTTTCAAATGTGTTACGACGACGCCCTGGGAGACGCGAGATCTCGAGGCCACGTGAAAACACTGGTTATGGGCACAGCACTAATAGGGCCTCTCCTTAGGAGCTAGCGGAAAATAGACCTAAAAACGAAGTCCCGAGATATTGCCATAGAAACAACCATAGAGGGCTTTGCCGGGAAGAAAGAGCCCTCCCTTGCGGGAGTTTTGCTTGGCAAGTAAAAAAAGAATTTACGTGTAGCTTCAGTCGTTTAAACACAAACAAACAACACAAACGGAAGCCATACACTGCAACATATAGAACACAAACATATACCAGAGGCAGCACGAACAGACAACGCAGAAAAACACAAACATACAATACAATAATAGAACACAAATAGACACTGAAAATAGGCACAGGGAAAGAAAACACAAACAAACAGCACAAGCAGACAATACAAACATACAACACAAATAGACACAAAACTCAGAAAGAGAAACAAAAGGAAAACAAATAGACACAAAACACAGAAACAGAAACAACGGGAAACACAAATAGAATCATAAAACACAGAATCGCCACAACCAGAAAACACAAATAGATGAAAAACACAGAAACAGACCACCATAAAACACAACTAGACAGCACAACTAGATAATACAAACAGAAGCACAAATAGGAAGCTTTTAAGCACATATATACACAGAATGAGACCCACAGAGAGTGTTAGGCAGAAACAGACACACAAAAATACACAAATGGATTTTAAAATGGTACCGAGTTCTTTGATGCTAAAACGTCTTGAGCTTTTGCCTTTCGATGAAAGGAGCTTCGAACCGACGGCGAAAGAGGGCGCTTAGGCAGAAACGTCCGAGATTAAAGAAGCCGGTGAAGAGGAGAAAAACTTAGAATATTAATTGGGATTTTGAAACTCGCAAATAATGAAAAAAAAACCACTTCGCAGGGATCCTGGGGAGTCCAAATACCCTCCAAAAGCCCCAGCACTGGGGTTCGAAGAGATTTGATATAGTAAACCGTGTTATCCCATTTTAATACTACTGTTTTCCCTTCTTTTAGTCCTTCCCCCCGGAGGAGGAGGACCCTTCCTTTATTATTAGAACATAATGGGAAACTAGAAAGTTTCCTTAACAAAGAAAATCAAACTTTTACAAGAAATGGTACAACGGGAAAGCGACACAAAACAAAAAGAACAAATACACAAGACAAGGGAAGGGGAGAGTGGGGAGCCGGAGATGTTGACGAGACGAGGCGTAAAACGACAGTGACGCTTCACGGCGGGGACCCCTCCTTAAGTAGCCGAAGCTACAAGGAAGTGTCCCTAGGCAATATTAATTTCCTGGAAGGTCCATGAGGCAGCATTTGTTGGATTCTTATTACTTCTGATGTACGTAAGGTGACGGGAGCTGATCCGAAAGGCCCTGGTGAGAGCTTCAAGGGACCCGGAGGAGACGGAAGGGAGAAGAGAGGTCGGAAGCTTTCCGCGGAAAGTGTTGATGAAGGCCGGGATGTTGTCGGAGAGAAGGAGGCCCTTTGGCCAGATGAAAAGGGCTAGGACCAGGGCAATGGAATCGAGCTCGAATATGTTTCGAGACTATTCCAGACAATCCCAAGTCAGGGAAAAGGAACCCGTGACAAGGCCCATTCCCCAGGGGGAAACGTCCACGTCAACGCGTGGGGCCCGAGTCCTGAGGAACTTCCACCTTACCCACTTGTGGGTAATAAAGAGAAGCAGTGTGGCGAGGAGGTGCACGCAGTCCTCGCGCATTTAATCGAAACACAGCTGCATCCAGACGAAGGGAAGGCGTATCACAGGAGCCAGAAAGTTAAGCAAGCCTGCCAAGCGGAGCCAACACTTTCTTGGGACTTGATGGGCTGCAACGTATTCGAGGGCACGCACGCTCTTCTCCTTCAGATCCGTATTAAGGCGCGCAGCCGTGCGAAGGAGATCTATTTCTATACCGAGGTAGGTAATCTGTTTACTGCGGGCCAGGACACACTTGGCCAGGTTCAGGTTGACGGAGCTGTTCTTTACTAGGGATAGGTAACATCGCAAGGCCGACAGCCAGCACATTATCAAGGTAAGTGTGAGCGGATACGCCAGCCATGGATTTCCATTGGTTTATGACAGATGAAAGGGCCATCTGCGTAATAAACGGCGCACCGGAGAAGCCCATCAGAAGGCGCTTGAAGCGGTAACGGGCGCCGTTTACGACGAATCCAAAGTGGTATCTGGCAGATGAGTGGAGTCTGATGTGGTAGAAACCATGACATGTGGAATGCGTCCTTTAGTTAGATCAAACATGGGGTCAAGTTGAAAGAGTTTTCTTGAATAACATGACGGAAGTACATATATTACTTATGGTGGCATTTATAAACATGACATACATCTTTAATATACCTTGATCAAGGCTTTCGGATCGAAAATATGAGGTAACTTTCCTTCCCTAATCATATAAAAACTTTTATCTATTAGATCGTCGGGAATTAATTTCGTCTTTATTCGACCTTTTAAGTTAATAAATGAAATTAAATCCAGGAAAATCTACTATAAACTTTGTACAAGCCTAGAAAAACTCATTTATGCTACTTAGAAAGATATTTCGAGCTATTTTAATAATTGAATAAAAATTATATCAGCTTTGAATTTAATCTATTTCTTACATTCTACTTTTAATTATGAAATATCTTTTTTGAATTAAAATCGAGTCCCTTTATTATAATAGTTAAGAGAAATAAACAGAAGGCTTTCACTTGTAGTGCATTTTATTTATATTCTAACGTTTCGTCAAACTTATAACATCTTCAGTGAAACTAAATTATATATGTAATATCCCGCTTAGCTCTCTCTCCCTCTCACCTTTCTCACTCTCTGTCTCATTACCTCTCTCTTTTTTCCCCTCTCTCTCTCTCTCTCTCTCTCTCTCTCTCTATCTCTCTCTCTCTCTCTCTCTCTCTATATATATATATATATATATATATATATATATAAATTAAGGATGCATCTAAGAACAAGGCAGCCGATGGTTTCTCACTTAATCGACAACGACGTTTCGGCTATACTACCATCTTGTGCTTTTATAAAATACAGACTCTCGCCTTCAGCAGACGGTGCTTGAAATATAGGTCCCATGGTTGCCCCATGTTCATATAAATTTATAGACAACTGAGCAGTTCATCTCAATGGGGAGTCTGTTCCCACCTAGGCATAAGTCCGCGCACTGACTCCGTTCTCACTAATATAGAGAAGTCCCCATCCGTGATCACTCCGTTCAATGTAAGATAGTAGATATTTCCCACCTGAACATTTCAATTTGGGGGCATTCTAAAGACTCTTCCTCCCTTCGAATACTGAAATTACTTTTTAGTAAACAATTAAACTCCAGTCTCATTAGTGATTCTACCGCTCTTTCCCTCCGAGTCGTATAACTTGTAAAGTTACCTACCTATCTTAGGACGTCACCTGACCAAATATCAATTCTTCAGTCCCGGCTTTGCTCTTTGCAAAAGATTAGCAGTGTATATATTGTGTTTAAGCAATAATTCATTTCTATATAACTTCAATAACCTAATTATTGTATTTGTTCATTATGAGCCCGGCCTAATTTACCAGTAATTTTATATTTTCTTATTTTTTAATCTCAATTATGCATTTTGGTAATTAAATTTGGGATCATTTCTAATTCTAGTGTGTATTTTATAGAACAGAATTATGCAAACAAATCCTACAAGGAAAATGAACTGCAAATTCGATTTTCATTATTTTTGTGGGATTAATTTGCAATTCACAATACGGGGAAGGTGAGAAGGGATTGCAGAGATATTGGGTTGACTTTGCGTCCTCCTGGCCTTTAAGATTCATATGTAAAGGACAGAAGGGACTATACGAATTTACAATTTGACCTACAGTTTATACAATATAGTGTCTATGGAAATTAATTATTTTTTATATTTCAGATCGGGTTTAATTTTCTTTTATTAATATTGCTTCTGTACTTTAATGTTCAATTCGTCTTGGGACTTGTATAGTACTTTAAAGTTTTCCGAGGTGTCCTTCACTTTACGCATTTCATGAGTAGTGTAGATGTGTTCTTGAATGTTGCTTAGTTTACATAGTTGCTGATAGGCGCGAGTTGTGGTGTTGTTTATGATATAACCAACATACAAAGATATACAATTTTCACCGTGGCATCAGAATTAGTATACAACGTGGCGATGAAGATTTTGCTTTGCATTCGGAGTCGAACTTTAATTTTCTTAAGTGACATTGGACTTGTAAGGTAAATTGTAATGCCTGAAAGGATGGCATTCTATTATTATAGAGATTAGTACCTCCTTTACACTCCAAGGGGCACGCCTAGAGGGCGCTCTTTATCCATGCCAGGCAAGTGACTATAAAATAGACCACTCTAACAATCACTTGCCTGGCGTGGATTAGGAGCATCGTCCAGCCGGCTCAATGGAGTGTGAAGGAGTACTCATTGCTATGGTAACCGCATAATATTAGGCCATTATCCTTGTATTTGTATTTTGGGTCTTCAAGTGCTCTTTTAAAATGTTTCTCAGTGAAGATTCTTCCTGTTTTTAATATATTTCGTTTCTTTTTATTGTTATTATAGAGGGCATCGATAGATTTTGCAAAGGTCTATAAAAACGTTACTCTTGTAAAGGCAAATAAACAACTCTAGCGTAAATCATACATGGAGCTGTGTTAAAAGCAAACAGGAAGACGTAGAAAAACAAAATAAAACGTTCGAAAAGCAAAAAAGCAGCCGTACCAAAAGCAAGTAATCGACCGAACCAAAACCAATTAATCAGCAGTAGCGAAAACAATAAAATTTCCGTGACAGAAGTAAACAACCAACTGTTCCCAAAATAAACAAGCAACTGTACCTAAAGCAAAAAAGGAAACATACCATACATACACAAGGAAGCAACCGTACCAAAAACCGAGAACGCAACTGTACCTAAAGCAAATAACTAACTGTAACAAAAGCATCCATACCAAAATAAAGCACATAACCTTTACGCAAGCAAACAAACAACTGTCACTGAACCAAACAAGGAACCATACCAAAAGCAAGCCTGTTACCCTGCATCAATCAAACAAGAAACCGTGTCAAAAGCAAACAGCAACTATATAGCTAAAGAAAACAAGAAATTCTAGCAAATGCAAGCATACATACGTGACAAAAGAAAACAAACAAACGTAGTAAAAAGGAAACAAGCAATGCTCGAAAATGCAAGCACACACATGTTATAAAAGCAAACAAATGAACTTAGTAAAAGGAAACAAGCAATTCTAGCAAATACAAGCACACACAGTTACAAAAGCAAACAAACGAACGTAGCAAAAGGAAACAAATAACTGTGCCAAAGGCAAGCACGTAACCGTACTGAAATTGAACAAAAAGAATAATAAACGCCCTCAAGAAAGAATAAAAACAACTATACCAAAAACAAGCAAAGAACTGAACCAAAGGCAAACAAGCAAACTTATCAAAAAGAATTCAGGCGACCCTACCAAAACAAAACATGAAAGCAAGAAAACCAGAAAACAACTACATCAAAACAAGAAAGCCACTTTATCCAAAACAAGCAAGCAATCGTATCAAAAGCGAATAACCAAACGTACTAAAGCATATATTGCAATCGTACTAAATACAAACAAGCAACTGTACCAAAACACGCCATCAAACTTAACAAAAGCAAGCAAGTAACCGTACCAAAAGCAGGAAAACAACCGAACCAAAACATATAAGTAGTGTACGAAATATACACACAACCATACCAAAAGCAAGCGCGTGACTGTATCAAAAGCAAACAATTAGTACTAGACGCCCGCCAATAAAACTGTATCAGAAGCAAACAGTTAGTAGTAGACCCCTGCCAATAAAACTGTATCAAAAGCAAACAATTAGTAGTAGACCCACGTCAATAAAACTGTAAAAAAGCAAACAATAAAACGGTTCAAAAGCAAACAAACAATTGTACGCAAAACAAGCACGCAACCGTACCTAAAGAAAACAAGAAACCATACTAAAAGCAAACATGCAACCGAATCAAAGCAGATAAGCACTGTACGAAATACATACACACACCCGTACCAAAAGCAAACACGTAATTGTATCAAAAGCAGACATTCAGCTGTAGAAAAAAACAATAAAACCATCCAAAAGCAAACAAACGAACGTACCAAAAACGACCACGTAACTGTACATAAAGCAAGCAAGTAACAGTACCAAAAGCAAACACGTAATTGTATCAAAAGCAAACATTCAGCTGTAGGAAAAAACAATAAATCGTCCAAAAGCAAACAAACGAACGTACCAAAAACGACCACGTAACTGTACATAAAGCAAACAAGTAACCGTACCAAAAGCAATCATGTTACCACTCAACAAATAAACAAGCAATCCAAAAGCAATCAATCATCCGTACCGAAAATCAAACAAGAACCATACCAAAAGAAAACCTGCAACCATACCAAAGTAACCAAAGTAAACAAGTAACCGTACCAAAAGCAATCATGTTCCTACTCAACAAATAAACAAGCAATCCAAAAGCAATCAATCATCCGTACCAAAAATCAAACATAAACCATACCAAAAGAAAACCTGCAACCATACCAAAACAGGCAAGTTAGGCACCCTCCCAAAAGCTAGCAAGCAAGAAACAATACCAACGAATGCAATCAAAGTAAGAAACCCTTGCCAAATGAACAAGCAACCGTACCAAAAACAAACAAACAGCCTTAGCAAAAGCAACCAAGCAATTGCACCAAAAGTAAATAAAAACAAAACAAAACTAACCGTACCAAGGACAAACAAGCAACTATACCAAAAAGCAATCGAGCAATCGTACAAGAAGCAGGCAAGTAAGCAAGCAAGGAACTTTACTTAAAGCTACTAAGAAAGCATTTTTGCCAAAAAAAGCGAGTATAGTACGAAACTAAATATAAATCATACATCTTTTTTTTGATATTTAGACTTCTTCATCCTGCCATACTCGTATATTTCCCATCTCTTCGGCCTATGAAATCTTTTTCCTATCTCATTAATTTAGCGATAAAAATCTCTAAAAAAATTTCTGGATGAAATCCCTCATTTGTAACCATTCCGTGGATGTATTGCATAAGTTTTAAACTCATTGTTGCTTGGAAATAAGCAAATAAAAGTTATTTGAGGTAAGATAATCGGTATTGAAAAATTAAGGGTATGGAACTATAAGTACGGCTATTTTATTTCATTAGAGATGAATTCTTTCTGCAGCATTTTTAGAGACTTCTAAATTATTTATGACTCTTTACCCCCATAACAGCGAATTTTGATGAGTTGTAGAATGAATTTGATGAGTACTTTATTTAATAAATTGGCACAAAATTTCACATGAACATGATTGAATAATTAAGTCAATCACTATACTGAGAGATCTAGAACTTGGTGAGTTACAATTCTTGAGCAGATTTTAATTGATAGAAGGAATAATTACACCGGTGTACAAAGTTTTTGGGTGTTTAGTAAATGGACATCATTCCTGTAAGAAATCGGTCTCTTGAATCGAAAAATTACCTTCATTTTGATCCATCAGGTCTAGTTTTTAATTTATTGAACATCCTTTTATAATACATATATAAGGTTTGAGTCAAAGTCCATATGTTAATAAGTCTGTGTGTGAGTCAATGTTCATATGTATATATATAAGTATATGTGGAAGTTAATGTCCATATGTATATGTCATAAGTGTGTATATATTATAAATTAGTCACTATATATATGTGTACGTTCACTACACTGGATTATTTACTTTATCCTATTTCTAATTATTTTCTTTTTTCCCGATTTTTCAGATGTGGTGAACTAAGCAAAAGAAAATGAGCAAGATGTCCTCTTCAAAAGTGTTGCGTTAATTATCAAAATGTGTTATGGAAACACAAAAGTGAAAACTATAAAGACCTTTTTACTAACTTGATATCAACTCATATTGGCTCGAATATGAGCATCAAAATGCATTTTTTTTTTTGTCATCTTGATCGTTTTCCTGAAAATCTCGGTTATGATAGCGCCAAACAAGGCGAACGATTCCACCAGGACATCAAAGAGATCGAAACTCGTTACCAAAGACCTTGGGACGCTGTGATGGTAGCAGACTATTGCTGGTCTTTAAAATGAGATACTCCTGTTGCTCAACATCAACGGTGAGCAAATAAGCGTAAATTTATCCCTGAATTTTCTACCCCAAATCTTTGCCAACGTGCATTTCCAATGTTTAATTTTTACTTGTAGTTTGTTTGTTTATGTGTTATGTACTCTTAATTGTTTCATATTTATTGCCTCTTGTAGAAGTAAAATAGTTTAAATAAAGAAACAGTCTTGTTTAATTGCACTAAAAATCACTAATATCAACTCATGTGCACTTTTGGAAATATTTTCATGCGCAATTTTAGCATCTAATAGAGCCAAAATGGAGATGAGGTGAGACAGAAAACGAGACCTGATGGAAGAAAACTGGTTATTTTCGAATTTAGCAGAAGAAAAATCACTTAAGAATTCGTTGAAATATTTCAGGCACCAGACAAAAGATTTTTTTTGTTGCCCAGTGTTATCATTCGGCTCGGTGATCTTTGTCGCAAAAAATGCCTGCCGACACACAATGCTTTTATAAATAATTATATTGACTCATTATATTCGTTGTGGTAGTTACAATTTTTAAGAATTAATGATCTGATTTTTTATATATGTATATGAGGTTGGCCAACCAAATATTTCATGTCTCGTGTGAAAAGAGTACACGTCTGCAGGTCACTTCAATTGACCACCATTATTCCTTTTCGTGTGCCTATGACCTTATCTCTCTCTCTCTCTCTCTCGGGTTCCCGCACATTAAACAGAAAAACACACACCTTATTCCTTCAGAATCTTTTCAAGTCTTCAGGCACACTCACAACCCTTACGTAATACTGAAAAAAGGGAATGCGGACAAGGTCACAATAAATCGTCCGAAACTTGCTCACTTCGAAACAACAGCTAAGTAGGAAGCCCCACGCCATTGGGGTATGTTGGTTATCAAAGGGACTCTAAAATGATGCAAGTCTTCTTTTCACCCTGGGATTTCAGTGGAAGACGGCTGCCCCCAGCTATTCCCACCATGACTTGCATAGACTCACATAGGCCTTACTATGATAATAAGGGAAATTTACGGCCTAATTTCCGCCTGCCACTGAAGTGGGAGAGGAAAACAAACCTTCTCCGTTGCTCTTCAGATATTATTCTTGCTATCGCCCTTTCCGTTTCCTCCGGAAGCTTTATTCGTAGAAATGCAATTCTTTTCCAAGCAATGAGACACGCGAGACTTTCTCAATTTTAAGAAGAATAAAATACAATTATCAAGAAGAGACATATAAAAGTTCAGAAGAGTCAAGTCAAAGTTCATTTCATCATTTACTATGAAAAGAAGACAAGGTGGATATTTCAATCTGAGACCTTTCCATTACTCGCTGGTATCGATACCAACGGGTTTACGCAAAATCGGGCCACTTTCCCCGACATATTCCTCGCCACATTTCAAGGAGAAAGATCACTTTTAGGCACTTCCTGCCTCATTGTCGAGTGAATCTCAATCAAAGCCTACATCTCCAATTTCTGGCAAGTTTTACCACTTGCGTTTTTAGTATAACTTAACCAAACTCAAAAACAATTTAATTCAATCACTATTCTCAAAAACTTGACCAAGCATAGTGTGGAAGTAATTACCAATTCATGTATCTTTACAGTGTTTTTGCAGTGTCTAAAGTGAAGCGAATAAATTCAATGCAATAAAAGTAAATTAATTCACTTTAGCAATTCTTAGTAAAGTAAATAATTCCATATTTGATGTTACTATACTATTCTGTATATCTAATTAAAATCGTTAAATTAATTATAATTTGTAATAAAGAAAAAATCTAATCACTTCCCTTTCAACCATTCAGAGTATTGAGAATGTGCTTAACCTTCTCCAAATTCAGCCTGGGTAGTCAATGCTATCATTGGTTTCAGAGGCGAATCAAAACTAAGACAAATAAGTCCTACTGAAATACAGTTTAGTGCCAGTAGTGGTCGCAACAATTGTCGCCACATGAACATTTTAAATATAAACTTTAAGATGTCATGACCATATATTAGGAGATCAGAAAAAGTAGTTATTCGGATTCATTACTGCTTGTAAGCTCTATCCACGGAGTAACAGCACTGACACCAGGTGTTGATGATGAAGACATGGGTGGTGAGACTGACGATGGTGAGGAGGAGGTAGCAGCTATACAGGTTTAATAGATTAAAGTCTAGCTTAACTTATCTAAGATATTTGAGGTTTTCGTAATATTAGATGAGATGTTTTACTAACTGTGGTGATCATATAGAGTATCAAAATATTCAAAGCGTCTCAAACATGGAATAATTTAGATTTCTCTCTCAACATATCTGAGTTGTCTCCTTCCTGCTGGTCACCAGAAATCATCTGATCAGCAATTTGTTCCGATAAAATTATGTGCTGACCTGAATCATTCCTATTTTCTCTGATTCACTCGGCATCATCATCGTTATCATCTATGGTTAGCTTACTATCCCCGCCTTAAAGCAACAAATGGTGGAGATCTGTAACCTTAATTCCTTCATAATCTCTGCACCAAGAGAAGTTTCTTGCTGTTAGCTAATTTAGGGGTTTTAGGTCTTTCCAGGAATGTGCAAAACGGTCTATTGTCAATTTTATGTTGTATCTCTTTCACATTCTCGATTGTATGTGAACCTCGAGTGTCGTTCTCTTGGATATATTCCTCTTCCTTGATCACAGCCGGCAAAATTCATTCCGCGATGGTAATATCTTATTTGACAAACCGTGATAATCCCTAAGTCTATCGGTTGGATAAGGGCTGCTGTATTAGAGGGTAAAAACATTACATCATTAGAACAAACACCTCTTCAATAGGATGAGATAGTGCGTTGTCTAGCGACAAAATGTTCATTTACCTCTTGATGATCTAACAGCATGACTTCTTCGTGGTACCTGCGGACTTAGGTCACAAAATGCTTAAATGAACAATCGGGAAAAAATGCATCAGTAAACCAAGCGTTTTATTAATTGTAATAGTGAAATGGCATGTGGCTTGTGCAATCATTCAAAGCTTGTGCAATCATTCAATGCTCTGCTCGTGAGCAGATTTTCTGCATACCGCTGCAGACACCCTCAGCATTAGCATCGCACAACACTGAAAATATTTCCTTAGCCATCTTATGACCCCAGCGTTCTCTTGCTTGAGTGGTATTGAGCAAAGTGTGCCAGAACAATTAAGATTCATCCCTGTTGTATAACTGGCAGTTGCACCTATTCAACGCAATTACTTTATAAAGCTTAAACTTTAAAAGCTCAACACTGTTGCCTGCACTCCCAAGTTCACCACGCAACTTTATATCATACACGCCATGTCTATTATAGAAAAGCCACAACAACCCATCACAATCCTTAAACTGGATAGCAAGGAGGTTAGCTAGCTTCTCACTACACCCAAACGCCGTTGGATATACCACACGTAAATAGCCTCGACTAAGTTTTCTTGGCTTAATAGCACCAGGCATGCACTGGTCTTAACACTAAATTTCACCCTATACTATTTCTCTTGCGTTAATGTATATCAAACGTAATTTTTTACACTTCTCACACATGCTGTCAACAGTTCAACCAAATTCTAACAGTTAAATTTACTCTCCTGCGCATACAATTTTCCAGAGGGCTTAGATATCATGACTGAAATGTGAAAATAATAATATGGTCAAAAAAGAGGAATAATATATCAAACACACATTGTGTTTGTTCTAAGCAGTATAAACAATACCGCCACGCCACCAAAGCACCAACGGCCACTTGTGCGAACCACAAGTCGCTGTCAAATGATGGCGAAATTTATAAAATTCGGAAGGATTATCGATTCTCCGGATTGGAAATGTTTATATATAAAAGAAAAATGTAGGATTCTTAGTATCATAGTAGGACGATTTAGTATAATCATATTTTGTTAATTATGTCTACTTGAGAGAGGAAAATTGAGCCGGTATGTAATGCGAATATACGAGTAGGTGATCATATTTTTATTATCATTAAATGTAAGAATTGCCGATACAGGGATGTTTTAAAGTTGAACTGAACTACCTTAGATGCAAAATCTTTATCTCGTACGCATTAATAAATATATGTTTAGTTTATAAGTCATACATATAAATATGTGCACGGCTATTTTATATTCCTTAATTTTCTCCTTCTCTTAAGAATAGCAGGAAAAAGGAAATCATAATTACAAGGACTATTTAGGGAAACAAGGAAAGCTAATCAAGATTGCCTTTCCCTCTAATCAAGGTCCTTCGATATGACGGCCAGAGCAGTTACAAATTGGTTGTATAAAAAGACTCTTGAAATGACTGTATCGATGAAGGATTGACGGAGAAGTCATTGTATTGACGGTCATTCCTACCGTCTCTGATTAAGGTTATTCGAATTGATGACATCAAAAGCTATTTGCTTCACTTAGATCCAATCAGACAGATTTTAAAACTTTTCAAAGTTGATTTTATGAGCCAATAAGGAGAGACTCTTCGGGAAATTCACGACTATAGGTAATCGAAGACTTTAGTGACGTCATTCACATTTTGGCACGCACACTTTGAGTGAATTGATTTACTTTCTGTCGTTTAGTTCTAATAGAAACAAGTTTCACGATTAAAAAAATTGAAGCATTTTTTAATTGAAACAAATTTTATAATTTAAAGCCTTTTTATGACAGAAACAAGTTTTACAATAGAAAAAAATCACAATTTTAAAAGGTTGAATCTTTTTCTAACAGAAACAAATTCTACAATTTAAAAAGTCCAAAGCCTTTTTAACATAATTCTTTTTTACAATTTACAAAGGACAAAGCTTTTTTAATAGAAAATTTTTTAAAATTAAAAAAATTTTATGTCTTTTTCTAATAGAAACAAATTTTAGAATTTAAAAAAATGACAGAAAAAAGTTTTAAAAATAGGAGGTTCAAAGCTATTTTTCTGCTAGAAAATTTCCAATTTAAAAAGGTCCCTGCCTTTTTCTAATGGATAAAATTACAATTTAAAAATGTCTAAGCCTTTTCTACTAGAAACCAACTTTATAATTTAAAAATGACGTAGAATTTTCAAATATAAATATGTTTTATAATTTAAAAAGGTCAAAATATTTTTATAACAGAAAAAGGTTTTACAATTTAAAATGGTCGAAGCCTTTTCTAATAGATTTTTTAACGATTCTAAATAAATCAAAGCCTTTTTATGATAGAAACAAATTTTATAATTTAAAAAGGTCCAAGACTTTTTCGAATACAAAATAAACAATTAAAAAACTTGAAGTCTTTTTCTAATAGAAAAAAATACAATTTAAAAAGGCAAAGCCTTTTCTAATTGAAAATAGTTTGAAAATTTACAAAGGTTAAAGTTTTTTCTAATAGAAACAAGTTTTATAGTTTAAAAAGCTCAAAGCCTTTTTCTAATAGAAAAAGTTTAAAAATTTTAAAAAGTCTAAGCATATTCCTAATAGAAACAAATTTGACAATTTAGAAAAGTTAAAACCTTTTAAGGAGATAAACAAGTTTACAATAAAAATGATCAAAGCCTTTTTTCTAATAGAAAAAATACAATTGAAAAGGTCGAATGTTTTTATAATAAAAGCCAATTTTACAATTTAAAATGGTCAGTGCCTTTTTCCAATAGTTACAAATTTTACAATTTGAAAAGGTCACATTGTTTTTAGAAGATAAACAAATTTACAATTAAAAAGATCAAAACCTTTTTCTAATATAAAATATACAATCTAAAAAAGACAAATTTTTTTCTAAAATAATTCTTTTTTACAATTTAAAAGGGTCAAAGCCTTTTCTAATAGTTAAAAGTTTTACAATTTAGAAAGGTCAAAGACTTTCTAATTGAAATTCTTTTACAATTTAAAAAGGTTAAAGCCTTATAATAGACACAAGTTTTACAATTTAAAAAGGTCAAAGCCTTTTTAAAATTAAAAACCATTGTTCAATCTTTCCAGTCATATTGTTTCCAGTGGACTCAACCTTAAGTGTTTAAGCTATGTGTCATTATGGTATGTATCATTATGAGAATTACAACTTAATAGAGCATACTACATAATAATTCATTCATCATAATACTCTTTCAACATACTCATACTCATACAACATACATTACTGAGTGTTTATAATTTTATCTGAGTAAAAGGATCTTTGCCTGTATTGGCACATGGCCCTACGTGGCGATATGGCATCTTACAACAATTGCATGGTTGGGGGATGGGGGGTATTTTAGTTACTTTTATTTTAAGATTTTTTACCTTCTCGTAATATTGAAATACGTATTGCTGAACCTACTCAGAAATGAAGTAAGAGGAAGAAGGCCTAGCGAAAGGAAGCATTTTGAATGTCCCTTGTTTTACCAAAACCGCTAATACCTTGGTTTCAGCACTCCCTGAAGCGGGTTGGAGGGTTTCGGCTACTCTCTTTGTAGACGGTTTGGTTCGGTTCTTCCTGTCCGCTCGCGTCTTTTCGACGGTCCGCCCACCGCTCTTGTCAATTGATACAGTTTCCCAGCTTTATCAGTAACTAAAACAAAAGCGAAGCGTTTTTAGGAACATAGAGTTTCTCATCCTCCTCCCGATCTCTATCTACAGAGTAATAAAAATGAATTTGTTGCCGAGTTCAAGTTTCTGGTTGATTTTTGACTAGAAATTAACATGGCTGCTCCATTTACATCACCTTAAGACCGACTGTTTGAAGGCAATGGATATTTCCAAGGTTTTGTTTCGCATTTCATCGAGTAGTAATTGAAGTATCTTATGGATTGGATTATAGAGGCCCTGGGATTATTGGATCCCGTCTGTAGCATGGGTTTGACTGTCTAGTTCTGCTTACCGTACTTCTCCTGTAAAGAGCCATTATGACGAGAGTGGTGTTCTATCACTGTCCTATCATAAATTGCAGCATTTCCTGAGATATATCTTCCGTGTTCAACAAACTATATTCTTTAAGGCCAACTCTATAGCACCCATTGGGACTCAGAATCAGTGTCCAGATGGTTATACTGGCATGTGCCATCTTGGCAAGTCAATAGAGTCTGGCATGCTGAAGTGTTCTTTTCTAGAATATTATCTCTAACACCGCTCCATACCCCATATATACGGAAGGGTGTAAGTCGTATATTGGATGCTGACATAGTAGACTCATGAGAGTCTCTCTGGACATCCTTGCCTCGCGGGCATCTATTTTTACGGGAAAGTTTTCAAGTATTTCGCTCGTCTTCCGCCCATTCATAATCTACTTTTACTAACTATATGATTTTTACCGACTCTAGAAGTATTTTTCATCAGTTTTCTTCTTCTTATTACTTGGTTCAGAGAGTTTGCTTGTGGTTAGGGAGGAATGTGTATAACATACGTCGTAATAAAACCTTTGATTAATCCATTCAATCTCGACTCGATTTCGTTAGCGGGACGCTGCACTCTTTACGGTAGGATATCAGGATAATTACAGCATATTAGTGCATACAGGATACATCATAAGAATAATTACAGCATATTAGTGCATACAAGATACATCATATTAAAATTGTTGATTAATTCTTTCAGTAGTCTTGCTTCAATTTTGATGGGGGACGGTGTACGATTTATAGTATGATAATTTCAACATAATACATCATAGTAAATGGTGTATCCATAAGTGTCCAGGGCTGAGGTCCCTGTCACACTTGAAACCTGGAGGAATCACACGCCACCTTTACCCCAGTGTTAATTTTGTAAGGGGCGTTCAGGAAGGAGCGTATCTGAAAGTGTTCAGGTACAAAATTGTTCGTAAAAAAACAACAATGGCAGATCGCGCAGAAAGTTTGTAAGGAGAGATTTGTGAATAAAGTAAAGATCTTTGACTATTATCTTCCACACATCTTTTCTTCATCTTCACCACTTTCTTCATCTGCAAGATATGTCCTCGTTGGTTTACGCTTAAGAAAAATGTTCGTACTTCCCAAAACTGAGTTTTAACTTACGAGCAATTTTACACCTGGGCACTTTCGGATAAGTTCCTCACGAAATACATCCTGGGGTAAGGAGGGCGCCTTATTCCTCCATGTTTCAAGTATGGCAGGGGTTTCCCACCTGAAAACTTCCGGATATGCCATTTCAGTTATTTTTAGATACTCGTTCGTATTTTGGAACCAATGTGTTCCTATAATACCTACGAACTCGGGGGGATTTCAGTTACATTATTCTCTGTTTTTACTTATTTCTAGATTTACGTTCGTACTTATGAATTTATTCATTTTCGCACTTACGAATTCATGCTTGTGCGTACTTTCGAACAACTTACTATCTAATTAAAGTATTTTTCAAATCTTGTCAACTTTCGTATATGTTATTCACTTTTCGACGTTTTCGCATTAATTGGTCATTGAAGAATTGTATATTAAAATAAAAATTAAGTTTCCTATCCATAATAAATAATAATGGGTTTAATTCGTTTTTTATTCTTAAACAATTATGACCCCCGAGGCGTCATTTTGATTGAACTTCAAGCGTAGAATATTTCTTTTTCATTTTAACTCCTTTTTTCAGGCCCTTTATTTTTATCTTAAAGACTCTTCGCCTTTGTGCGATGAATAGAAAGAAATGCTTCCACTTTTCCAAAATCTTTTAAATGTCCTTTTTAATAAAATCATCTGCAAAATTCAACGAAATTAGCTTTATTCCTCTTGCAAACACCCGAATCCATTAAGTCAGGATTGGCCCAAATTATGCTTTTTGGTTTGTCTGCTTAAGTCGACGGCGTAAAATATTCGAGTTTAGCTAAAAGATAAATCTGCTGATGAAGGAATTTACTAGTTCTAAGTCTCCTTTACTAGAGTTCGAGTCAACAAGGGATCTGACCAAGGATGTGGGAGAGGTACATCTGCCTTCTTAGTGTCCTAGTACTCTTTAATCAAAGAATTTACTAGTTCTAAGTGTCATTTCCAACTCCTAGTCCACAAAGGGATCACCTGCCCAGGCAAGGTTGTGAGAGAGATACATTCGGCTTCGTAATGTCTTAGTAGTCTCTAATTTTGATTACTTGGGATGTGACCATTAGTCGCATTCCATTTAATTTCATCATAAAACAAAGGTATATCAGGGGGCGATCCTCATCCAGCCAATTATTTGTATCTCTTAGAACAATTTTTTTTACTGTTCTAAAAATAACCGTCTTAACTGGCTATTTAACCTTCACTTTTTGCTATCACAGAAGAAGTGGGTTAGGAGAACACGTGATAGCAAAATCCTTAATCTTAGAGGCGTAAATATCTATATTTAGTTCTAACAAAAGAGTTTGGCGGAGGTTATGTGATAACCCGTGTCTGTTCATCTGTCTCTTTCTGTTTGTATACAAGATGTCTCAAAAGGTTCTTGACGGATTTTGCTGAAACTTTTTTTTAGTGGTAGGTGTTCGGTCATGAGAAAGTTGAATAGATTTTGGAGTAGATCCAGATCCGATTGCGAATTTTGCATTACTTATAACCTTCTACCAACATATCCAATTTCGACTGGATAAGAATCATGATTCTGATATCTGAAGTCAAAATATATATTTGGAGGGGCAATCTTTACCGAGTTAACGTCAATTAATGGAGAGTGGTAGAAACATAGGATTGCCAGTCTTGCATAGCCAATATGATGTAGAATTAGTTTATGTCTAAAAGATTTTGTCTATTTGTTAGAGGTAAAAAGTTATACCTGGACGACTACGAGATCTAGATCTGCCACTATGGACGAATACGAGATGCGGATCTGCAATTGTGGACGAATACCAGATGCGGATCTGTCATTATGGACGAATATGAGACGCGGATATGCCATTATAGACGAATGCGAGATTCAGATCTTCCATTGTGGATGAGTGCGAAATGCGGATCTGCCATTATAGACGGATACGGGATGCGGATTTGCCACTATGGACGAATGAAAGATCTGGATCTGTCATCTAGAAGAATAAGAGATGCGGATCTGCAATTGTGGACAAATATGAGATGCGGATCTGCCATTGTGGACGAATAAGAGATGCGGATCTGTCATTATGGACGAATACGAGATGCGGATCGGCTATTGTAGACGAATGTGAGACGCGGATATGCCATTATGGACGAATACGATATTCAGATCTGCCATTGTAGACGAATGCGAGATGCAGATGTGCCATTATGGACAGATACGGGATGTGGATCTGCCAATATGGACGAATGTGAGATCTGGATCTGCCATGTGGACGAATACGAGATCTGGATCTGGGATTATGGACGAATACGAAATGCGGATCTGACATTCTGGAAAATCAGCTTCTGGGTGGATTCTTGTTTTAATGTGAATGTTTCTTTTTTATGCAAATATGCATTTAAAGATATTATAATTGCCGAGAAACTATTTTATGATTGTTCGAATCTTAATGACAATCGCGATGTGGGAGGTAAGCACTAGGTGAGTGTTTTCTACTTTTATAGGTATTATGATTGGCAATGTTTTGCTTATTCGCCGTAAGGTTACTTAATCTACAAATATTATGAGACGGTGACACTCATTTTTTACCAAAAACGTTAATGGAAGCAAATTGTTCTTAAAAGCAACGCAGATTGTCGTTGCGCCTCCCCCCCTCCCTGAAAAAGCCCCCGATAGTTTATTTTGAGATAAACCATAGTATAACCAATAAACACAGCAAATTCTGAAAACTTAAAACCTTACTTTAAAAAATAACAGAGAACAACAAGAGCATTTCGGGATGAAAGATATGGAAAATCGGTCCCTAAATAGTGAAATCTGGCAAAAAGCGTAAAAAATCGCAATCCATAGTACTGAAAAGAGAAGACTATTTGGGGCCCTGGATATAGCACTGTGTAGGAGTGGTTGTGATGTGAATTATTTGCCGATATAGAACCTTGTCCAGCTATGCCTTTCTTATTTCAGTCCCGAGTAACGAAAAGAGGAGATTACTTATGTAGTGCTCTGGGTACCCGGTGGTAGAGTAGAAGCTCATGCAGGAACTATTGGCCGATTTACGTATCTCTCATCCTTTATCTACTTTCTGTCTGTCGCTACCGATTAATCAAAAGAAGAGACTACTCATTGCTCTGCCCCTTCCTTTTCCTTTGGGCTACTGTGCTGATTTTCTGTTTGTTGCTTGCTTTTTTTTGTGAGAATAGCCTTTGTTAGTTAGTTTGTTCGTTTTAGTTTTACCTTTGTTTTATTTTATTTGGTTTTACCTTTATTTGTTTGTTTGTTTTGGTTTGATGATTTTGTGTTTTTTATTTGTTTTTGCCTTTGTATGTTTCTTGGTTTGTTTTTGACTTTGCCTTTGTTCGTTTTTTTTAGGGGGGGTATGGGTTTCCTTTGTTTGTTTGATTTAGTTTTTCCTTTTTAGTTTTTTCCTTTGTTTATTTGGTTTTGGTTTATGCATTTTTTGTTTTTGCTGTTGTTTATATGTAGCCTGGAAATAAGCTAAATTGAATCAATAGGGCAAATTATGCCTTTGGTGCCAGTCACCAGATGGTCGCCTTTAATGAAAAAGAGTGGCGGTTGGTGATTTTCCTCCTTCCTCGCGCTGATGCGTTTTTGCGCAACATTTTGTTAACCATCGAATAATTTCCATTTTTCCCTTTCGGAGGAAAATGATAAAATACAATTTTCCTTCCGTCAATATAATAATTCCAAGAGGAATCTCGTTCGACCGAATTTATTGGCCAATTCTGTTAAAATAAATTCGGTCGCTTCACAAGTATGCAAACCACGAATTTCCATATCCTTTAAGGGATTTGGCCAAAATGGTCAAGCAAAATATACTTTGAAGAACTATGTTAAGCTTCATTCCCACGCGGGAATAAGGAGAGGACAGACAAAACAACAAGAAAATAATGAAATAGACGGGGACGACGACATACATAACAAAAAAATATGTCTCAATCAACTGTAAATGATGCGAGCAGTTGATAAAATTGGAAAACTCTAAGAACATGTTCGTAGATCAAGTATTTGGATTCAAAGTTATAACTTGAACGCATTATGTGTGGGTTCGAACTCAGCAATTGAAAACACGTCATTTTTTCTTAATTTAATTTTGGATCGAGTTCTTTACCTGAGCGGGGTAAATTTGGCGCTAAAATGAGGCTTCTGTTTCACTACGTCCCCATATTGGCGCCCAAAATTCCGTTGGGATAGAATCAGCATAGGATAAGCTATTGAATAGAATTTGTATATGATAGTACCTTGGATAGAAGCACAACAGAACCTTGAATTTGAGATAGATCCTGTATAAGCCGATTGAACTTGTATTGGTAGATCATGGATAGAACTAATATATGGTAGAAGTTTGGATAGAGCATATATTGGGTTGAGGAATAAGTTCTTGCGGTTTTATCAAATTTATTCATTACCACTAACAATTTTAGAAAAACTTAATTTTTAACTGATAACAATGTGCAATTTAATCAATAATGTATTCTCCGTTATTATTTACGACTTCTTCCCAAAGTTCAACTAGTTTTTCGATGCCTCTGCAATAAAAATATCTGGATTTTGACTCGAAGAATTCGTCTAACCAGGTTCTTAATTCCACATCAGTATTGGACGAAACGCCGCGCAAATTGTTGGAGAGCGATCGGAACAGATGGAAATCCGATGGAGCCAAGTCTGGCGAATATGGATGCTGCTGCAGGATTTCCAAATTAAGCGTTTGGATGGCGTCTTGTGTCATATTGGCAATGTGAGGACGAGCATTGTCGTGTTGCAGAAGGACTCCATAACGTCGATGAGGTTGCTTTTCACGAATAGCTTCGGCGAGTCGATACATTTGTTGAACGTAGAGTTCTGCATTGACAATCTCCTTGTTCGCAAGGAGCTCATAAAGAATAATGCCTTCACAATCCCACCACACACACAGCATCGTCTTTCGTGGATGAAGTCCATGCTTTAATAGCAGAAGTGTTTTTTTTATTGGGGCTAAGCCATTGTTTTTGATGGTTCATGTTGACATAAACACATCACTTTTCGTCGCCAATGATGATGCAGTGAAGAAATCTATCATTATATCCACAAGTAACCTTGTGACGAGAAATCAAACCTGCGGCAATCATGGAGTGTTGGTTTGTTGCTTTCGCTCAAAGCGTACGGAACCCATGCACCGAGTTTTTTAACTTTCCCCATCGAAGGAATGTGATTCACTACAGTTTTCTGATCACACGACAATTGTACAGCCAATTCTCTAGTAGATTGACGAGGATTTTCACGAAGAAGGTCGTTCAATCGATCTTCATCCAACTTAATGTGGTGACCAGAACGTTCTTCGTCATTAAGATTGAAGTGGCCGTTTTTGAAACGTGAAAACCTCCATTGAGCTGTCCTTTCTGATAAAGCATTTTCTCCGTACACAACACAAATATCGCGACGAGCTTTTGCTGCGTTTGCATTGTTCCCGTCTCGATTGAAAATGAATAACAACAAGTGTCGAAAATGCGCCTTTCTTTCAACTTGACATTCCATTCTGAGGGTACAGAACAAAAATTAAATTAACACAACTTTTAAATAAACCGCAATGACTTATTACTCAACTTCAAGACGTAGCCTAAGCAAAAGCTTAATAGTCTACGCTGTTAAGAGACGTAGCCTAACCTTTGCAAATTTTGCTCTCATTATTTATTATTGTTTCTTAATATGTGCACAAATCACATCAACAAAAATTAAATCAACACAATATTAAAAAAAAGGCAAGAACTTATTCCTCAACCTAATAGAATAGAATCTTGGGTAAAACCTGTATAGGTAGAACCTTGGTTAGAAACTGTATACGGTAGAATCTTGGATAAACCTGTATAGGGTAGAACCTTGGATAGAACCTGTATAGGGAAGAACCTTGGATGAAACCTGTATAAAGGTGGAATATAAACTTATAAGGTTGAACCTTGGATAGAACTTGTATGGTTTACAATCATGCTCGAATGATGTCCTCAATTGTGGACACCAAAGATAGCCACGCCTCTTTTCTCCTAATAAGAATAATTATAACTTATATAATATCATATGTCAAATAAGCAAACTGTATATAATAAAAATATGTAATTACTTTACCATAAATACTTTCACAAACATGAATAGGCATGGATACAAAATAGGTACTTACCATCAGAAATTTCACCACTACACGACGCCATATTCACAATATAGCAAATGACGCAAGATTGATTGAAAATTAAAATATCTTGAAGAATCTAGTAATGTTAGGTATTAGTGTCCATGGCAACGTTGAAAATAATGCCAAAAGTTACTTTTTAATATCTCTTCCCTCCCAATTTTTGTTCCAGGTGTCCACAAGTGTGGACAGGGTAAGTGAAAGCGTTAAGAGAGGAAATTTGCACTACTTCGGGCGGTAAACGGTTCCGTATCTTGGTAATTTTATCTGTATAAAGGTTTTGAACAATTACTGTGTCTAATCGCCTATTCTTCAATTTAA